>LR738710.1:657737112-657834305 GCA_902687465.1 Secale cereale
AGGGGCTGTAGGGGCGGCGGGTGGTGGTGCGACGCGGCGGGGGGTCTGGGGGCGGTGGCGAGGCTGCCGGGCGGCGGTTGATGGGCCGACGCTTCGGCGAGGGCGGCGATGGCGATCGGGGTCGGGGTGGAAGGGAGGAGGGGGTCGAGTGGCAGAGGTAGCTGGGTGCTATTAGATGCAGTTAGGTAGCGTTTTCTTTGCCGTCTGCTAGCAGACGGCAAAGATTCTTTGACGTCCGCCAGCGGACAGCAAAGACTCTTTGACGTCCGCCAGCGGACGACAATGAGGTGGGGTGGACCATTGCAGTGTACTGGCATCCAGTGGACCCCACCACCATCGGTGTTCTGGGAACGGGGGTACCCAGACTTGGCTGCCTGCGGCCCAGGGCATGGCTCACCAGGCGGCCTGGTACGGCCCAACATTTTCATCGACCACTCAAGACCCTTGCGAGGGGCCAAGCCTCACGTAGCGGACGACACAAGGCATCCCCTGGGGCGGCCTCACCAGGCCGGCTCGTGAGGATCAGAGATATCGAGGCGATGGACACCTCGCGAGGTCCTCGTGACGTGAGTAGTGACGACCAAGGCCAGGCGGGCGCCAGTAGGCGCAGAGTACCAGTTTCCCCTTTGATGCTAAAGGAGCGGGTACAGACGAAGAGTCCCGAGGCATCATGCAAAGGTTTCCATATCGGTGCAACGAGGCCAAGACCAGCAGGACAGCAGGACGGAGGCCATCGCGGAGCCCAGTCCAGATTGCTGTTGTTTGCCTATTTCGGGGTTTTACAGAAAAGGAATATCAAATGGAGTCCAAACGGAATGAAACTTCGAGAGAGATATTTTTGGGGCAAAATACGCACGGGAGACTTGAGAACCACGGAGTCGGGCACACGTGGCGTCCACGAGGGTGGGGGGCACGCCCCCCTGCCTCGTGGGCCCCACGTCTGGCCCCCGGTGCCCTCCTTCCTCCTATATATACCTACGTACCCCGAAACCATCAGAACAACAGAGAAAACCCTAGTTCCACCACCGCAACCTTCTGTTCCCCTGAGATCCCATCTTGGGGCCTGTTCCGGAGCTCCGCCGGAGGGGGGGTCTACCACGGAGTGCTTCTACATCATCATCATCGCCTCACCATCAGTTGTGAGTAGTTTACCACAGACCTTGAAGTCCATAGCTAGTATCTAGATGGCTTCTTCTCTCTCTTTGGATCTCAATACCAATTTCTCCTCGGTCTTCGAGGAGATCTATTCGATGTAATCTCTTTTTGCGGTGTGTTTGTCGAGATCCGATGAATTGTGTGTTTATGATCAAGATTATCTATGAGAAATATTTGGTTCTTTTCTGAACTCTTTTGTGTATGATTATAATATCCTTGCAAGTCTCTTCAAATTATTGGTATGGTTTGGCCTACTAGATCTATAGTTCTTGCAATGGGAGAAGTGCTTGGCTCTGGGTTCAATCTTGTGGTGTCCTTTCCCAGTGACAGTAGGGGCAGCAACGCACGTATTGTATTGTTGCCATCGAAGATAAAAAGATGGGGTTTATATCATGTTATTTGAGTTTATCCCTCTACATCATGTCATCTTGCTTAAGGCATTACTCTGTTCTTATGTACTTAATACTCTAGGTGCATGTTGGATAGCGGTCGATGTGTGGAGTAATAGTAGTAGATGCAGAATCGTTTCGGTCTACTTGTCTCGGACATGATGCATATATATAATGATCATGCCTAGATAGTCTCATAATTATTCGCTTTTCTATCAATTGCTCGACAGTAATTTGTTCACCCACCATAGAATTCTGCTATCATGAGAGAAGCCACCGGAGAAACCTATGGCCCCCGAGTCTATTCTCAACATATCAATCTACAATCTACTTTACTTTTCGGTTTTTCTTTCTGTTCTTATATCCAAAAATACCAAAAATATCAAACTATCATCTCTAGCAGATATCACTTTCGTAAGTGACCGTAAAGGGATTGACAACCCCTTATCTTGTTGGCTGCGAAGTTCTTATTTGTTTGTGCAGGTGCGAGGGACTCGCGCGTGGTCTCCTACTAGATTGATACCTTGGTTCTCAAAAACTGAGGAAAATACTTACGCTACTGTGCTGCATCACCCTATCCTCTTCGAGGGAATACAACGCAAGCTCGAGAAGTAGCAAGAAGAATTTTTGGTGCCGTTTCTGGGGAGGCTTACGCAAAATTCATATACCAAGTACCTATCACAAACCCTTGTCCTTTGCATTACATTTATTTGCCTCTCGTTTTCCCCTCCCCCGCTTCACCTTTGCCGTTTTATTCGCCCTTTTCCGTTCGCCTTTCTGTTTGCTTGTGTTGCTATGTGCCCTCTATTAGCTTGCATCTTCGCTTGATAAATTATGGATCCTCATCCACTTGCAATGATGTTATTATAAATTCTATTAATGTCAATTGTGCTAATGATATGCAAAACCCTAAGCTTGGGGATGCTAGTATTGCTATGACCACTACTTGTTGCAATGATCATGACTGGGGTGATTCTTCCTGTGATCTTGGAAATTTATTTAAGCCCCATGATGCATATGAGATTGATAATAATGTTTGCAATAATATTGAAAGTGCGTTTGGCAGAGTGTCAACTTTAGATCGCACATATTTGGAGAATATTCAATCTTATGAAATTTTTGATAAAAGTGGGTTTGGAGAGGTCATGACTTTAGTTAATGTTGATCCCACTATTTTGGAAGAGTGGCAACTTTGGATGCATGTGGATCATGTTGAGAATATGTTATGTGATAGATATATTGTTGAATTTGATTATGATCCTACATGCAATTATTATGAGAGAGGAAAATATGGTGGTAGAAATTTTCATGTTACTAAATTACCTCTCGTTATGTTGAGATTGCTATTGTTTCTTTCTTCTTCCTTGCATATGCTAGATCTTGCTTGTCTTGCTAATTTGTTTTCCTATAAAATACCTACGCAAAGGAAGTATGTTAGACTTAGATGTGTTTGTCACATGTTTTATGATGCTCTCTTTGTGCTTCAAGTCTTGTCTTTCATGTGAGCATCATTGAATTCTCAAGCCTATCTTAATGGCTATAAAGAAAGAGCTTGTTGGGAGGAAACCCAATTTTATTTTCTTTGTTTTTGCTTCTGTTTAGGAATAAATATTACATCTAGCTTCTGTTTAGATGTGGTTTTTTGTTTTAATTAGTGTTTGTGCCAAGTAGAACCTTTGGGAAGACTTGTGTGAAGTTTATATGATCTTGCTGTGAAAAACAGAATCGTTAGCACTCGCTAGAATAGTCACCAGATTTTACTGGAGCGTGCTATTTAGTTGATTCTTTTTGCAGATGATTAATAAACAAATTCCTCACGTTTACCAATTTATTTCAATTTTTTGGAGTTACAGAAGTATGCGAAAGTTACAGATTACTACAGATTGTTCTGTTTTTGACAGATTCTGTTTTCGTGTGTTGTTTGCTTATTTTGATGAATCTATGAGTAGTATTGGGGAGTATGAATCATATTGAGTTGGAATACAGTAGGTTTAACACCATTATAAATAAATAATGAGTTCATTACAATACCTTTGAGTGGTGGTTTGTTTTCGTATACTAACGGAGCTCACGAGATTTTTGTCTAAGTTTTGTGTTGTGAAGTTTTCAAGTTTTGAGTATTGCTTTGATGGACTTTGGAACAAAGAGTGGCAACAGCCTAAGGTTGGGGATGCCCAAGGCACCCAAGGTAAAATTCAAGGACAACCAAAAGCCTAAGCTTGGAGATGCCCCGGGAAGGCATCCCCTCTTTCGTCTTCATCTATCGGTAACTATATTCGGAGCTATATTTTTATTCACCACATGATATGTGTTTTACTTGGAGCGTCATGTATTATTTGAGTCTTTGATTGTTAGTTTGCCGCAATTATCCTTGCTGGACACACCTTTTCTAGAAAGATAAATATGGCCTAGGAATTGTTAGAACACTCTATGTGCTTCACTTTTATCTTTTGAGTTGAATAGTTTTTGCTCTAATGCTTCACTTATATCTTTTAGAGCACTGTGGTGATTTTATTTTGAAGAAATTGTTGATCTCTCATGCTTCACTTATATCCTTCTGAGAGTCTATTAGACAGCATAGTAATGTGCTTTGGCTATAAAACTAGCCTTCACATGATAGGCATCCAAGATGAATGTAGTAAAAACTTTCATACTAAGTGCATTGAATATGATGAGAAGTTGGATGCTTGATAATTGTTTTGAGATATGAGGATAGTGATATTAGAGTCATGCTAGTGGAGTTATTATGAAATTGAGAAATACTTGTGTTAAGGTTAGTGATTCCCGTAGCATGCACGTATGGTGAACCGCTATGTGACGAAGTTAGAGCATGAAGTATTTGTAGAGTGTCATCCTTTGTGTGGAGGTCGGGGGCGCGCGATGGTTAACTCCTACCAACCTCCCCCTAGGAGCATGCGTTGATTGCTTTGTTTTGATGACTCGTAAATTTTTGCGATAATTATATGAGTTCTTATGACTAATGTTGAGTCCATGGATATTACGCACTCTCACCCTTCCACCATTACTAGCCTCTCTTATACCGCGCAACTTTCGCCGGTATCACCCACTATATACCTTCCTCAAAACAACCACCATACCTACCCATCATGGCATTTCCATAGCCATTCCGAGATATATTGCCATGCAACTTTCCACCGTTCCCTTCATATGACACGTTTCATATTGTAATATTGCCATGCATGATCATGTAGTTGACATCGTATTTGTGGTAAAGCCACCATGCATAATTTTTCATACATGTCACTCTTGATTCATTGCACATCCCGGTACACCACCAGAGGCATTCAAATAGGGTCATATTTTGTTCTAGTATCAAGTTGTAATATCGAGTTGTAATTCAATGTAAGTGTGATCATCATCATTATTAGAGCATTGTCCCATGTGAGGAAAGGCCGAACAAAAAAGGCCCCTCCAAAAAAAGAGAAAAAAAAGAAAAAAAAGAAAAAGGGACAATTGCTACTATCTTTTTCCACACTTGTGCTTCAAAGTAGGACCATGTTCTTCATGATAGAGAGTCTCATGTTTAGTCACTTTCATATACTAGTGGGAATTTTCATTATAGAACTTGGCTTGTATATTCCAATGATGGGCTTACTCAAATGCCCTAGGTCTCCGTGAGCAAGTTTGGATGCACACCCACTTAGTTCCTTTTGTTGAGCTTTCATACATTTTTAGCTCTAGTGCATCCGTTGCATGGCAATCCCTACTCACTCACATTGATATCTATTGATGGGCATCTCCATAGCCCGTTGATACGCCTAGTCGATGTGAGACTATCTCCTTCCTTTTTGTCTTCTCCACAACCACCATTCTATTCCACATAGTGCTATATCCATGGCTCACGCTCATGTATTGCGTGAAAGTTGAAAGGTTTGAAAGAATAGAGTATGAAAACAAGTGCTTGGCTGAAACCGGGGTTGTGCATGATATGAATATTTTGTGTGATGAAGAGGGAGCATAGCCAGACTATATGATTTTGTAGGGATAACTTTCTTTAGCCATAGTATTTTGAGAAGACATGATTGCTTTGTTAGTATGCTTGAAGTATTATTGTTTCTTATGTCAATATAGACTTTTGTCTTGAGGCCCTGCTTGGATCCAAGGGACTAAAACTAGTCTGACTAAAAATAGTCTCTTTAAGAGGCTAAAGTTCCAAGCACCCCTGACTAAAGAGGGGCTAAAACTAGTCTTGAGACTAAAATCTTTTAGTCAGGGGTACCCCTACTAAAATGTGAATTAGTCCTCTCTCTCCTCATTTAACTCCTCTCCTCTAACACATGCAAGCTCTGGATTGGAGGGTTTGGAGGATAATAAATGCTCATTAACTTGATTTTAGTCTCTTTAGTATTTGGAACCAAGCATGGGTGAGGCTTGCAAGTTTTAGTCCCACTACTTTTAGTCATGGGACTAAAACGTATCCAAGCACCCTCCGAATCTTTCAGATCTGAACATTCATGCCACAATTAAGAGAACTACATTGAAAATTATGTTGGTTTGCATTCCACATCAAAAATTCTGTTTTTATCATTTACCTACTAGAGGACGAGAAGGAATTAAGATTGGGGATGCTTGATACGTCTCCAACGTATCTATAATTTTTTATTGTTCCATGCTATTATTTATGATGTTTTGGATGTTTAATGGGCTTTGTATACACTTTTATATTATTTTCGGGACTAACCTATTAACCCAAAGGCCCAGTCCAGATTGTTGTTTTTTTGCCAATTTTAGGGTTTTACAGAAAAGGAATATCAAACGGAGTCTAAACGGAATGAAACTTCGGGAGAGATATTTTTGGAGCAAAATACGCACGGGACACTTGAGAACCACCGAGTAGGGCACATGTGGCGTCCACGAGGGTGGGAGGCGCCTCCCCTATAGGGCGCGCCCCCTGCCTCGTGGGCCCCACGTCTGGCCCCCGGTGCCCTCCTTCCTCCTATATATACCTACATACTCTGAAACCTTCAGAACAATTGAGAAAACCCTAGTTCCACCGCCACAACCTTCTGTTCCCGTGAGATCCCATCTTGGGGCCTGTTTCGGAGCTCCGCTGGAGGGGGGATCTACCACGGAGTACTTCTACATCATCATCATCGCCTCACCATGAGTTGTGAGTAGTTTACCACAGACCTTCGGGTCCATAGCTAGTATCTAGATGGCTTCTTCTCTCTCTTTGGATCTCAATACCAAGTTCTCCTCGGTCTTCGAGGAGATCTATTTGATGTAATCTCTTTTTGCGCTGTGTTTGTCGAGATCTGATGAATTGTGGGTTTATGATCAAGATTATCTATGAGAAATATTTGGTTCTTTTCTGAACTCTTTTATGTATGATTATAATATCCTTGCAAGTATCTTCGAATTATTGGTTTGGTTTGGCCTACTAGATCTATAGTTCTTGCAATAGGAGAAGTGCTTGGCTCTAGGTTCAATCTTGCGGTGTCGTTTCCTAGTGATAGTAGGGGAAACAAGGCACGTATTGTATTGTTGCCATCGAGGATAAAAAGATGGGGTTTATATCATGTTATTGAGTTTATCCATCTACATCATGTCATGTTGCTTAAGGCGTTACTCTGTTCTTATGAACTTATTACTCTAGATGCATGCTGGATAGCGGTCGATGTGTGGAGTAATAGTAGTAGATGCAGAATTGTTTTGGTCTACTTCTCTCGGACGTGATGCCTATATATAATGATCATGACTAGATAGTCTCATAATTATTCGCTTTTCTATCAATAGCTCGACAGTAATTTGTTCACCCACCGTAGAATTCTGCTATCATGAGAGAAGCCACCGGAGAAACCTATGGCCCCCGGGTCTATTCTCAACATATAAATCTACAATCTACTTTACTTTTCCGCTTTTACTTTATGTTTTTATATCCAAAAATACCAAAAATATCAAACTATCTTCTCTATCAGATCTCACTTTCGTAAGTGACCATAAAGGGATTGACAACCCCTTATCGCGTTGGCTGCGAAGTTCTTATTTGTTTGTGCAGGTGCGAGGGACTCGCGCATGGTATCCTACTTGATTGATACCTTGGTTCTCAAAAACTGAGGGAAATACTTACGCTACTGTGCTGCATCACCCTTTCCTCTTCGAGGGAATACAATGCAAGCTCGAGAAGTAGCATGGGCAGCAGTGCTCCTAGATCCTGGATACACTTCCCGCCATTCTTCGCCGCGGAGATGCCGCCGAGGGGGCCGCTCGAGTTGTGTTGCGCCACGCCGAGTGCTATGCCCCGGCGACGAGGGCTGAGGTTGAGGTCGTCTCCCACTTGGCCAGTCTTCCTGAGGCATCTCTGTTCCCCATGATTTCAGCAAGCGAGGCCGTGCAGACGACCATGACAGAATGCTCTTGGAAGTACTGCTTGAGTTTCTTGGCGGTGAAGTACACGCCGTAGCACATCTTCTGGTAATGGGGGTAATTCTGCTTGGACGCTGATAGCACTTCGCTCAAGTAGTAGACGGGCTGCTGGACGGGCAAGGCTCTGCCGTCCTCTGGGCGCTCGACCACAATGACAGTGCTGACCACCCGGTTGGTGGCGGCTATGAAAAGGAACATGGGTTCCTTGTCTGCTGGCGCCGCCAGGATAGGCGGGGTGGACAGCAGTCGCTTGAGCTGCTGGAAGGCTTCATCCGCCTGGTCGTTCCACTCGAAGGAAGTGGTCTTCTTCATCAGTTGGTATAAGGGGAGCGCCTTTTCTCCCAGCCGGCTGATGAAGCGGCTGAGAGATGCCAGGCACCCCATGAACCTCTGGACATCTCGCACACGGGTCCGCCGTTCCATCCTCTCGATGGCTTTGATCTTCGCGGGGTTGCACTCGATGCCGTGTTCGAATACCAGGAAGCCAAGGAGCTGGCCTGCTGGTACCCCGAAGACGCATTTCTCCAGGTTTAGCTTAATCCAAAAGCAGCGCAGATTCTCAAATGTTTCTTGGAGATCCTCCCAAAGGGTTCCTCTCTTCTCCGTCTTCACCACAATATCATCCACGTAAACATGGGCATTCCTGCGAAGCTGCTTGAGGAGACACTTCTGCATGCAGCGCTGAAAGGTGGCGCCGGCATTTCTCAAGCCAAACGTCATGGTCAGGTAGCAGAAGGCCCCAAACGGCGTGAGGAAAGCAGTCTTCAGACGGTCGGCTGGGTCAAGCTTGATTTGGTGGTACCCCGAATTGGCATCAAGGAAAGACAGCAGCTCACATCCGGCTGTGGAGTCAATCACTTGATCTATTCATGGCAGAGCAAATGGATCTTTGGGGCAAGCTTTGTTCAGGCTGGTGTAATCGATGCACATGTGCCATTTATTGTTCTTCTTCAGTACCAGGACTGGATTTGCTAGCCACTCGGGATAAAAAACTTCCATGATGAAGCCGGTTGCTAGCAGGCGGGCGACCTCCTCCCCAACGACTCTTCTCTTCTCTTCTGACAGGCGGCGCAGCGGCTGCCTGACAGGCTTTGCATCTTCTCTCACGTGCAGCTTGTGCTCGGCGAATTCCGTCGGAACACCAGGCATGTCCTTGGGGGACCATGCAAAGATGTCCCGATTCTCACGGAGGAAATCGACGAGCTCGCTTTCCTATTTGCTGTCTAGGCTTGACCCTATGACAGCAAATAGCTCCGGGTGAGATGGGTCCAAGGCAATCTTCTTTGTGTCCTTGGAGGGCTGGAACGAGCCTTGCGACTCCGCCTCCTTGGGGTCGGTTGGTATGGCCGGTTGCTCGCCAGCCATTGCCACCAGCCGCTCCAGACGACGCTTCTCCTCAGCCACAACAAGGGTTTCTGCCAAGCGACTGCTGGCCGTTGCACATGCGATGGACTTCTCGTAGTCCCCGGTTATGGTGATTATTCCCTTGGGACCAGGCATCTTCATCTTGAGGTAGGCATAATGGGGGACTGCCATGAACTTTGCAAGAGCGGGCCGGCCCAAGATCACGTGATAGGGACTTTCCAGATTTACCACTTCAAACCAGACCGGCTCCCTCCGGAAGTGCGTCTTGTCACCAAACAGGACATCGACACTGGCCTTGCCGATTGGTGAACAAGAGAGGCCTGGCACAATGCCATGGAACACGGTCCTGGTGGGATGAAGCTGCTTCTCTTTGATGCCCAATTTCTCCATGGTGTCTCGATACATGATATTGATGTTGCTGCCGCCATCTACCAGAGCCCGGGAGAAACGGTAGGCCCGCCTGTCAGTGGAGAGAGTGGCGTCCAGGACCAAGGCATAGGCCCCTGGAGACGGCATGACAGCTGGATGATCCTCTCGGCTCCAGCTGATAGGCCTTTCAGACCAGTGCATGAACTCCGGGCTTTTGACGGCAACAGTGTTGACTTCTCTGCGCTGCTGGCGCCGGCCGTGCCTATCATTCGTCTGGCTGGTGAAGACAACATAGGCACCATTTTCCTCTGGGAATTCGTCCTGGATCTGGCCACCAGGACGAGCAGCCGGCGGATTAGGAGGCGGAGCCGACTGTCCAGCAGGAGACGGGGGTAGAGCTTCTCCCCTCGCAATCCTTGTGAGCCAGTGACACTTTTGTGTGGTGTGGTTGGAGGGCTTCGCGCCGCTGTGGAACTTGCAGGGGGCGTCCAAGGCTTGATCAAAGGAGAAGGCCGGCTGCCACACCAGCTTGCCACCCTTCTAGCGCTTGGGCCCTGCTTGAGCTTCTGGCTGCTGTCCGTCGACCGCTGCCACTAGCCGACTGTTGGCAGCCGGCGCCTGGGCCTTGCACTTTTGGTCGTTGGTCTGCTGGCGCCGGCTGGATTCTCCCGCCGGCGTCTTGGGAGTTGGAGGGGTCATCTTACAAGAAGCATCTACTTGCAGCTCGGTCTTCATGGAGGAGTAAGCGGTGGCGTACTTGTCCGCTATGCTTAGCAGCTCATCCAACATGGCCGGCTCATCGCACATGAGCCGGTGCTTGACCAAGGTGCCTTCTCTGCACCCGGCCGTGAAATACTCAATGGCTTGTACCTCGTGCACTCCCTCACAAGAGTTCCGCAGCTCCGCCCAGCGCGTCAGATAGTCACGAGCCGACTCGTCCATGCCTTGGACACACAGGGAGAGCTGACGCGGCTTGGGAGGGTGCTTGTAGGTGCTGGTGAAGTTGCGAGTGAAGGCGTCGGTGAAGTCTAGCCAGCCGTTGATGCTGTTGGGCTCGAGGCTGTTCAGCCACGTCCGAGCCGTGCCCTGGAGCATGAGGGGTACGTACTTCACCGCAACACGTCTGTTGCCTGTGGCGATGCTGACAGCCGTGGAGTAGTCCACCAGCCAGTCCTCTGGTTTCACTGATCCGTTGTACTTGGGGGTGTCTCTCGGGAGAGAGAAGCCCTTGGGAAAAGGCTCGTTGCGGATGCGGGGGCCGAAGCAGGCCGAACCGAGGTCATCTTCTTCTTCAACCGCCTGGGAGCGAGCCAGATGGTCCAGGCGGTGGCGGGCGTCGTTCTCCCCAACCCCCTCGCGGCGGCCCAGGCGGCCTGCTAGAGAGGGGTGGTCAACAGGCGGAGGAGACACGCGCCTCTCCCGCCTGGGAGGAGGTGGCTGCTCCCCTCGTCGTTCTACGACCCTTGGGCGGCCGTCTTTGTCGCGCTCGATGGTGAAGCGAGTCTGCCGGCTGCGGCTGGCAGCGGGCTCTGAGTCTCGCTGGTTGGTGGCGCCGACTGTTGGAGAGCGGGACGTGGCTCCCTTCTCCCGCCGAAAAGGGCAGTTGTCGGCGTGCGTAGCCACCTCTGATACCCGGCGACGGGCCTCCTGCTGCGTAGCAGCAGCGTCGAGGAGCTGGCGGGCACGCTGGGTCATGCAACGGAGCTCGTCTCCCTCCAAGTGGCCCATCTCATCGATTGTCGTCTGGGCAGCCCTTAGGTACTCCGATGGAGTGAGGTACACAGGCCGCGGGGCTCCTAGCATATCTGCTAGCAGCCCGCCGCGATCACGGACGACGCCGGCTCGGCTAGGCTCGCCAGCAGCCGACGTGCCACAGATGGCGCGGTCCATTTCGCGACGGTAAGCTTCAGTGAGGCGTCGGGAGGCGGCCAGTTTGTTGGCGCTGTCAAGGCAAGAGACGCGGAGTGCCTCCAACTCCGCGCCATCTGCCCCCGCCGCGACGGGGGCGGCGAGGTGCTGCAGAGCGGCCTCGAGCGGGTCTGGGCCCGTTCGGCACGATGGTTCGCTGTGGTCGGTGACGAGCACCTGCGTGACGATGCCGACGGTGCCGCAGATCGGAAGAACGGGAAGAGGGTCGTTGACGATCTCCACGTGCTCGGGGAAGGAGTCGTCGGGGTCGACGATCATGTCTACTGGTGGATCAGAAGAGCCCACTGACTCCACGTCAGAGGCGCGCTCGTCGACGAGGTGGAGCTTGTCGAGGAGCTCGACGAGGAAGCTCTCCGGCGCCACGGGCTCGGTCGCCGGACAAGGTTCGTCGTGGACGCGGGCGGAGCCGAGCAGATCGGCGAGCCTGCTCACGGCGCATGCAGCCTCAGCGCTGCGAAGCATCCCAGTCTCTACGCCAGCGGGCGTGCCGGGCTGGCTACTCTCGCCAGGAAGGAACAAGGTTCCCGTCCAGAACATGTCTCCGGACGACGGTGCACCTAGCCCCACGGTGGGCGCCAAATGTCGGGGTTTTGGGAGGACATATGCCAAAGGATGGCTTATCATGCATGGGGTCAAAAGAACGTCGCCGGGCTCGGGAAGCGGGATAAGGCGGTACTTAGGACGCCTACGAATCTTACCCAGGTTCGGGGCTCTCCGGGGAGATAACACCCCTAGTCCTGCTCTGCGGGGGCTCCGCGTCATCACTGATAGCACTAGTGTAGCTACAGGATTGCTCCTTGAGCTGTGATGTCTAAAGGAAGAAGATGAGCAAGGCTAGCTCACCTCCTCTCTCTCCTATCTAGGGCTCTTGTCTTGTGAACTTCTAATAGCCAACCTTCCAGCCCTCAACATGGAGGACCCTGGGGGGTTTATATAGGCCTACCCCCAGGGTTACCATGGTAATCTCGACAGCGTGGTCCCCAGCCGTCAGTGTCTTCTGGCGCCGGCCTCGCCGCCTGTCTGCTGGGGCCCGCCGCCTGTGGGCCCCCCGTGATTGTCTTTCACTGTGGGGGTGCTTTTGCTGACGACAGCATCGTCGGAAAGGAGATGGCTACAGTGCCATCGTCCCTCGCTGCACGCTGCCGCCTCGCCCCGTCCCGTCATCTTGATGAGGCTCGGACTTCTAGGGCTGGGTGTGCCGTCTGCTACCAGACGGCCGTCTCCCCCGGCCGCTTGCCAGAGGCGGTTCGCTCTTGAGCTTGCTCGCTGACCGGTGGGGCCAGCCGCCTGCTGGCCCCGCCGTTTGCGGGTAGTGGGATCGTGGCCTCCTCTGACCGCTACTTGGTCACAAGCCTCGTGGCTACAGCGACCCGCCGCTTAGGAGATATTCCCCAAGTACATGGTCACTGCAGCCACGTCCTTATAGATCTTCTAAGGACAGGTTCTCCTGTAGCCATGCCCCCGCCATGCCGGGACCCACCTCAGCGTGTCCCGTGAGGATGGAGTGCGGGACCGTCTACTGGCTGGTGGTGCTTGGTGTTGCCGCCTGTTGGGTCTCTGCCGCCTGCTGGCAGTCGGCTCCTAGGGCAGTGTTGGGGAACGTAGTATTTTAAAATTTTCCTATGATCACGCAAGATCTATCTACCAGATGTATAGCAACGAGGGGAAGAGTGTGTCTACGTACCCTTGTAGACCGGGAGCGGAAGCGTCAAGTGACGCGGTTGATGTAGTCGAACTTCTTCGCGATCCAACCGATTAAGCATCGAACGTATGGCACCTCTGCGTTCAACACACGTTCAGCTTGATGACGTCCCACGAGCTCTTGATCCAGTTGAGCTTCACGGGAGATTTTCGTCAGCACGACGGCGTGGTGACGGATATGATGTATCTACCGGCCCAGGGCTTCGCCTAAGCACTGCAACGGTATGACCGAGGTGTGTTTCTGTGGAGGGGGGCACCGCACACGGCTAAAACAATTCAACTTGTGTGTCCTAGGGTGCCCCCTTGCCCCCGTATATAAAGGAGCAAGGGAGAGGCCGACCCTAGAGGGGGCGCGCCAAGTGTGGGGAGTCCTACTAGGACTCCCAAGTCCTAGTAGGATTCCCCTTTCCTTTCCGGAGTAGGAGAGAAGGAAAGAGGTGGAGAGGGAGAAGGAAAAGGGGGCTGCACCCCTTGTCCAATTCGGACCAAAGGGGAGGCGCGCGCCTCCTTCCTTTCGGCCTTTCTCCTCTATTCCCGTATAGCCCAATAAGGCCCATATACTCCGAAAAATATCGAATCACTCGAAACCTTTCCGATGTCCGAATATAGTCGTCCAATATATCGATGTTTATGTCTCGACCATTTCGAGACTCCTCATCATGTCCCCGGTCTCATCCGGGACTCCGAACTCCTTCGGTACATCAAAACTCATAAACTCGTAATACTGATCGTCATCAAACGTTAAGCGAGCGGACCCCACGGGTTCAAGAACTATGTAGACATGACCGAGACTCATCTCCGGTCAATAACCAATAGCGGAACCTGGATGCTCATTTTGGCTCCTACATATTCTACGAAGATCTTTATCGGTCAAACCGCATAACAACATACGTTGTTCCTTTTGTCATTGGTATGTTACTTGCCCGAGATTCGATCGTCGGTATCTCTATACCTAGTTCAATCTCGTTACCGGCAAGTCTCTTTACTCGTTCCGTAATACATCATCTCGTGACTAACTCATTAGTCTTTTGCTTGCAAGGCTTATTATGATGTGCATTACCGAGAGGGCCCAGAGATACCTCTCCGACACTCGGAGTGACAAATCCTAGTCTTGATCTATGCCAACACCACGAACACTTTCAGAGACACCTGTAGAGCATCTTTATGATCACCCATTTACGTTGTGACGTTTGATAGCAGACAAGGTGTTCCTACGGTATTCGGGAGTTGCATAATCTCATAGTCACAGGAACATGTATAAGTCATGAAGAAAGCAATAGCAGTAAAACTAAATGATCATAGTGCTAAGCTAACGGATGGGTCTTGTCCATCACATCATTCTCCTAATGATGTGATCCCGTTGATCAAATGACAACTCATGTCTATGGTTAGGAAACATAACCATATTTGATCAATGAGCTAGTCTAGTAGAGGCATACTAGGGACACTCTGTTTTGTCTATGTATTCACACATGTACTAAGTTTCCGGTTAATACAATTCCAGCATGAATAATAAACATTTATCATGATATAAGGAAATATAAATAACAACTTTATTATTGCCTCTAGGGCATATTTACTTCAGTCTCCCACTTGCACTAGAGTCAATAATCTAGCTCACATCGCCATGTGATTTAATACCGATAGTTCACATCGTTATGTGAATATAACACCCATAGTTCACATCGCCATGTGACCAACACCCAAAGGGTTTACTAGAGTCAATAATCTAGTTCACATTGCTATGTGATTAATACCCAAGAGTAATAAGGTGTGATCATGTTTTGCTTGTGAGAGAAGTTTAGTCAACGGGTCTGTCACATTCAGATCCGTATGTATTTCGCAAATTTCTATGTCTACAATGCTCTGCATAGAGATACTCTAGCTAATTGCTCCCACTTTCAATACGCATCCAGATTGATACTTAGAGTCATAAGGATTTAGTGTCAAAGCTTGCATCGGCGTAACCCTTTACGACGAACTCTTTATCACCTCCATAATCGAGAAACATTTCCTTAGTCATCCAGTTACTAAGGATAATTTTGACCGCTGTACAGTGATCTACTCCTGGATCACTATTGTACCCTCTTGATAAACTCATGGCAAGGTACACAACATTTTTGGTACACAACATGGCATACTTTATAGAACCTATGGCTGAGGCATAGGGAATGACTTTCATTCTCTCTATATTTTTCTGCCGTGGTCTGGCTTTGAGTCTTACTCAACTTCACACCTTACAAGTCAGGCAAGAACTCCTTCTTTGACTGATCCATTTTGAACTACTTCAAAATCTTATCAAGGTATGTACTCATCGAAAGTATTATCAAGCGTCTTGATCTATCTCTATAGATCTTGATGCCCAATATGTAAGCAGCTTCACCAAGGTCTTTCTTTGAAAAACTCCTTTCAAACACTCCTTTATGCTTTCCAGAAAATTCTACATCATTTCCGATCGACAATATGTCATTCACATATACTTATCCAAAAGGTTGTAGTGCTCCCACTCACTTCTTGTAAATACAGGCTTCACCGCAAGTCTGTATAAATCTATATGCTTTGATCAACTTATCAAAGCATATATTCCAACTCCGAGATGCTTGCACCAGTCCATAGATGGATCGCTGGAGCTTGCACATTTTGTTAGCACCTTTAGGATTGACAAAACCTTCTGGTTGCATCATATACAAGTCTTCTTTAATAAAATCCATTAAGGAATGCAGTTTTGTTATCCATTTGCCAGATTTCATAAAATGCGGCAATTGCTAACATGATTCGGACAGACTTAAGCATCGCTACGGGTGAGAAAGTCTCATCGTAGTCAACTCCTTGAACTTGTTGAAAAACTATCGCAACAAGTCGAGCTTTGTAAACAGTAACATTACCGTCAGCGGCAGTCTTCCTCTTGAAGATCCATTTATTTTCGATGGCTTGCCGATCATCGGGCAAGTCAACCAAAGTCCACACTTTGTTCTCATACATGGATCCCATCTCAGATTTCATGGCCTCAAGCCATTTTGCGGAATCTGGGCTCATCATCGCTTCCTCATAGTTCGTAGGTTCATCATGGTCTAGTAACATGACTTCTAGAACCGGGTTGCCGTACCACTCTGATGCGGAACTAACTCTGGTTGATCTACGAAGTTCAGCAGAAACTTGATCTGAAGTTTCATGATCATCATCATTAGCTTCCTCACTAATTGGTGTAGGAATCACTGGAACTAGTTTATGTGATGTTACACTTTCCAATTCGGGAGAAGGTACAATTACCTCATCAAGTTCTACTTTCCTCCCACTCACTTCTTTCGAGAGAAACTCCTTCTCTAGAAAGGATCCACTCTTAGCAACAAAGACCTTGCCTTCGGATCTGTGATAGAAGGTGTACCCAACAGTTTCTTTTGGGTATCCTATGAAGATTTACTTCTCCGATTTGGGTTCGAGCTTATCATGTTGAAACTTTTTCACATAAGCATCGAGTCCCAAACTTAAAGAAATGACAGCTTAGGTTTCTCGTCAAACCACAGTTCATACAGTGTCATCTCCACGGATTTAGATCGTGCCCTATTTAACGTGAATGTAGCTGTCTCTAATGCATAACCCCAAAAGCGATAGTGGTAGATCGGTAAGAGACATCATCGATCGCACCATATCTAATAAAGTACGGTTATGACGTTCGGACACACCATTACACTGTGGTGTTCCAGGTGGCATGAGTAGTGAAACTATTTCACATTGTTTTTACTGAAGGCCAAACTCGCTAACTCAAATATTTTACCTCTACGATCATATCGTAGAAACTCTTATTTTCTTGTTACGATGATTCTCCACTTCACTCTGAAATTCTTTGAACTTTTCAAATGTTTCAGACTTGTGCTTCATTAAGTAGATATACCCATATCTGCTCAAATCATAAGTGAAGGTCAGAAAATAACGATACCCGCCGCGAGCTTCAACACTCATTGGTCCACATACATCTGTATGTATGATCTCCAACAAATCTGTTGCTCGCTCCATTGTTTCGGAGAACGGAGTTTTAGTCAGCTTGCCCATGAGGCATGGTTCGCAAGCACCAAGTGATTCATAATCAAGTGATTCCAAAAGTCCATCACTATGGAGTTTCTTCATGCGCTTTACACCATTATGACCTAAACGGCAGTGCCACAAATAAGTTGCACTATCATTATTAACCTTGCATCTTTTGGCTTCAATATTATGAATATGTGTATCACCACGATCGAGATCCAACAAACTATTTTCATTGGGTGTATGACCATCGAAGGTTTTATTCATGTAAACAGAATAACAATTATTCTATGACTTTAAATGAATAACCGTATTGCAACAAATATGATCAAATCATATTCATGCTCAACGCAAATGCCAAATAACATTTATTTAGGTTTTACACTAATCCCGAAAGTATAGGGAGTGTGCGATGATGATCATATCAATCTTGGAACCACTTCCAACACACATCGTCACTTCACCTTTAACTAGTCTCTGTTCATTCTGCAATTCTCGTTTCGAGTTACTAATTTTAGCAACTGAAACGGTATCAAATACGCAGGGGTTGCTATGAACACTAGTAAAGTACACATCAATAATCTGTATATCAAAATATACCTTTGTTCACTTTGCCATCCTTCTTTTCCGCCAAGTATCTAGGGCAGTTCCACTTCCAGTGACCATTTCCTTTGCAGTAGAAGCACTTAGTTTCAGGCTTGAGTTTTAGCTTTGGGTTTCTTCACGGGAGTGACAACTTGCTTGTTATTCTTCTTGAAGTTCCCCTTCTATCCCTTTGCCCTTTACTTGAAACAAGTGGTCTTGTTAACCATCAACACTTGATGCTTTTTCATGATTTCTACCTTCGCCGACTTCAGCATTGCGAAGAGCTCGGGAATTCCTTTCGTCATCCCTTGCATATTATAGTTCATCACAAAGTTCTACTAACTTGGTGATAGTGACTAGAGAACTTTGTCAATTACTATCTTATCTGGAAGATTAACTCCCACTTGATTCAAGTAATTGTAGTACCTAGACAATATGAGCACATGCTCATTGGTTGAGCTATTCTCCTCCATCTTGTAGGCAAAGTACTGTCAGAAGTCTTATACCTCTCGACACGGGCATGAGTATGAAATACTAATTTCAACTCTTGGAACATCTTATATGCTCCGTGGCGTTCAAAATGTTTTTGAAGTCCCGGTTCTAAGCCGTAAAGCATGGTGCACTTAAACTATCAAGTAGTCATCATACCGAGCTTTTGTCAAAACGTTCATAACGTCTACATCTGCTCCTGCAATAGGTCTGTCACCTAGCGGTGCATCAAGCACATAATTCTGTGTGCAGCAATGAGGATAATCCTCAGATCACTGAACAATTCCGCATCATTGCTACTAACATCTTTCAACTTAGTTTTCTCTAGGAATATATAAAAAATAAACGGGGAGCAACATTGTGAGCTATTGATCTACAACATAGATATGCTAATACTACGAGAACTAAGTTCATGATAAAATAAAGTTCAATTTAATCATATTACTTAAGAACACCCACTTAGATAGACATCCCTCTAGTCATATAAATGATCACGTGATCCAAATCAACTAAACCATGTCCGATCATCACGTGAGATGGAGTAGTTTCAGTGGTGAACATCTTATGTTGATCATATCTACTATATGATTCACGCTCGACCTTTCGGTCTCTAGTGTTCCGAGGCCATATCTGCATATGCTAGGCTCGTCAAGTTTAACCCGAGTATTCTACGTGTGCAAAACTGGCTTACACCCATTGTATTTGAACGTAGAGCTTATCACACCCGATCATCACGTGGTGTCTCGGCATGACGAACTTTCGCAACGGTGCATACTTAGGGAGAACACTTATACCTTGAAATTTAGTAAGGGATCATCTTATAATGCTACCGTCGAACTAAGCAAAATAAGAAGCATAATAAGATAGACATCACATGCAATCAAAATATGTGACATGATATGACCATCATCATCTTGTGCTTTTGATCTCCATCTCCAAAGCACCGTCATGATCACCTTCGTCACCGGCACGACACCTTGATCTCCATCGTAGCATCGTTGTCGTCTCGCCAACTATTGCTTCTATGACTATCGCTACCGCTTAGTGATAAAGTAAAGCAATTACATGGCGATTGCATTTCATACAATAAAGCGACAACCATATGGCTCCTGCCAGTTGCCGATAACTTTACAAAACATGATCATCTCATACAAAACCGTATATCTCATCATGTCTTGACCATATCACATCACAACATGCCCTGCAAAAACAAGTTAGACGTCCTCTACTTTGTTGTTGCAAGTTTTACGTGGCTGCTATGGGCTTAGCAAGAACCGTTCTTACCTATGCATACAAAACCACAACGATGTTTTGTCAAGTATGTGTTGTTTTAACCTTGACAAGGACCGGGCGTAGCCACACTTGATTCAGCTAAAGTGAGAGAGACAGACACCTGCCAGTCACCTTTAAGCAACGAGTGCTCATAACGGTGAAACCAGTCTCGCGTAAGTGTACGCGTAATGTCGGTCCGGGCCGCTTCATCTCACAATACCGCCGAAGCAAAGTATGACATGATGGTAAGCAGTATGACTAGTATCGCCCACAACTAATTGTGTTCTACTCATGCATATCATCTACGCATAGACCTGGCTCTGATACCACTGTTGGGGCACGTGGTATTTTAAAACTTTTCTACGATCACACAAGATCTATCTACCAGATGTATAGCAACGAGGGGAAGAGTGTGTCTACGTACCCTCGTAGACCGGGAGCGGAAGTGTCAAGTGACGCAGTTGATGTAGTCAAACTTCTTCGCGATCCAACCGATCAAGCACCAAACATACGGCACCTCCGCGTTCAGCACACGTTCAGCTTGATGACGTCCCACGAGCTCTTGATCCAGTTGAGCTTCACGAGAGAGTTTCGTCAGCACGACGTCGTGGTGACGGATATGATGTACTACCGGCACTGGGCTTCGCCTAAGCACTGCAACGGTATGACCGAGGTGTGTTTTTGTGGAGGGGGGCACCGCACATGGCTAAAACAATTCAACTTGTGTGTCCTAGGGTGCCCCCATTCCCCCGTATATAAAGGAGCAAGGGAGAGGCCGGCCCTAGAGGGGGCGCGCCAAGTGTGGGGAGTCCTACTAGGACTCCCAAGTCCTAGTAGGATTCCCTTTCCTTTCCGGAGTAGGAGAGAAGGAAAGAGGTGGAGAGGGAGAAGGAAAAGGGGGCTGCACCCCTTATCCAATTCGGACCAGAGGGGAGGCGGGCGCCTCCTTCCTTTTGGCCTTTCTCCTCTATTCCCGTATGGCCCAATAAGGCCCATATACTCCGAAAAATACCCGAATCACTCGGAACCTTTCCCATGTCCGAATATATTCGTCCAATATATCGATCTTTATGTCTCGACCATTTCGAGACTCCTCGTCATGTCCCCGGTCTCATCCGGGACTCCGAACTCCTTCGGTACATCAAAACTCATAAACTCATAATACCGATCGTCATCAAACGTTAAGCGTGCGGACCCTACGGGTTCGAGAACTATGTAGACATGACCGAGACTCATCTCCGGTCAATAACCAATAGCGGAACCTGGATGCTCATATTGGCTCCTACATATTCTTCAAAGATCTTTATCGGTCAAACCGCATAACAACATACGTTGTTCCTTTTGTCATTGGTATGTTACTTGCCCGAGATTCAATCGTCGGTATCTCTATACCTAGTTCAATCTCGTTACCGGCAAGTCTCTTTACTCGTTCTGTAATACATCATCTCGTGACTAACTCATTAGTCTTTTGCTTGCAAGGCTTATTATGATGTGCATTACAGAGAGAGCCCAGAGATACCTCTCCGACACTCGGAGTGACAAATCCTAGTTTTGATCTATGCCAACACCATGAACACTTTCGGAGACACCTGTAGAGCATCTTTATGATCACCCAGTTACGTTGTGACGTTTGATAGCACACAAGGTGTTCCTACGGTATTCAGGAGTTTCATAATCTCATAGTCATAGGAACATGTATAAGTCATGAAGAAAGCAATAGGAGTAAAACTAAACGATCATAGTGCTAAGCTAACGGATGGGTCTTGTCCATCACATCATTCTCCTAATGATGTGATCCCGTTGATCAAATGACAACTCATGTCTATGGTTAGGAAACATAACCATCTTTGATCAATGAGCTAGTCTAGTAGAGGCATACTAGGGTCACTCTGTTTTGTCTATGTATTCACACATGTACTAAGTTTCCGGTTAATACAATTCCAGCATGAATAATAAACATTTATCATGATATAAGAAATATAAATAACAACTTTATTATTGCCTCTAGGGCATATTTCCTTTAGGCAGGCCACCCTAGGTGGCAGCTCGAGGAACAGACGGCCGCGGTAGACCAAGCGGCTGTATTTGTCTTAAAATACCAAGGGTAGGCGCTGAGGGTACCCATGGTCAGTATCTCCGACATTCAGCTCGATGATGTCCCATGAGCTCTTGATCCAGTTGAGCGTCACGGGAGAGTTTCTTCAGCACGACGGCGTGGTGACGGTGATGATGAAGCTACCGGCGCAGGGCTTCGCCTAAGCACTGCAACGATATGACCGAGGTGTGTATCTGTGGAGAGGGGCACCGCACATGGCTAAAATCAACTTGTGTGTCTATGGGGTGCCCCCTCCCCACGTATATAAAGGAGTGGAGGAGGGGAGGGGCCAGCCCTCTCTATGGCGCGCCCTAGGGGAGTCCTACTCCCACCAAGATGAAGGAAGGAGAAGAGGGGGAAGAAGGAAAGGGGAGCTGCCCCCCCACCCAATTCAGATTGGGCTTGGGGGGCGCGCCCCTCACCTTGGCTGCCTCCTCCTCTATTCCACTAAGGCCCAATAAGGCCCATACACTCCCCGGGGGTTCCGGTAGCCCCTCGATACTCCGGTAAATGTCCGAACTCACCCGGAACCATTCCGATGTCCAAACATAGGCTTCCAATATATTGATATTTATGTCTCGGACATTCCGAGACTCCTCGTCCTGTCCGTGATCACATCCGGAACTCCGAACTACCTTTGGTACATCAAAACACATAAACTCGTAATAGTGATCGTCATCGAACGTTAAGCGTGCGGACCCTATGGGTTTGAGAACTATGTAGACATGACCGAGACTCATCTCTGGTCAATAACCAATGGCGGAACCTAGATGCTCATGTTGGTTTCTACATATTTTACGAAGATCTTTATCGGTCAAACCGCATAACAACATACGTTGTTCCCTTTGTCATCGGTATGTTACTTGCTCGAGATTCGATCGTCGGTATCGCTATACCTAGTTAAATCTCGTTACCCGCAAGTCTCGTTACTCGTTACGTAATACATCATCTCGTGACTAACTCATTAGTCATTTGCTTGCAAGGCTTATTATAATGTGTATTACCGAGAGGGCCCAGAGATACCTCTCCAACACTCGGAGTGACAAATCCTATTTTCGATCTATGCCAACACCACAAACACCTTCGGAGACACGTGTAGAGCATCTTTATAATCACCCAGTTACGTTGTGACGTTTGATAGCACACAAGGTGTTCCTCCGGTATTCGGGAGTTGCATAATCTCATAGTCATAACTCATAGGAACATGTATAAGTCATGAAGAAAGCAATAGCGGTAAAACTAAATGATCAAGTTGCTAAGCTAACGGATGGGTCTTGTCCATCACATCATTCTCCTAATGATGTGATCTCGTTGATCAAATGACAACTCATGTCTATGGTTAGGAAACATAACCATCTTTGATCAATGAGCTAGTCTATTAGAGGCATACTAGGGACACTCTGTTTCGTCTATGTATTCACACATGTACTAAGTTTCCGGTTAATACAATTCTAGCATGAATAATAAACATTTATCATGATATAAGGAAATACAAATAACAACTTTATTATTGCCTCTAGGGCATATTTCCTTCAGTCTCCCACTTGAACTAGAGTCAATAATCTAGATTACATAGTAATGATTCTAACACCCATGGAGTCTTGGTGCTGATCATGT
The DNA here is from genome assembly GCA_902687465.1 of Secale cereale. Taxonomy (NCBI): domain Eukaryota; kingdom Viridiplantae; phylum Streptophyta; class Magnoliopsida; order Poales; family Poaceae; genus Secale; species Secale cereale. The sequence continues at coordinate 657,760,489 of LR738710.1, forward strand.
TTTGCTCGTGGAAGAGGCTTTGTTAACGGGCCTATGACATTCAGATCTGTATGTATCTTGCAAATTTCTATGTCTCCCTCCTTGACTTGATCGTGGATGGAATTGAAGAGTCTCTTGATGTGCTTGGTTCTCTTGTGAAACCTAGATTCCTTCACCAAGGCTATTGCTCCAATGTTGTCACAACAGATTTTCATTGGACCCGACGCACTAGGTATTACACCTAGATCGGATATGAACTCCTTCATCCAGACTCCTTCATTTGCTGCTTCTGAAGCAGCTATGTACTCCGCTTCACACGTAGATCCCGCCACGACGCTCTACTTGGAACTACACCAACTGACAGCTCCACCGTTCAATAAAAATACATATCCGGTTTGTGACTTAGAGTCATCCGGATCAGTGTCAAAGCTTGAATCGACGTAATCATTTACGACGAGCTCTTTGTCACCTCCATAAACGAGAAACATATCCTTAGTCCTTTTCAGGTACTTCAGGATGTTCTTGACCGCTGTCAAGTGATCCACTCCTGGATTACTTTGGTACCTCCTTGCTAAACTTATAGCAAGGCACACATCAGGTCTGGTACACAGCATTGCATACATGATAGATCCTATGGCTGAGGCATAGGTAATGACTTTCATTTTCTTTCTATCTTCTGAAGTGGTCGGGCATTGAGTCTTACTCAACTTCACACCTTGTAACACAGGCAAGAATCTTTTCTTTGACTGATCCATTTTGAACTTCTTCAAAACTTTATCAAGGTATGTGCTTTGTGAAAGTCCAATTAACCGTCTTGATCTATCTCTATAGATCTTGATCCCTAATATATAAGCAGCTTCACCGAGGTCTTTCATTGATAAATTCTTATTCAAGTATCCTTTTATAACATCCAGAAATTCTATATCATTTCCAATCAACAATATGTCATCTACATATAATATCATAAATGCTACACAGCTCCCACTCACTTTCTTGTAAATACAGGCTTCTCCAAAAGTCTGTATAAAACCATATGCTTTGATCACCTCATCAAAGCGTATATTCCAACTCCGAGATGCTTGCACCAGTCCATAGATGGATCGTTGGAGCTTGCACACTTTGTTAGCACCTTTAGGATCGACAAAACCTTCTGGTTGCATCATATACAACTCCTCTTTGAGGCATCCATTAAGGAATGTAGTTTTGACATCCATTTGCCACATTTCATAATCATAGAATGCGGTAATTGCTAACATGATTCATACAGACTTAAGCATCGCTACGAGTGAGTAAGTCTCATCTTAGTCAACTCCTTGAACTTGTCGAAAACCTTTCGCAACAAGTCGAGCTTTGTAGACAGTAACATTACCATCGGCGTCTGTCTTCCTCTTGAAGATCCATTTATTTTCAATGGCTTGCCGATCATCAGGCAAGTCAACCAAAGTCCACACTTTGTTCTCATACATGGATCCCATCTCAGATTTCATGGCTTTAAGCCATTTTGTGGAATCTGGGCTCATCATCGCTTCCTCATAGTTTGCAGGTTTATCATGGTCTAGTAACATGACTTCCAGAACTGGGTTACCATACCACTCTGGCGCGGAACGTACTCTGTTTGACCTACGAGGTTCAGTAGTAACTTGATCTGAAGTTTCATGATCATCATCATTAGCTTCCTCGCTGATTGGTGTAGGAATCACTGGAACTAGTTTATGTGATGTACTACTTTCCAATTCAGGAGAAGGTACAATTACTTCATCAAGTTCTACTTTCCTCCCACTCACTTCTTTCGAGAAAAACTCCTTCTCTAGAAAGGATCCATTCTTTGCAACGAATATCTTGCCTTCGGATCTGTGATAGAAGGTGTACCCAACATTTCATTTGGGTATCCTATGAGACACATATCTCTGAATTGGGTTCGAGCTTATCAGGTTGAAGTTTTTTCACATAAGCATTGCAACCCCAAACTTTAAGAAACGACAACTTTGGTTTCTTGCCAAACCACAGTTCATAAGGCGTCGTCTCAAGGGATTTAGATGGTGCCCTATTTAACGTGAATGGAGCTGTCTCTAAAGCATATCCCCAAAACGATAGTGGTAAATCAGTAAGAGACATCATAGATCGCACCATATCTAATAAAGTACGGTTACGACGTTTGGACACACCATTACGCTGTGGTGTTCCGGGTGGCGTGAGTTGTGAAACTATTCCACATTGTTGTAAATGAAGACCAAACTCGTAACTCAAATATTTGCCTCCACGATCAGATCGTAGAAACTTTATTTTCTTGTTATGATGATTCTATACTTCACTTTGATACTCTTTGAACTTTTCAAATGTTTCAGACTTGTGCTTCATTAAATAGATATACCCATATCTTCTCAAATCATCAGTGAAGGTCAGAAAATAACGATACCCGCCGCGAGCCTCAACACTCATCGGTCCACATACATCAGTATGTATGATTTCCAACAAATCTATTGCTCGCTCCATTGTTCCGGAGAACGGAGTTTTAGTCATCTTGCCCATGAGGCATGGTTCGCAAGCACTAAGTGATTCATAATCAAGTGATTCCAAAAGTCCATCAGCATGGAGTTTCTTCATGCGCTTTACACCAATACGACCTAAACGGCAATGCCACAAATAAGTTGCACTATGATTATCAACCTTGCATCTTTTGGCTTCAATATTATGAATATGTGTATCACTACGATCGAGATCCAACAAGAATAGACCACTCTTTAAGGGTGCATGACCATAAAAGATATTACTCATAAAAATAGAAAACCCATTATTCTCTGATTTAAATGAATAACGGTCTCGCAACAAACAAGATCTAGATATAATGTTCATGCTCAATGTTTGCACCAGATAGCAATTATTCAGGTCTAAAACTAATCCCGAAGGTAGATGTAGAGGTAGCGTGCCGACGGCGATCACATCGACTTTGGAACCATTTCCCACGCGCATCGTCACCTCGTCCTTAGCTAATCTTCGTTTAATCTGTAGCCCCTGTTTCGAGTTACAAATATTAGCAACCAAACCAGTATCAAATACCCAGGTGCTACTACGAGCATTAGTAAGGTACACATCAATAACATGTATATCAAATATACCTTTGTTCTCTTTGCCATCCTTCTTATCCGCCAAATACTTGGGGCAGTTCCGCTTCCAGTGTCCAGTCCCTTTGCAGTAGAAGCACTCAGTTTCAGGCTTGGCTCCAAACTTGGGTTTCTTCGCGGGAGTAGCAACTGTCTTGCTATTCTTCTTGAAGTTCCCCTTCTTTCCCTTGCCCTTTTTCTTGAAACTAGTGGTCTTGTTAACCATCAACACTTGATGCTCCTTTTTGATTTCTACCTCCGCAGCTTTGAGCATAGCGAAGATCTCGGGAATTGTCTTTTGCATACCTTGCATATTATAGTTCATCACGAAGCCTTTATAGCTTGGTGGCAGTGATTGAAGAACTCTATCAATAACACTATCTTCGTCAACTTTGCAACCAAGTTGAGTCATATGATTCTAGTACCCAGACATTCTGAGCAAGTGTTCACTGATAGAACTGTTCTCCTCTATCTTGCAGCTATAGAACTTATTTGAGACTTCACATCTCTCAATTCAGGCATTTGCTCGAAATATTAACTTCAACTCTTGGAACATCTCATATGATCCACGACGTTCAAAACGTCTTTGAAGTCCCGATTCTAAGCCGTAAAGCATGGCACACTGAACTATCGAGTAGTCATCATAACGAGCTTGCCAGACGTTCATAACGTCCGGAGTTGCTCCTGCAGCACGCCTGTCACCTAGTGGTGCTTCCAGGACATAATTCTTCTGTGCATCAATGAGGATAATCCTCAAGTTACGGACCCAGTCTGTGTAGTTGCTACCATCATCTTTCAACTTAGCTTTCTCTAGGAACGCATTAAATTTCAAGGAAACGGTAGCACGGGCCATAGATCTACAACAACATAGATATGCAAAAACTATCAGGACTAAGTTCATGATAAATTAAAGTTCAATTAATCATATTACTAAAGAACTCCCACTTAGATAGACATCCCTATAGTCATCTAAATGATCACATGATCCAAATCAACTAAACCATGTTCGATCATCACGTGAGATGGAGTAGTTTTCAATGGTGAACATGTTATGTTGATCATATCTACTATATGATTCACGCTCGACCTTTCGGTCTCTAGTGTTCCGAGGCCATGTTTGTACATGCTAGGCTCGTCAAGTTTAACCCGAGTATTTTGCATGTGCAAAACTGTCTTACACCCGTTGTATTAGAACGTAGAGCTTATCACACCCGATCATCACGTGGTGTCTCGGCACGACGAACTTTCGCAACGGTGCATACTCAGGGAGAGAACACTTGTACCTTGAAATTTTGTAAGGAAGCATCTTATAATGCTACCACCGTACTAAGCAAAATAGGAAGCATAATAAGATAAACATCACATGCAATCAAAATATGTGACATGATATGGCCATCATCATCTTGTGCTTTTTGATCTCCATCTCCAAAGCATCGTCATGATCTCCGTTGTCACCGACTAGACACCATGATCTTCATCGTAGCGTCGTGGTCGTCTCGCCAACTATTGCTACTGCTACTATCACAAGCTCATAGTGATGAAGTAAAGCAATTACACGAACTTCACAATTCATACAATAAAGAGACAACCATAAGGCTCCTGCCGGTTGCCGATAATTTACAAAACATGATCATCTCATACAATACCGTATAACTCATAACGTCTTGACCATATCACATCACAGCATGCTCTGCAAAAACAAGTTAGACGTCCTCTACTTTGTTGTTGCAAGTTTTACGTGGCTGCTATGGGCTTAGCAAGAACCGTTCCTACCTACGCATACAAAACCACAATGATTTTTTGTCAAGTGTGATGTTTTAACCTTCACAAGGACCGGGCGTAGCCACACTCGATTCAACTAAAGTGAGAGAGACAAACACCCGCCGGTCACCTTTAAGCAACGAGTGCTCATAACGGTGAAACCAGTCTCACGTAAGCGTACACGTAATGCCGGTCTGGGCCGCTTCATCTCACAATACCGCCGAATCAAAGTATGACATGCTGGTAAGCAGTATGACTATTATTGCCCACAACTCATTGTGTTCTACTCGTGCATATCATCTACGCATAGACCTGGCTCATGATGCCACTATTGGGGAACGTAGTATTTCAAAAAAAATCCTACGATCACGCAAGATCTACCTAGGAGAAGCATAGCAATGAGTGGGGAGAGTGTGGCTACGTACCCTCGTAGACCGAAAGCGGAAGCGTCTAGTGACGCGGTTGATGTAGTCGAACGTCTTCGCGATCCAACCGATCCAAGCACCGAACGTACGGCACCTCCGCGTTCAGCACACGTTCATCTCGATGACGTCCCACGAGCTCTTGATCTAGTTGAGCATCATGGGAGAGTTTCGTCAGCACGACGGCGTGGTGATGGTGATGATGAAGCTACCAGCGCAGGGCATTGCCTAAGCACTACAACGATATGACCGAGGTGTGTATCTGTCGAGAGGGGCACCGCACACGGCTAAAATCAACTTGTGTGTCTATGGGGTGCCCCCTCCCCACGTATATAAAGGAGTGGAGGAGGGGAGGGGCCGGCCCTCTCTATGGCGCGCCCTAGGGGAGTCCTACTCCCACCGGGAGTAGGATTCCCCCCTTCCCTAGTTGGAGTACGAGAGGAAGGAAGGAAGAGAGGGGGGAGAAGGAAGGGGTGCTGATGGGCCTCGAACCCCTCGTTGGATTACCCCAAGTGGAAGGTGTAAGATGCAGTAAGTAGAAGTGTTTTCCCCTAGCAAAGATGCCAAGGATCGAATCCCCAGAGACTCCTAGGTTCAACAGGTAGGTGTCAACCGCTAACGGCGCAATTAGCAATCAACGTGGACCTGCACACAGATACGAATAACTTTGCTCCCAACGAGTACAGAGAGGTTGTCAATCTCGCCGGCCTTGTAGTTCACAAAGGGTTAAAAGCAATATGATAGTAGTGATAGATAGTGTTTTGCAATAGTAAGTAAAATAGCCGAAAAGTAAATAGTGTATGTGATCAATGATGGTGAGATGGACCGGAGTCACATGATGTTCACTAGTGATGTCTCTCTCCCAAAAGACGATAAAACAGCTATGTGAGGTAACAAATTACAGCTGGGCAATTGACAGGACCACGAACGCAAACCAATGCTGATTACATTGCAAGAAAGGTTGAGGTTCAAAGCATGGGCGGTACGCCAAAGTAAGTAGACCGAAATCCATCTGCATCTACTACTAATCATCCACCTTGAGATATCTATCCAGAACATCTCGCTGGTATTAAGTTGCGAGTCCCACCCATAGTGTAAACTCAATGCAACAGACAACTGCATTAAAAGAACTTCGCGTAAAGTAAACAATCCTTGCACCCGCGGGCACAAGCACCATTGTTTTCCCCCTTGTGGCAACAGCACATCCCCTAGACTCATGTTTCTGTCACTCAAGCTAGTCATCGAGGGGCATGAACCCACAATCGAGCATAACGTTCCCTCTTGGAGTCACTACCTACTACTTGGCCAAAGCAATAAATAACAATGGAGAACATGCAAGAATTACTTATGAACTAAAATATAAAAGAGGTGAATCAAATATATTACTCAAGATCAATCTGAACATAATCTCATAATCCATCGGATCCCAGCAAACTCAACATAGCAACATCATAAGGATTACATAGGTGCCTCGATCATGTAGGGCAGCTCACGAGGACTAATTAGTGAAGCACAAGAACGGGAGGAGAACATCACATAGCTACTGGTCATGGACTCATGGTCCAAGTGAGACTACTCACGAGTCATCCGGGAGGCGTCCATGGTGGTGGAGAAGCTCCCGGTGGTGATCCTCCCCTCCGGCAGGGTGCCGGGAAGAGTTCTCCTGGTGCTCCCGATCTTGGAAGCGGCGGCGGCGGCGGAACAAAGATGGGATCGCGAAAAGAAGTCTTGTTTCAAGGGTTACGGGGGACCCTTTAAATATCTGCCAAAGTAGGGCACCGGGGGGCTCTCGGGGGGCCGAGGCGCCCCCCGGCGCGGCCCAGGGGGGGGGCGCCCACAGGGCGCCTGGAGCCCCTGTGGCCCCCCCGAGGCTCCCATTCGGAAGCAGTGTTGTTCCCGGAACGCTGATTTTTTTATATTTTTTCTGTATTTTTCTGGGCAGTTCTCGAAACGTGAAAACCTGAAATACAAAAACAGTCGAAAATAGAAACTGACACTGGGGTGCACTGGATTAGTAAGTTAGTCCAAATATGATCAAAAATGTATGGAAGTGTATGAATATCATAGCAATATCACCCAAAAGTGGCATGGAGCAAGCAGAAATTATAGATACGTTTTGGACGTATCAACATCCCCAAGCTTAATTCCTGCTCGTCCTCGAGTAGGTAAATGATAACAAGAATAATTTCTGTGGTGACATGCTATTAATCATATAAGACTTTCTCATAGTCATATGACAAAAGCTTACTGAGACAATGATTCTAAAGTAATTAAGTTATCTAAAGAGAAAATCACAAATGACTGAAAGTTTTACAATATGAAACTGAAACATCAAAAAGATTTGCAACGAACATGATGTGCAAATATGATCAAGTGATATCTAGCTTGCCCCTTTTAGTGATGCAAAACATAAATGCAAGGGCACCTTCAAGGTTTAAGTGATGACTAGATACGATCATTTCAGAATAAACGATATCACAATCATGCAAAAGACAATGCTACTTTGGGACAATGCACATTACACTCAGAATGACAATCATGCTCTCAGTAGTTGATGCTTGGAGTGCTAGAGCTTTTTATTATGAAACATGGAAGCAATTGTGTCAACGGTAGTAGTACTTCATATGTGTCATGTATAAAACATCTTATAAGTTGCAAGCCTCATGCATCGAATACCAATAGTGCTCGCTCCTTGTCCTAATTAGCTCGGATCCCCATGGGTTATCATTGCATTGCATATGTTTTTACCAAGTGTCACAAAGGGGTACCTCTATGCCACTTGTACAAAGGTCCAAGGAGATAGATCGCATTCGATTTCTCGTTTTTGATAGATCTCAACTTGAGGACATCCATACCGGGACAACATAGAAAATAGATGATGGACTCCTCTTTAATGCATAAGCATATTCTCATGAGAGATTGAGGATTAAGGTCCAAGCTAAAACTTCCACCATGATGCATGGCTTTGGTTGGCGGCCCAATGTTCTTCTCTAACAATATGCATATTAATTCAACCCACGGTAAATCACCCTTACTTCAGACAAGACGAACATGCATAGCAACTTACATGATATTCAACAAAAGTGTGACAGTTGATGGCGTCCCCAGAAACATGGTTACCGCTCAGCAAGCAACTCATAAGAAATAAGATACATAAGCAACATATTCTTTACCACAATAGTTTTTAGGCTACTTTCCCATGAGCTATGTATTGCATGGTTAATTTGCTTAGTGCAGGTGGAGGTTAGCAAAAGACTGGGAGCGACCAACTAAGAGAGCAATGACGGTCATAATCATGCAGAGCGACAAAGCAATATTGAATCAGGCATGGTAGTTATATCGCTACTTAGAAACAAAAGATCATCAAGGCTTGACAGACTTTCTTTACAGTCTTGAATATGCGTGAGCATACGCCAAGTCAATCAAAATAAATTCTCGAAGGAAGATATTACTAAACCATACCACATCATAGGCAAACAAACCAAGTTGGTACTCCAATGACACATTGGGAACCCCCCCAGCTATCTGAGATTAACCATAAGAAAACCTGAACTACTAAGCACCATCATGAAAGTAGCATATCTATCATAGACACATTAACCCATGCAACGGAAACAAACTCTCTTAATAAGGTGAGCATGGTAATTAAAGAGAGTTCAAGCAACCAACTAAATAAAAGCTCTTTGAAAAGATAAGCATGAATACTAAGAGCAAAGCACGATAGTAGCTATTAAAAAGACAAAGAACACACACAACATAGATATATATGAAAATTCTATGTAATGTTCTAGGTAGAGGTGGAGCGTGTTTCTCTCCCACATAAAGGAATGCTGGGTTCCGACTCGTTATGAAAAACTAAAAAGAAAACTAAAAGCAAGACGCTCCAAGCATAGCACATAACACATGAAGTGATAAAAATATAGCGGAACGAAAGACGAACTGATAATGTTGATGGAGAAGGGGATGCACGGGGGCATCCCCAAGCTTAGACGCTTGAGTCTCCTTGAATATTTCTTGGGGGGTGCATGGGGGCATCCCCAAGCTTGAGCGCTTGACACTCCTGAATCTTTTTATCATCTTCCCTCGCACACTTGAAAACTCCCTTCATACATAACTCATTCATAATCTGATTAGCGAGGTTAGTACCCTTAATAAAATAATTATACCTTGCTGGAAATAAGGATATTCTTGAAGTTCTACTGTTTCTCAAGATTGCCAAAAGGTTTTTGCAAAGAAAAAGCAAGTTCTTAATTTGCAAAGTGAAGGTAAGGCAAAACATGACAGAATCTGTGAAAAACAGAATAGCAGGCAGTAATTAACCTGTTCGGGATACTTCTGCAAATCAAATCAAAAAACTCAGAACTGACGCACGAAAGACAATTATATATAGAACGCTGTCGAAAAAATTCAGACCAAAAGATGATCTGGTGATTTTATACGAATTTTTCTATCCAAGGACAGAATCTGTTTCCTGGACAGCACCTCACAACTTTTGAACTTTCTAGCAATCAGAGGCTATACTTGGCACAAATATGAAAAGCAAAGATACAATGATGATGCTACAGCAGTAAACAACATCAAGACACAACAAGAGCAAATTTTTTATTCATGTGGGTTGCCTCCCAAAAGCGCTTTCTTTTATGCCTTTAAGCTAGGCATAATGCATAGATCAAGTTTTATCAAGAGTAAAAGAATAACTAGCCCATACAACGGACTCAAAAGGTAACTTGACCTTCTTACGAGGGAAGTGTTCCATCCCTTTCTTGAGAGGAAACTGAAATTTTATATTACCCTCTTTCATGTCAATGACAGCACCAACGGTGCGCAAAAAGGGACGTCCCAAAATAATTGGACATGAAGGATCACATTCAATATCCATAATAGTGAAATCAACGGGCACATAATTATCATTGACAATAATAAGAACATCATCGATCCTCCCCAAAGGTTTCTTTATGGAAGAATCAACGAGACGAACACCAAAAGAACAAGAATCATAAGGTTTCAATTTAAGCATATCATATAGTCTTTTGGGCATAATAGAAGTACTAGCACCAACATCACATAATGCATGACAAGAGAAGTCATTCAAATAAATTTTTATCATAGGATCCCAACCATCCTCTAGCTTTCTAGGTATGGAGGCTTCTACTCTAAGTTTCTCCTCCCTAGCTTTGATGAGAGCATTAGTGATATGCTCTGTGAAGGCAAGGTTAAGCATGCTAGTGCGAGGATCTCTAGACATTTTGTGAAGGAAATCAATAACTTCGGTAAGAGTGCAATTATCAAAATCAAGGTCACGAGCATCAAGTAAAGTGGTAGAGGTGTCCTTAAGGCTCACCTGTTTGGTAGTTGACATAGCATCACCATTAATAGGTCCACTGGGACCAGGAGTACATTGGGTGCTAAGAGTGTGAACATTCTCAATAACTTGGATAGTAGCAACAGTGTGGTGGGTAGGAAGGCTCTTAATTATTTCCTCTTCCTCCCTTTCTCTAGCCCATCTCTCTTTAAGCTTAGCCATCATCCTAATATTTTCATTGATTTGCACTTGAGTAGCATTAATAGGGATGACTTCCTTCTCCTTAAGAGAAGAAGTTTCAATTTTTAGCAATTTTAACTCATTGGCTAAGTGGTCTACCTTAAAAGAAAGATCATCTAGTTTATGTAGTCTCTCTTCTACATTCTTATTAAAGGATTTTTGGGTAGTGATGAAATCTCTAAGCATGCTCTCTAGTTCAGTGTTGGAGTTCTTGGTACTAGGATAAGCATTGTTGTTCCTATAAGAGTTAGAGGGGAACGGTCTAGAATTGTTACCAAAGTTACTCCTATAAGCATTGTTGTTGAAATTGTTTCTAGAGATAAAGTTAACATCTACTTGTTCTTGAGCAATCAAAGAATTCAAAGGAACATCACGAGGATCAACAGTAGATTGCTTCGAAAGTAGAGACATGATCAAGTCAACTTTTTCATTGAGGGAGGAAATCTCCTCGACAGAGTTTACCTTCCTACCTGTTGGAGCGCGTTCGGTGTGCCATTGGGAATAGTTGATCATCATCTCATCGAGAAGCTTTGTGGCAGCACCAAGTGTAGTTGACATAAAAGTTCCTCCCGCGGCCGAATCTAACAAGTTCCGCGAGGTAAAGTTCAAGCCTGCATAAAAAGTTTGGATAACCATCTAAGTAGTCAAACCGTGAGTAGGGCAGTTCTTGATAAGAGACTTCATACGTTCCCAAGCTTGGGCAACGTGTTCATTATCCAATTGTTTAAAATTCATAATGTTACTTCTAAGTTGGATAATTTTAGCAGGTGGATAGTATTTTCCAATAAAAGCATCTTTGCACTTGTCCCATGAATCTATGCTATTTCTGGGCAAAGACTGAAACCAAATTTTAGCTCCCCCTCTCAAGGAGAAAGGAAAAAGCTTAAGATTAACAATATTACCATCTATTTCTTGGTACTTTTGCATATCACAGAGTTCTACAAAGTTGTTCAAGTGTAAAGCAGCATCATCTCCAGCACCGGAGAATTGGTCTTTCATGACTAAGTTCAGTAAAGCAGGTTTAATTTCATATGAAGGTGCTGAAGTGGCAGGTGTAGTGATAGGTGTGCTGATAAAGTCATCGTTGTTGTGACTAGTGAAGTCACACAACTTGGTGTTCTCGGTGGAACCCATAGTAGCAAGCAAGCAAGATAACTATTTTTGTGATTTTCGATAAAAGGAACTAAAGCAAATAATGAAAGGTAAACTAGCAAGACTAAAAAGCAAAGGTAAAAGATAGCATGCAACTCCCCTATCCTGAAGAGAGGAGTCCCCGGCAACGGCGCCAGAAAATACTCCTTGATGGGCCTCGAACCCCTCGTTGGATTACCCCAAGTGGAAGGTGTAAGATGCAGTAAGTAGAAGTGTTTTCCCCTAGCAAAGATGCCAAGGATCGAATCCCCAGAGACTCCTAGGTTCAACAGGTAGGTGTCAACCGCTAACGGCGCAATTAGCAATCAACGTGGACCTGCACACAGATACAAATAACTTTGCTCCCAACGAGTACAGAGAGGTTGTCAATCTCTCCGGCCTTGTAGTTCACAAAGGGTTAAAAGCAATATGATAGTAGTGATAGATAGTGTTTTGCAATAGTAAGTAAAATAGCCGAAAAGTAAATAGTGTATGTGATCAATGATGGTGATATGGACCGGAGTCACATGATGTTCACTAGTGATGTCTCTCTCCCAAAAGACGATAAAACAGCTATGTGAGGTAACAAATTACAGATGGGCAATTGACAGGACCACGAACGCAAACCAATGCTGATTACATTGCAAGAAAGGTTGAGGTTCAAAGCATGGGCGGTACGCCAAAGTAAGTAGACCGAAATCCATCTGCATCTACTACTAATCATCCACCTTGAGATATCTATCCAGAACATCTCGCCGGTATTAAGTTGCGAGTCCCACCCATAGTGTAAACTCAATGCAACAGACAACTGCATTAAAAGAACTTTGCGTAAAGTAAACAATCCTTGCACCCGCGGGCACAAGCACCGTTGTTTTCCCCCTTGTGGCAACAACACATCCCCTAGACTCATGTTTCTGTCACACAAGCTAGTCATCGAGGGGCATGAACCCACAATCGAGCATAACGTTCCCTCTTGGAGTCACTACCTACTACTTGGCCAAAGCAATAAATAACAACGGAGAACATGCAAGAATTACTTATGAACTAAAATATAAAAGAGGTGAATCAAATATATTACTCAAGATCAATCTGAACATAATCTCATAATCCATTGGATCCCAGCAAACTCAACATAGCAACAGCATAAGGATTACATAGGTGCCTCGATCATGTAGGGCAGCTCACGAGGACTAATTAGTGAAGCACAAGAACGGGAGGAGAACATCACATAGCTACTGGTCATGGACTCATGGTCCAAGGGAGACTACTCACGAGTCATCCGGGAGGCGTCCATGGTGGTGGAGAAGCTCCCGGTGGTGATCCTCCCCTCCGGCAGGGTGCCGGGAAGAGTTCTCCTGGTGCTCCCGATCTTGGAAGCGGCGGCGGCGGTGGAACAGAGATGGGATCGCGAAAAGAAGTCTTGTTTCAAGGGTTACGGGGGACCCTTTAAATATCTGCCAAAGTAGGGCACCAGGGGGCTCTCGGGGGGCCGAGGCGCCCCCCCCGGCGCGGCCCAGGGGGGGCGCGCCCACAGGGCGCCTGGAGCCCCTGTGCCCCCCCAGGCTCCCCTTCGGAAGCAGTGTCGTTCCCGGAACGCTGATTTTTTATATATATTTTCTGTATTTTTCTGGGCAGTTCTCGAAACGTGAAAACCTGAAATACAAAAGCAGCCGAAAACAGAAACTGGCACTGGGGTGCACTGGATTAGTAAGTTAGTCCAAATATGATCAAAAGTGTATGTAAGTGTATGAATATCATAGCAATATCACCAAAAAGTGGCATGGAGCAAGCAGAAATTATAGATACGTTTTGGACGTATCAGGTGCCAGCCGCCCACCCAATTCGGATTGGGCTTGGGGGCACGCCCCCTCACCTTGGCCTCCTCCTCCTCTATTCCACTAAGGCCCAATAAGGCCCATACACTCCTCGAGGGGTTCCGGTAGCCCCCTAGTACTCCGGTAAATGTCCGAACTCACCCGGAACCATTCCGATGTCCAAACATAGGCTTCCAATATATCGATCTTTATGTCTCGGACATTCTGAGACTCCTCATCATGTGCGTGATCACATCTAGAACTCCAAACTACCTTCGGTACATCAAAACACATAAAATCATAATACTGATCGTCATCAAACGTTAAGCGTGCGAACCCTATGGGTTGACATGACCGAGGCTCATCTCTGGTCAATAACCAATAGCGGAACCTGGATGCTCATATTGGTTCCTACATATTCTAAGAAGATCTTTATCGGTCAAACCGCATAACAACATAGGTTGTTCCCTTTGTCATCGGTATGTTACTTGCTCGAGATTCGGTCGTTGGTATCACTATACCTAGTTCAATCTCGTTACCGTCAAGTCTCTTTACTCGTTCCGTAATACATCATCTCATGACTAACTCATTAGTCATTTGCTTGCAAGGCTTATTATGATGTGTATTACCGAGAGGGCCGAGAGACACCTCGCCGACACTCGGAGTGACAAATCCTATTCTAGATTTATGCCAACACCACAAACACCTTCAGAGACACCTATAGATCATCTTTATAATCACCCAGTTACGTTGTGACATTTGATAGCACACAAGGTGTTCCTCCGGTATATGGGAGTTGCATAATCTCATAGTCATAGGAACATGTATAAGTCATGAAGAAAGCAATAGTAGTAAAACTAAATGATCAAGTTGCTAAGCTAACGGATGGGTCTTGTCCATCACATCATTCTCCTAATGATGTGATCCCGTTGATCAAATGACAACTCATGTCTATGGTTAGGAAACATAACCATCTTTGATCAATGAGCTAGTCTATTAGAGGCATACTAGGGACACTCTGTTTCATCTATGTATTCACACATGTACTAAGTTTCCGGTTAATACAATTCTAGCATGAATAATAAACATTTATCATGATATAAGGAAATACAAATAACAACTTTATTATTGCCTCTAGGGCATATTTCCTTCACCTTGGCCATGAGCGGTAGTGCTGATTTAGCTCGGTGCTGGTACCGCCTCGACTCGAGACATGTTTTCTCGTGTCGGGTTTTGCGGCAGTAGTAGCGTTAGTAGTAGCGGTAGTACCGCTTTCAAGCGGTAGTACCGCGGCTACCACCGCTACTAGTGCCGCCTGGGCCCTCTCCTTATTTGCTCTGTAGTGTACCTCTGCGGTAGTACAGCTAGGGCTTGCGGTAGTACCGATGCTGCGAGCGCTAGTACCACTCCCCTGTGCGGTACTACCAGCCTCTGCGGGCTGAGATGTGAGGTAATAGTTGGTTTTGTTCCCCCACTATAAAAGGAAGTCTTCTTCCTCAAGAAGACCTACCTCTTTTCACCCAAGCCCCATTGTTGCTCCAAAAGCTTATTTTTGCCCGATCTCTCTCCCTGGCCAATCAAACTTGTTGATTCTTTAGGGATTGGTTGAGAAGGCCTAGATCTACACTTCCAACAAGAGAAATTTGATTCCCCCCACTGATCCCTTGCGGATCTTGTTACTCTTGGGTGTTTGAGCACCCTAGATGGTTGAGGTCACCTCATAGCCATATTCCATTGTGGTGAAGCTTCATGGTCTCATTGGAAGCCTCCAATTAAGTTGTGGAGATAGCCCCAAACTTGTTTGTAAAGGTTCGGTCGCCGCCTTGAAGGGCACCAATAGTGGAATCACGGCATCTCATATTGTGTGAGGGCGTGAGGAGAATACGGTAGCGCTTGTGGCTTCTTGGGGAGCATTGTGCCTCCACACCGCTCTAACGGAGACGTACTTCCCCTTGAAGGGAAGGAACTTCGGTAACACATCCTCGTCTCCACTGGTTCCACCTTTGGTTATCTCTTACCTTTACTTGTGCTAGCTCTATTGTGTTGTATCTCTTGCTAGCTCGTGTACTTGTTGTTGATGGATCATATAGGTTGCTCACCTAGTTGCACATCTAGACAACCTTATTTGATGCTAAGTTTAATTTGGTCAAGAAAAGCTAAAAATTGTTAGTTTCCTATTCACCCCCCTCTAGTCAACCATATCGATCCTTTCAATTGGTATCAGAGCCTCGTCTCTTTATTAAGGACTTTACCATTCGAAGAGTATGGTTGACACCATAGTCGAGGGGGAGGAGCACTCCGGTGTGAATCCGTCCTCGTCTACGACCAATGGGGGATCCTCGGTCTCTCGTGAGGAGTTCAATGCGGCTTTGGACACATTGAAAACCTCCATGACAACCGAGGTCAAAGGCATGTTTAAGGATTTTCTTGAAGGCCTCAAATTATCCATAGCACCGTTGGAAGCGGTTGATCCCGCTAACAAGGTGGCGGATGCTACCTTCAATACGGAGGAAGATACTAGTGGCCGAGCTCCTTTGCCTAGTTGTGAGAATGGGAGTGGCACCTTTGCACATGTTTAACCTCCCCTTACCTATGGAGGACCGGTTCCCTCCACTCATATGAATCATGTTGGTGCTCCTCCTAAATATGTGAAAAATGGGGATTTCGCATCTTGGATTTATCGCTTTAAATGTCCTTTAAATCATAGTTCTACTAATCTTTGGAGAATTATCGAGCAAGCTTTCTACCTGCACGATCCAAGCAACTTCACTCCTAGAGAAGCCACGGATCATCAATTCAATGAGTCCGCTCTCTTTATTATCCAAGAAGCTATTCCTCCTGAAAATAGTGCGCATCTCCGACCTTTCTCCGTGGCTAAGGAAGCATGGGAGCATGTTGTTTCCTTGTACATGGGAAGTGCAAGCATACAACGGTCAAACTTTGAACTTGTTCAAGATGAAGCCGATGAGTTTGCCATGAGTGAAGATGAAGAACCTCGAGAGAATTATAGAAGATTAACTACTCTCGCGGTCTCACTCCGAGATCATGGGAGCAAGGATACAGATGATAATTGGATCAAGCGCAAGTTTCTCAAGGCTATGATGCCTTACCATAAGGCCATGTGCTCCGTCATTCGTCAAAGGCCGGACTTCCACAACTTGTCCTCAAGTGAAGTGTTGGATGAGTTTGTTGCTATGAGGATCTTGGACAAGACCTCCGACAATGCGGTGTTGTGTGATCAATGATCAAAGAATCCCAGCCTTGCTTTGAAGGCCAGGGCTAGTGTGGAAGAAGAGGATGAAGAGGAAGAAGAGGAGAGTTGCCCTGAAGACACCAAATATGCATATCATGAGCACATGGCTCTTGCTTCACGGCAATTTGGGGGCAACAAGAAGAACTCAAGTCCAAACTTCAACAAGAACAGCTCAAGTGGTGCCAAGGGCAAGCAACGTGTGAGGACATGCTACAATTGTGGCAATGTGAGTCATTTTGTTGTGGATTGCCCTTACAAGAAGAGGGAAGACAGTGGTAGCAAGCTTATCCGAAAAGACAAGGCCAAGTCTTTCCCCAACAAAAACAACTTAACCAAGAAGAGTCCTCCCAAAGGGTTGGTGGCACAAGAAGAGTACAATGAGGATGATGATGATGATGAAGATGGTGAAACGGCTGCCATGGCCTCCATTGCCATTGCAATAACTCAACAAGTATCCCTCTTCGATTCACCCAACGAGAACATCACCGCCAAGTGCCTCATGGCTAAATCCACCAACATGGTAACCCACAACGTCGAGACTACCATCACTACTAATCCTTCACTGAAAGATTGCATTGATGAAAGTGAGGGGGCGATGGTGGAGGAAAATAAATTTGAGTCCTTCATGAGTAAGCTCAAAGGTAAATCCAAGAAGCCCTACGTTGCTCTTTTGGAACAACTTGGTGAAGCCAATGACATGATTGAGGCTCACGAAGAGACCATCTCTACGATGGAAGGGCATAGTTGTGACTATGCCGATGAGATATCGGATCTCTCTAATGCGCTTGAGGAAGAGCGTGGTCATCGTTTAGCTCTTGAGGAGTCACACAACGATGATCATCCTAAATTAAGGAAAGATAATGATCATGCTCTTGTTGTCTCTCGTGTGCTCAAATCTGAGAAGGCTAAACTTGGGGTTGACCATGCTAAAGTCAAGGAGGAGTTTGATCTACTCGACAAGGCTCACAAGGTCTTGAAGAGTGCTCATGCTAGCCTCAAGGAGACTCATGATCAACTCCAAGTAAAGCTGACCAAGGAGAAAGCCACATTTCCTCATACGGTGTTAATTGATAATGCAAATACTACTAACCCGTGATGTGAGCATGTGCATCTTGTGGAGGAGGATGCCAAGTTGAAGGAGCAACTTGAGAAATGCCTTGTGTCGTGCATACAAGGTGAGAAGAACCTCAACGACCTTTTGAACAATCAAAAGGAAGTTGTGTCCAAAGAGGGAATTAGGTTTGCACCCAAATCCAAGAAGAAAAATAAGAATGACAAGACCAAACAACTCCCTCCCCTCAAGCTAACCTTTGTGAAGGAGAGAGAGGGTACTCATAAGGAGAAGAAGAACAATGTTAAGGGTGGTGGTGTCAAGAAGGGCAATGCCATTCCTTCCAACAAAGTCGGCGACTTTAACCCTTCTTATGTGTTATGCCGCGCTAGTGATGGGCATGTTTATGCTAAATTTGTTGGTTCTTCTTATGAGTACATTGAATGGTCTATTTGGGTTCCTAAGACCCTTGTTACTAACATCAAAGGACCCATTACAAAATGGTACCTAAAACCAAGCATTGATCTCTTGTAGGTGTTTGCTTCCAGTGGGGATCATGGTTGCTCGATACCGGAGCTACAAATCATATGACCGGGAGCAAAGACTTGGTGGTGGACGTGCACAAGGTTTCATCTATGCCTACCAATGTCGAATGGGGCGATGCCTCATCTTCTAAGGTATTGGGTCTTGGCAAGGTTGTCATTTCTCATGATCTCACGATCGAGAAAGTCATGCTTGTTGAGTCCCTTGCACACAACTTATTTTTCGTTCGTCAACTTGCACTCGTGGGCTTTGCTACTTTCTTTGATGTTGATTTCGTGGCCCTCTTGTGGAGCAAGACTCTTAAAGTAGCCTTTGTTGGGCATGTCGAGAACGGTCTTTATGTGATTAACTTTTCGGAGCGACCCACTAAGACCGCGACATGCCTATGGCTAAAGTTGACGTGGGGTGGATTTGGCATTGCCGCTTAGCTCATGCCAATATGAGATCTTTGCAAATTCTTCTCAAAGGGGGACCATGTCCGTGGACTAACAAATGTTAGTTTTGCCAAAGATCGTGCTTGCAGTGCTTGTATCAAAGGAAAGCTACATGAGAAGGCTCACCCTCCCACAACTATCATCTACTCGATGAGGCCTTTGGTGCTCCTTCACATGGATCTCTTTGGGCCTCCATCCTTTAATAGACTTGGGGTAGAAAGTATTGCTTGGTGATTGTGCATGATTATTCAAGATACACTTGGGTGTACTTCTTCAAGAGGAAGAGTGATACCCAACAAACCGTCATCAAATTTGCAAATGAAACTCAACATCAACACAATGCAAAGATTTTGATGATAAGAAGTTAATATGGCACTGAGTTCAAGAACTACACCTTGGATGAGTTTCTTAGTGATGAGGCGATCAAGCAATCCGCACCTTACACCCCTCAACAAAATGGTGTAGAGAAGAGGAAGAACTGGACCTTGATGGACGCGACAAGGACCATGATGGCGGAGTTCAAGTCTCCGTACAACTTTTGGGACGAAGCCATCAACACCGCTCATCATGCATCCAATCGGCTCTACCTCCGCAAAGGCTTGAACAAGACTCCATATGAGATATGTACCAGCAACAAGCCCAACCTCAAGTACTTCCGGGTGTTCGGTTGTAAGTGTTTCATTCTCAAGAAAGGTGTTCGTTTGTCTAAATTTGAGGCTAGAGCTCATGAGGGCATATTTGTTGGTTAAGCTACAAACGCTCATGCTTACCGTGTCCTCAATGAGGAGACTAGACTTATTGAGGAGACGTGTAACATGGAGTTTGATGAGAATAACGGCTCCCAAGTGGAGAAAAGTGGTACTTGTGATGTAGGTGATGAAATTCCTCCCCAAGCCATAAGAAGAATGGGTGCTGGTCATATCCTAATAATTGAGGAACCCCTTGTGGCCGAAGGAGAAGGACAATGTTCCACTCAAGTGGAACCATCACCAACTCAAGACCCACACGCTTCCAAAGAACAAAGTGAAGGCGATCAACCTAATGAACAAGACCAAGTGCAAGATCAACCTCAAGATGGTGGTGAACCACCAAGTGATCCACAAGGCCAAGTTCTTTCTCCCGAGCAAGTTCAAGATCAAGAGCAAGCTCGAGATCAAGAACTAGCTCATGACGACGCTCATGATGATCAAGTTACCACTCCTCAACTCTCTCTTGAGGAACAATTGGAGCGGCATGCCGTCAAGGTGGCTTCCAAGCTTGCTTCTAAAGAGCATCACATGGAGAATGTACTTGGAAGCTTAAGAAAGGCGGTAAGCACTTGTAGACATTTAGCAAACTATTGTGAACATCATGCATTTGTTTCTTGTGTTGAACCCCAAAAGGTCTATGAGGCGCTCGAGGATCCGGATTGGCTTAATGCCATGCATGAAGAACTCAATAACTTTGAGCGCAACAAAGTGTGCCAATTGGTGCCAAGGCCAGAGGAGAACCATAATGTCATTGGAACCAAATGGATCTCCAAGAACAAGCAAGATGCTCACGGGATTGTCATTCGCAACAAGGCTTGCTTGATGGCACAAGGCTACTCCCAAGTCGAGGGTATCGACTACGGTGAAACCTTTGCTCCCGTTGTTTGCCTTGAATCTATCCGGTTGTTGCTTGCTTATGCTTCCCATCATAACTTTAAGTTGAAACAAATGGATGTGAAGAGTGCTTTATTTAATGGTCCTCTTAATGAGTTGGTGTATGTCAAACAACCCCCGGGGTTTGAGGATCCCAAGTTCCCCAATCATGTGTACCAACTCGATAAGGCGCTCCGTGGCCTTAAACAAACCCCACGTGTGTGGTATGAGCACCTTACCGAGTTGTTGCAAGATCGTGGGGTTTGAAATTGGGAAAATTGACCCCACTCTTTTTACTAAGAAGGTCAAAGGGGAGTTTTTTGTATGCCAACTATATGTTGATGATATTATCTTGGGTTATCCTAACAAAGCTTTCAATGATGAGTTTGCCGCACTCATGACCGCGGAGTTTGAGATGTCCATGATGGGAGAGTTGAAGTTCTTTCTCGGGTTCGACAAACAAAGAAGAGAAGGGTAAACATGAAAAAGTAGGAGCTTAGCGGGTCCTTACCCCCCTTTATCTGATTAGAGCGGAAAGGACCCGCGGAATTTTTACTCTTATAACGCGAATTGAATCTATTCGATTCACTCTTATGAAGCAACAAGAAAAAGAGATCACTCGAGGATCCAATATCTTATTCCACGAAGGAAGTATCCTGAAAATCCTTGATTTAGTTTCGAGTAATAAACTAATAAAACCTTAATCAAAACTATTCAACTAGCCTAAAAATAAAAAAAAGTCATCAATCGAGCCAAATACACTCAACACATGCTGTCGTGGTGGGCGCACGGCAGATGCTAAGGGATGGCTAAAGATAGGAGGCGGCTCGAGGGCACTGGTGGACTCCAGAAGCGGGGTTGGTATGAGCGAGCACGGGACGCAAGACATACCCAGGTTTGGGGCTCTCCGGGGAGATAATACCCTTAATCCTGCCGAGGTGGTTGATATTTTTACCAGTACAGAGTTGCTCCTTGAGCTGTGTGGTGGAAGGAGGAAGACAAGCCAGGGCTTAGGCTGCTTCTCTCGGGGTGTCTCTACCCCATTCTCTAGTTCTTGTTGTCGTTGCTCTCGCATGCGTCTCTCCCCGTGCATGAGGGCTCTAGGGGTTTTTATATAGGCCAACCCCCCAGGGATACAATGATAATGTTACACGACCGTGTGGCCGGATTGTCATCGTCCGGGAAGCCGGTGCTGGGACCCGCCGGGTACAAGGTTCACCGGGTTCTCCGGGCACGGGGCCCACCAGGCATGGGGGGTGTGCTGTCTTGTCAGTCGCTAAGAATTGGCCGAGCTGAGTCGGGTACGGCGTGCTTCGTCATGTCACCGTCTGCCGGTGTCATGGGCTATGATGATTACACTATTGCCACGCCCTGGCTGACTAGGGGTAGGTTTGTCTCGTCCCATCATACGACTGAGATGGGACGGGAGCTGACCCGTGGACGGATTGGGGAACACGCCACAGGCCGGTCTGGCTTGTTGAGGAAGTCTTGGTGCGCCGGACTGGGGAGTCTTGCCGGATTGTGGGCCTCGGCCAGACTGGAGGGTCTTGCCGGAATGTGGGCCTTGGCCGGACCGGAGGGTCTTGTTGGATCGCAGACTTTGGCCGAACTGAGCAACCCGGCCAAGTCCGAGGCGGACTGCGGGGCGATGCTGGCCCTGTCGTTTTTGAAAAGGATCCGGCTTCCTTTGCCTGCCTGGGGTTCATTCCCCCGACAGTAGTCCCCGAAGCTCTGAAGGTCCGCCGTCTTCGGGTGATCGGGCCTTCGCAGTTTCCTCCCCTCGAAGGCGGGCTCGGGGCCGAGCTCGGGAACACCCGCTGTGTGCCGGCTTCTGGAAACCAGATCGCTCCGTCTGGGCGACTACGGGAATCGAGTAGTCCGCAGAATCTTGGATGATCTTTCGGATTCCGTGCGGGTGCCACGTGGTGCCCGGAAGACGGGGAGGCCTGACAGGCCACGCGCGCGACGGGACGGGGCGACGGGCCGTGGGCCCAAAGCTGCGCAACTTCTGGCCGATGGGTGTGTGGATTTATTGCGGCGTCCGCGAATCGGTTGCTCTTTCCGGGGCAGTTATTGCGCACGTACGCACGCGCGAATTTATTGCGGGAAGTGGGAGAGGTGTGCGCAATCGATCCCACTCCCCCATGCTCGACTGCTGGTGATAAATTGGGTCAAAGGGCCAGCGGAGATCGTTCTCGCCTGTGCCCTCCTTTCTTCCTCTACATCATCTGCTTCTTGCGACCGCCACACACTACGTCGCCCGTCGTTCTTGAGCAGAGTTCAGCCTTTCCCTCTCCTTTCTTCTCCGAGCTTCTCTTTGATGGCGCTGTCGTCAGGCTCATGGATGGGCTCGACCGTCACCGAGGATGACATCGACTATCTTCGCACCACCAAGCGCGTGCCGCCGGAGATGCAGGTCACCGTTCGCTTGCCCGGAGACGAGCGGTCGCCGCGCCCTGAGGGCTCGAAGCGCGTGGTATTCTTCACGCACTTCAAGCGCGGGTTTGGGCTGCCCGCGAGCGATTTGTTCCGCGAGTTCTTGGACTTCTACGGGCTCCAGCCCCACCATCTCGGAGCCGGGGCCCTCGTGCAGCTCTCCGGCTTTGTCATGCTCTGCGAGGCGTACCTCGGCGTCGAGCCCTCCATTGACCTCTTCGCACGCCTTTTCTCCCTGAAGCAGCAGGGGCCGAAGGCCGGGGAGATGTCGGAGTGCGGAGCCGCCGTCATCTACAGGCGGTCGGGGGTTGAGCGCCCCAAGGTGCCGCTGGAGGATTCTGCCAAGAAATGGCAGGATTCTTTTTTCTATGTGCGCAACTTGGGCGCGGACCGCATCAACCTGACGCCTTTTGCCGATGTGCTGCCATAGGAGAAGCGGAACTGGTCCTACTTCCCCAAGCGGCCGTCGCATGCGGTGCTCAATCTACCCGAGCGGGTGGTGGTGATGAAGGAGCGGGAAGGCCTCAAAGGCAGGGACCTCGTCACCGCCTTCATTGCGCGGCGGGTGCTGCCACTGCAGCGGCGCGCTGGTCTTATCGGTGAGATGAAGGGCATCGACGACGCTGACCGCATGTCCAGGCTGCGACTGAGGGGGGAGCAGGTCGCACGCCGAGTGAACGACATCTCCAAGGCCAACCTGCCGGATGACTGGCAATACAGAAAGGTTCCGTATAGCCACATGAACCCGGCACCGGCGATGAGTCCTTTTTCTCCGTACTTTGCCGCCGCCCACCATCTTATACGTCCGGACATGACGCGGAAGGTACTTCTGAATGCCATCCGGCATCCTTACAACCGGGCGATGATGCAGGTGCTGCGCGCCGCCTCGGAGGAGCCCGAAGCCCACGGCGGAGGGGAGGGAGCGGTCGCTGAGGCGGGCACGGGACGCCGAGCAGGTGCGTTTATCTTCTCTTCTTAACGTTTTGTTTTCTGGGCGACATCGGAGGCGCTGACGCGAGTTGCCGATGTAGCGGCGTCGGGTGGACGGGGCAGATGCGCTACCGGGGCCGGGTCGTCCCGAGCGGTGACGATGGCGGCAGGGGGCCGAGGTGGCGGCGCGGTTGGAGCCGGGTCGTCCCAGGCGGCGCCAGCGGCGGGTCGACCTCACGGGAAGAGCAACGCCGCTCCGCCGGCTCCACCCGCGAGGCCGCAAAGCGTGCCACAAGCATGGTTGGGGGCGCGAGGCCGGCCGCCAAGAGGAGGCGCGTCACGCAAGCGTCGAGGCGCCCCGTGCCGGTGATGCCGGGGTAAGTCTTCTTCTCCTTTGTCTTGGAGCCGGGCAGCTTGGTTGAGCCTTCTCCTTAGTGTTGATTCGTCTTGGTTTCTGATCGCTGATCCCGCTGGCGTTGGCGGCGGCGGATGCTGCGTCCCCCGATGGTGCTGGGTTCCGGACGAGCCGGTCCAGCACCGTTGATCTGGGAGAGGAGGAGGGGCAGGCGGATCCGGATCTTGGTCTGGATCCGTCCGACGTGGAGAGCCGGGCCGAGGCCGCGTTAAGGACGGCGTCGACCCGGGCCTGGACCATGGCCGCAGAGGTGTGGGCGCGAGCCGGCGAGGAGCCGGCGTGGCCGGAGATGCTGGCCGGAACGACGATGGCGACGATGGAGTTCGTCCCGTCGTTGGAGGAGGGGCACGGCCAGGGCGGCCGTGCCGACGCGATGTACCTCTACCGGGAGGTCGTGGTCATCGACGATGAGACCCCACTGCAGGCCGATGCGACCGAGCGGGCGGGGGCTAGTGGAGGTGGCGGCGATGCCGTCTTGGGGGCGCCGACGATGGCGGCGCCGAAGAGGACACCGACCGCGGGCGAGGCGGCCGGAGGTGAGCACGCCTTGGTGCTGCAGCCCGAGGGTCGCCGGGCCGCTGAGCCGCTGGTGCCGCGGCGCGGAGCCAACGAGGTCTTCTTCGGGCCGCCAACTGAGGAGGAGGCGGCCATGGCCGCCGTGACTCGGCGCCTACGGGGGCGGACGGGCCGCATTGAGGCCTACGCCCGGGCCGAGCTGGAGCAGGCGCGGGAGCTGGAGGACGCCGTGCTCGTAAGTCTTCTTATCGTTGCTTGATTCTTTTTTAGTGGGGGCACGCCAGCACACCCACTGGGTGTAGTCCCCGAGATTTGGGCCAACTGCATAGCAGTTGGGCCGAATCTTTAAATTGATTTCTGCTTTGTTGCGCAACAACTGGACGCCTATCGGGTCGGTGTCTTCAGCCGGCTTCTTGACGCGCACGAGCGGCTGGACACCAAGGAGGCGGAGCTCCGCGCCGTGACAGGTACGTTCCCTTTTCTTCTTTTCCATTTCTCTTTTCCTGTGAGTCTTCGGGGTGCGTTGTCTCTGAGTCGCCCTTCTGCAGTCGCGTTGGAGCGGTCGAGGCAGGAGGCTACGGGAGCCCGGCAGGTGCTCGATGAAGCCGGCCAGTTGCAAAAGCAGCTGGCGGGCGACAAGAGCCGCCTTGAGGCCGAGGTGGAGCGGCTTCGGGCGGAGACCTCCAAGGTCGCCGAGGCGCAGCTAGCCCTAGCTGAGGCGAACCAGCAGCGCGACAAGCTGGCCAATGACAAGGGCCAGCTCCAGGCCGAGGTGGAGCACCTGAAGGCACTCGTGGCCTCGGCCGAGGAAGCCAGGCAGGGGGAGGCTCAGCGTCTCGAGGGGGCCGAAAAGACGGTCATGGACAAGGACGCCGAGATGAAGGCGGCACTTGCCCAAGTCGCCCAGCTGGAGGAGGCGGTCAAGGACCGCGACCGTACTCTTTACTAGGAGCGGCGCGGTACGTTGCTTGAGGTGCAGCACCTGGAAGAGTCCTTCTCCAGTGAGTGCTTTTCTCGAATCTTTTGCCGGACTGAGGTTTCGGCTTCCTTTTTTTGTTGTGAATCTCTTCTGACTCTTTCTCTGACAGGGGTCTTCCCGGAGACACAGAACTTGGCGGCGGAGGCGGTCCGCTTCCGGCGCGATCCAGGGGGCGAGGTTGGCTCTGGGACCAACCCACGCGTGGCCTGGACCTTCCCAGAGATCATGGTCGCCGCCAAGGCCCGTCTGCAAGCCTTGGGCGTGCAGATGGCGCGGCTCTCCGAGGCCGGGATAGCGATGACGGCGGCCCTTTGGCCGGGCTCCGCCGCGCCGACCAGCTTCTCGCGTCTTACGCGGTGGCTTGAGGCGGGGCCGGACGGCTGCATGACTGGCGCCTTTCCGCCGCCCGAGCTGGTGCCGAGATGGCACTCCGATTTGTGATGTCCTGGTATCCTGGCCTGTCGCTGAAGGCGCTGATGGGCCAGCGAGCCGGCTCGGAGAGCCAGCTGCAGGCACTGGCTGGTGATATTGCTGCCCAGGCCAGCTACATCGTCGGGTTCTCCTACCACGACGAGTTTCGTCCGGATGGGACAGAAGATGGCGTAGCCGTGCCTGTTGATGACTTCGGCCTGCTTCTGGATGATCCGGATGGTAGCTCGGAGGAGACGGATATCTATCGCAACACGGGTGCTGACGATGAAGATACCCGCACCTCGGCGGGTCCGGCGGGTGCGGATGCGGACGCCTGAAGCTCCTGCTTTTTTTAATCTTTGTATATATCTTTGTTAGGTAGAAGGTCCACCCCACCCACTGGGTGCACTAGGTGTAACGAATTATGGCCTTGGGCCTTTTATGAATTTAAAGTTTGTATGAATGTCGTGGATGTTTCTCCTTTTGCTTATTCGTTCGTCGAGCCGTTTTCCTGTGCCTCTTCCCCCTCGTGCCTCTCCCCCGCGAGTCTGACGGCCGAGGCTCCGGTCCATGACAAGGGGTTTGGCCTTTGGGAGGGGATGCGTAGTAGTTAGGCGTTTGAAACGTTTGAGCGTGAGCGAAACACCCACTGGGCCGACCTGCGGTGATCCAGCGTGGCCGGATGATAGGCAGCCGATCATGTTGTGAAATTTGCGAGTGGCAGGGCCGGATTGATCGATCTGGCGCCGTGTTGCGATATTCGTCGATGTTTGTGCCTTTGCTTTTTGTTTGTCGAGCCATTTTTCCCATGCCTCTTCCCCCTCGGGCCTCCCCCCGTGAGTCTGACGGCCGAGGCTCTGGTCCGTGACAAGCGGTTTGGCGTTTGGGAGAGGACGCGTAGTAGTTAGGCGTTCGAAACGTTGAGAGTGAGCGAAACACCCACTGGGCCAGCTTGCGGTGATCCGGCATGGCCGGATGACAGGCATCCGGTCGTGTGGTGACTTGGCTGTTCGTGGCGTGGCCGGGTTGGATGACCCGGCAGTCCGTGGCTTAGTTCTCGTGACGTGTTGGTGCTCTGGCCTTTTCTTGCTCGTCGACCGACAGCCGAATCCGGATCTGTGGTTTATGGCGGAGCCGAAGACCGCGGCGATCTCAAAGCGGCAAGAGATGCTAAGCGAGGTGACGGGTGGGACCGAGACGGCCAGCCCCGAGTCCCCGGGTCGAGCGAGTCGAACCGGTGGTCGGGTTTGGACGAAGAGGCAAGTGAAGTGTAAAACGTTGGAGACGCAAATAACTTGGTCGGAAAAGGGGCGGCCCTGAGCATCGTTCGGGGACCCCATAGTTTTTGATTGAGCGCAAAAGGTAGTGATACATACACATACACGGCTAACTATAAAACGGACGGAGGAGTTCCGCGTTCCAGGGCCGAATTGTTTCTTCTCCGGCCGTGTCCCTCTTGCACTTGTGTGACTTGCGCACATCGATGAGGTAGTAGGCGTTGCGGTCGCACAGAGCCTTGCTGATGAAGGGGCCCTCCCATGGGGAGGACAGCTTGTGTTGGCCGGCTTGCTGTTGGATGAGCCGGAGGACGAGGTCTCCCTCACGGAAAGCGAGGGGCTTGATCTTCTTGCTGCGGTACTGCCTGAGGCCTTGCTGGTGGATGGCTGAGCGGCTGAGCGCTAGCAGACGTGCTTCTTCCAGTAGGTCGACGCCGTCTTCGCGGGCCTCCCTGGGTTTCTCCTCAGTGTACATCGTGACGCGCGGTGAGTCGAACTCGACGTCGGTCGGGATGACGGCTTCAGCTCCATAGACGAGGAAGAATGGGGTGAATCCGGTCGACCTGTTCGACGTTGTTCAGAGGCTCCAGAGCACGGCCGGCAGCTCATCTCGCCAGATTCCGGGTGAGCGGACGAGTGGTTCGACGAGCCGCGGCTTGATGCCGGATAGGATGAGGCCGTTCGCTCGCTCGACCTGGCCGTTGGACTGTGGGTGGGCAATGGTCGCCAGGTCGAGGCGGATGCCGGAGATGGAGCAGTATTGCGCGAGCGCGCCCTTGGCGAAATTGGTGCTGTTGTCCGTGATGATGTTGTTCGGTATTGCCGTAGCGCACCGCTATGTCCTTGATGAATTGGACGGCTGTTGGCCCATCCAGCTTCTTGATCGATCTTGCCTCGATCCATTTGGTGAATTTGCCAATTGCTACCAGCAAATGCGTCATGCCGCCTCGGGCCGATGTTGGTTGGTGGGTGCGCTTGCTGAAGCACTGCATCCCTCGCATCTGAGGACGAGTGATTCGGCATCTTCAAGGGCCGTGGGCCAGTAGAAACCATGGCGGAAAGCCTTGGCCACCAGGGCTCGCAATGTGGCGTGGTGCCCGCACTCGCCCTGGTGTATGTCGAGGAGGATGTCCACGCCCTTGTCCTGTTCGACGCAGCGCTGGAAATTGCCGGTGGGGCTGCTTTTGACGAGCTCGTTGTTGATGATGCTGTACGCGGACGTTCGGCGCCGCATTTGCCGGGCTTCGGTCTCGTCGTCGGGCAGGGTCCCGCTTTCCAGGAACTCCTTGATGGGCAGGGCCCAAGATGGCGCCGTCACCGCGGTGAGAACGACCATTGTGGTTGCTTTAGTGGCGGCGTCATCCGAGCCCGGTTCGGCCGGACTAAGGGTTGACGTTGCTGGGTCGGACTGAGCAGTCCCCGGGCCGGACTGAGTAGTTCCTAGGCCGAACTGAGCAGTCCCTGGGTTAGGTTGAGCAGTCCCCGGGCCGGATTGAGCAGTCCCGGGGCCAGGCTCCGCAGTTGCTGGGTGGGACTGAGCAGTCCCTGGGCCAGGCTCCGCAGTTGCCGGGCCGGACTGAGCAGTCCCCGGGCCGGGTTCCGTAGTTGCCCGGCCAGACTGAGCAGTCCCCGGGCCGGGCGCCGTAGTTGCCGGGCCGGACTGAGCAGTCCCCGGGCCGGGCTCCGCAGTTGCCGGGCCAGACTGAGCAGTCGCTGGTTCGTTTGGGACGTGGATGGACTCTAAGTCCGGAGATGGCTTGACAGATGGCTTTCGCAGGTGGTCGAGGGAAACGCCGGACAGAATGGATTGTCGAGATGAGGCGATCTTGGCGAGTGTGTCGGCCTCCTCATTTTCTGCTCGCGGGACGTGGAGGAACTCGCAACCTGCAAAGAAGCCGGACAGATTCTACACGAGGAAGCGGTAGCTTGCCATGTTGGGGTCGCGCGCGTCCCACTCGCCGGAGCACTGCTGCACGACCAGGTCCGAATCGCCATAGCACAGGATTCGCCGGATTCCGAGTTCCTTGGCCAGCCGGAGGCCGTGCACAAGGGCTTCGTACTCGGCGACATTGTTGGAGGCGGCAAAGTGGATCTGGAGTGCGTACTTGAGTCGGTCACCCTTTGGGGATGACAGGACGATGCCGGCTCCCAGGGCGAGGCGCATTTTGGAGCCGTCAAAGTGCATGCGCCAGTGCGTCGAGTCCTGAGGCGACGGCAAGTACTGGGTCTCTGTCCAGTCGACGAGGAAGTCGGCCAGAGCTTGGGACTTGATCGTGGCGTAGGGCTCGTAGAGGATGGTGTGGCTGGCTAGCTTGAGCGCCCATTTGGCGACCCGGCCAGAGGCGTCGCGGCACCCGATGATCTCGCCAAGGGGGTCCGTACTGACCACGGTGATCTCATGCTCTTGGAAATACTGCTTCAGCTTCTTGGCGGTGAAGTACACGTCGTAGCACATCTTTTGGTAGTGCGGGTAGTTCTGCTTCAAGGCGGAGAGCACTTCGCTCAGGTAGTAGACGGGGCGCTAGACGGCTTGGATCTTGCACTTCTCTGGTCGCTCGACCACGAGCACCATGCTGACCGAGCGCGAGGTTGCGGCTATGTAGAGCAACAGTGGCTCCTTCTCGGCTGGGGCGGCCAGAACGGGTGCGGTGGAGAGCATGTGCTTGAGGTCCCGAAAAGCCTTGTCCGCCTGGTCGTTCCATTCGAACGGCATCGTCTTGTTCATCAGCTGGTATAGGGGCAAGGCCCTCTCGCCCAGCCGGTTGAGGAACCGGCTGACCGAGGCCAGGCAGTCGGTGAACTTCTGGACATCACGCAGTCGAGCTCGCTTGCGCATGTGCTCGATGGCCTTGATTTTCTCCGGGTTTGCCTCAATGCCGTGCTCCGAGACGAGGAAGCTGAGTAGCTTTCCGGCCGGGACACTGAAAACACATTTGTCTGGGTTGAGCTTGACCTTGTACTCGCGCAGGTTAGCGAAGGTTTCCTTCAGGTCGTCGAGGAGCATGAGGTGCTGCTTGGTCTTCACCATGATGTCGTCCACGTAGACATGCATATTGCGATCGAGCTGCGGCAGCAAGCATTTCTGCATGCACCGCTGGAAGGTGGCTCTGGCGTTCTTCAGG
The DNA here is from genome assembly GCA_902687465.1 of Secale cereale. Lineage (NCBI taxonomy): Eukaryota > Viridiplantae > Streptophyta > Magnoliopsida > Poales > Poaceae > Secale > Secale cereale. Next base: position 657,791,228 of record LR738710.1, read on the forward strand.
CCGAACGACATGGTGATGTAGCAATACACCCCAAAGGGCGTGATGAAGGACGTCTTCAGGGTGTCGGCCGGGTCCAGCTTGATCTGGTGGTAGCCGGAGTAGGCGTCCAGGAAGGATAGGAGCTCGCACCCGGCGGTGGAGTCGATGACTTGGTCGATTCGCGGGAGGGCGAATGGATCCTTGGGGCAGGCCTTGTTCAGGCTGGTGTAGTCAATACACAGGCGCCAGGTGTTGTTTTTTTCAGGAAGAGGACTGGGTTGGCCAGCCACTTGGGGTGAAATACTTCCATGATGAAGCCGGTCGCCAAGAGCTTGGCGATCTCTTCACCGATGGTTCTTCTCTTCTCTTCGGAGAAACATCGTAGGGGTTGGCGGACAGGCTTGGCGTCCTTGCGGACGTGAAGTTTGTGCTCGACGTACTTCCTCGGGATCCCCGGCATGTCCTTTGGCGACCATGCGAAGATATCCCGATTCTCACAGAGGAAGTTGACGAGCTCGCCTTCCTATTTGTCACCGAGGCGAGCACCCACGACGGCGTACTTGCTGCAGCTGGGATGTTCTGGGTTCAGCTTCACCTTCTTGGTTTCCTTGGAGGGTTTGAACGAGGCTTCGTTTGTCGGCTCCTCGGCCGGGACTAGCATTGCCGCTGCCTCTCCAGCAAGGGCAACGATTCGGTCGAGCTGGCGCCGTTCCTCGATGATGACCATCGACTCGGCCAGCTTGGACCCATCTCGGGCGCACTCCAGAGATTTGGTAGTCGCCGGCGATGGTGATGAGGCCCTTTGGGCCCGGGAGCTTCATCTTCCAGTAGGCGTAGTGGGGGACCACCATGAATTTGGCGAGTGCGGGCCGGCCGAGCAGCGCGTGATACGCGCTGGACAGGTCCACCACCTCGAACCAGATCGGCTCGCATCGGAAATGGCTGCTATCGCCGAATAGGACGTCGAGTCGGATCCGTCCGATCGGGGAGCAGGAGTGGCCAGGCACAATGCCGTGGAAAATGGTCCTGGTCGGCTCTAGGTCCTTGGCTTCGAGGCCGAGCTTGGTCATGGTGTCCCGGTAGATGATGTTGATACTACTGCCGCCGTCGATGAGGACTTGGGAGAACTTGCAGGTGCGCCGAGGTGCGATGATGGTGGGGTTGAGGACGAGGGCGTATCCACCTGGACTCGACATGACGGCCGGGTGGTCCTCCCGCGTCCATGTGATCGGCCGCTCCGACCAGTGCATGCATTCAGGCCTGGCCGAGGTGACGGCGTTCACTTCCTGCCGGATGGAGCGCTCGCTGCCCTCGTCGTCGCTGAGGCTGGTGAAGACGACGTAAGCCGCGTTCGGGTCCGGGTAGGAGTCGTTGCGCATGGCGCCGCCAGTCGGAGCTGGTGGGGGAGGCGGAGGATGCCGCCCCGCTCCTGGAGCCGGGGCTGGAGGCGGCGGGATGTCACCCCTCATGATGCACTTGGTAATGGCGCATTGCCGGAGCGTGTGCGTGGACGGCCTCGCGCCGCTGTGGTGCTTGCATGGAGCGTCAAGCATCTCCTCGAAGCTCATGGCGGGTTGCCATGTCATCTTGCCGGTCTGTCGGTGCTTGGCGGCTAGCTCAGTTGCGGGTGCCTGCTCGGTAGTCGCTACGAGCCGGTTGTCGTGTCGCTGGGCCTGCTGTTCAGCCTTGCGCTTGTGCTGATGCTGGTTATCCTGATGTTGCCGGCTTCCTTCGCCAGCCGGCTTCGGAGGGGGAACTGGCTTGGTCTTGCAGGCTTCGTCCAGGGCCACCTGGATCTTCATGGCGGAGTCGGCGTTCGCGTACTTGTCTGCCGTTCCTATGAGCGCGGACATGGTGGACGGCTCGGATCGTAGCAGCTTGTGCTTGAGGAGGGTACCATCCCGGCACCCGTTGACGAAGTACTGGATTGCCTGGACCTCGTGGATGCCTTCGCAGCTATTGTGGAGCTCGGTCCAGCGTGCTAGGTACTCTCGACCGGTTTCCGTCGGCCCCTGCACGCACATGGCGAGCTGGCTGGGACGACCGGGTCGCCGGTACGTCCCTGTGAAGTTGCATACGAAGCCGTCCTCGAAATCGACCCACATGTTGATGCTGCCCACCGGCAAGCTGTTCAGCCACGTGCGGGTCGATCCCTGGAGCATGAGTGGTGCGTAGCGGACGGCCAGGCGGTGGTTGCCGCCGGCGATGCCGATGGCGGTGGTGTAGACGGTGGGCCAGTCCTCTGGCTTCATGGTGCCATTGTACTTAGGCGTGTCGCGGGGAAGCGTGAACCCTTTGGCAAAGGGCTCGCTCCGGATGCGCAGACCGAAGCACGCCGGGCCGATCGCACCGGTCTCCTCCAGCTCCTGGGAGCGGGCGAGCCGGTCGAGGAGGTGGCAAGCATCTAAGGTGTCGATGGCGCGTGGGCCCAACCGGCCGGTGACCGCGCCACGGGGACCGGGGTCAACCGCAGTCTACTGCCGGGTCGGCTGAGGAGCTGTGACGCTCCAATTTTTTTGGATTTTACTTTCATTAAACCCTTTGGTCTTTTGGAAGGGGGATATTTGAACCTTTCTTAAAACCCCTTTCTAAAATCTTTTCTGGCAAAAGTTTGTGTGTTCTTCTCAACCTTGATTCTGGTCTTGAAGGTTTTCTCCTTGTGTTGGCTCAACACAATTTTTTTAGGGATTTGTTTGACAATTTCTCTTTATGAAAAACCTTCATATAAAAACCATGGACTTATTTTCCCCATTCAAACTTTTCCCTCTTGCCATGCACCCAATGAAGATCTTTCTTCCCGAAACCCTCATTCCCACCTTGAAACAAGTCTAACATCAATTCCATTAGGTTTCAACATCTTTTAGATTTTTATTTTAATTATTTTATCCCAAAAACATTTTCTGTCTTCTTAGTTGAGCCTTGGTGGTTTACAAAGGAACTACCAGTTCCCTTTTGAATTTTGATTCCAAACAAGCTCCCCTGGCTAGTCCTTAGTACCCTCAACCTAGATCCATCATGACCCACTGGTCCACAGTTCAAAATTTTCAAATTTCACTTGCTGCAAGTTTGGACCAGATTTGCCATTTTTGGTGAAATTAATATTTTCTCTCTTCCTAAAAAGCTGAGATAATTCAGGTAGCCTCCAGATACATCAAGAGACCACCTCATCAAAGATCAACTCCAGAAATTTTTTGCACATGCCAAAAACATTTCATCGAACACCTGGCGTGCACTGTTTCTATCAAAATTCAGAAATTTCAGAAGTTCAGTGATTCAGTTCTGCCGCCAGTGTCGTTTCTTGAGAGTCGCGCCGTCAATCTCGCCCATGCTCGCTCTGGCACGATGCTCACTGCTCCTTCTCCTTATCCAGAGCACCTCTAGGTCATTTGGACGGGCGCGAGCGTCGGTGGCGACGTGGCTCGCCAGCGACGGCGTCTTCCGCGGTGGCAGAGCCACCTGTGGCGGCCGATAGGCGCCCGCCCTGCAGAACAGCGCCGTCCGGCACCGCCCAAACCACCAGAGGCCTCCGCGTGGCCATCCCATCCTCTGTGCACGCCGCAACGCCGTCACCGTGGCCTGGCAAGCATAGGGCGCGCTCCCTGCCGCCGACGTGCCCGTGAGCCGTCCCGTCGAGGACGTGGAGTAGGGCCCAAGTTTTGCCAAGTTCAGTCTCTGGATGGAACCAGTAGACCCGTACGTTGATGCCCAACCACCTAAAAACCCCGTTCGGCCACTGCCCCGCCGTAATCATCATCGGAGTTATCCCGTTCACGGCAACCGCCTCAGATCTGCAATAAAAGGGGCCCTCGAGCTTGCCTTCGAGGCTGCACCACACCTCCACCTCACTAGAGCCCCGCCTAGCCACTTGAAGAGCCTCGAGGAGCCTTTCTTCCCCAACTCCGGCCGCCCCGATCCTCTTTGGGCTCCGGCAGTTCCCTCTCGGGTGAGAGCTCCTCCACCGCCCTAGTCTTGCCGGTAGTCTCCTGACACACCTAGACGACTAACCCCCACTCCAATTTGACCCCCGTAGCTCTCTCCGACGAGACCCACGACCACCCGAACAGCCGTCCGCCGGAGACAAGGCCGCCATCGACGTGGTGCTCGCCGACGTCCAACTCCACCACCCACCGACGCGGAAGAGCACCAGGAACACGTAGGTACCACCCACTTCCCCTACCTCGCCGTGGATCGGCGCCGGCGACCACCGCAGCTCTCTGGCGCCGGCGCGACTCTGTTTTCAATTCGAGAATTCAAACCTGACGGGTGGGACCCCCTCGTCAGTCTCTCTATCTCATTCGAGCTGTTTTTCTGGAAAGCGCCTTCGGGCAAGTACGCTTTCCCTATTCAGCTGGCGTACTGCTTACTGAATCGTTTTCTGTTTTTATATTCTAGCCCCTGGAAACTTTCTGTTTCATTATAGACAAGTCCCTGAACAAAAACTTTAATAACTTTTAAACAAAAACTGATTTTGAGTTGATTCTTTTTCTGACCTCCTTGTTTTTCTGTCTAGTTTTTTATCATATTTATTTTAAAAATATTTGGGACAACTTTTATGCACGCACGGTATTTATGTTAGTACCCGTTTTATTTGTACACGTAGATACCGAAGGAAATGACGTGGCCGCGAACTTCACCGAGTTAGACTCCGACTACTCCGAACCAGGCAAGCATGTTTGAACCTTTGATATGATGAGTGTGTTGCATGTTTGCTTGAGTAGTTCTTCTTCATGGCATGGTTATATTAAGCATTTGTGGATGTTATATTTCATGCAAAGCAAGCTCCGTGTGAGCCCCGAAAGATGACGATGAACCAACCTGATCATGTGGTGACATGATAGGTTGTGAGCTGGTATTGTTGAAGCATGCCAGTGAACCGTTAACTCTAGTATTAACGTGGATCAAGTCATGACCCCGTTCGTCTCCTTTTTGGTACTGTCACATGTCTTCTACAAAGATTACGGTTTAGTCGGCGACAAACCTCTTTCCTTCTACACACCAAATAGAGGGGCCGGGATGAGGGTCACATGGCCCTGGATTAAAGCCCGTCATCCGGTCAGGGGGCATGGGTGTTTCCGGTTGGGACACAATAGGGGGCACCCGTTAGAGCGCGCGATATAAATTTGATCCCATGCTATTCGAGGTTGTAGCCTTCTCGTCTTAAAGTTTTTAATGAACGTTGTCTCGAGTGATTCCGGGCAGCAGGATGTGAAATGGGTGTGTACTGGTTAGTTGTGTTTCAGCTAAAACACCGTAGATGGAACTAGTCATTTGTGGCTAGTGAAATCCGTTGGCTGTGATTTAAGAGTACAAACTCTGCAGAGTCAAAACCCATCGAGTAGCCATGTCTATGGTCTAGCGTCAATCTCCGTGTCAACCTCAGTGACCGTCTCGGGTATTTTATGATAGTGATAAGAATGGTAATCTAGTCAAGTGTCATCTTGGGAGATGAGCTAACCAGTTATTTCTGCACTGAGTAATCTCTTGAGATTATTTACCGTCATACCAAAGATTATATAAGCCCTTTATGTGATGTCGCTCAGACGTCCGACTGTGGCATTCTCGTTAATTACATTTGAATATAAGCCCTTTATGTGATGTCGCTCACATGTCCGACTGTGGCATTCTTGTTATTTACTTTTGAATATAAGCCCTTTATGTGATGTCGCTCAGACATCCGACTGTGGCATTCTCATTATTTACTTTTGAATATAAGCCCTTTATGTGATGTCGCTAAGACGTCCGACTGTGGCATTCTCGTTAATTATTTTCGTTATAAGCCCTTTATGTGATGTCGCTCAGACGTCTGACCGTGGCATTCTCATTATTTATTTTCATTATAAGCCCTTTATGTGATGTCGCTCAGACGTCCGACTGTGGCATGTTTTTATTCATTGTTCCGTACGAGGCGTCGCTCAGACACTCGATCGGTATTCTTTTATTTCCTTGGGATTCCGGGAGGACTACCGCCCGATTTCCATTTTTATTTAACTTGTAGCGTGAATTTATTCTTTGAGTACATAATTGCCAGCCTGCTCATATGCATCATGTTTACATTTGTTATATCTTATGTCCGAACTATCTTGCGAGTACATTCAAAGTACTCACCTGGCTTGTTGATTTGGCCAGATGTTGACAAAGGCGATCTCATGGATGAAGAGTTCGATAGCGCGTCCAACACCTAGAGGAGTCCGAGTCAGTCTCTTGCAATCCTGGAGATGATCACTGTATTATAACCGCTTCCGCTACCACCAAATAAATTCATTGGGTCTCACTCCGACATTCGATGAGCTGTAAGATATTGGAGTCGTGTCACCCACTACACTGTGACATATCCACCACCACTTTAATTACGAGTCAGTAGTTATGCCACCCTACCCTTGTGTCATATCCGCCTTTATGTATAATATTGGCGTGCTTGTAATAAATTGTTGAGCAGCCTCAGCTCAACCTTGTATAATATTCAGTACTCTGGAATTCTGTATCAAGGATTTGTCTACCAGTAAGAAGGATTCTTCTACACTGGTCCGATAAAAAGGTCGGTTTCTCAGTAAATATTTTATTGGAAAACCGGTCCCGATAGGAGCTGGGTTGAGTTGACGCTGGGCTTCGGAAGGCGATTTATCGCCTAAGCCGCCAGCGGTTGTTGGAGCGGGGTTGCGCCGGGCCTAGGTGTGATACGTCTCCAACGATCTACTTTTCCAAACACTTTTGCCCTTGTTTTGGACTCTATCTTGCATGATTTGAATGGAACTAACCTGGACTGACGCTGTTTTCAGCAGAACTGCCATGGTGTTGTTTTTGTGCAGAAATAAAAAGTTCTCGGAATGACCTGAAAATCCACGGAGAATTATTTCGGAAAATATAAAAAATACCTGCAAGAAGATCCAGACCAGGGGGCCCACACCCTGTCCATGAGGGTGGGGCGTGCCACCTGCCTCGTGGGCCCCCTAGTGCTCCACTGACGTACCCCCTAGTGCTGGACGGGGATGGGTTGGATGAGATCTATCATGTAATTGAGCTAGTTTTGTTAGGGTTTGATCCCTAGTATCCACTATGTTATGAGATTGATGTTGCTATGACTTTGCTATGCTTAATGCTTGGCACTAGGGCCCGAGTGCCATGATTTTAGATCTGAACCTATTATGTTTTCATGAATATATGTGTGCTCTTGATCCTATGTTGCAAGTCTATAGTCACCTACTATGTGTTATGATCCGGCAACCCCGATGATGACCTTAGTTTGAGGAGTTCATGTATTCACTATGTGTTAATGCTTTGGTTCGGTACTCTATTAAAAGGAGGCCTTAATATCCCTTAGTTTCCAATAGGACCCCGCTGCCACGGGAGGGTAGGACAAAAGATGTCATGCAAGTTCTTTTCCGTATGACTATATTCAGAATACATGCCTACATTGCATTGATGAACTGGAGCTAGTTCTGTGTCACCCTAGGTTTTAACTTCTACATGATGAATTGCATCCGACATAATTTCCCATCACCGATCCAATGCCTATGAGCTTTTCATATATTGTTTGTTGCTTATTTACTTTTCCGTTGCTACTATCATAAAAACTACAAAAACACTATCGTTACTTTTATTGCTGCTACCGCCACTATCATATTACTTTGCTACTAAACTATCTTGCTGCAGATACTAAGTTTCCAGGTGTGGTTGAATTGACAACTCAGCTGCTAATACTAAAGACTATTCTTTGGCTCCCCTTGTGTTGAATCAATAAATTTGGGTTGAATATTTTACCCTCGAAAACTGTTGCGATCCCCTACACTTGTTGTTTATCAAGACTATTTTCTGGCGCCGTTGCTGGGGAGCATAGCTCTATTCTCTAAGTCACTTGGGATTTATATCTGTTGATCACTATGAAGAATTTGAAGGATTCAAAAACCAAGATCTTACCCTCAACTACGAGGGGAGGTAAGGAACTTCCATCTAGCTCTGCACTTGATTCACCATCTGTTATGGGTAAATTTGCGACACCAACTCATGCTATTGAATCTGATATGTCGTATGTTCTTGATGATGCCACTTCTGCTATGTATGATGAAACTACTTCTATGCTTGATAATACTGTGCCACTAGGTGAATTTCTAGATGTACAAATTGCTAAGTTAGGGAGAATGCAAATATTGAAACTGATGATATTTATGAAAGTGATGATGAAACTTCTCCCAATAGATATGATTTGCCTGTTGTTCCTGAGGGTTATGTTATGGATGAAGAAACTGCTAGAGACTTTCTTGCTTGCAATGATAGATATGATCTTAAGTAATTATTAGCTAAGCTGAAATAAAAGTCCTTGAATGCTGGAATGCAACATGACCCTGCTTTCGCTGCTTCACCTATCTGTGTTACTGATAAGGATTATGAATTCTCTGTTGATCCTGAGTTAATTACTTTGGTTGAATATGATCCTTTCCATGGCTATGAATCTGAAACTATTGTGGCACATCTTACTAAGTTGAATGATATAGCCACCCTGTTTACCAACGATGAAAAGATTCTCTACTACTATATCCTTAAGCTATTTCCTTTCTCGTTAAAGGGTGATGCTAAGACATGGTTTAATTCTCTTGATCCTGGTTGTGTGCGTAGTCCCCAGGATATGATGTATTACTTCTATGCTAAATATTTTCCCGCTCATACGAAACAAGCTGCCTTACGGGAAATTTATAACTTTGTGCAAATTGAAGAAGAGAGTCTCCCACAAGCTTGGGGGAGGCTTCTCCAATTACTTAATGCTTTGCCTGATCATCCTCTTGAGATGAATGATATACTTGATGTATTTTATAATGGAGTAACCGATGCTTCTAGAGACCACCTGGATAGTTGTGTTGGTTGTGTTTTCAGGGAAAGAACAGTTAATCAAGCTGAATTACTATTGAATAATATGCTGGCCAATGAAAATAATTGGACACTTCCTGAACCAGCCCCTAAGCCAACTCCGAAGAAGAGAGGTGTTCTATTTCTTAGTCCTGAAGATATGCAAGAGGCAAAGAAATCTATGAAAGAAAAAGGTATTAAAGCTGAAGATGTTAAGAATTTACCACCTATTGAAGAAATACATGGTCTTGATAACCCGACACAGGTAGTAAAGGTAAATTCTCTTTATAGATTTGATGAAGGTGATATCCCTCGTTATAAGTCTGCTAGCCAATGCTTAGAAGAGTTTGACAATTTTATTGTGAAACAAGAAAACTTCAATGCTTGTGTTGGTAGACAATTGCAACACAATGCTTATATGATTGAATGCTTGAGTGATTATATGTCTAGAGTTAAAGGTGAACTGAAACTCATTAGTATACATGCTTCTATGGTTACCGCTCAAGTAGAACAAGTACTTAAGGCTCAGAATGATTTCCTCAATGAATTAAATAGTAAGAATAATGATAATGACATTAGAGTTGTAACTAGAGGTGGCAGAATGACTCAGGAACCTCTGTACCCTGAAGGCCACCCTAAGATAATTGAGCAAGATTCTCAGAGAACTAATTTAGATGCACCTAGTTCTTCTAAGAAGAAGAAAAGGAAAAATGATAGAACTTTGCATGCTTCTAGTGAACCTGCAGCTGACACACCTGAGAATCCCAATGATATATCTGTTTCTGATGCTGAGACACAATATAGTAATGAACATGAACCTAGTGATAATATTAATGATGATGTTCATGAAGATGCTCAACCTAGCAATGATAATGATGTAGAGACTGAGCCTGCTGTTGATCTTGATAACCCACAATCAAAGAATCAACGTTATGATAAGAGAGACTTTGTTGCTAGGAAGCACGGTAGGGAAAGAGAACCATGGGTTCAGAAACCCATGCCTTTTCCTTCAAATCCATCCAAGAAAAAGGATGATGAAGATTTCGAGCGCTTTGCTGAAATGATTAGACCTATCTTTTTGCGTATGCATTTGACTGATATGCTTAAAACAAATCCTTATGCTAAGTATATGAAAGATATTATTACCAATAAAAGAAAGATACCTGAAGTACAAATTTCCACCATGCTTGCCAATTACACTTTTAAGAGTGGAATACCCAAGAAACTAGGAGATCCAGGAGTACCTACTATACCTTGCTCCATTAAAAGAAACTATGTTAAAACTGCTTTATGTGATCTTGGAGCCGGTGTTAGTGTTATGCCTCTCTCTTATATCGTAGACTTGACTTGAGTAAGTTGACACCTACTGAAATATCTTTGCAAATGGCTGATAAATCAACTGCTATACCTGTCGGTATTTGTGAGGATGTGCCTGTTGTAGTTGCAAATGTCACTATTCTAACGGACTTTGTCATACTTGATATTCCCGAGGACGATAGTATGTCTATTATCCTTGGTAGACCTTTTCTGAATACTGTAGGGGCTGTTATTGATTGCAACAAAGGCAATGTCACTTTTCATGTCAATGGTAATGAGCATACAGTACACTTTCCGAGGAAACAACCTCGGGTCCAAAGTATCAATTATATTGGAAAATTTTCAACTATCACTATTGGAGGTTTTAAATTTCCTCTTCTTACTGTCAAGAAGACATATGCCATTCTTATTGTTGGGGACATACATATCCCCATTGAGGTAACCTAGTGTTATTCAAAAATTCTCCGGTTTCATGTTATTTGGAAAGAGTTTATTAACAAGACCTGATCAACCTTGTTAATGGATTCCTTTTGACGAGCATGGGATAGGTGAATCTAGATAGCACAATCTTTTGTACCCTCCTTTTACTTTTTGCTAATTAGAATAAATAGAGCAAAAATAGTATTTTCTATCTCTTTCCAGACTTATCCGTGCAATAAAAATATACCCCAAAAATAAAAGTTCTCCAAATGCCCTGAAAATTAAATATGATTTTTTCTGGAATATTTGAGAAAATATAGCACAGAACACACAGCGAGGGGAGCCAGCACCTGGCCACGAGGGTCCAGGGCGCGCCCCCTGCCTCGTGGGCCCCACGTGGCCTCCCTCCACTTATTCCTGCAACCACACTCTTCTTCTTCCTCAAAAAAATCACCAACCAGCTCAAACCCGAGTTCTAGCTCATCTTGCTGCCATTTTCGATCTCCTTGCTCAAAGCACCATTCACCAAACTGTTTGGGAAGATTATTCCTTGGTATGTGGCTCCTCCATGGTCCAATTAGTTTTTGTTCTAGTGCTTTATTTATTGCAAATTTTTGCTGCTGTGGTGACCTTGTTCTTGAGCTTGCATGTCAAACTTTCTTGGTCCCAAGTAGTTCCAATGCATGATATAGTCTCTAGGCACTTGTAGGAGTTGTAGCTATCAATCTTGTTGAGTTTGGTTAACTTTTATTTTGAGTTACTAAAAATTTCATAAAATTTCAGAAAAATGCATAGGAAAATCTTCCAAGGCGGTTCTTCAAGGAAGCAAGAACCGAGGCTCGCGTTTCGTGAGCCGGACGATGAACTACCGAGGGATGCTGACGTGCAGCCTTGTGAATGGCCGTCAGATGACTTTATGGATCAGGTTGGCATCAAGGATGAATTATACGCATATGTGCGCAACGCTGACCTCGAGGGCTTCATACAAGATAAGTGCCCTCAATACCGTGGCTTGACTGATACTTTTGTGAGAAGGTTTAAATTTTCATCTACACGCAATTCTCACACTGTCCTGTTTGACCTTTGTGATAAATCCTATACCATGGACTTAGAGGATTTTAATGATGCTTGTAAGCTCCCTAAGTGGGGCAGTATGGTTGATCCTCGCAAATCTGAATTTAGATATTTCCTTACTAGTATCACTGTGGGGGAATCTAGAGAAATTACACAGGCTACCATAGGGACCATTCATTTTCCCGCTATTAATTACTTTGCTCTCTTTATTGGTAGATGCATAAATGGTAAAGATGAGGATTGTCACATGTGTGTCCCAGATCTTAGTGTTCTCAGTAGTGATGTACTAGGTGATAGACAATTTAACTTGGGAGCCATTGTTGCACGTAGACTACACCATAATGGTATGCATGGAGATCTATTTGGTGGGATTTAGGCCACTCGCATAGCCCGCCGTCTTGGTGTACATGTGCATGAGAATGATGAACCTTTACCTCCTGCTCATTTGGATTGCCATGCTATGACTAGTCACCGGTTTATAGAGAGGGATGATCAATCCCTCAAATATCGACTAATCTTTAATAGGCGTCATTCCATCCCCATTGTTCTTCCTGCCCCTACTTTGTTTGACTTTCAGGCAAAAGGGAGATACACTATAACCATGGAGGAGGCAAATGTGTATCATAATATGATGGAAGCAGCCCGGCTTTCGAGCTGCAGTCCAGCATGCAGTAGCTGCTGCATCCCAGTACAACCCCAACTACAACTTTGGATATCCGTCAGGCCAATACTGGCCATAGACCAACTTAGGCCAAAAGCCTAAGCTTGGGGGAGTACGTGTTTCTCACCGACTCTACATTCATGTTCAGACACTTATTCTAGTTGTCGGTGCTCACACTCTTTCATTGTACCATCCATGTTTAGTTTTCATTTCTTTTTCTTAGTATTTTTCTCATGTGCTAGAAAAACCTTAAGAAAAACAAAAATATCAGTTGTAGCTTCTAGCTAGTTTACTTTCCTTCCTTGTAGTAGTAATTAAAAGAAAACCCAAAAAGATTTCCCGTTCTTATTTTGCTTGTTGGGAGCTTTCCCGTGTAAATAGTTTCTTTTCTTTTCTTTGGGGGTTAAGAGTAGAAGACCATGATTAAAATGCTTAGTGGCTCTCTTATGATTTATTGTTGATTTAACCTTGAACCATATTACCTTGTCTTCTCTCTTGTATCGAATGCTCGCAGATTCCATCTTAGTCCAATGCACGTGCACTATTATTATTATCCACACCGTTCGGTCATGCGAGTGAAAGGCAATAAGGATGATATATGTTGAACTAATTGAGATGAGAAAAGCTGGTATGAACTCGACCTCTCTTGTTTTGTAAATATGATAGTTCATCGTTCCTGATTCAGCCTGTTATGAATGAAACATGCTTGCAATGACAATTAGAGATCATAACTACTTATGCCATGCTTAATTAGCTGAGAGTTTATAATGGTCTACCTTGCATGCCAACATGATAATTAAAATGGTTGTGATGTAGTATGATGGGGTGGTATCCTCCTTTGAACGATTTAAGTTATCTGACTTGGCACATGTTCACTTATGTAGTTGAAACAAAATCAACATATCCTCCACGATATTTATGTTCATGGTGATTTATATCCTACTCATGCTTGCAATCATTGTTGATTAATTTTAATGCATGTTCATGACCGTTGTTGCTCTCTAGCTGATCGCTTCCCAGTCTCTTTCTAGCCTTCTGTCGGTGTACAAAAAGAGGGGTACACTTTTTGTACCCCTATGACTGTGCACAGGCAGTCTGAGCCACCGGCACCACCACATCAAGCGCAGCAGGGGAGGTGAGCCAAGGTAAGACCGAAGCTCGATGGAACTGGAGCAACGCCAAGAACAAGACCACAAGGAGCAAAGGGACGAAGCGGCTTCCCCCGGCAAGATCCTTGCCGGGAGCCAGCTTCAGCAGCCCTGGCAAGATCCTTGCTGGGGCCGGCTCTGGCAGCCCCGGCAAGACCCTTGCCGCGGCAGCTCGCCCCACGCCTACGGAGCGGATCACCCTTGAGTCCACTGCCCCCATGGGGCAAGGATTCGGGAGATATCCCCGTGGTGGCATGCAGATCTTTGTAAAGACATTCAAGGACAGATACACACACTAAGAGGACGACGACCCTTGGCGGGATCCCAGCCAAGGAGGACCACAAGGCCTCCGGCAAGCACCTTGCCGGGGATGACAGCAGGCGCCGCGGCAAGACCCTTGCCGGGGGCCCGGCAGGGCCCTTGACGAGGACACCCGCAGGGCCACCGTCAGGCCCGCGCCAACCGAGTTTCTACCGCCCCATGCAGCTGCCAACCCAACCAGCTGGGCAGGCTCCTGCGTGGCAACATGCAGATCTTCGTGGAGACCTGCCGTTGCGCCACCTCAGCTGCGTGCCTGCCTACATGGCACCTCAGGCACCGCTGGCCAGGGCACGTGGCAACACAAGGAGGAGTAGCGACGGACAAGACGAACGTCTCCCCTCGTCCCCGATAAAGCGAGGACACCTAAGCTAGGCGCATTAAATGCGCATTGTCCTGTAATGCGAGGGATAACCTCGCGTCACTGTACCCTTTCCACCTCCTGTGTGCCACTATGGCAACGCCTTTTTCCTATAAAAGGAGGCCCGAGGCGACCAGGAGAAGGATTCGGCTTTTTAGAACTCCTCACGACTCTTTTGGAGCTCCTGACTAGCGGAAGAACACAAACATATAATCCACCAAAGCAGGAGTAGGGTTTTACGCATCTTTGCGGCCCGAACCTGTGTAAAGGAACCGTGTGCTAACTGTTAGATCCGCTCTTCTCTCAACCCCGCGCCCCGCAAACGTAGTAGGGATTCTTGTGATCCCATAGGTGTCGATCCAAATACACTGACATCTTTGGCGTGCCAGGTAGGGGGAGGCGCAGTTGTGAGAATCGGCTCCAGCAGTTGGCCCAACGCTCTTTCGTCTTCATGGCCCTTTAAGAAGGAAGGAGGCCGGAAGATCTGCGTTCAAGCGGCTCCAAATAGAAGCTAAGTTACATCGAACCTTGGATATTTCTATCCTATTATTTAAGGTTGTTATCCTCGGAGCTGTCATTCTTTGTGCAAAAAGAAACCTGCACGCGAATGGGGCCCTTCCCGATCGGCAACACCTTTGCTCTATTTCGAGTCCGCTCAACAGTTCAAACGGCCGCGTTAGAAACGGTAGGGTAGCCTTCCGCAATTGGCAAGGCTCTCGACTCTGACTTGAGTCAAACTCGATAGTTCGAGCGGCTGTGTTAAGGGCGGCAAGGTGGCTCACCCGGCAGCACGCTCGCTCGGCAGGCCAATGGGGACCCATCCCCAAGATGCCGCCTTGGGTTTTTCGCGCCGGCAAGCCTACCCAGCTAGCGTAGGGTGGACACACAATGTGGCAGCAAACAGGAAAATAACATGCATCATTCTAAATGATATTTCAAAGTTATATTACATCATGTCATCGCTGCGGTTCTAACTAAAGATAAAATTTGTCTTGGTCATGAACCCGCAGCGGCGAAGAAGAACGGGATGCCTAATCCCGGCGCTGGCCCTCCACCCTCTTGATTTCGTCGATGCGGCTGATGACGGGCTTGATGCGCTCCTTGAGCGCCGTGAGGTCAGCATCCTCCGACAAGCTGTCCATCGTGGCTTCGAAGTCGATGGCGGGGTTCCAGAACGCCATCTTGGTGAGGACCTTGGTCATGACCCCCCGGCAAAGCCGCCGGGCCTCCCCGGTGAGCGTGGCCGTTCTATTGGAGTGAAGATCAGTCAAGGCACTAAGGACGCCCTCGAAGATTAGGGTCAGCTTGGCGTTGACGGACCCGCTCCACTCAGGGGCATACCTCACGTTTGGCATCCCCATGAGGGCCAACTGCGAGGTAACCCTGCCGGCGATGTCCTCCAGCCGGCTGATCCACCTATTCTCGCCCGCCACGTATTCTTGGTGGGAGGCGCCCTCGTCCACCCGCAACTGCTTCTCCTCCTCCAGGCTCTTGGTCAAGGCCTCCTCCCGAGCCGAGCTCTCCGACAACATTCTCTCGAGATTCTCCAGCCTCAGCTTGAGATCTCTGATGGAGTCTTGCGCCTCGGAGAGCTCCCCAGCCCTGCTGATGACCACTCCATGCGCCTCTATCAAGGCGCAGTTGAGCCTGTTCTTTTCTTCGGACAGCTTGAGGGCCTGCACCTTCAGCTCGTCTCGCTCAACCTCCAGCTCTCGCACCTTGCCGGCATGGGCCAGAGCCTGGGCATCGAGTGCCTCTTTGTTCCTCTGCCCCAGCTCACGAGTCTGCCGCTCGACAAGGACCTCGAGCTCCTCATCCTTGCCACGGAGTGTTGCGGCAAGCTTCGCCTCACGCGCGGAGAGATCTTCTTCCTGGGAATCGAGGGCGGCTTGATGCTGGTTCCGGGCGGCCTCCGCCGCGGCAGCCAAGTTCGCTGCCTCATCCTGGGCCTTCTCGATGTCGGCCATCTTCATGATGAGCTCCGCATCACGCTTGGCCAATTCTTCTTGGAAGGCCCTCTGCTCCTCGCGGGACTGGTGGAACCAGGTTTGCGCCTCAGCAACGCGCGCCTGGAAGTCCACCTCCGCCTCGTCCACCGCTACCGTTATAGACTTAACCTTGTCCAGACGGGCGCGGTAGAGCGCTTGGAGCTTCCGGAAATTGGCCCCCATGGCCCGGAAGAGCTGCCCTTCTGGAGAGTTGTCGTCGCCAGTGCCCGGTTCATCAACAACCTCAAGCCCGGTGGTGGCGAGCACCTCGTCATCGAAGACTTCCCCTCCGACGGGCGCTCGGGAGTTTGACGCCTCGGCGAGATGGACGAAGAGGTCGTCGCCCACCTTCAGGTACCTGCCGGGGCCCGAGGTTGTGGAGGAAGAGGGCTGATCATCGATCGCCTCTTCCTCGGCTGTGGCCTTGCCGGCCTCCCCGGCAGGCCCACCGCCGGCACCGTTGTCGGTGCCCCTGGCGGCGTCCTCGGTGGCTTATCCGCGGCGGCCCCGGTAGTGTCTCTGGCGGCCTCCTCGGCGGAAATCTTGTCGGCCTCCGCCGCGGCCTCCTCAGCAACTTCCTTGATGACGGCGTCCACGTCCTCCACATCTGTTGAAGGAGGGCCTAGGCAGTGATGGGGATGATGAAGCCAAGAAATAGGATAAGGTAAAAGCAAAGATAGAATACAGGCGACTCACCAGTGCCGGGCTGTGAAGCGGAAGTCCCCTCCCCGCCGGCGTCCGGCGCCGTGGCAGAGCCACCAGCGCCCAAGTTCCCCTCTTCCTCCATGCGTGTGGGCTCCATGCTTGGTGCCCTTGCCGGGGACGCCCCTCGCGGCGCCGTGGTCGATGGGGGTGGTGCGTTGGGGGTAGCCCCCTGTGGCTCCTCCTGCTGCTGCTCCCGTCCTACAAAACTGGCAAGGTCAGCACCATAGCGTCAAATACCTACTGCATGTCGAGCGAGAAGAGGATGATGAACTTACGCTGGGGGCTGTGCCGGGGGCTGCCGTCTGGGCTGCTCAACACCACCAGCGGTGTCCCTAAAGCCCCAGCCGGGGGCTGGCTGCTCGCCGAAGCCTTGGCCCTCTTTATCCTCTAGGCCAACGTCTCTGCATCCCTGAAGAAGCAAGAACAGATCAAGATGAGTGGCATGGTTCAGGAAAATGGAAATGGCAGTAAGGAATGGAATACTTACTCGTCGTCCATCTCCTCCTCCTCCGCCGCTTTCCTCTTCCTCTTCGGGCTGAGAGGCCCGAGATCGAAGGGGAACTCCGCGTCGTCATCCGAGTCGTCGTCTACCGGGGGAGGGGAAGAAGGGGGCGGAGTTTGTGCGCGCTTAGATGGAGAAAGGGCTGCCACCCTCTTCTTCTCGGTGGCCTTCGTCGACCTCCTCGCCGCCGTGGCCCTCGTGTGGCGCCCAGACCCCTCCAGGGCCAATTGAGGCTGCGCAGACTTGCCGGGCCGGACCGGCTCGCCGGAACAGGCCCGCCGCCGGACTCGCCCTCTTCCCCTGGCTAGCGTCGGGCCGGCCGCCGCGTCCTCCTCCGACGACGACTCATCGGCCGCTCTTCGACCAGCGGAGCTCCGGTGCTGGCGCTGCTAGCCTCTCCGGCGGCCGCCGCCCACTGGTCGAGCTCCTCCTCCTCCGCAGCCGTGGCATCCTTGTCTTCCATACCCCCGGCGCTGCCGGCCTCCATGACGAGCTGCGCCTCCGTCGCCCTAGCGGCGATGTAGTCCAGCTCCTCCTGGGTGGTGTGCCTGACAAGCCACTGCTCGGCGTCAGGCTTGACGCACACCTCGACCAGAGTGTCGAAGAATTGCTGCACGACCTCGTCCGCCGGCTCTTGCCAGCTCGGGACGGGGCCGTGCGCGTTGCATTCCGGCATCATGGCGACGATCTCGGACTGGCGTGAATTGTTGCACAACAGGACCACCCCGCTGGCAGCTTGAAGAGCTGCCCCTTGACGGCCTTGACGGCCTTTGCGGCAGCCTTTGCGGCCTTGCCGGTCCGTTCGACCTCGCTGTCGCGGCCCACATCCAGCTGGAAGAGCCGCTAGCAGAAATGGGCATGTCCCATCACTGTGAGGTTGTGGTCGAGGCTAGGGCGCAGCCGCATGACGTTCGCCGGGTTCCTAAAGAGCCAGGCTGGGCTCCCCTTGTTGTGCAACGGGGTGATCCGACGGCGAATGAAGTCCGCCCCGATCATCTCAAGGGTGAGCCCGGCCTGGGCGAGCCGGTTGATCCTGGTGATGGCAACGTGAGCCTCCCGTGGGCGGCGTCGACGTCGCCCCAGTCGCTGCCACGGACCGGCGGCACCCGACGGACCCGGCAGAAAGTTGGCGGCTCGTCTTCTTCAATCCAGCACCACCGGCCGCGCCATTCATCCCACCTCTCCTTCACGGCGCCCTCCGGGTATGCTCCCTTGGATCTCGGAATTCAGGTGATGCATCCAGAGACGGCACCCCCCGGCTGGATTCGAGGGGTGAAATAGTGGCGGAAGAGCGCCGTGTTGGGCTGCACCCCGACGAAGCCCTCGCAACGGTGCGGGAAGAAAGCCATGCACGCCACCGCATTCGGAGTAAAATCCATAAGGAGGAAGCCAAAGGTGTGCATGACATCACAGAAGAAATCAGAGAAGGGGGGACACAACCCGCAAGAAAAATAGTCGACGAAGAAGGGGTACCGATTTGGGCCATGTTCGATGCAAGCAGCCGGAACAACGCGCGTCGCCGGATGACCCAAGTTCTCCCCCCGTCTCCACCCCCCAAAGGGGTTTGAAGGCAGCCCGGAGCTCGAAGACGTCGACCGTCGATGGGATGAAGAAAGCAGCCTTCGTCCGGTCCCCCGTAAACGCGCCCTCCGGCGGCCCCACAGGCCCGGTGCCCTTGGCCACCCCCTTGCCCTTGGCGGGTTTGGACACCATGGCGGCTGAGTAGGAGGGCTAAGGGAGGGAGATGGCGGAACAACGGCGGCGGGCGACGGCGGAGGCTTCGGAAAGAAGGAAGAGAGGGAACAGCGGCCCTGAGATTGGAAGAAGCGCGAGGAAAATGTAGGAAGTGAGCTGCGTGCCCGCGGTTATTCCTATTTATTGGGGGGAACGCGGGCCACCTCCTTTCGCATTTACTGCGACGTGACGCATGCCTGCGGAAACCGCCCCGCGCATGCCGCCCACGTCATGCACGCTCCTCCACCCCGCGCCGGGCGCGCGGATTGTGGGAGGCGCAGCGCGCGAAAGATCTTACCGCGGTAAAAACCGCCCCGCCTGCCCGTGCACCGTTCTAGGCCTGGCCCAACAACGCCTCGCGCTCATGTGTGGCCCATGCCCGGGGGCTCCTGTCGATGTACAAAAAGAGGGGTACACTTTTTGTACCCCTATGACTGTGCACGGGCAGTCTGAGCCATGGGCACCACCACACCAAGCGCAGCAGGGGAGG
The DNA here is from genome assembly GCA_902687465.1 of Secale cereale. Lineage (NCBI taxonomy): Eukaryota > Viridiplantae > Streptophyta > Magnoliopsida > Poales > Poaceae > Secale > Secale cereale. The sequence continues at coordinate 657,810,763 of LR738710.1, forward strand.
TGAGCCAAGGTAAGACCGAAGCTTGATGGAACTGGAGCAACGCCAAGAACAAGACCACAAGGAGCAAAGGGACGAAGCGGCTTCCCCCGGCAAGATCCTTGCCGGGAGCCAGTTTCAGCAGCCCTGGCAAGATCCTTGCCGGGGCCGGCTCTGGCAGCCCCGGCAAGACCCTTGCTGCGCCAGCTCGCCCCACGCCTATGCAGCGGATCACCCTTGAGTCCACTGCCCCCATGGGGCAAGGATTCGGGAGATATCCCCGTGGTGGCATGCAAATCTTTGTGAAGACATTCAAGGACAGATACACACACTAAGAGGACGACGACCCTTGGCGGGATCCCAGCCTAGGAGGACCACAAGGCCTCCGGCAAGCACCTTGCCGGGGATGACAGCAGGCGCCGCGGCAAGACCCTTGCCGGAGGGCCCGGCAGGGCCCTTGCCGAGGATACCCGTAGGGCCACTGTCAGGCCCGCGCCAACCGAGTTTCCACCGCCCCATGCAGCTGCCAACCCAACCAGCTGGGTAGGCTCCTGCGTGGCAACATGCAGATCTTCGTGGAGACCCGCCGTTGCGCCACCTCAGCTGCCTGCCTGCCTACATGGCACCTCGGGCACCGCTGGCTAGGGCGCGTGTCAACACAAGGAGGAGCGGCGATGGACAAGACGGACGTCTCCCCTCGTCCCCGATAAAGCGAGGACACCTAAGCTAAGCGCATTAAATGCGCCTTGTCCTGTAATGCAAGGGATAACCTCGCATCACTGTACCCTTTCCACCTCCTGTGTGCCACTGTGGCAACCCCTTTTTCCTATAAAAGGAGGCCCGAGGCGACCAGGGGAAGGATTCGGCTTTTTAGAACTCCTCACGACTCTTTTGCAGCTCCTGACTAGCGGAAGAACACAAACATATAATCCACCAAAGCAGGAGTAGGGTTTTATGCATATTTGTGTTCCGAACCTGGGTAAAGGAATCGTGTGCTAACTGTTAGATCCGCTCTTCTCTCAACCCCGTGCCCCGCAACTGTAGTAGGGATTCTTGTGATCCCATAGGTGTCGATCCAAATACACCGACACCTTCACCTGTACTAAGCGGGAATACTGCTTGTGCATCCACTTCCATAAACCCCAAAGTTATTCCACATGAGTACACCATACCTTCCTATATGCGGTATTTACCTGCCGTTCCAAGTAAATTTGTATGTGCCAAACTCTAAACCTTCAAAAGAAATTCTATTTTGTATGCTCGAACAACTCATGTATCAACTAGGACTGTCTATATCTTCCATGCTAGGTGGGTTATTCTCACGGTGAGTGGATTCCGCTCATCATTCATGAGAAAATGGCTGGTAACCGGGATGCCCAGTCCCATGCTCAAGTCATAATAATTAAACAAAACTTCCCCAGGGTTGTTGCTGGTTTGGACGATACCCGTTTTTTGAGCTAGCCGTGGAGTGTGCTTGTTGGTGGTTGGGGGAGTATAAACTTTACCATTCTGTTTGGGAACCGCCTATAATGTACGTAGAATAGGAGATATCGAGATTCTTGGTTGTTATGTTGACAATGAAAGTATACCTCTCAAAATGTTATTCATCTCTATTTAAAAATCGAGCTCTGGCACCTCTACAAATCCCTACTTCCCTCTGCGAAGGGCCTATCTATTTACTTTTATGTAGAGCCATCATCCTCTTATAAAAGAGCACCAGTAGGAGAGCACCTCTGTCATTTGCATGTATTACTATTAATTTGCATTGAGTATGATCATGACTGGATCTCTTTTACCATGAATTACAATGTCTAGTCAGTCCTTGATCTTTAAAGGTGCTCTGCATTTATGTTTTGTGGTCTCAGAAAGGGCTAGCGAGATACCATCTTGTTACATCATATCATGATTGTTTTGAGAAAGTGTTGTCTTCCGAGGTTTATTATTATTGCTCGCTAGTTGATTATGCCATTGATGTGAGTAGACTTGAGACCTGAAAGTTATTGTGAATATTGTTAGTTCATGATCATTGCTGAAAACCTGAATGTTGGCTTACATATTTACAACAACAAGAGCAAACAGAGTTTGTCAAGGTTTTTCTTTATCACTTTCAGTTTATCAACTAAATTGCTTGAGAACAAGCAAAGGTTTAAGCTTGGGGGAGTTGATACGTCTCCAACGTATCTACTTTTCCAAACACTTTTGCCCTTGTTTTGGACTCTAAATTGCACGATTTGAATGGAACTAACCCGGACTGACGTTGTTTTCAGCAGAACTGCCATGGTGTTGTTTTTGTGCAGAAATAAAAAGTTCTCGGAATGACCTGAAAATCCACGGAGAATTATTTCGGAAAATATAAAAAATACCCGTAAGAAGATCCAGACCAAGGGGCCCATACCCTATCCACGAGGGTGGGGGCGCCCCCTGCCACGTGGGCCCCCTGGTGCTCCACCGACGTATCCCAGATCCTATATATTCACTTTCGGGGAGAAAAAAATCAAGGAGAAAGAATTATCGCATTTTACGAGACGGAGCCGCCGCCATGCCCTAATCTCTCTAGGGAGGGCTGATCTGGAGTCCGTTCGGGGCTCCGGAGAGTGGAGATCATCGCCATCATCATCATCAACCTTCCTCCATCACCAATTCCATGATGCTCACCGCCGTGCGTGAGTAATTCCATCGTAGGCTTGTTGGACGGTGATTGGTTGGATGAGATCTATCATGTAATCGAGTTAGTTTTGTTAGGGTTTGATCCCTAGTATTTATACCTCTTGAGCTTGCGTTGTATTCCCTCGAAGAGGAAAGGGAAATGCAGCACAGTAGCATAAGTATTTCTCTCAGTTTTTTAGAACCAAGGTATCAATCCAGTAGGAGACCACGCACGAGTCCCTCGCACCTGCACAAACAAATAAGAACTTCGTAGCCAACGCGATAAGGGGTTGTCAATCCCTTTACGGTCACTTACGAGAGTGAGATCTGATAGAGATGATAGGTGATATTTTTGGTATTTTTAGTTTAATAAAACAACAAATAAAAGCGGTAAAGGTAAAGTAGATGTAGATTGATATGTTGGGAATAGACCCGGGGGCCAAAGTTTTCTCTAGTGGCTTCTCTCATGATAGCGATATTCTACGACGGGTAAACAAATTACTGTCGAGCAATTGATAGAAAAGCGAATAATTATGAGACTATCTAGGCATGATCATTGTATATAGGCATCACGTCCGAGACAAGTAGACCGACTCCTGCCTGCATCTACTACTATTACTCCACACATCGACCGCTATCCAGCATGCATCTAGTGTATTGAGTTCATAAGAACAGAGTAACGCCTTAAGCAAGATGACATGATGTAGAGGGATAAACTCAAGCAATATGATGTAAACCCCATCTTTTTATCCTCGATGGCAACAATACAATATGTGCCTTGCTGCCCCTACTGTCACTGGGAAAGGACACCGCATGATTGAACCCAAAGCCAAGCACTTCTCCCATTGCAAGAACTATAGATCTAGTAGGCCAAACCAAACCAATAATTCGAAGAGACTTGCAAGGATATTATGAGCACACATAAAAATTTCAGAGAAGAACCAAATATCTTTCATAGATAACCTTGATCATAAACTCACAATTCATCGGATCTCGACAAACACACCGCAAAAAGAGATTACATCAAATAGATCTCCTCGAAGATCGAGGAGAACTTTGTATTGAGATCTAGGGAGAGAGAAGAAGCCATCTAGATACTAGCCATGGACTCAAAGGTCTGTGGTAAAGTACTCACAACTCATGGTGATGGCGATGATGATGATGAAGAAGGCCTCCGTGATGGATCCCCCTCCAGTAGAGCTCCAGAACTGTCTCCAAGATGGGATCTCCACGGGAGCAGAAGCTACGGCGGTGGAATTAGGGTTTTTTCTCCATTCACGGAGTTTCTGGGGTACGTGGACTTATATAGGAAGAAGGAGGGCACCAGGGGACGCTCGAGTGGGCCTCGAGGCAGGGGGGAGCCCTGGGAAGGGGGGCGCGCCCCCACCCTCGAGGGCCACTCGAGGCTCCCCTAACGTGGTTCCCAAGTTCCTCTGGCGTGATTTTCTCCAAAAATATCTCTCGCGAAGGTTTCATTCCGTTTGGACTCCGTTTGATATTCTTTTTCTGCAAAACCCTAAAATAGGCAAAAAACAACAATCTGGACTAGGCCTTTGGGTTAGTAGGTTAGTCCCAAAAATGATATAAAAGTGAATGATAAAGTCCATTAAACATCCAGGACTTCATAAATAATAGTATGGAACAATAAAAAATTATAGATACGTTGGAGACGTATCGAGCATCCCCAAGCTTAATTCCTGCTCGTCCTCGAGTAGGTAAATGATAAAGAAAGAATTTTCGATGTGGAATGCTAACCAATATAGTTTTTCAATGTAATTCTCTTAATTGTGGCATGAATGTTCAGATCTGAAAGATTCAAGATAAAAGTCTATATTGACATAAGAAATAACAATACTTCAAGCATACTAACAAAGCAATCATGTCTTCTCAAAATACTATGGCTAAAGAAATTTATCCCTACAAAATCATATCGTCTGGCTATGCTCCATCTTCATCACACGAAATATTCATATCATGCACAACCCCGATTTCAGCCAAGCATTTGTTTCCATACTCTATCTTTTCAAACCTTTCAACTTTCACGCGATACATGAGCGTGAGCCATGGATATAGCACTATGGGTGGAATAGAGGTGGTTGTGGAGAAGACAAAAAGAAGGAGATAGTCTCACATCGACTAGGCGTATCAACGGGCTATGGAGATGCCCATTAATAGATATCAATGTGAGTGAGTAGGGATTGCCATGCAATGGATGCACTAGAGCTAAATATGAATGAAAGCTCAACAAAAGCAACTAGTGGGTGTGCATCCAACTTGCTTGCTCACGAAGACCTAGGGCATTTGAGGAAGCCCATCGTTGGAATATACAAGCCAAGTTCTATAATGAAAATTCCCACTAGTATATGAAAGTGACTTAGCATGAGACTCTCTACAATGAAGAACATGGTGCTACTTTGAAGCACAAGTGTGGAAAAAGATAGTAGCAATTGTCCCTTCTCTCTTTTCTCTCATTTTTTTGGAGGGGATTTCTCTTTTTTTTTGTTAGCCCCTCTCTATTTCTTTTATTTTTTTGGGCCATCTCTTTTTTTATTGGCCTTTATCTCTTTTTTTCCTCACACGGGACAATGCTCTAATAATGATGATCATCACACTTTTTATTACAACTCGAAATTACAACTCGATACTACAACAAGTATGACTCTACATGAATGCCTCCGGCGGTGTACTGGGATATGCAATGAATCAAGAGTGACATATATGCGAAATTATGCACGGTGGATTTGCCACAACTACGATGTCAACTACATGATCATGCATGGCAATATGACAATATCATGCGTGTCATATGAACGGAACGGTGGAAAGTTGCATGGCAATATATCTCGGAATGGCTATGGAAATGCCATGATAGGTAGGTATGGTGGCTGTTTTGGGGAATAATATGGTGGCTGTTTTTAGGAAGGATATATAGTGGGTTTATGGCACCGACGAAAGTTGCGCAGTACAAGAGAGGCTAGCAATGGTGGAAGGGTGAGAGTGCGTATAATCCATGGACTCAACATTAGTCATAAGAACTCATATACTTATTGCAAAAATCTATGAGTCATCAAAACAAAGCAATCAACGCATGCTCCTAGGGGGGAGGTTGGTAGGAGTTAACCATCGCGCGCACCGACCTCCACACAAAGGTTGGCACTCTACAAATACCTCATGCTCTAACTTCGTCACATAGCGGTTCACCATACGTGCATGCTAAGGGAATCACTAACTTTAACACAAGTATTTCTCAATTTCATAATAACTCCACTAGCATGACTCTAATATCACTATCCTCATATCTCAAAACAATTATCAAGCATCCAACATCCCATTCTATTCAATGCACTTAGTGTAATTTTTTTACTACATTGACATTGGATGTCTATCATGTGAAAACTAGTTTCTTTAGCCTAAACGCATTACCATGCTGTTTTAATAGACTCTCAAATAAATACAAGTGAGGAATGAGAGTTCAACAATTTCTACAAAATATTATCACCACTGTGCTCTAAAAGATATACGTGAAGCACTAGAGCAAAAGCTATTCAACTCAAAAGATGTAACTGAAGCACATAGAGTGTTCTAACAATTTCTAGGCCATATTTAACTCTATAAAATAGGTGTGTCCAGAAAGGATGATTGTGGCAAACTAACAAGCAAAGACTCAAATTATACAAGACGCTCCATGCAAAAGACATAACATGTTGCGAATAAAAATATAGCTCCAAGTATAGTTACCGATGGATGAAGACGAAAGAGGGGATGCCTTCCCGCGGCATCCCCAAGCTTAGGCTTTTGATTATCTTGAATTCCTTGGGGTTCCTTGGGCATCCCCAAGCTTAGGCCTTTCCTACTCCTTGATCCATAGTCCATCAAAGCAATACTCAAAACTCGAAAACTTCACAACACAAACCTTAGACAAATATTCTCGCGAGCTCCGTTAGTATAAGAAAGCAAACCACTACTCAAAGGTACATAAATTAATTCATTCTTTTTTTATATTGGTGTTAAACCTACTGTAATCCAACTCCTCTATGGTTCATATCCTCCAATACTACTCATAGATGCATCGGAATAAGCAAGCAACACACGAAAAACAGAATCTGTCAAAGACAGAACAATCTGTAGTAATCTGCAGGGTTCGCCTACTTATGGAACTCCAAAAAAATCAAACTAAATTGGTAAATTTGAGAAAATTGTCTACCAATCATCTGCAAAAAGAATCAACTAAAAATTATGCTCCAGTAAAATCCCACGACTACTTTAGCGAGCGCTAACGATTCTGTTTTTCACAGCAAGATCACATAAACTTCACACAAGTCTCCCCAAAGGTTCTACGTGGCACAAACACTAAACAAAACATGAAACCACATCTAATCAGAGGCTAGATGCAATATTTATTCCCTAACAGAAACAAAAACAAAAAACATAAAATTGGGTTGCCTCCCAACAAGCGCTATCGTTTTATGCCCCTAGCTAGGCACGATACAAGATAGATATAGGTATTGCCATACTTGGAAGGCAATCCATAAGTGGCTTTCATGATAGATTCATATGGTAATTTGATTTTATTTCTAGGAAAGTGTTCCATGCCTTTCCTTAACGGAAATTGGAATCTAATATTTCTTTCCTTCATGTCAATAATTGCACCAATCGTTCTAAGGAAAGGTCTACCAAGAATAATAGGACATGAAGGATTGCAATCTATATCAAGAACAATGAAATCTACGGGCACATAATTCCTATTGGCAACAATAAGAACATCATTAATTCTTCCCATAGGTTTCTTAATAGTGGAATCCGCAAGATGCAAATTTAAAGAACAATCATCAAGCTCATAGAACCCTAGCAAATCAAACAAAGTTTTTGGGATAGTGGAGACACTAGCACCCAAATCACACAAAGCATAGCATTCTAGTTATAGAAACTTCCAACTCAAGTTTTTCTCATAAGATTGCATCAAAGCATCAACTATATGTTTAGTGAAAGCTTTATTTTGACTATAAGCATGCGGAGAATTTAGCACGGATTGCAACAAGGAAATACAATCAATCAAAGAGCAATTATCATAATTGAATCCCTTGAAATCCAATGTAGTGGGTTCATCACTATGCAAAGTTTTAATATCTTCACTCCCACTTTTAGCAATTTTAGCATCAAGATCTAAAAACTCTGAATCATTGGGACACCTTAAAGCAGAATCATCTCCAATCCTATGTTCATCAATATTAATACTAGAAACAAGGATCTAATAGGAGACACATCAATAACTTTTAGATATTCATCTTTATTTTCATGATAACTAGAAGAACACGATTTAATATAATCTTCTCTTTTAGCACGCATTCTAGCGGTTCTTTATATGCATTCATCAATGGAAATTCTCATGGCTTTGAGAGACTCATTGATATCATGCTTAGGTGGGATAGATCTAAGTTTCAAAGAATCAACATCAAGAGTAATTCTATCCACACTTCTAGCCAATTCATCAACCTTAAGCAATTTCTCTTCAAGCATAGCATTGAAATTCTTTTGCGAGATCATAAACTCCTTAACACTAGTTTCAAATTCAGAAGGCATTTTTCCATAAGAGTTGTTGTAGGAATTACCATAATTATTGGAGGAATTACTAGGAAAAGGCCTAGGATTAAAACTACCTCTATAAGCATTGTTACCAAAATTATTCCTACCAACAAAATTCACATCCAAAGATTCATTGTTATTCTCAATCAAAGTGGACAAAGGCATATCATTAGGATCAGATGAAGCACTCTTAGCAGCAAATAATTTCATAAGTTCATCCATCTTTCCACTCAAAACACTAATTTCTTCGATAGCATGCATTTTTATACTAGTAGATCTTTCGGTGTACCATTGATAATAATTAACCATAATATTATCTAGGAGTTTGGTAGCTTCTCCTAAGGTGGTTTCCATGAAAGTGCCTTCGGTGGCCGAATCTAAAAGATTTCTAGAAGCAAAATTCAAGCCAGCATAAAAGTTCTGAATAATCATCCATAGATTCAAACCATGTGTAGGGCAATTACGTATAATCAATTTCATTCTCTCACAAGCTTGTGCAACATGCTCATGATCTAGTTGCTTAAAATTCATAATACCGTTTCTAAGAGAGATGATCTTAGCAGGAGGGAAATACTTAGAGATAAAAGCATCTTTGCACTTATTCCACGAATCAATACTATTTCTAGGCAAAGAGGAAAACCAAGTTTTAGCACAATCTCTAAGTGAAAACGGAAAAAACTTCAATTTAACAATATCGTTATCCGTATCCCTTTTCTTTGGCATACCACACAAATCAACAAAGTTTTACCCATGATTTCATGAATATATGTGTGTTCTTGATCCTATCTTGCAAGTCTATAGTCACCTACTATGTGTTATGATCCGGCAACCCCGAAGTGACAATAATCGAGACCACTCCCGGTGATGACCGTAGTTTGAGGAGTTCATGTATTCGCTATGTGTTAATGCTTTGGTCCAGTACTCTATTAAAAGGAGGCCTTAATATCCCTTAGTTTCCAATAGGACCCCGCTGCCACGAGAGGGTAGAACAAAAGATGTCATGCAAGTTCTTTTCCATAAGCACGTATGACTATATTCCAAATACATGCCTACATTGCATTGATGAACTGGAGCTAGTTCTGTGTCACCCTAGGTTATAACTTTTACATGATGAATTGCATGTGACATAATTTCCCATTACCGGTCCAATGCCTACGAGCCTTTCACATATTACTTGTTGCTTATTTACTTTTCCGCTGCTACTATTACAAAAACTACAAAAACACTACCATTACTTTTATTGCTGCTACCGCCACTATCATATTACTTTGCTACTAAACTATTTTGCTGCAGATACTAAGTTTCCAGGTGTGGTTGAATTGACAACTCAGCTGCTAATACTTAAGAGTATTCTTTGGCTCCCCTTGTGTCGAATCAATAAATTTGGGTTGAATACTTTACCCTCGAAAATTGTTGCGATCCCCTACACTTGTGGGTTATCAGGGTGCAGCCGGAGTGCGCCTCGCCTCGCGAGGAGGATGTCGAGTGCTGATCGTCGCCGGCTCCACCGACCTGGGCGGAGCCGGACCTGGCTGGTTTGGCGAGCCGGATGAGGTGGTCCTGCTGCGCGTTGGCCGCCGCGAGGAGGTTGCTCACCCTCTTGAGGCGCTCCTGCAGTTCTTCGCCTGCGAGCTGCTCCATGCTGACCGCGGCCGCCTGAGCAGCGCTTATGTTCTTTACCGGAGTTTCATAGATGTGAGGGAGGGCACCGAGGGCGTGTCTGATCGCGCCGCCCTGGGTCCGCACGTCCGCGACCCGTCTCGGCTCGGCGGCGCCTGGCGTGAAGCCATAGGCGGCGTCGCGCTCCATCTGAGCAAATGCGAGGCGGCGCTCCGTCGTGCCGAGCGATTGGTTGAGGTCCAGCAGGTGCTGGCGGTCCCCGTCGAGGCGGGTCTACACCTCGGCGATGTTCGAGGCGTCGATGTCGGTGCCGATGGGCACGCGGAGGCATTGAATAGTGGCGCGCAGCGGGTCGGGCTGGGTGGCCCATTCCGCCGTGGCCTCAGCCTGGCGGCCTTCCTCGCCGCGCTTGACAAAGAGGTGGCGCCGGTGTCGGTGAAGAAAACCTCTACGCAGAGGTCCATCGCTCCGTCGGGGGTACTACCGTCGGGAGTGATGGGGGAGTCGGAGAAGTCAAGTACCTCGCTGGGGTACTCATCGGCCGCTGGCAGATTGGAGATGCGTAGTGCGGCGAAGGAGGCAACGAGGGCGTCAGTGATGTCGTCCGCTAGCGCGACGAGCTCGTCGGAGTAGGAGCGGGGCCCCGTCTGAAGCATGCTCCTGACTAGGACCTCGAGCTGCCCCACGGTGGGCGCCAAGTGTCATGGTGGGTGCACGGCAGATGCCAAGGGATGGCAAAAGATAGGAGGCGGCTCGAGGGCACTGGTGGACTCCAGAAGCGGGGTTGGTATGAGCGAGCGCGGGATGCAAGACATACCCAGGTTTGGGGCTCTCCGGGGAGATAATACCCTTAATCCTGCCGAGGTGGTTGATGTTTTTACCAGTATAGAGTTTCTCCTTGAGCTGTGTGGTGGAAGGAGGAAGACAGGCCAGGGCTTAGGCTGCTTATCCTGGGGTGTCTCTACCCCGTTCTCTAGTTCTCATTGTCGTTGCTCTCGCATGCGTCTCTCCCCGTGCATGAGAGCTCTGGGGTTTTATATAGGCCAACCCCCCAGGGATACAATGGTATGTTACATGGCCGTGGGGCCGGATTGTCATCGTCCGGGAAGCCGATGCTGGGACCCGCCGGGTACAGGGTTCGCCGGGTTCTCCAGGCGCGGGGCCCACCAGGCATGGGGGCAATGTGTGCTGTCTTGTCAGTCACCGATGATTGGCCGAGCTGAGTCGGGTATGGCGTGCTCCGTCATGCCACCGTCTGCCAGTGTCATGGGCTGCGATGATTACACTGTTGCCACGCCCCGGCTGACTAGGGTATGGGCGAGGCACTGTTGCCTAGGTCATCGGTAGGTACGTCTCATCCCATCGTATGGCTGAGATGGGACGGGAGCGACCCGTGGACGGATTGGGGAACACGCCACGGGCCGGTCTGGCTTGTTGAGGAAGTCTTGGTGCGCTGGACTGGGGAGTCTTACCGGATTGTGGGCCTCGGCCAGACTGGAGGGTCTTGCCGGACTGCGGGCCTTGGCCGGACCAGAGGGTCTTGTTGGATCGCGGACTTTGGCCGGACTGAGCAACCCGGCCAAGTCCGAGGCGGACTGCGGGGTGATGCTGGCCCTGTTGTTTTTGAAAAGGATCCGGCTTCCTTTGCCTTCCTGGGGTTCACCCCCCCGACACATGCTCAAGAGATTCAAGCTAAGTGATGTCAAGCCGGCTATTACTCCAATGCCTAGCAAATCCCAACTTGACATTGATCCCAATAGTAAAGCGGTGGATCAAAAGGTATATCGTTCTATGATTGGCTCCCCGTTTTACCTTTGTGCATCTAGACCTGATATCATGTTGAGTGTGGGAATTTGTGGACGATTTCAAGCCTCACCTAAGGAAAGCCACTTTGTGGTGGTCTAGTGAATCTTTCGATATTTGGCTCATGCCCCAAACTTTGGCTTATGGTACCCTAGAGGAGAAAACTTCAATCTTGTGGACTTTTCGGATTCGGATTGGGCGGGAGACAAAGTGGAGGAAGTCAACTTTCGGAGGGTGCCAATTCCTTGGTTGCTCTTTGCTGAGTTCGTCTTCTAAGAAGCAAAGTTGTGTGTTTCTCTCCTCCACCAAAGCCGAGTATGTGGCCGCCGGTAGTTGTTGTGCTCAACTTCGATGGATGAGGCAAACTTTAAAGGATTATGTTGTCATTTGTGACAAAGTGTCTCTTTGGTGTGACAATGAAAGTACCATCAAGATTTCTCTCAACCCGGTGCAACACTTCAAGACGAAGCATATTGAGATTTAGTATCACTTCACCCGAGATCACATTAGGCGAGGGGAGATTGATCTTCACCATGTCAACACTCATGATAACCTTGTAGATATTTTCACGAAGCCTTTGGATGAAGCAAGATTTCGCGAGTTAAGGCATGAGGTAAATATCATCGATTTGAGCAATGTGGCTTGAACCTTTGCACACCCCACCACACTCATCATTTTGTCTTGTTTAGATGTTGGCATGGACATAGGAGGGTGGATGTTCTCTCAATGAACTCTCCCTCCCCATAATGCATTAATCGATCAAGTCTTTCACATTAGCCATTTTTGATGGTACTTGTGCTTAAAAGATGAGTTTTGGTCATGGGCCCAAGGCTAAAATCTTCGCGGTGCCATACCACTTGACTTAAACATGGGTGGCCTCGGTCACCGCCCTCTCCTTGAGAGGTGTGTGGTTCTTCTTCTGGATTCTTGTTGGCTTGTTTGTGTTTTAAATTGTATTATGTTTCTTGTCTCCTTGGGTGCTTCTCTGGCTCCTTGTTTGTTATACTCCTTGGGTTGCATCCTCGCCTCATCTCATTATTTTGTTCTTAGCTAGGCCTTTTCCTTCTCTGGCTTGTCTCGACGAGTTCCTGCTGGGCAGTACTACCGTTGTCGTCTGATGACTACTAGAACTACATCGGCATTTCCCCAAAGAGGAAGGGATGATGAAGTATCGTGCTACTTCTCGAGCTTGCGTTGTATTCCCTCGAAGAGGAAAGGGTGATGCAGCACAGTAGCGTAAGTACTCCCCTTAGTTTTTGAGAACCAAGGTATCAATCCAGTAGGAGACCACACGCGAGTCCCTCGCACCTGCACAAACAAATAAGAACTTCACAGCCAACGCGATAAGGGGTTGTCAGTCCCTTTACGGTCACTTACGAAAGTGAGATATGATAGATAGGATAGTGTGATATTTTTGGTATTTTTGGATAAAAGAATAGAAAGTAAATAAAGCAAAGTAAAGTAGATTGGAGACTTAGTATGTTGAGAATAGACCCGGGGACGATTGGTTTCACTAGTGGCTTCTCTCATGATAGCATAATTCTACGGTGGGTGAACAAATTACTGTCGAGCAATTGATAGAAAAGCGCATAATTATGAGAATATCTAGGTATGATCATTATATATAGGCATCACGTGCGTGACAAGTAGACCGAAACGATTCTGCATCTACTACTATTACTCCACACATCGACCGCTATCTAGCATGCATCTAGAGTATTAAGTTCATAAGAACAGAGTAATGCTTTAAGCAAGATGACATGATGTAGAGGGATAAACTCAAGCAACATGATATAAATCCCATCTTTTTATCCTCGATGGCAACAATACAATACGTGCCTTGCTGCCCCTGCTGTCACTGGGAAAGGACACCGCAAGATTGAACCCAAAGCCAAGCACTTCTCCCACTGCAAGAACTATAGATCTAGTAGGCCAAACAAAACCACTAATTTGAAGAGACTTGAAAGGATATTATAATCATACATAAAAAATTTCAGAAAAGAATCAAATATTTCTCGTAGATAATCTTGATCATAAACCCACAATTCATCGGATCTCGACAAACACACCGCAAAAAGATTACATCAAATAGATCTCCTCGAAGACCGAGGAGAACTTGGTATTGAGATCCAAAAAGTGAGAAGAAGCCATCTAGCTAATAACTATGGACCCGAAGGTCTGTGGTAAACTACTCACAACTCATGGTGAGGCAATGGTGTTGATGTAGAAGCACTATATGGAAGACCCCCCCTCCGGCGGAGCTTCGGAACAGGTCCCAAGATGGGATCTCATGGGAACAGAAGGTTGCGGCGGTGGAATTAGGTTTTTCTCTGTTGCCTCGATGTTTCGAGGGTACATGGATATATATAGGAGGAAGGAGGGCATTGGGGGGAGCTAGAGGGGGCCCACGAGGGTGGGGGGCGCCCTGGACCCTCGTGGCCGCCTCCTTCGTTCCCTCGCGTGTACTCCAAGTCTTCTGTGTTGATATCGTTCCAAAAATAACTCTCCCGAAGGTTTCATTCCGTTTGGACTCCGTTTGATATTCCTTTTCTGCAAAACCCTGAAATAGGCAAAAAACAAGAATCTGCACTAGGCCTTTGGGTTAATAGGTTAGTCCCAAAAATAATATAAAAGTGTATAATAAAGCCCATTAAACATCCAAAACATAATATATATAATAGCATGGAATAATACAAAATTATAGATACGTTGGAGACGTATCAAGCATCCCCAAGCTTAATTCCTGCTCGTCCTCGAGTAGGTAAATGATAAAAACAGAATTTTTGATGTGGAATGCTAACCAACATAATTTTCAATGTTGTGGCATGAATGTTCAGATCCGAAAGATTCAAGACAAAAGTCTATATTTACACAAGAATAATAATACTTCAAGCATACTAAAAAAGCAATTATGTCTTCTCAAAATAACATGGCCAAAGAAAGTTATCCCTACAAAATCATATAGTCTGGCTATGCTCCCTCTTCTTCACACAAAATATTCATATCATGTACAACCCCAGTTTCAGCCAAGCAATTGTTTTCATACTCAATTTTTTCAAACCTTTCAACTTTCACGCAATACATGAGTGTGAGCCATGGATATAGCACTATAGGTGGAATAGAGTGGTGGTTGTGGAGAAGACAAAAAGGAGGAAGATAGTCTCACATCGACTAGGCGTATCATTGGGCTATGGAGATGCCCATTAATAGATATCAATGTGAGTGAGTAGGGATTGCCATGCAATGGATGCACTAGAGCTATAAGTGTATGAAAGCTCATCAAAAGAAACTAAGTGGGTGTGCATCCAACTTGCTTGCTCATGAAGACCTAGGGCATTTGAAGAATCCCATCGTTGGAATATACAAGCCAAGTTCTATAATGAAAATTCTCACTAGTATATGGAAGTGACAAAACAAGAAACTCTCTATCATGAATATCATGGTGCTACTTTGAAGCAAGTGTGGAAAAGGATAGTAGCATTGTCGCTTTTCTGTTTTCTCTCATTTTTTTGCAGGGGCTTTCTCTTTTTTAGCCCCTCTCTATATTTTTTTGGGCCATCTTTTTTTTATTTGGCCTTTCCTCACATGGGACAATGCTCTAATAATGAAGATAATCACACTTTTATTGACTTACAACTCAAATATTACAACTCGAAGCTAGAACAAAATATTACTCTATATGAATGCCTCCGGCGGTGTACCGGGATGTGCAATGAATCAAGAGTGACATGTATGAATGAATTGTGAATGGTGGCCTTGCCACAAATACGATGTCAACTACATGATCATGCATGGCAATATGACAATATGAAGCGTGTCATATGAACGGAACGGTGGAAAGTTGCATGGCAATATATCTCGGAATGGCTATGGAACCACCATACCAGCTAGGTATGGTGGATGTTTTGAGGAAGGTATATGGTGGGTGTATGGTACCGGTGAGAGTTGCACGGTACAAGAGAGGCTAGCAATTGTGGAAGGGTGAGAGTGCCTATAATCCATTGACACCACATTAGTCATAAAGAACTCACATACTTATTGCAAAAATTTACGAGTCATCAAAACAAAGCAATCAATGCATGCTCCTAGGGGGGAGGTTGGTAGGATTTAACCATCGTGCGTTCCCGACCTCCACACAAAGGACGACACTCAACAAATACCTCATGCTCTAACTTCGTCACATAGTGGTTCACCATACGTGTATGCTACGGGAACCACAAATTTTAACACAAGTATTTCTCAAATTCATAATTACTCCACTAGCATGACTCCAATATCACTATCCTCATATCTCAAAACAATCATCAAGTATCAAACTTCTCATCATATTCAATGCACTTTATATGAAAGTTTTTACTATATTCATCTTGGATGCCTATCATATTAGGACTAGTTATATAACCAAAGCACATTACCATGCTGTTCTAAAAGACTCTCAAAAGGATATAAGTGAAGCATGAGAGATCAACAATTTCTACAAAATAAAACCACCACCGTGCTCTAAAAGATATAAGTGAAGCACCAGAGCAAAACTATGTAGCTCAAAAGATATAAGTGGAGCACATAGAGTATTCTAACAAATTCTAAATCATATTTATCTCTCTCAAAAGGTGTGTCCAGCAAGGATGATTGTGCCAAACTAAAAAGCAAAGACTCAAATCATATATGATGCTCCAAGCAAAACACATATCATGTGGTGAATACAAATATAGTCCCGAGTATAGTTACCGATAGATGAAGACGAAAGAGGGGAAGTCTTCCCGAGGCATCCCCAAGCTTAGGCATTTGGTTGTCCTTGAATTTTACCTTGGGGTGCCTTGGGCATCCCCAAGCTTACGCTCTTGCCACTCTTTGTTCCATAGTCCATCAAAGCCATACTCAAAACTAGAAAACTTTAGAACACAAAACTTAGCCAAAAATCTCGTGAGCTCCGTTAGTATAAGAAAACAAACCACCACTCAACGGTACTGTAATGAACTCATTATTTGTTTATATTGGTGTTAAAATACTGTATTCCAACTTTTCTATGATTCATATCCTCCAATACTACTCATAGATTCATCAAAATAAGCAAACAACACACGAAAAACAGAATTTGTGAAAAACAGAACAGTTTGTAGTAATCTGTAACTTTCAAATAATTCTGTAACTCCAATTTTTTTGAAATAAATTGGTAAACGTGAGGAATTTGTCTATCAATCATCTACAATAAGAATCAACTAAATAGCACTCTCCAGTAAAATCTGGTGGCTAATCTCGTCAGCGCTAAAGTTTCTGTTTTTACACCATGATCATATAAACTTCACACAAGTCTTCCCAAAGGTTCTACTTGGCACAAACACTAATTAAAACACAAAACCACATCTAAACAGAAGCTAGATGCAATATTTATTCCTAAACAGAAGCAAAAACAGAAAAAATAAAATTGGGTTGCCTCCCAACAAGCGCTATCGTTTAACGCCCCTACCTAGGCACGATACAAGAATAGATATAGGTATTGCCATCTTTGGTAGGCAATCCATAAGTGGCTCCCATAATAAATTCATAAGGTAATTTGATTTTCTTTCTAGGAAAGTGTTGCATGCCTTTCCTTAACATAAATTGGAATCTAATATTTCCTTCCTTCATGTCAATAATTGCACCAATCGTTCTAAGGAAAGGTTTACCAAGAATAATAGGACATGAAGGATTGCAATCTATATCAAGAACAATGAAATCTACGAGCACATAATTCCTATTGGCAACAATAAGAACATCATTAATCCTTCCCATAGGTTTCTTAATGGTAGAATCCGCAAGATGCAAATTTAAAGGACAATCATCAAGCTCATGGAAACCTGACAAATCACACAAAGTTTTTGGGATAGTGGAAACACTTGCACCCAAATCACACAAAGCAAAGCTTTCATGATCTTTAATTTTAATTTTAATAGTAGGTTCCCACTCATCATAAAGCTTTCTAGGGATAGAAACTTCTAATTCAAGTTTTTCTTCATAAGATTGCATCAAGGCATCAACTATATGTTTGGTAAAAGCCTTATTTTGACTATAAGCATGCGGAGAATTTAGTATGGATTGCAACAAGGAAATACAATCAATCAAAGAGCAATTATCGTAATTGAATCCATTTAAATCCAAAATAGTGGGTTCATCACTATGCAAAGTTTTAATATCTTCAATCCCACTTTTAACAATTTTAGCATCAAGATCTAAAAACTCTGAATCATCGGGACGCCTTTTAACTAAAGTAGACTCATCTCCAGTCCCATCTTTATCGAGATTCATGCTAGAAAACAAGGATCTAATAGGAGACACATCAATAACTTTCAGATCTTCATCTTTATTTTCATGATAACTAGAAGAACACGCTTTCATAAAGCACTCTTTTTTAGCTCGCATCCTAGCGGTTCTTTCTTTGCATTCATCAATGGAAATTCTCATGGCTTTGAGAGACTCATTGATATCATGCTTGGGTGGAATAGATCTAAGTTTCAAAGAGTCAACATCAAGGGTATTTCTATCCATGCTTCTAGCCAACACATCAATCTTAAGCAATTTTGCTTCAAGCAAAGCATTGAAATTCTTTTGCGAAATCATAAACTCCTTAACACTAGTTTCAAATTCAGAGGGAATCTTGTCAAAATTTCCATAAGATAGGAATTACCATAATTATTAGAGGAATTACTAGGAAAAGGCCTAGGATTAAAGTTTCCTCTATAAGCATTGGTACCAAAATTATTCCTACCAACAAAATGCACATCCAAAGATTCATTATTATTTTCAATCGGCGTGGATAAAGGCATATCATTAGGATCAGAAGAAGCACTCTTAGTAGCAAATAATTTCATTAGTTCATCCATCTTTCCACTCAAAACACTAATCTCTTCAATAGCATGCACTTTTTTACTAGTTGATCTTTCGGTGTGCCATTGAGAGTAGTTAACCATAATATTATCTAGGAGTTTGGTAGCTTCCCCTAAGGTAGTTTCCATAAAAGTGCCTCGTGCGGCCGAATCTAAAATATTACTAGAAGCAAAATTCAAGCCAGCATAAAAGTTTTGTATAATCATCCATAAGTTCAAACCATGTGTAGGGCAATTACGTATCATTAATTTCATTCTCTCCCAAGCTTGTGCAACATCTCATGATCTAGTTGCTTAAAATTCATAATATCGTTTCTAAGAGAGATAATCTTAGCAGGAGGAAAATACTTAGAGATAAAAGCATCTTTGCACTTATTCCATGAATCAATACTATTTCTAGGCAAAGAGGAAAACCAAGTTTTAGCACGATCTCTAAGTGAAAACAAAAATAACTTCAATTTAAAAATATCATTATCCGTATCCCTCTTCTTTTGCATATCACACAAATCAACAAAGTTGTTTAGATGGGTAGCGGCATCTTCACTAGGAAGGCCGAAAAATTGATGTTTCATGACAAGATTCAACAAAGCAGCATTAATCTCACAAGATTCAGCATCGGTAATAGGAGCAATCGGAGTGCTAATAAAATCATTATTGTTGGTATTCGAAAAGTCACACAATTTGGTATTGTTCTGAGCCATAGTGACAAGCAAGCAATCCAACACACAAGCAAACAAGAAGCAAGCGAACGGTAAACACATGGCAAAAAAAGGGCAAATAAAATGGCAAGGGTGAAGTGGGGGAGAGGAAAACGAGAGGTAAATAAATGTAATGCGAAGGATAAGGGTTTGTGATAGGAACTTGGTATACGACTTCTGCGTAAGCCTCCCCGGCAACGGCGCCAGAAATTCTTCTTGCGACTTCTCGAGCTTGCGTTGTATTCCCTCGAAGAGGAAAGGGTGATGCAGCACAGTAGCGTAAGTATTTCCCTCAGTTTTTGAGAACCAAGGTATCAATCCAGTAGGAGACCACACATGAGTCCCTCGCACCTGCACAAACAAATAAGAACTTCGCAGCCAACGCGTTAAGGGGTTGTCAATCCCTTTACAGTCACTTACGAAAGTAAGATCTGATAGATAGGATAGTGTGATATTTTTGGTATTTTTGGATAAAAGAACAGAAAGTAAATAAAGCAAAGTACAGTATATTGTAGATTTAATATGTTGAGATTAGACCCGAGGGCCATAGGTTTCACTAGTGGCTTCTCTCATGATAGCAGAATTCTACGGTGGGTGAACAAATTACTGTCGAGCAATTGATAGAAAAGTGCATAGTTATGAGATTATCTAGGCATGATCATTATATATAGGCATCATGTCTGTGACAAGTAGACTGAAACGATTCTGCATCTACTACTATTACTCCACACATCGACCGCTATCCAGCATGCATCTAGAGTATTAAGTTCATAAGAACAGAGTAATGCTTTAAGCAAGATGGCATGATGTAGAGGGATAAACTCAAGCAATACGATATAAACCCCATTCTTTTATCCTCGATGGCAACAATACAATACGTGCCTTGCTGCCCCTGCTGTCGGTGGGAAAGGACACCGCAAGATTGAACCCAAAGCCAAACACTTCTCCCATTGCAAGAACTATAGATCTAGTAGGCCAAACCAAACCAATAATTCGAAGAGACTTGCAAGGATATTATAATCATACATAAAAGATTTCAGAAAAGAATCAAATATTTCTCATAGATAATCTAGATCATAAACCCACAATTCATCGGATCTCGACAAACACACCACAAAAAGATTACATCAAAAAGATCTCCTCGAAGACCGAGGAGAACTTGGTATTGAGATCCAAAAAGAGAGAAGAAGCCATCTAGCTAATAACTATGGACCCGAAGGTCTGTGGTAAACTACTCACAACTCATGGTGAGGCAATGGTGGTGATGTAGAAGCACTCCGTGGAAGAGCCCCCCTCTGGCGGAGCTCTGAAAAAGGCCCCAAGATGGGATCTCACGGGAACAGAAGGTTGCGGTGGTGGAATTAGGGTTTTCTCTGTTGCCTCGATGTTTTCAGGGTACATGGATATATATAGGAGGAAGGAGGGCATCGGGGGAGCCAGAAGGGGCCCACGAGGGTGGGGGGCGCGCCCGGGACCGTCGTGGCCGCCTCCTTCGTTCCCTCGCGTGTACTCCAAGTTTTCTGTGTTGATATCGTTCGAAAAATAACTCTCCCGAAGGTTTCATTCCGTTTGGACTCCGTTTGATATTCCTTTTCTGCAAAACCCCGATATAGGCAAAAAACAACAATCTGCACTGGGCCTTTGGGTTAATAGGTTGTCCCAAAAATAATATAAAAGTGTATAATAAAGCCCATTAAACATCCAAAACATAATATATAATAGCATGGAACAATAAGAAAATTATAGATACATTGGAGACGTATCATATAGCAGCGGTAGGTATTTCCCGCAGTGATGAGACCAAGGTTATCGAACCAGTAGGAGAACCAAGCAACACAACGTAAACATCACCTGCACACAAATAACAAATACTTGCAACCCAACGTGTAAAAGGGGTTGTCAATCCCTTTCGGGTAACGGATGAGATAGAGTTGTAAATATTGATAGATAGATTGATAAATAAGATAAATTGCAGTAAAGTATTTTTGGGTTTTTGGTTTAGTAGATCTGAAAATAAAAGCAAATGGAAATATATTGCAAAGGCAAATAATATGAGAAAGAGACCCGGGGGCCGTAGATTTCACTAGTGGTTTCTCTTGAGAAAAATAGCAAATGGCGGGAAAACAATTACTGTTGGGCAATTGATAGAACTTCAAATAATCATGACGATATCCAGGCAATGATCATTATATGGGCATCACGTCCAAGATTAGTAGACCGACTCCTTCCGGCATCTACTACTATTACTCCACGCATCGACCGCTATCCAGCATGCATCTAGTGTATTAAGTTCAAGGAGAAATGGAGTAATGCAATAAGAACGATGACGTGATGTAGTTCTATTTATGTAGAAATAGACCCCATCATTTTATCCTTAGTAGCAACGATACTTACGTGTCGGTTCCCCTTCTGTCACTGGGATCAAGCACCGTAAGATCGAACCCACTTCAAAGCACCTCTTCCCATGGCAAGATAAATAGATCAAGTTGGCAAAACAAAACCTAATATCGGAGAAGAAATACGAGGTTATAAGCAATCATGCATATAAGAGATCAAAAGAAGACTCAAATAACTTTCGTGGATATAAAAAGACATATCTGATCATAAACTCAAAGTTCATCGGATCCCAACAAACACACCGCAAAAGAGTTACATCATATGGATCTCCAAGAGACCAGTGTATTGATAATAAAAAGAGAGAGATGAAGCCATCTAGCTACTGACTACGGACCCATAGGTCTACAAGGAACTACTCATGCATCATCGGAGAGGCACCAATGGAAGTGGTGAACCCCTCCGTGATGGTGTCTAGATTGGATCTGGTGGTTTTGGACTCTGCGGCGGCTGGATTGAAATTCCATCGACTCCCCTAGGGTTTATGGAATATTGGGGTATTTATAGAGCAAAGAGGCAATCCGGGGGCATCCGAGGTGGGCAGAACCCACTAGGGCACGCCAGGGCCTCCTGGCGCGCCCTGGTGGGTTGTGCTCCCCTCAGAGCACCCCCAGGTGCTGTCTTGGCCCATTGGTTGTCTTATGGTCCATAAAAAATCTTCGTAAAGTTTTGATGCGCATGGACTCCGTTTGATATTGATTTCCTGCGATGTAAGAAACATGCAGAAAATAGCAACTGGCACTTGACACTATGTCAGTAGGTTAGTACCAAAAAATGACTATAAAATGATTGTAAAACATCCAAGAATGATAATATAACAACATGGAACAATAAAAAATTATAGATACGTTGGAGACGTAACAGCATCCCCAAGCTCAACTCCTGCTCATCCTCGAGTTGGTAAGTGATAAAAATAGAATTTTTGATGTGGAATGCTGCCTATTGATACGTCTCCAACGTATCTACTTTTCCTGATGCCTTTCTGTCGGGGATATTACCCCGCGGTATGAACCGGCCGGAATTATAACCCGGCCGGACTTGGCATTCTACTTGGCGGTTTACACTTGGTAAAATATTGGTGACCCGGCAGGCGGATCATGGATGACAAGGCCCAAGGCCCAGAAGGCCGGTTTATATTAATTGTGGGCCGGTTTAATAATAAAGCGCAAGGAATATTCTCCATAAAGGAAGCAAGACTAGGACTCCTTATAATAGATCAATCCTAGTCCTACTAGGACTAGTCATGTAAAGCCTCCCCTTCAACATATATAAGGAGGGGCAGGGCTCCCCAAAGAGGACAAGTCTTTCATAAGTTAGACAAGAGAGAAGCTTTAAACAAACCACAAGTAGACAAGTTTTAGGGTTAGACACAAAGAGCCGGTTTACCGGCAACACCATGAGTGCCATAATGAGATCTAGCCTCAAACAGCACGTAGGGTTATTACCGGATGATGTTTCCCGGGGCCCGAAGCTGTCTAAATCCGTGTCTTGCATCGCGTCTCTCGATTCCGCTCAACCCCTTCAAGCTACCACATAGATGCGCGCCTCAACATTAAGTCCGTTGATCCGGACATCTGCCGTGTTATTTCCACGACAGTTGGCGCCCACCGTGGGGCCTGCGCACGGTGGTGTTGAGTTCTTGGAGGGATCTCTCATAAGGAATCAAGAATTTATAATCCTCCGAATGAGAAGTTCGTAATTTTTTAAGTGAAAAAAGATTCAGCGTGGAAGGATTGGCATCAATTCTGAAATCAGGGAAGTATTGTAAATCGCCATGGATGAGTTACAGTTGTTTCCCGGTTGGCCATGGCTGTCAAGTCGCCGTGTCTACGGAAAGAGGAATAGAAATCACCGTTTCGATCCGATCTGCAACAAAATCAAGTCGAAGTATAAAGAGCCGAAGGTCTGACCCTGGCCTCGTCATCGTGTGTTGATTGCAAATCGGAGTCAAGGAATTAAG
>LR738710.1:657836007-657995436 GCA_902687465.1 Secale cereale
ATCAATCCGGAGTCGGTAAAAATCCGCGGTCGGTATCAATCCGGAGTCGGTAAAAATCCGCAGTCGGTATCAATCCGGAGTCGGTAAAAATCCGCAGTCGGTATCAATCCGGAGTCGGTAAAAAATCCGCAGTCGGTATCAATCCGGAGTCGGTATCAACACATGTTAAAATGATGGCTTGGTTCTTTTGACAGTTTTTTGAGCCTGGCAGCTCTTGAAAAAGCCTCGACTACATGGTCTTATTTGCAAAATTTGCATATTTTTTGGTGTTTTTTGTGTTTTATAACCTTTTAAACCGGAGTGGAACAGCTACACAAGTTGACCACATATCTATGAAATGGAAAGTCTGGATCATGAATACCAGCATGAGTAAACCGGTGTTCATTATAACCCGGATTATCTATCAGGCAACAAGCCACAAATTTCTGAACAAAGTTTCAAGAAATAAACCGGTGTCTTTCATCAAGCCCGGAATCATTATTGGATCTATCAAAGACTCCCTCAGAAAATTGCAAGTTTCGTCGGATTAAGAATATCAAGCATATTTTGATCGCAGGTATGAAGTATTTTATTTTCAAATATATATTTGGCAGTATATGATCAGTTATAATGACCGGTGTCCCTTAAACCGGCCTGGTTTTGACTATAAGTCGCCAGTATGAGACAAAATAATGACCGGTGCTTATTAAACCCGGCCCGATTGTGATCAAACATCATTGGAACCGGTCTTCAAACCGGATTATATTCTTCAATAGCCAAACATGGCTGGATTCCTATTATGGTTATTAATATTATGATTAAGGTCTTCAAGGTTGCTTTCAAGCGCAATGGATATTATTTCAACGATGGAAGTGATTTATTCTACAAAGGAATAGTCCCGAGTTGCTGCAGGCTTATAACCCGGCACTTGGGGGCTACATTATTCAGATTAAGATTACATCAAATGCACAAGTCTCAAGCACACAAACAAGTTGTCTACTTGACACTTGGGGGCTAATGGGCAGTTGAAGCAGTAAAACAGCAGCAATTCAAAGACAAAAGTCTCAAGCACACAAGCAAGTTGTCTACTTGACACTTGGGGGCTAATGGAAAGATTATTTGCTTCATTTGGAAGTACCGGTTCACCTTCTAAATGTAGCTAAACCGGAACCTGGGGGCTACCAATCGTTCCTGTCAACAATTCAAGGTACACAAGTATTCATCCATTATATTGAAAGGCCCGTCTAACTCAGTTGGTAAAGCACAAAGCTCTTAACCTTGTGGACGTGGATTCAAACCCCACGATGGAAGTTACATTATATAATGTTCATTTCAATAATTATATCTACAAAGTCCCTGCTCATTATTATATAATGACCCGGCACTTGGGGGCTACGTGATATGGAATATTCAGTTTCATAGTGATTGAGATGAACAATCTGGATTTCTTCAAGATTATACAAGACTATTTTCAATGGAGTATATACAAAGTCCCTGCTCATTATTGCATAATGACCCGGCACTTGGGGGCTATAGGTAATATGCATATAAAGGAAGAACATCTTCAAATTTTCAGTTCTGGCAATCAGATTAATTGTGTGACCCGGCAATTTTGGCAATCATAAACCGGCAAATTCTACATCTCCAAACCGGTTGGATATCAATGGAATATTTGAAGATCAATATTTTTGTCAAGTCAGAACATTGGAAGGCCGATTCAAATGGATTATTTATTTACAATATTTCTTTTGCAAGCAAGTTGATTATGAAGTTGGTCTGTTGACCCGGATTTTCTAGAAGAAGGAAGGATAAGGACTTAAAGATGATCAAGTGACGGATTACAAAAAATTCTTAACCCGGAGCATAACCTATCAGATTTGCTATTGTGTTATTTTGCAGCATAAGTTTACCATGGACACATCCAAGCTAAACTTGGGGGCTAATGTCGGGGATATTACCCCGCGGTATGAACCGGCCGGAATTATAACCCGGCCGGACTTGGCATTCTACTTGGCGGTTTACACTTGGTAAAATATTGGTGACCCGGCAGGCGGATCATCGATGACAAGGCCCAAGGCCCAGAAGGCCGGTTTATATTAATTGTGGGCCGGTTTAATAATAAAGCGCAAGGAATATTCTCCATAAAGGAAGCAAGACTAGGACTCCTTATAATAGATCAATCCTAGTCCTACTAGGACTAGTCATGTAAAGCCTCCCCTTCAACATATATAAGGAGGGGCAGGGCTCCCCAAAGAGGACAAGTCTTTCATAAGTTAGACAAGAGAGAAGCTTTAAACAAACCACAAGTAGACAAGTTTTAGGGTTAGACACAAAGAGCCGGTTTACCGGCAACACCATGAGTGCCATAATGAGATCTAGCCTCAAACAGCACGTAGGGTTATTACCGGATGATGTTTCCCGGGGCCCGAAGCTGTCTAAATCCGTGTCTTGCATCGCGTCTCTCGATTCCGCTCAACCCCTTCAAGCTACCACATAGATGCGCGCCTCAACATTAAGTCCGTTGATCCGGACATCTGCCGTGTTATTTCCACGACACTTTCCTTTTGTTTTGGACTCTAATTTGCATGATTTGAATGGAACTAACCCCGGACTGATGCTGTTTTCAGCAGAACTACCATGGTGTTGTTTTTGTGCAGAAATAAAGTTCTCGCAAAGTTTTGTTCCATTCCGCACAACCCACCAGGGCGCCCGCCTCAGTTTGTTCTTGGCTCCAGTATTTTTGTTTTACAATATAAAAAATCCTCGCAAAGTTTCGTTCCATTCCGCACAACCCACCAGGCCCCCCCCCTCCTGGCGCGCCCAGGTGGGTTGTCCCCACCCGGCGGCCCGGCAGATGCCAACCCTGATACTATAAATTCATATTTGTAGAGGAAAAAATCAGAGAGAAAGAATTATCGCAATCTACGAGACGGAGCCGCCGCCACCTCCTGTTCTTCCTCGGGAGGCCAGATCTGGAGTCCGTTTGGGGCTCCGAAGAGGGGGGTCTTCGTCCTTCGTCATCACCAACCCTTCTCCATCGCCAATTCCATGATGCTCCCCACCGGGAGTGAGTAATTCCTTCGTAGGCTCGCTGGTCGGTGAGGAGTTGGATGAGATTCATCATGTAATCTAGTTAGTTTTGTTAGGGCCGATCCCTATTATCCATTATGTTCTAAGATTGATGTTGCTATGACTTTGCCATGCTTCATGCTTGACACTTTGGGCCCGGGTGCCATGAATTCAGATCTGAACCGTTTATGTTATCATCATTATATTCATGTTCTAGATCCGATCTTGCAAGTTATAGTCACCTACTACGTGTTATGACCCGGTAACCCCGGAGTGACAATAACCGGAACCACTCCCGATGATGACCGTAGTTTGAGGAGTTCATGTATTCACCGTGTGTTAATGCTTTGTTTTGGTTCTCTATTAAAAGGAGGCCTTAATATCCCTTAGTTTCCAATATGGACCCCGCTGCCATGGGAGGGTAGGACAAAAGATGTCATGCTAGGAGTGCGGGCTTATGGAGGCCGCGCACCAGGCATGCCGCAATCTTGTGCATCCTTTTGGGCCTAGGGATCAGGAATTCATCAGCACTGGTCAGGGCTGCGCCAGGCCTAGTGGCTGAAATACGGCCTGTGATACACCTACCTGCGACATAGGCGTATTATGTTTGGCCCATCCCGCGATCTTGTGCTACCCCTTTCACCCCACGTTCGAAACCTTCTGGAGTAGAACAGAGCCAGACGATAGCTATTCCTATTCCTGGCCCATCCTCATTCTTGTCCCGTCGCCCAGCCCCCAACCCCCCGGTCTCTCTCTCTCATCGGTGCCTAGTTCTCATGGTGGTTCCCACCCTTGAGCCGTGGTCAGGAGACCGGGTGCATTCCCACCGTCTCACGGCTCCTGCGACCGAAGGGATGGCCGGAGCGCTCATCCCCTTCTACTCCGAAGGCCAAGCCACCGGGATCCCGCAACAAGTTCTACTCCAGCGGCCGGATCACCTCGGGTTTGTGGAACACCAGATCTGTCCAGCTCGAGGTCCTTGTCCATGGATCTGGCCAGGAAATATCTTTTTCTCCAATGTTTTTGTCGGTGAGGCTAGATCACACGTTATGTGCTTATGCTTTTCTCCTAGCTGGTGTTCATCTATTCTAGATTTGTAAATTTTTTATGATTTTAATTGTGTTCTTTCTATTCCTTTGGTATGACTGATTTATCTGTATGGTTCGATCGAGATTTATATCATTTGGGAGAACTATGTCTCATTCTTGTGTCAATTTGTTTCCAAACCATGTGCATCTGATTTTGCAGGGAGGGGAAATCCTCTCTTTGACCTGCTCTATGTAGTTGCCGGCAATAATTTTCAGATTTGGCGCATGGTAGCTAAAATACAGGGTATTTTGGTGTGGATATGTTGACTTCAGTAGGGAACATTTTCTGAGGGTGTTCAAGTATAATTGTTGGATGTGTCACTGGATTATAGTACTTTCGCTGGATTTTTGCTTGGATTTAGTTGTTGGTATAATGCATGCCCATGGATAAATTAGTGTGTTGTGGATTATATTAAATTAAGTAAGGATTCCCTGGCATGAGGTGATGTAGTACTAAATGTTGGCTTTGTCACCCCCAACAAGATGATATTTTTTATTGGATTCATTGCAGTCTGAAGTCTGAACAGAGTTTTAGGTAAATAGAGAGCTAGTGCACAAAGCATGCATAGTTTGGTTATCTTTGACTAGATGTAGTTGTCGGGTTAGTTGCTCCCGGACTATTTTAGTGTTGTGGATTTGTGGATGTGCATATCCCGAATCTAGTAGTCTAGGTTGTTTATTTTGTTTGGAGGTATTTTTGTGGGATTGTCACTGCTTAGCAGCATGATTATTTGTGAACTTGTAAGCAATTGGTATGGTAGTTATTAAATAATTAAATCTAAGCTTGTTTGTCATCAAACCCATAGATCAAAATCTGTTTTGTAGTTTATCAATTTGATTAGTTAAGTCTACATAGAGTTTTTGTTCATTGTTCTGTCCATCGTCTCATTAACTGAATAATGATGTGTGATTGCTTGTTTGTTCAATTTGATTAGATCTCTTGTTATCATTATGGATTTATGATGAGCCATATTTTTTTTCCAATTTCTTCAGTAGCTGCTAATAAATGTAACACGAGTTAACATACATTAGGGTTTAGGGTTCAGGACGTTTCTCTTTATTTTGTTGGTTAAGAGACTAGAAATCATGCAGACTTAATACTAAACTGTATGCAGATTGTGTCTATTTGAGCTCCAAGACTTTTTAGCCGCCTCATTTTTAAGTCGTCTTCTCATTATGTCTTCGTGGTGAGCAATAATTTGTTTTCCCACTTTTCACTGTAGCTGTTAATGATTGTGACACCAATGCACATGAATGATGGTAGGGTACACGCTATTTCATATTGGTTCTTTTGATTATCAGTCCTAAAATGGTGTGGCCTGGACCAAAACCTTATTTAAATTATGTTTTATCTAAGGAGTTATATTACCAATGTGATTTGTTTGTAATGAGCTTTCTGTTCTGATTATCCCTTGGGTAGTTATCTACATGTGCTTTATTTTGTTAATAAGGAACAAAACAATACACACGTTATATTCCCAGGGTGAGGATTGGTAGAGCCTTTGTGGAGCGGGAGATCAAGCCTACACCGGAAGAGCGCTTTAGAACCTAAGACAAGCAGGATGGTCAAGGTGTAAAGCCTATCATTGTTTGATTCCCTAGATGAAGCTTACTAGTTCTAAATGACGCATTCTGTTTATATTTATAAACACATCCTGATGCATCAACCATCATTTCTTTTGATTGTTATTTACCGACCTAAATGCATGTGCTATTAGGTATGATTTGCATCAGTGCATAAATTATTGGTAGCAGCCTCCGAATTCAGAATGAACACAGTAATTTGATCCTTAAAATTTAACCAGGTTATGATATTTAGAGCACCAGAGGGGGTTGAGATGAATCCTTGCAATGGAGTTGCTCAGCATATGTAGAGTTGTGAGATGGTATAGTTGTCAGTCCAACTATCGGTGCATTGTTTGATCCACTAGATTAAGCATATGAGTTATATGATTTGTACTCCATGGAATGTGATTTTTGGGACTTATTTCACTGAGAGCCGATTTAATGTTCGGAGAAACAAATGTTTGCAAGAGATTGTCTGTTCTGGTGTATGTCTACATTTTAATTTGCCCATTTTTCATTATAGTCTTGAATGAATATTCAGAGCTCTGCTGTTTAATACTTTAATTACATATTGGTATATGTGAGCATGTGTTTTCTACCTGCATTTTATCCAATGAAACTAACTAATATTTTGACCATCATTGTTTCTTAACTGAATTTGATCTACTGTGAAGCGCCACATTGGAAAGAACAGTTTATCAATTGGAGATTATGTAATATAACTATCTTTACGCTGATGGATGTTTTCTAACTGAATTTGACTAGATGGTACTTTATGACAATTGTGCTTAAACCCAACTATTTTTGATTTCCCGTAAAAGGGGCAGCAAGCTTAGATCAGCACATTGATCTTGTGTACATAGTTAATAGTGGCAAAACACTTGACAAATCCGGACTAGCAAACTACGTGTGGTAGCACACCTAGAACAGAGTAGCCATTGACCCACACCATCACATCATTAAACTTTCTTTGACAGCCCTCGTTGCGCTGCGTGATACGTCTCCAACGTATCTATAATTCTTGATTGTTCCATGCTATTATATATTCTATTTTGGATGTCTAATGGGCTTTATTATACACTTTTATATTATTTTTGAGACTAACCTACTAACCCAAGGCCCAGTGCAAATTGTTGTTTTTTGCCTATTTCAGTGTTTCATAGAAAAGGGATATCAAACGGAGTCCAAACAGAATGAAACCTTTAGGAGAGTTATTTTTGGAACCGTATCTACCCAGAAGACTTGGAGTACACGCGAGGGAACGAAGGAGGTGGCCACGAGGGTCCAGGGCGCACCCCCTCCCCCTGGGCGCGCCCCCACCCTTGTGGGCCCCCTTTCGCTCCCCCGATGCCCTCCTTCCTCCTATATATATCGAGGTACCTAGAAAACATCGAGGCAACAGAGAAAACCCTAATTCCACCTCCGTAACCTTCTGTGGAGGGGGGATCTACCACAGAGTGCTTCTACATCAACGCCATAGCCTCACCAATGAATTGTGAGTAGTTTACCACAGACCTTCGAGTCCATAATTATTAGCTAGATGGCTTCTTCTCTCTTTTTGGATCTCAATACAAAGTTCTCCTCGATCTTCGAGGAGATCTATTCGATGTAGTCTTTTTGTGGTGTGTTTGTCGAGATCCGATGAATTGTGCGTTTATGATTAAGATTATCTATGAACAATATTTGATTCTTTTCTGAAATATTTTATGTATGATTATACTATCCTTGCAAGTCTCTTCGAATTATTGGTTTGGTTTGGCCTACTAGATATATAGTTCTTGCAATGGGAGAAGTGCTTGGCTTTGGGTTCAATCTTGCGGTGTCCTTTCCCAGTGACAGCAGGGGCAGCAAGGTACGTATTGTATTGTTGCCATTGAGGATAAAAAGATGGGGTTTATATCATATTTCTTGAGTTTATCCCTCTACATCATGTCATCTTGCTTAAAGCATTACTCTGTTCTTATGAACTTAATACTCTAGATGCATGCTGGATAGTAGTCGATGTGTGGAGTCATAGTAGTAGATGCAGAATCGTTTCGGTCTACTTGTCACGGACGTGATGCCTATATATAATGATCATGCCTAGATATTCTCATAACTATGCGCTTTTCTATCAATTGCTCGACAGTAATTTGTTCACCCACCGTAGAATTCTGCTTTCATGAGAGAAGCCACTAGTGAAACCTATGGCCCCCGGGTCTATCTTTATCATATTACTTTCCTATAACTTGTGCTGCCGTTGCTTATTGGCTTTATTTGCTTTCTGTTCTTATACCAAAAGTACCAAAAATACTATACTATCCTATTTATCAGATCTCACTTTCGTAAGTGACCGTAAAGGGATTGACAACCCCTTATCGTGTTGGCTATGAAGTTCTTATTTGTTTGTGCAGGTGCGAGGGACTCGCGCGTGGTCTCCTACTGGATTGATACCTTGGTTCTCAAAAACTGAGGGAAATACTTACGCTACTGTGCTGCATCACCCTTTCCTCTTCGAGGGAATACAACGCAAGCTCGATAAGTAGCAAGAAGAATTTCTGGCGCCGTTGCCAAGGAGGCTTACGCAAAAGTCATATATCAAGTACCTATCACGAACCCTTATCCTTCGCACTACATTTTTTGCCTCTCGTTTTCCTCTCCCCACTTCACCCTTGCCGTTTTATTTACCCTTCTTTTTCCATGTGTTTACCGTTCGCTTTCTTTCATGTCTGAGATGGGGGAAGATACCATCAAAAAGGGTAGTAATGTTGAGGGCAACGTCTATGTTGACCCTTCGGATGAAACTACCACTTTACATACTAAGAAGTTCTGGGTTGGTAGTGGTAATATTATTGGAAAAGGAATTCTTCAAGACTTCTTTACTTGTGCCGGTGCTTTACCCACTATGGGTGGATCTATTCTTCATAGAACTGGTAGCCTTGCGGATGCCATATCTATGCTTGTAGTTGAAATTGAAAGGCAATTTCTCCATATGCATCCTTGCATTCAGAGAATCTTTCTGGAATTTTCCAATATTGAGCATTCTTCTGTTAAGCGCGCAGCTACTATCTTTTTGGCTCATGAGTTCAGATTTATCATGAAAGAGGCCAAAGAAATATTTACTCACTACGGAGTGGATGTTGGTCGTACTCCCATAGAAGCTATCTTATTCAATCAAGAGGACGTAATGCGTTTGCGATCTCTAGATCATGTTGCTTTTAATGAAAATCTTAGAAAAAGGTTCCTATAGATATATCGGTTGATAGAATTTCTGAATTGAATGATGATTTTGCTATTCAAAATAATGGGTTAGGCTTTTCCCTTGAGTGAAGGCTTATGACCTTTTGCCAAAAGAATGCTTACAATGATGAATTGGTTGTGCAATATGAAGGGCCACAGAAGGAACCAATACCTCCCGAGCTTGATATGGGGGACTTTTGTCCTATTAAATTTAGCCCTTTTGATTACTTTTGCTTGCCACAAAGAAAACTTGCTGCTAAGCGTAGGGAATATGAGATGAGTTTTCGCGACCTATCTTATCATTATGGCAATACCTAGATCTATTCTTGTATCGTGCCTAGCTAGGGGCGTTAAACGACAGCGCTTGTCGGGAGGCAACCCAATTTTATTTTATTTGTTTTTGCTTTTTTTAGGAATAAATATTGCATCTAGCTTCTGTTTAGATGTGGTTTTGTGTTTTAATTAGTGTTTGTCCCAAGTAGAACCTTTGGGAAGACTTGTGTGACGTTTATATGATCATGCTGTAAAAAACAGAAACTTTAGCGCTCACGAGATTGGTTGTAAATTTTTATTGGAGAGTGATATTTAGTTGATTCTTTTTGCAGATGATTAATAGAAAAATTCCTCACGTTTGATGATTTATTTCAATTTTTTTGGAGTTACAGAAGTATTCAAAAGTTACAAATTACTACAAACTATTCTGTTTTTGACAAATTCTGTTTTTCGTGTGTTGTTTGCTTATTTTGATGAATCTATGAGTAGTATCGGAGGGTATGAATCATGGAGAAGTTGGAATATAGTAGGTTTAACACCAATATAAACAAATAATGAGTTCATTACAGTACCTTTGAGTGGTGGTTTGTTTTTATACTAATGGAGCTCACGAGATTTTTGGCTAAGTTTTGTGTTGTGAAGTTTTCAAGTTTTGAGAATGGCTTGAATGGACTATGGAACAAAGAGTGGCAAGAGCCTAAGCTTGGGGATGCCCAAGGCACCCCAAGGTAAATTCAAGGACAACCAAAGGCCTAAGATTGGGGATGCCCCGGGAAGGCATCCCCTATTTCGTCTTCATCTATCGGTAACTATAATTGGGACTATATTTTTTTCACCACATGATATGTGTTTTGCTTGGAGCGTCATGTATAATTTGAGTCTTTGCTTTTTAGTTGGCCACAATCATCCTTGCTGGACACACCTTTTAAGAGAGATAAATACGGTTTAGAATTTATTAGAATACTCTATGTGCTTCACTTATATCTTTTGAGCTAGATAGTTTTGCTCTAGTGCTTCACTTATATCTTTTAGAGCACGGTGGTGGTTTTATTTTGTCGAAATTGATGATCTCTCATGCTTCACTTATATCATTTTGATAGTCTTTTAGAACAGCATGGTAATGTGCTTTGGTTATAAAACTAGTCCTAATATGATAGGCATCCAAGATGAGTATAGTAAAAACTTTCATATAAAGTGCATTGAATATGATGAGAAGTTTGATACTTGATGATTGTTTTGAGATATGAGGATGGTGATATTAGAGTCATGCTAGTGGAGTAATTATGAATTTGATAAATACTTGTGTCAAAGTTTGTGATTCCCGTAGCATGCACGTATGGTGAACCGCTATGTGATGAAGTTAGGGCATGAGGTATTTATTGAGTGTCATCCTTTGTGTGGAGGTCGGGATCGCGCGATGGTTAACTCCTACCAACCCTTCCCCTAGGAGCATGCGTTGGATACTTTGTTTTGATGACTCGTAGATTTTTGCAATAAGTATATGAGTTCTTTATGACTAATGTTGAGTCCATGTATTATACACACTCTCAGCCTTCCACCATTGCTAGCCTCTCTTGTACCGCGCTACTTTCGCCGGTACCATACACCCACCATATACCTTCCTCAAAACAGCCACCATACCTACCTATCATGGCATTTCCATAGCCATTCCGAGATATATTGCCATGCAACTTTCCACCGTTCCATTCATATGACATGCTTCATTATCATTCACATAGAATCATATTTTGTTCTAGCTTCGAGTTGTAATCTTTTGAGTTGTAAGTCAATAAAAGTGTGATGATCTTCATTATTAGAGCATTGTCCCATGTGAGGAAAGGTCAAAAAGAGATGGCCCAAAAAAATAGAGAGGCTTGTATATACTAGTGGGAATTTTCATTATATATGAACGGAACAGTGGAAAGTTGCATGTCAATATATCTCGGAATGGCTATGGAAATGCCATGATAGGTAGGTATGGTAGCTGTTTTGAGGAATAATATGGTGGCTATTTTGAGGAAGGATATATAGTGGGTTTATGGCACCGGCGAAAGTTGCGTGGTACAAGAGAGGCTAGCAATGGTGGAAGGGTGAGAGTGCGTATAATCCATGGACTCAACATTAGTCATAAGAACTCATATACTTATTGCAAAAATCTACGAGTCATCAAAACAAAGCAATCAACGCATGCTCCTAGGGGGGAGGTTGGTAGGAGTTAACCATCGCACGCCCCCGACCTCCACACAAAGGTTGGCACTCTACAAATACCTCATGCTCTAACTTCGTCACATAGCGGTTCACCATATGTGCATGATACGGGAATCACTAACCTTAACACAAGTATTTCTCAATTTTATAATAACTCCACTAGCATGACTCTAATATCACTATCCTCAAATCTCAAAACAATTATCAAGCATCCAACATCTCATTCTATTCAATGCAATTAGTGTGATTTTTTTACTACATTGACATTGGATGTCTATCATGTGAAGACTAGTTTCTTTAGCCTAAACATTACCATGCTGTTTTAATAGAATCTCAAAAGGATATAAGTGAAGCATGAGAGTTCAACAATTTCTACAAAATATAACCACCACCGTGCTCTAAAAGATATAAGTGAAGCACTAGAGCAAAAACTATTCAACTCAAAAGATATAAGTGAAGCACATAGAGTGTTGATGTCTACACACGCTTCTACTCTTGTAGACTATGTTGGGCCTCGAAGCGCAGAAGTTTGTAGGACAGCAGCAAATTTCCCTCAAGTGGATGACCTAAGGTTTATCGAACTCAGGGAAGTAGAGGTTGAAGATGGTCTCTTACAAGCAACCCTGCAACTAAGATACAAGAAGTCTCTTGTGTCCCCAACACACCTAATACACTTGTCAGATGTATAGGTGCACTAGTTCGGCGAAGAGATGTTAAATGGCAAGTGATATGGATGGCAAAACAAAGTAATATAAATCTGTAATAAAAAGTGCAGCAAGCAAACAAGTGATAAACGTGAGCACAAATGGTATTGCAATGGTGGAAACAAGGCCTAGGCTTCATACTTTCACTAGTGGCAAATCCCAACAACATTAACATAATCGAATCACATGATATTTCCCATAAAACATGCAAAGGGGATGCACTCGGAGGTCACTCCTTCGTGGTCAAGAGAGGACGAGAATTATGTAGGGCTACAAAAGCACACCTCAAAGTTCGTAGTTCTCAATCTAAGGATTTCCCAATGTCACCGCGGCCATCCAAAGAGAGTCCCACAATCACCACAACATATCTAAAGGATAGTCAAAGACAAGCACCAAGAGACTCTCAATCTTCAATCAACACACAAAAAGGAAATCACTCATGAAATTATTCTTCTAATCCATGTCCAATAGACCGCTGTCACCTTGGTCTCGGGGATTATACTAGATAAAGACAAGTGAGTACATCAATCCAATACATAGAGGTAGGGGAAATATCATGGGATCACCCTAGATTAACATAGCCTATGATCACAACGAAGATCACATCATGGGAGAGAGAATTGACCACATAGCTACTGGTAGAAACCTCAGCCCCGAGGAGGAACTACTCCCGCATCATGGAGGGAGGAAGCAACGTCGATGGAGATGAATCCGGGGGCACTTCCCCGTCCCGGCAGGGTGCCGGCGCAGGAATTCTGGTCCCCCGAAGCTTGATGGCGATGGCGGCGGAGATCGGAATCGCGTCTGGAGAAAAGGGGTCTGGAATCAGGGTTTTCTCGAGGGACCTTAAATATATGCCAAAGGGGGTCACAAGCGGAGTCCTGGGGGGGCCAGGCGCCCCCCCGGCTCGGCCTAGGGGTGGGCCGCCTGGGCAGGCCGCCTGGAGCCCCTGTGGGTCCCCCCGGCTGTACTTTGGCCGCACGGTAGCTCCTGGAATGCTGATTTTTTATATATTTTTTCTGGATTTTTCCTGGCAGTTCTCGTAATGTGAAAACCTGAAATACAAAACAGCCGAAAACAGAAACTGGCACTGGGGTGCACTGAGTTAATAGGTTAGTCCAAATATGATCAAAAGTGTATGGAAGTGTATAAATATCATAGCAATATCACCCAAAAGAGGCATGGAGCAAACATAAATTATAGATACGTTTTGGACGTATCAAGTGTTCTAACAATTTCTAGGTCATATTTAACCCTCTCAAATAGGTGTGTCCAGCAAGGATGATTGTGACAAACTAAAATGCAAAGAATCAAACTATACAAGACGCTCCAAGCAAAACACATATCATGTTGCGAATAAAAATATAGCTCCAAGTATAGTTACCGATGGATGAAGACGAAAGAGGGGATGCCTTCCCGGGGCATCCCCAAGCTTAGGCTTTTGATTATCTTGAATTTACTTGGGGTGCCATGGGCATCCCCAAGCTTAGGCCTTTGCTACTCCTTGTTCCATAGTCCATCAAAGCAATACTCAAAATTTGAAAACTTCACAACACAAAACTTAGACAAAAATTCTCGTGAGCTCCGTTAGTATAAGAAAGCAAACCACTATTCGAAGGTGCAGCAATGAATTCATTCTTTGTTTATATTGGTGTTAAACCTAATGTATTCCAACTTCTCTATGGTTCATATCCTCCAATACTACTCATAGATGCATTGAAATAAGCAAACAACACAGGAAAAACAGAATCTGTCAAAAACAGAACAGTCTGTAGTAATCTGCAGGTTTCGCCTACTTCTGGAACTCCAAAAAATTCAAACTAAGTTGGTAAATTTGCGGGATTTGTCTACTAATCATCTGCAAAAATAATCAACTAAATAGGACGCTCCAGTAAAATCTGAAGACTACTTTAGCGAGCGCCAACGATTCTGTTTTTCACAGCAAGATCACATAAACTTCACACAAGTCTTCCCAAAGGTTCTACTTGGCACAAACACTAAACAAAACATGAAACCACATCTAATCATAGTCTAGATGCAAAATTTATTCCTAATCATAAGCAAAAACAAAAATTATGAAATTGGGGTGCCTCCCAACAAGCGCTATCTTTTTACGCCCCTAGCTAGGCACGATATTTCAATGATGCTCACATAAAGGACAAGGATTGAAGCACAAGGAGAGCATCATAAGACATGTGACAAAAACATCTAAGTCTAACATACTTCCTATACATAGGCATCTTATAGGAAAACAAATTACCAACACAAGCAAGATCTAGCATATGCAAGGAAGGAGAAAGAAACAATAGCAATCTCAACATAACGAGAGGTAATTTTGTAACATGAAAATTTATACACCCATATTTCCCTCTCTCATAATAACTGCATGTAGGATCATGATAAAATTCAACAAAATAGCTATCACATAACATATTCTCAACACGATCCACATGCATGCAAAGTTGACACTCTTCTAGAATAGTGGGATTAACATTAACTAAAGTCATGACCTCTCCAAACCCACTTTCAATATTATTGCAAACATTATTATCAATCTCATATTCATCGTGGGGTTCAAATAAAATTTCAAGATCGTAAGAAGCATCACCCCAATCATGATCATTGCAGCAAGTAGTGGGCATAGCAAAATAAGCATCCCCAAGCTTAGGGTTTTGCATGACATTAAAGCAATTAACATCAATAGAATTTATAGTAACATCATTGCAATCATGCTTTTTATTTAAGGAGCTAACATGAATCACTTTTTCTTTTAACAATTCCTCACAATTTTCAGATTCATAAATTTCAAGCAAAACCCCATAAAGATAATCTAGTGCACGCAGCTCACTAGCAATAGGTTCAACATAATTGGATCTCTTAAAGAGATTAGCAAGTGGATGAGGATCCATACTTCAGCAAGCAAATATACAAGCTAAATGAGGGCACATAGCAACACAAGCAAACAAGAGGCATGCGAAAAAGGGCGAATAAAACGTCAAGGGTGAAGTGGGGGAGAGGAAAACGAGAGGCAAAAAAATGTAATGCGAAGGATAAGGGTTTGTGATAGGTACTTGGTATATGACTTTTGCGTAAGCCTCCCCGGCAACGGCGCCAGAAATTCTTCTTGCTACTTCTCGAGCTTGCGTTGTATTCCCTCGAAGAGGAAAGGGAGATGTAGCACAGTAGCGTAAGTATTTCCCTCAGTTTTTGAGAACCAAGGTATCAATCCAGTAGGAGACCACGCGCGAGTCCCTCACACCTGCACAAACAAATAAGAACTTTGCAGCCAACGCGATAAGGGGTTGTCAATCCCTTTACGGTCACTTACGAGAGTGAGATCTGATAGAGATGATAGTTGATATTTTTGGTATTTTTAGTTTAATAAAACAGCAAATAAAAACGATAAAAGTAAAGTAGATGTAGATTGATATGTTGAGAATAGACTCGTGGGCCATAGTTTTCTCTAGTGGCTTCTCTCATGATAGCGATATTCTACGGCGGGTAAACAAATTACTGTCCAGCAATTGATAGAAAAGCGAATAATTATGAGACTATCTAGGCATGATCATTGTATATAGGCATCACGTCCGAGACAAGTAGACCGACTCCTGCCTGCATCTACTACTATTACTCCACACATTGACCGCTATCCAGCATGCATCTAGTGTATTGAGTTCATAAGAACAGAGTAACGCCTGAAGCAAGATGACATGATGTAGAGGGATAAACTCAAGCAATATGATATAAACCCCATATTTTTATCCTCGATGGCAACAATTCAATATGTGCCTTGTTGTCCCTACTGTCACTGGGAAAGGACACCGCAAGATTGAACCCAAAGCCAAGCACTTCTCCCATTGCAAGAACTATAGATCTAGGAGGCCAAACCAAACCAATAATTCGAAGAGACTTGCAAGGATATTATGAGCACACATAATTTTTTTAGAGAAGAACCAAATATCTTTCATAGATAACCTTGATCATAATCTCAGAATTCATCGGATCTCGACAAACACACCGCAAAAAGAGATTACATCGAATAGATCTCCTTGAAGGCCGAGAAGAACTTTGTATTGAGATTCGGAGAGAGAGAAGAAGCCATCTAGATACTAGCTATGGACCATAAGGTCTGTGGTAAACTACTCACAACTCATGGTGAGGGCGATGATGATGATGAAGAAGGCCTCCGTGATGGATCCCCCTCCGGTGGAGCTCCGGAACAGGCTCCAAGATGGGATCTTCATGGGAACAGAAGCTACGACGATGAAATTAGGGTTTTCTCTCTGTATATGGAGTTTCTGGGGTACATGGACTTATATAGGAAGAAGGAGGGCACCGGGGGCCACTTAAGGGGGCCTTGAGGCAGGGGGCGCGCCCTGGGAAGGGGGGCGCGCCCCCACCCTCGAGGGCCACCTCTCTGTCCCCTAACTTGGTCCTCAAGCTCCGCATGCGTGATTTTCTCCAAAAATATCTCTCGCAAAGGTTTCATTCCGTTTGGACTCCGCTTGATATTATTTTTCTGCAAAACCCTGAAATAGGCAAAAAAAACAACAATCTGGACTGGCCTTTGGGTTAGTAAGTTAGTGCCAAAAATGATAGAAAAGTGAATGATAAAGCCCATTAAACATCCAAGAATTCATAAATAATAGCATGGAACAATAAAAAATTATAGATACGTTGGAGACATATCACTAACCTACTAACCCAAAGGCTGAGTCCAGATTGCTGTTTTTGCCTATTTTAGGGTTTTACAGAAAAGGGATATCAAACGGAGTCCAAATGGAATGAAACCTTCAAGAGAGATATTTTTGGAGAAAATCACACACGGGAGACTTGAGAACCATGGAGTAGGGGCCACGAGGTGCCCACGAGGGTGGGGGCCGCGCCCCCCTAGGGCGCGCCCCCCTGCCTCATGGGGCCCTCGTGAGGCCCCCGGTGCCCTCCTTCGTCCTATATAAGCCTACGTATCCCGAAACCATTAGAGAAACAGAGAAAACCCTAGTTCCACCGCCGTAACCTTCTATTCTCGTGAGATCCCATCTTGGGGCCTGTTCGGGAGCTTCGCCGGAGGGGGGATCTACAACGGAGTGCTTCTCCATCATCATCATCGCCTCACCATGAGTTGTGAGTAGTTTACCACAGACCTTCTGGGTCCATAGCTAGTATCTAGATGGCTTCTTCTCTCTCTCTCTCTCTCTGGATCTCAATACAAAGTTCTCCCCGGTCTTCGAGGAGATCTATTCGATGTAATCTATTTTTGCAGTGTGTTTGTCGAGATCCGATGAATTGTGAGTTTATGATCAAGATAATCTATGAGAAATATTTTGTTCTTTTCTGAACTCTTTATGTGTGGTCATAATATCCTTGCAAGTCTCTTCGAATTATTGGTTTGGTTTGGCCTACTAGATCTATAGTTCTTGCAATGGGAGAAGTGCTTGGCTTTGGGTTCAATCTTGTGGTGTCCTTTCCTAGTGACAGTAGGGGCAGCAAGGGACGTATTGTATTGTTGCCATCGAGGATAAAAAGATGGGGTTTATATGATATTTCTTGAGTTTATCCCTCTACATCATGTCATCTTGCTTAAGGCGTTACTCTGTTCTTATGAACTCAATACACTTGATGCATGCTGGATAGCGGTCGATGTGTGGAGTAATAGTAGTAGATGGAGGCAGGAGTCGGTCTACTTGTCTTGGACGTGATGCCTATATACAATGATCATGCCTATATAGTCTCATAATTATTCGCTTTGCTATCAATTGCTCGACAGTAATTTGTTTACCCGCCGTAGAATATCGCTATCATGAGAGAAGCCACTAGAGAACACTATGGTCCTCGGGTCTGTTCTCAACATATCAATCTACACTTACTTTACTTTTTCTGCTTTTACTTTATGTTCTTATAAACAAAAATACCAAAAATATAAACTATCATCTCTATCAGATCTCACTTTCGTAAGTGACCGTAAAGAGATTGACAACCCCTTATCGCGTTGGCTGCGAAGTTCTTATTTGTTTGTGCAAGTGCGAGGGACTCGCGCGTGGTCTCCTACTGGATTGATACCTTGGTTCTCAAAAACAGAGGGAAATACTTACGCTACTGTGATGCATCTCCCTTTCCTCTTCGAGGGAATACAACGCAAGCTCGAGAAGTAGCAGTCCCATGCTCAAAATCATAATAATGAAAAAAACTCCCCCAGGGCTGTTGCTTGTTTGTACGGTACCCCGTGGATACGGATGGCCGTGGAGTGTGCTTGTTGGTGGTTGGGGGAGTATAAACTTTACCATTATGTTTGGGAACCGCCTATAATGTGCATACCATGGGAGATATCGAGATTCTTGGTTGTTATGTTGACAATGAAAGTATACCGCTCAAAATTTTATTCATCTCTATTTAAAAATCGAGCTCTGGCACATCTACAAATCCCCGCTTCCCTCTGCGAAGGGCCTATCTATTTACTTTTATGCAGAGTCATCATCCTCTTATAAAAGAGCACCAGTAGGAGAGCACCTCTGTCATTTGCATTTATTACCATTAATTTGCATTGAGTATGATCATGACTGGATCTCTTTTACCATGAATTACAATGTCTAGTCAGTCCTTGATCTTTAAAGGTGCTCTGTATTTATGTTTTGCGGTCTCAGAAAGGGCTAGCGAGATACCATCTTGTTATATCATATCATGGTGGTTTTGAGAAAGTGTTGTCATCTGAGGTTTATTATTATTGCTTGCTAGTTGATTATGCCATTGATGTGAGTAGTCTTGAGACCTGAAAATTATTGTGAATGTGGTTAGTTCACGATCTTGTTGAAAACCTGAATGTTGCCTTACATATTTACAACAACAAGAGCAAAAAGAGTTTGTCAAAGTTTTTCTTTATCACTTTCACTTTATCAACTGAATTGCTTGAGGACAAGCAAAGGTTTAAGCTTGGGGGAGTTGATACGTCTCCAACGTATCTACTTTTCCAAACCCTTTTGCCCTTGTTTTGTACTCTAACTTGCATGATTTGAATGGAACTTACCCGGACTGACGCTGTTTTCAGCAGAATTGCCATGGTGTTGTTTTTGTGCAGAAATAAAAAGTTCTCAGAATGACCTGGAAATCCACGGACAATTATTTCAGAAAATATAAAAAATATCTGTAAGAAGATCCAGACCAGGGGGCCCACACCCTGTCCACGAGGGTGGGGGGCGCCCCCCTAGGGCGCGCCCCCTGCCTCGTGGGCCCCCTGGTGCTCCACCGACGTATCCCCAGATCCTATATATTCACTTTCGGGGAGAAAAAAATCAGGGAGAAAGAATTATCGTGTTTTACGATATAGAGCCGCCGCCAAGCCCTAATCTCTCTCGGGAGGGCTGATCTGGAGTCCGTTCGGGGCTCCGGAGAGTGGAGATCGTCGCCATCGTCATCATCAACCTTCCTCCATCACTAATTCCATGATGCTCACTGCCGTGCGTGAGTAATTCCATCGTAGGCTTGTTGGACGGTGATGGGTTGGATGGGATCTATCATGTAATCGAGTTAGTTTTGTTAGGGTTTGATCCCTAGTATCCACTATGTTCTGAGATTGATGTTGTTATGACTTTGCTATGCTTAATGCTTGTCACTAGGGCCCGAGTGCCATGATTTCAGATCTGAACCTATTATGTTTTCATGAATATATGTGTGTTCTTGATCCTATCTTGCAAGTTTATAGTCACCTACTATGTGTTATGATCCTGCAACCCCGAAGTGACAATAATCGGGACCACTCCCGGTGATGGCCGTAGTTTGAGGAGTTCATGTATTCACTATGTGTTAATGCTTTGGTCTGGTACTCTATTAAAAGGAGGCCTTAATATCCCTTAGTTTCCAATAGGACCCCGCTGCCACGGTAGGGTAGGACAAAAGATGTCATGCAAGTTCTTTTCCATAAGCACGTATGACTATATTCGGAATACATGCCTACAT
This sequence comes from Secale cereale, assembly GCA_902687465.1. Taxonomy (NCBI): domain Eukaryota; kingdom Viridiplantae; phylum Streptophyta; class Magnoliopsida; order Poales; family Poaceae; genus Secale; species Secale cereale. Next base: position 657,856,064 of record LR738710.1, read on the forward strand.
TGCATTGATGAACTGGAGCTAGTTCTGTGTCACCCTAGGTTATAACTTTTACATGATGAATTGCATCCGACATAATTTCCCATCACCGATCCAATGCCTACGAGCTTTTCACATATTGCTTGTTGCTTATTTACTTTTCCGTTGCTACTATTACAAAAACTACAAAAACACTATCGTTACTTTTATTGCTGCTACTGCCACTATCATATTACTTTGCTACTAAACTATCTTGCTGCAGATACTAAGTTTCCAAGTGTGGTTGAATTGACAACTCAGCTGCTAATACTTAAGAGTATTCTTTGGCTCCCCTTGTGTCGAATCAATAAATTTGGGTTGAATACTTTACCCTCGAAAACTGTTGCGATCCCCTACACTTGTGGGTTATCATCTACTTGTCATGGACATGATGCCTATATATAATGATCATGCCTAGATATTCTCATAACTATGTGCTTTTCTATCAATTGCTCGACAATAATTTGTTCACCCACCGTAGAATTCTGCTTTCATGAGAGAAGCCACCAGTGAAACCTATGGCCCCGGGTCTATCTTTATCATATTACTTTCCTTCAATTTCTGCTGCCATTGCTTATTTACTAGATTTACTTTCTGTTATTATACCAAAAATACCAAAAATATTATACTATCCTATCTATCAGATCTCACTTTCGTAGGTGACTGTAAAGGGATTGACAACCCCTTATCGCGTTGGCCGCGAAGCTCTTATTTGTTTGTGCAGGTGCGAGGGACTCGCGCGTGGTCTCCTACTGGATTGATACCTTGGTTCTCAAAAACTGAGGGAAATACTTACGCTACTGTGCTGCATCACCCTTTCCTCTTCGAGGGAATACAACACAAGCTCGAGAAGTAGCACTGCGTAGTTCACCGTTCAATCCTTCAAGCAACCTTGGAGCTGGAGGATGGGATGGGAGTTGGTAAATGATTAATGGACTTGTCACGGTTTATAGTGATCCGCCTGCCTGGTGCTGGTCCAACTATTCGGTGCTGAGGTGACATCATAAAGTGAATTGAAAACCAAATCTATTGCCCGATGGATTATAACAACGCACATGTCCTATGGGGGCGTAGTAAATTCACAACATGACAAGACGGGGAAAGTGAACACAGTGCGCAGCGCAAAGCTGTTGGATCAGAGCAGGCGTCTCTCGTGAAAGTGAACTCGCAAATGCAAATTGACCATTAGACATGAACATACCGCCGTGGCATGATTACTGGAGACTAAACTGTTTGCTCTACCGGACAAACCATTAGCACACACATGTGGCTAAGCTGTTCCAACTTTCTTGCGTATAGAACAGATAAAACTCAAGTCCCAGGTTAGCGGTAATAGTTTTAAAACAAAAAGACAATGTAACCGTGATGTATTTGCTGGTCAAACCGGACAGAAGCATTAACATTAAACTAATTAAACTTGCTTAGTGAGAATATAGCGAACTGTGAATGAACTTGTGTTTCGTTTTCGCTCGCCACCCATGCTCCACGTCTGGACTTTGACCAACTGGTGGTCTCCCCCGGCCAAAATTGCTCCACGACATGCATGCACATGGGTGTACATGTCTCCATCGCGCGAGTGCTCCGCGTACATGTCAGTGGACGTCGGAGGCCTAGATGCTTTTGCATGTGTGTGGGGCCTTCCTGATTCAATACGGGCCGAAAATAAAGAAAATACATCACTTATACTCTGGCAGCACAGATCCCCATGGAGGTTTAGTGGTCGAGATTTCGGCCTGCTTGGAGGACGACCTCCATTCGCATTTTCCGGTCATGCAAGTTCTTTCCATAAGCACGTATGACTATTTACGGAATACATGCCTACATTATATTGATGAACTGGAGCTAGTGCCATATTGCCCTAGGTTATGACTGTCACATGATGAATATCATCCAGAAAATCAGCGATCCAATGTCTACGAATTTATCCTATATTGTTCTTGCTAAGTTACTACTGTTATCGTTACTGTTGCACTTGCTACAAAACTATTGATATCGCTATTACTGTTACTATTGCTATTGCCACTACTATCAAAACTATCATATTACTGTGCTACTGATCACTTTAGTGAAGATAATTAATCTCCAGGTGTGGTTGAATTGACAACTTAGCTGCTAATACTTACAAATATTCTTTGGCTCCCCTTGTGTCGAATCTATAAATTTGGGTTGAATACTCTACCCTCGAAAACTGTTGCGATCCCCTATACTTGTGGGTTATCACCTATTATGCCATATCATATTCTTTTCCTTATAGCATGGACATTTGGACTTTTATATGGTTCAAAGCAATAGTCTAGTTTTGACATGAGATTTAAATACTCAAACATATCAACAAGCAATCATGTCTTTCAAAATATCAATCCTAAAACAAGTTATCCCTATCCCATCATGCTCAACCATTGATCCATTCATGAAAGACACTCGCATATTACTTACACCCAATGCTCAAGTACGATCATAGTGTTTCCTAGTTGGTGCTTGTAAGAGAAGATGGAGACTCAAATTCAAAAATAAAAATTTCATAAATAAAAGAAAGGCCCTTCGCAGAGGGAAGTACGGATTTGTAGAGGTGCCACAGCTCCAAGCTTAAATTGAGAGATAAAAATATTTTGGGAGGTATACTTTTCCCACCAACGAAAACGACTTGAGGTTCCCAACACTTTCCATGCTAGATATATCATAGGTGGTTCCCAAACATAAAATAAAGTTTATTCCTTTTCCATCAACTTTCACAAGCCATGGCTAGCCGAATTCATGGTTGCCTTCCATACCAACACTTTCCAAGGAATTTATTATTTGACAACATAAAGTAAATTTGTTTTTCATTTCGGGACTGGGCATCCCTAATACCTTTGCCTTACTCTCGTGCAATGACAAGTGAATAAGCACTCATCGTGAGAATAACACATCTAGCATGGAAAATATTGGCCACCCCTCACCGCCTCGCGAACAGTATGGGCACACAAAAGGGAAATTTATTTTGAAAATTAGAGATGGCACATACAAATTTTCTTAGAACGGCAAGGGAATACCGCATATAGGTCGGTATGGTGGACTCATGTGGCAAAATTGGGATAAAGGATTTTGGATGCACAAGTAGTGATCATACTTAGTGCAAAATGAAGGCTAGCAAAAGACTGGGAAGCAACCAACCATGAAATGGATAATATCATAAGCGAACATTGAGCATAAATAACACCGAATAATGCACCACAAGTAGGATATAAATTCATTGCATAATTATTGACTTTCGTGCTTGCATAGGGAATCACAAACCTGAACATGAATATTCTTACTAAAGCATAATTACTCATTAACATGACTCACATATCACATCTTCACATCTCAAAACTATTACAAAGAATCAAGTTTATTCTGTCCAATGATCTTCATGAAAGTTTTTATTATATCCTTCTTGGATATCTATCACTTTGGGATTAATTTTCATGTGTTTCTTTTGATAAGCTCAAACAAATATAATTTAAGATCATGAGCATAAAAAATCTCTTTCTCTCAAAATAATTTAAGTGAAGCAAGAGAGAATTTATTAAAAGTTTAATAACTCTCAAATAAATCTAAGTGAAGCTAGAAAGTATTTCTTCAAAAGTATTAAAGCACACCGTGCTCAAAAGATATAAATGAAGCACTAGAGCAAATCCATATCTCCTAAAAATTTAAATGGAGCATAGAGAGCTATTCTAACAAGTCATGGCATAATTATGGCTCTCTCAAAGAGATGTGTACAACAAGGATTGATGACTTAAAAAGCAAAACCAAATAAGCAAAGACTCATATCATACAAGACGCTCCAAGCAAAACACATATCATGTGATGAATAAAAATATAGTTTCGAGTGAAATACCTATGGTCGTTAGAAGAAAGAGGGGATGCCACTCGGGGGCATCCCCAAGCTTAGTTGCTTGCTTATATTTGGATAATAGCTTTGGATGCCGGGGCATCCCCAAGCTTAGGCTTTTTCTTACTCCTTATTCCTTCATCCATTGTAAGATAACCCAAAACTTGAAAACTTCAATCACATAATACTCAACAAAACTTTCGTGAGACCCGTTAGTATAAAAAAACAAATCACTACTATTAGTGGTATAGTAAACCCATTAATATTTTGTATTTGTATTATATCTATTGTATTATAACTTTTCTATGGCAAAAACTCATCAAAGAAAACCATATAAGCATCAAAACAAGTACATACTACCATAAAACAGAATCTATCAAAATCAGAACAGTCTGTAGTAATCTGGAAGTTTCGAATACTTCTGCAACTCGAAAAATCTTGAACTAAATAGGGCCACGTGGGAAATTTGTATATTAATCTCGTGCAAAAGGAATCAACCAAAAAGCACTCTTCTATTAAAAATGAGATTTTTTCTCGTGAGCACAAAAGTTTTTGTTTTTCAGCAAGATCAAATCTACTAACACCCAACATGATCCTAAGGCTTTGCTTGGCACAAACCTTTATTCAAACCACAAAACACATCTTAACATAGGTATTAATTTTTATTATTGAAAACATCAAGGAAATCAAAAGGCAAAAGTTGGGTTGCCTCCCAACAAGCGCTATCGTTTTACACCCTTAGCTAGGCATAATTCCAAGATCTCAAGTATTGTCATCCTTGTTGGATGTTCCATAATTTGCCCTCATTATATATTCATAAGGCAATTTGATATTGGTTCTAGGGAAGTGTACCATGCCCTTTCTCAAGGGAAATTGGAATTTAACATTCCCTTCTTTCATGTCAATCACCACGCCAATGGTGCGCAAAAACGGTCTACCAACTATAATAGGGCAAGATGGATTGCATTCGATGTCAAGAACAATAAAGTATATGGGCACATAGTTCCTATTTGTGAGAATAAGAACATCATTGATCCTTCCTAAAGGCTTTTTAATAGTGGAATCCGCCAAATGCAAATTAAGAGAGCAATCTTCAATATTGGTAAGACCAAGAACATCGCAAAGAGATTTCAGAATCATGGAAACACTAGCACATAAATCACACAAAGCAAAACACTCATAATTTTTTATTTTGATTTTGATGGTAGGTTCCCATTCATCATGCAATTTTCTAGGAATTGATATTTCTAATTCCAACTTATCATCTAAAGCTTTCATCATAGCATCAACAATATGTTTAGTAAAAGCTTTATTTTGTTCATAAGCATGGGGTGAATTAATCATGGATTGTAACAAAGAAATACAATCAATCAAGGAACAACTATCATAATGATAGTCTTTGTAATCCAAAATAGTGGGCACATTACTAGTTAAAGTCTTGAACTCTCCAAACCCACTTTTATCAATTTTCTCAACAAGATTTTCACCCTCCGAAATATTGGGACGCCTTCTACCTGAAGTTGACTCTTCTTTAGCCCCTTTATCATCAAGTTGAACTTTACTAAACAAAGAATCAATGGAAGAAACACCAATCTTTTTAATGTCTTCATCATTTTTATGAAAGGAATCACTAGAAAACGCCTTTTGTAAAAAATCTCGTTTAGCTCTAAGCATGGCGGTTCTTTTCTTACTTTCATCCATAGAAACATAAAGAGCTTTAATTCATTCTTCAACTTTAGGCACAAAAGTTTTCGACTTGAGATTTTCCACATCATGAGAAATCCTATCAATACTCCTAGACATATCATTGTCGGGGGAAACTGTCCGCCACGAACACCTATGGGACCGGAGCCCCTTGTCTGTGCGGTACGAGGGCGGAGGGAGCACGAAGAGCAGATCGAAGCAGACGCGCGGGCAGTTTTACCCAGGTTCGGGCCGCACGGATGCGTAAAACCCTACTCCTGCTTGGTTGTGTATTGAGTTGAGCGCTCGGGAGCTTGAAGAAGCAGCTACACCGTGCGTGAGAGTAATCTAGGTTTCGAACCCCCTCCACGTTGTGCATGGGCCTCCTTTTATAGTGCAAGGGGTCACCGACAGGTGTCAACGTAGGAGAAAGGGGTAAAAATGTAAAAAAGGCGGTAGTTGTAACAGTGCGGGAACAGTGGAGCTACAGTACCGAACAGTGGTCTATACCTACTTTAACAGTGGGGGACAAGGGCATTTAATGCCCGTCGCCGTCGACCCCAAAAGCTCCCGCCTTAGCGTCTCCGTCCGCCACGGCGACGGATTTATCGTCGTGGTGTGCCACCGTGTACCCCAGGCTGCACAGCCATCCGCCACGCGTCCCTGGTTAGACCTCAGGGCGACGCGTGGGCCGATGAGCTGGAGCGCGGGCACACAGCGTGGCCTTCCCGGCAAGCGCCTTGCCGGGGCCTTGATTTTGCCGGGCCCGGGAACTTGCCGCTCCCCGGGCCCCTTGCCGGGGCGCGCATAGCGCCGAGGCAACGCCTTCTAATCTTCCTGGCAAGCTCCTCTTGCCAGGGTCTTGTGTTAGTGGAACAGCCTTGAGCCTGGTACGGCCTTCCCGGCAAGCTCCTCTTGCCGGGGTCTCGATCTTCTGTTTTGTATACTTTGTTTTTGAATGGTTTAATAGGAGGCAGGAAGGTCTCCGGCGAGCACGCAGTAAACCTTGCCGCGGGAAGCTGCAACTGCCCGTGCACAAGTTGGGGTACTAGGGTACCCCTACCTTAGTACACCGACAGGAGCCCCCGGGCCTGGGCCACACACGGTGCCGAGCGCTGTTGGGCCAGGCCCAAAACAGTGCACGGGCACCCGCGGCCCGCGGCGCGCCGAATCCACTTCCATATCCGCCGCACCCCACAGTAACGGCACGCGTCGATTGCGGCGCCGTGGGATGGGACGTGCCCACGATCTCTTAATGGAAAGGGGAAAACGCCCCCCACTCCCCCATAAAAGCAGAGGCAGCGGGCGCGGTTCCCCTCCCTGTGCTCTCATTACGTCGTCTTCTTCCTGCAAAAAGATTCCTTCTTGCGCTCCGCCTCCACAGCTCCGCCGCCGCCTAGCTCTTCGTCCTCTTCCTTCCGCCGCGTCCGCCATGGCCCCAAAGAGCGACAAGGGGAAAGCGGAGAAGTCCAAGAAGGAGAAATCCGAGCAAGCAGCCAAGCTCATCGCTTACCGGAAGCGGAACGTCGTCTTCTCGCCGAAGCTCGGCGTGCAAGAACTCTGGAGCAAGTACTACTTGTTCTGGTCCAAGCGCACCGATGCGCATCCCCGCACCCGAGCATACCCGGCCGCCGCCAAGGACAACTATCCCGGCGGGTATTATTTCTTTGCTGCCTTTTTCCACTGTGGCCTCTGCCCTCCTTTTTCGAACTTCTTCTGTGATATCATGAATACGTATGGCTTCCATCTGCTTGATTTCACCCCCAACGCCATCCTCACCATGGCCGTTTTCGCACATATGTGCGAAAACTTCATAGGAGTCCACCCCAATGTAGCCCTCTTTAGACACTTTTTCACCCCTAGAGCCGAGGCCGACGCCCCTCTCTCCGGATGTATTTCTTGGGTCTTCCGTCTCGGGAAAAAAGGGTCGTACTTGCCGGGGGAGCTCCGCGGCAAGTGGGAGGAATGGCGAGCTGAGTGGTGCTGGATTGTAGAGGACCAGCCGCAAGCCTTCACTGCGCCGCGCACAACGCCTATCGCGCGCGGCAGAGATTGGAGCGAACTAGACTCCGACGACGCCAAGCTCGACATCGCCCTCGTCCGGATCCTCCGTCTTCGGCTGGCCCGGTTGTCAGTTGCCGAGGTGGGCGCAGATTTCCTCCGCCGGCGCATCGCCCCCCTCCAGGACCGGAAGAGGCCGGCCTGGTTGTACGGCGGCCCGGCAGACATCATGCGGCTGCGCCCTGGACTTAATTTTAACTTCACCACTCTGGAGCTGCGCGGGATGGTACGAGAGCTCTTCAAGTACGACCCGGCGCACCCCGAGTGGTTCCGGACTCCCCGGGAAGTGGTGCCGCTCTGCAACAACGCCGCGAGGGACCGAATCCTTGCCATGATGCCGATGTGCGACTCGCATGGCTTGGACCGCTCGTGGATCGCCCCGAAGCCAATCGACGTCCTCAACTTCTACGACAACCTCGTCGAGGTGGCGAGCAACAAGGAGGACCTCAAGTTGCATACGCGGGACACCACCGAGCAGGAAATCGCTTACATAGCTTCTCGGGCTGAGGAGGCCGCCGCAGCCGCGGCGGCAGGAGTCTTCGGATTCTCGCCGGAGGAGGCGGAGGCCGAGGAGGCGTCCACCCAGGCGGAAGAGGCGGAGATCCGTCGGTTGCTGAACCTCCCACCCGACGCGCTCGCCGGGGTCCCCTCGTTGAGGCACTCCGGGATCCATGGGATCGCGACGGAGGCCGCGGCAAGGGAGGGAACCGCCGGAGGAAGCAGAGGCGCCGCGAGGGGCGGAGGCGCCAAGGGGAAGAGGGCCGCAGCGCCGGATGCTGGGCCCAGCGAGCCGGCCGAGGCAGAGGAGGAGGAGGAGGAGGAGGCCGAAGACTCCGGCGGATCTACGGAGTTATACGCCGACGACCTCTCCTCGTCGGAGAGCTCCCCGCCTCCGGCAAGCCCGAAGGGGTCCCCGGCAAAGCGCCTCCGCAAGGCGGCGACGGGGGAAAGGGCACAGGCGCCCCGGCAACAGCCACCTCGGCGGGCGGCTCCCCGGGGGAGTCAAGCCGCGCCAAGGCCGTCCGGCGCACCAGCCGCAACAGAGGCGGGCCGGGCGCGGACCACGACGGAGGCGCCCCGCAGGCCGGCAGCGAGCCGGCAGGGGTCTTCTCGGAGCGGAGCAGCGGCTCCGCCCGCCCCCCAGGCGTCGGCAGCCACAGGGGCTGGGTCTTCGCAGCCCCCAGCCCCGGCGAGTACCAAGCGCGCGAGGGAGTCTTCGCCTCCCGCTCCTCGCGTCGACGCGCCCACGGTGGAGTACGACTTCTCCGCCCTGAGCGAGGACGACGAGGAGGACCAGGAGTAAGGATCCGAGATTCTTCATCTTCTTAATTTTTGTCTTGAGCTTCTGTTGATGCTAACTCTGTCTTCTGTTTTGGTTTCAGGACCCTGGCCCATCGCGCCGCGAAGAAGGCCAAGGCGCCCGAGGCCGAGGTCGCGGAGGACTCGGTAGCGGCGGCAGCGGAGGGCGCGCCGGAGCCGAGCCTGCCGGACTCTGGCACTGCTCCGATGAGCAGCCCCCAGCGCAGCCCGCAGCGCAGCCCCCAGCGTAAGTCTGGGGTTCTTTCTTTTTGCTTGTCGGGGTACGTCTGAGGCTTTTGACTTTATCTTCATATTTTGACATCCCTTGTCTTGTTTCGTGCAGAGGAGGAGCCGCAGCGGGAAGAGCGCCCGGAGACCACCGCCGAGGAGCTGCAGGCACCGCCATCCCCGCCAAGGCAGGACTCTCCGGCAAGGGAGAGTGCTCCGTCAAGGGCGGGTACTCCGCCAAGGCAGAGTACCCCGCCAAGGACGGGCAGCCCGGCAAGGGCGGCCACCCCGCCAAGGCCAAGTTCCCCGGCGAGGGCGACCACCCCGACGAGGCCGAGCTCCCCGGCGAGGGAGCCCGCCGCCGAGGACGCCCGCCAAGGTAACCTTTGTAACTTGTCTTCTTGGCTTGTCTCTTTTTTGGATATTTGCTTGAGTCTTGAATCTCTTTGTCTTCTTCTTCTTTCTAGATCTTCCTCCTCCTGTGCCTATGGAGACGGAGGTAATTATCCTCGAGGAGGAGGACGCGCAGGGCGGCGGCGGCGACGCTCCAGTCGTCGAGGAGGTGGGCGAGGCCGCCGAGCCGGCCGCGCAAGAGACAGCTCCGGCTGCGGACGCAGCGGCCGGGGAGGGAGACGGTGGCCGCACCGCCGACCCGGAGGTGGCGGGAGCATCGGATGCTGCGCCGGCCACCGGTCCCTCCACCGGCGAGGAGCAAAGGTTTTATCTCGAGGCCCCCAATGGCGTCTTCATCCAGATGCCGTGGGGGTCTTCGTCGCGGGCTCCTGCGGAGGGCGAGGCGTTCGACGGAGAGGTCCTCGCCTCCGCAGGCCTGAAGATAGTCCAGGCGCCCGGTGGAGGTGAGGGCCCCGAGGAGGAGCGGTTGCTTCATCAACTCCTGGCCCTTTATCGGGCCAGGCAAGCAAAGCTCGCTTCCCGGGAGGCTCTTGCCGCCAAGGCCGCGGCGGAGATGGAGAAGCGTGCGGCGGAGCTCAGCGCCGCCAACCAGGCTGCTCTCCGCCAGGTGGCGGAGGAGCGAGAGCGTCTCGCCGGCGAGTACCAAGAGTGGGTACTCGAGAGGGCCGAAGCCGATGAACAGCAGCGCCTCGCCGGGGTGGAGATGTCCCGGCGAGAGGGAGAGCTCGCGCAGCGGAAGGTGGATCTGGATTCTCATGAAGAAGACCTTGCCGCTCGCGAGGCTGCCCTTGGCGGGGAGCTGAAGGAGGCGAAGGCCGCCGCGGCTGCCGCGGAGGACGCCAAGAAAGAGCTCGCCGCCAAGGTTGAACAACTGGAGAAGGCGATGAAGGTGAGCGCCGAGAAGGTTGCCGCGCTCATCCTGGAGCGCGAGAAGGATGCTCACACCAACTCAGAGCTCCAGGTGAGTTTATCCAAGAGGGGTGACGAGCTGAAGGCCGCCAAGGATTCCATTGAAGACTTGGAGCTGAAGGTCACCACCCTGAAGGAATCGCTTGATGCTGCCCGGGCCCAGGAGACCAGGCTGAAGGACGAGCTCCGCAAGGAGCGAACCTTGATGGAGAGCGTCAACAAGGCCTCCGAGCTCTTCCGGCAGACTATCGAGGTGTGGACCGAAGAGCTGGTTTCTTCTGCGTCCAACATTGACCAGGAGTTGCTCGCTTTGAAGGTCGAACATCTTATCTACTCGCCGGATCCAGATCTCCCGCACAGCGCCAAGCTCAGCCTCTTCTTCAGAGGCGTCGCTCCAGCTCTCGCAGGTCTCCGGAACCGCATCCCCGCGCAGCTGGCCGAGGAGTCGCGCCGTCTCTGCGCGGGAACTCTGGAGCGGGTCTTGACGAAGATCGTGTACCGCAACCCGGGGATTAATCTCACAAACGTTCTTCGCACCCTGCCAGCAGATGCAGACACAGAGGCCCTGAAGGAGCAGGTCGGCCACATCATCGCCAAGGTGGCAAGGCTTGGCAGGAAGGAAGGCGACCGCGTAGACTAGGGCCCCATTTATCTTTATCTCTTTTTTTTTTGCTGCATATTATGTTACGAACTCATTAGTCCATTGCGACAAGTTATCCTTGTAAGATATTTGCTTTATTTCAATCAATCAGTGCAATGTTATCTTCCTTGTTCCAATCTTTGACTTTGTATGTTTTTCACCCTACGCTCCCGGGGAGCTTGCCGGAAAGGGGCCCTTGCCGCGAGCGCTGAGTGCTGGACTCTGAGCAGCCTGCTGGCCAAGGTCCTCGCCGGCAAGCAACCTTGCCGCAGCAGGTCGCAACGCACTTAGCTTGCTGAGTGTACTCGGAAACGAGGCAAGGGCGCGACACTTGTCGCAGCTCACTTAAATCGTTGAGTGGACTCGAAAACAAGATAAGGGTGCGGCAAGCTACGGGTAGGTTCCTCTGCGCACAGGTTTTCCATACAAAGTGTGATCGTTCAAGGAAGACAACCAAAATTTAAAAAATTTGAACTGGTCAAATTCTAACAACTTATCTTTCATATGCTGCTTGCTCATGTTGTTTGCTTTCCGGTAAGGCTCTTCTTACTTGAACAGCACTTAGTTCCTCCTCCATCTCCTTCCCCCCCGGCAAACTTGTGCGCGAGGAACGTTCCTTCTGCTTAAGAAAAAAGGGAAAGGGAGAGGAAAAAAGCATATCGCCTTTCGGCGTAATAGTGCTTACCGTATGTTTGAGTGTTGTATCAAATGCCAAACAAAACATGCAAATAGCAAAGAGAAGCATGCAAAAGGCAATCGATGCGAAAACACGAAATCTTTACTGATGCACGGGGTCTGCGCCCGGCTTTGTACAAAGGGTTACATGCAACAGCGGCAAGGCTTGTACAAAAGGTGGTTGCCGGAGCGGATCACGGCAACCGCGCCTTAGGGGTGAAACTTGCGAAGATGCTCTATGTTCCAGGAGTTGCTCACCGGTAAGCCTTCTTCGGTCTCGAGGCGGACAGCGCCGGGCCTCGTAACTCGTCTCACCCGATAAGGGCCTTCCCACTTCGGCGTCAACTTGTTGGAATTCTTGGCGGACTGAACACGCCGAAGAACAAGGTCGCCTTCCTCGAGACTCCTGGCCTTGACTTTGCGGCTATGGTAGCGGCGCAAAGCTTGCTGGTATCGAGCGGCTCGTACAGCAGCCTGGAGACGTTCCTCCTCAAGGAGCAATGCGTCGTCTTGCCGCAGTTGCTCTTGCTCGAGCTCATCATAAGCGAGCACTCGAGGAGATCCGTATACGAGTTCCGTGGGGAGAACTGCTTCTGCTCCATAGACTAGAGCAAAAGGTGTCTGTCCGGTGGCTCGATTTGGTGTCGTTCTGATTGACCAAAGAGCCGCCGGGAGCTCCTCTATCCAATTCTTTCCGCATTTGCGCAGCCTGTCAAAGGTCCTTGTCTTGAGTCCGCGCAGCACTTCAGCATTTGCCCTCTCCGCTTGGCCGTTGCTCCTTGGGTGAGCAACAGAAGCGAAACAGACCTTGGTGCCAAGGTCTTGGACGTACTGCATGAAGGTGCGACTAGTGAATTGCGTACCGTTGTCGGTGATGATCCTGTTAGGGATCCCGAAACGGCAAACAATCGACCTGAAGAACCTGACTGCTGACTGTGCTGTCACCTTTCTCACTGGCTCCACTTCTGGCCACTTTGTGAACTTGTCGATTGCAACGTACAAGTACTCAAAGCCCCCGACAGCGCGAGGGAAAGGGCCGAGGATATCGAGCCCCCAGACCGAGAAGGGCCAGGACAAAGGGATTGTTTGGAGAGCTTGAGCTGGCTGATGAACTTGCTTTGCATGGAACTGGCACGCTTCACACTTGGTTACTAGTGCAGTTGCATCTTGGAGGGCTTCTTGCCAAAAGACCCCTTGCCGGAAAGCTTTCCCGGCAAGTGCCCTTGCGCCAATGTGGTGGCCGCATATGCCTCCGTGTATTTCTGCCAACAGCTTCTGTCCATCTTCCCTGGAGATGCACTTCAACCTGACACCATTGAGTCTTCTTCTGTACAGCTCGTTATCCACAAACTGATACATACTTGACTGCCTGGTTATCTTCTCTATCTCTTGAGGGTCGTCGGGAAGTTCTCCAGTTTGCAAAAAACGGACGATCTGCTGTGCCCATGCCGGAGCCCGGGGCTCGACGGCAAGGACTAAAGGCTCGAGGGCCGCTGCGGGAACCCCAGCTTCTACGGCAAAGACCTCTGGTCCTGTCGGAGCTGACGGTCCCCCGGCAAGCTCGCCGGGGCGAGGCTTGTCGGGAACACTTGCTTCAACTGCACAAGCCCGAGGGCTTGCAGGAGCAAACTGTTCCTCAGCGTTCTTGTCGTTGATCTTGGGGACCTTGGCGGCGGTTTCTGGAAGATCCGCCGGCAAGTAGTCGCCGGAGACCAACTTTCTCTTCTTAGACTGTCCGATTGATGGTGTAACGGATGGCTGAGTTAGCTTGAGCAGGAAGGTCCCTGGTTCCACAGGTAGCTTCATCGCAGCACACTTTGAAAGCCCAGTGGCCCAGCATGAAGAACTTCCCGACGACCCTCAAGAGATAGAGAAGATAACCAGGCAGTCAAGTATGTATCAGTTTGTGGATAACGAGCTGTACAGAAGAAGACTTAATGGTGTCAGGTTGAAGTGCATCTCCAGGGAAGATGGACAGAAGCTGTTGGCAGAAATACACGGAGGCATATGCGGCCACCACATTGGCGCAAGAGCGCTTGCCGGGAAAGCTTTCCGGCAAGGGTTCTTTTGGCAAGAAGCCCTCCAAGATGCAGCTGCACTAGTAACCAAGTGTGAAGCGTGCCAGTTTCATGCAAAGCAAATACATCAGCCAGCTCAAGCTCTCCAAACAATCCCTTTGTCATGGCCCTTCTCGGTCTGGGGGCTCGATATCCTCGGCCCTTTCCCTCGCGCTATCGGGGGCTTTGAGTACTTGTACGTTGCAATCGACAAGTTCACAAAGTGGCCGGAAGTGGAGCCAGTGAGAAAGGTGACGGCACAGTCAGCAGTCAGGTTCTTCAGGTCGATTGTTTGCCGGTGGTTAGTGCTGCGTTAGTAGCGGAGAGAGAGTCCGACGAGGAGGTCACACCACCGGCAAGCGAATCCAGCGACAAGCAGGGGGCTGCCCCGACAAGCTCTGGCCCCGACAAGGATGAATCTGCGCAGGAACAGGAAGAGGTGCGGAAGAAGATGGTGCAGCGCCCAGTGTATTTTGTAAGTTCCCTTCTCCAGGGAGCTAGGTCAAGGTACTCTGGTGTGCAAAAATTGCTTTTCGGCCTCCTCATGGCCTCGAGGAAGCTGCGCCACTACTTCCAAGCCCATGAGATAACGGTGGTCACTCGCTTTCCGTTGAAGAGGATATTGCACAATCCAGAGGCAACAGGCAGGATCGTCGAGTGGGCACTGGAACTGTCAAGCTTCGGACTCAAATTTGAAAGTACTTCAACCATTCAGAGCCGAGCTTTGGCAGAGTTCATCGCTGAGTGGACCCCAACGCCAGAAGAAGAAGTTCAAGAAACGAGTGTACCCGTGCAAGAAGCGACAAGTGAATGGGTAATGTATTTTGACGGTGCCTTCTCGCTGCAAGGCGCCGGTGCCGGCGTGGTACTCATCGCGCCCACCGGAGAGCACCTCAAATATGTTATCCAGATGCACTTTCCCAGGGAGCAGGCGACAAACAACACCGCAGAATATGAAGGCTTGCTTGCCGGCCTCAGGATTGCGGCCGAACTTGGGATTAGGAAGCTGATTGTGCGGGGCGATTCTCAGTTGGTGGTCCGACAAGTCAACAAGAGCTACCAGAGCCCTTTGATGGAAGCATATGTAGATGAAGTGAGGAAGCTTGAAGAACACTTTGAAGGTCTGCAAATGGAGCACATCCCGAGAGCTCAAAATGAAATTGCAGATGGCCTTTCAAAGTGTGCTGCGATGAAGCTACCTGTGGAACCAGGGACCTTTTTGCTCAAGCTGACTCAACCATCAGTTACACCATCAATCGGGCAGTCCAAAAAGAGAAAGTTGGTCTCCGGCGACTACTTGCCGGCGGATCTTCCTGAGACCGCCGCTAAAGTTCCCAAGATCAACAACAACGCTGAGGAACAGTTTGCTCCTGCAAGCCCTCGGGCTTGTGCAGTTGAAGCAAGTGTTCCCGACAAGCCTCGCCCCGGCGAGCTTGCCGGGGGACCGTCAGCTCCGACAGGACCAGAGGTCTTTGCCGTAGAAGCTGGGGTTCCCGCAGCGGCCCTCGAGCCTTTAGTCCTTGCCGTCGAGCCCCGGGCTCCGGCATGGGCGCAGCAGATCGTCCGTTTTCTACAAACTGGAGAACTTCCCGACGACCCTCAAGAGATAGAGAAGATAACCAGGCAGTCAAGTATGTATCAGTTTGTGGATAACGAGCTGTACAGAAGAAGACTCAATGGTGTCAGGTTGAAGTGCATCTCCAGGGAAGATGGACAGAAGCTGTTGGCAGAAATACACGGAGGCATATGCGGCCACCACATTGGCGCAAGGGCACTTGCCGGGAAAGCTTTCCGGCAAGGGGTCTTTTGGCAAGAAGCCCTCCAAGATGCAACTGCACTAGTAACCAAGTGTGAAGCGTGCCAGTTCCATGCAAAGCAAGTTCATCAGCCAGCTCAAGCTCTCCAAACAATCCCTTTGTCCTGGCCCTTCTCGGTCTGGGGGCTCGATATCCTCGGCCCTTTCCCTCGCGCTGTCGGGGGCTTTGAGTACTTGTACGTTGCAATCGACAAGTTCACAAAGTGGCCAGAAGTGGAGCCAGTGAGAAAGGTGACAGCACAGTCAGCGGTCAGGTTCTTCAGGTCGATTGTTTGCCGTTTCGGGATCCCTAACAGGATCATCACCGACAACGGTACGCAATTCACTAGTCGCACCTTCATGCAGTACGTCCAAGACCTTGGCGCCAAGGTCTGTTTCGCTTCTGTTGCTCACCCGAGGAGCAACGGTCAAGCGGAGAGGGCAAATGCTGAAGTGCTGCGCGGGCTCAAGACAAGGACCTTTGACAGGCTGCGCAAGTGCGGAAGAAATTGGATAGAGGAGCTCCCGGCGGCTCTTTGGTCAATCAGAACGACACCAAGTCGAGCCACCGGACAGACACCTTTTGCTCTAGTCTATGGAGCAGAAGCAGTTCTCCCCACGGAACTCGTATACGGATCTCCTCGAGTACTCGCTTATGATGAGCTCGAGCAAGAGCAACTGCGGCAAGATGACGCATTGCTCCTTGAGGAGGGACGTCTCCAGGCTGCTGTACGAGCTGCTCGATACCAGCAAGCTTTGCGCCGCTATCATAGCCGCAAGGTCAAGGCCAGGAGTCTCGAGGAAGGCGACCTTGTTCTTCGGCGTGTTCAGTCCGCCAAGAATTCCAACAAGTTGACGCCGAAGTGGGAAGGCCCTTATCGGGTGAGACAAGTTACGAGGCCCGGCGCTGTCCGCCTCGAGACCGAAGAAGGCTTACCGGTGAGCAACTCCTGGAACATAGAGCATCTTCGCAAGTTTCACCCCTAAGGCGCGGTTGCCGTGATCCGCTCCGGCAACCACCTTTTGTACAAGCTTTGCCGCTGTTGCATGTAACCCTTTGTACAAAGCCGGGCGCAGACCCCGTGCATCAGTAAAGTTTTCGTGTTTTTTGCATCGATTGCCTTTTGCATGCTTCTCTTTGCTGATTGCATGTTCTGTTTGGCATTTGATGCAACACTCAGATATACGGTAAGCACTATTACGCCGAAAGGCCAGATACTTGTTTCCCTCTCCCTTTCTCTTTCCTCTTAAACAGAAGGAATCTTTTGCAGGTGGAAGACGACGTAATGAGAGCGCAAGGAGGGGAACCGCGCCCGCTACCTCTGCTTTTATGGGGGAGTGGGGGGGCGTTTCGCCCTTTCCATTAAGAGATCGTGGGCACGTCCCATCCCACGGCGCCGCAATCGACGCGTGCCGTTACCGTGGGGTGCGGCGGATATGGAAGTGGATTCGGCGCGCCGCGGGCCGCGGGTGCCCGTGCACTGTTTTGGGCCTGGCCCAACAGAGCTCGGCACCGTGTGTGGCCCAGGCCCGGGGGCTCCTGTCGGTGTACTAAGGTAGGGGTACCCCAGTACCCCAACTCGTGCACGGGCAGTTGCAGCTTCCCGCGGCAAGGTTTACTGCGTGCTCGCCGGAGACCTTCCTGCTCCCTATTAAACCATTCAAAAACAAAGTATACAAGACATAAGACCGAGACCCCGGCAAGAGGAGCTTGCCGGGAAGGCTGTACCAGGCTCAAGACTGTTCCGCCAACACAAGACCCTGGCAAGAGGAGCTTGCCAGGAAGACTAGAAGACATCGCCTCGGCGCTATGCGCGCCCCGGCAAGGGGCCCGGGGAGCGACAAGTTCCCGGGCCCGGCAAGATCAAGGCCCCGGCAAGGTACTTGCCGGGAAGGCTGCGCTGTGTGCCCGCGCTCCAGCTCATCGGCCCACGCGTCGCCCTGGGGCCTATCCAGGGACGCGTGGCGGATGGCTGTGCAGCCTGGGGTACACGGTGGCACTCCACGGCGATAAATCCGTCGCCGTGGCGGACGGAGACGCTAAGGCGGGAGCTTTTGGGGTCGACGGCGACGGGCATTAAATGCCCTTGTCCCCCACTGTTAAAGTAGGTATAGACCACTGTTCGGTACTGTAGCTCCACTGTTCCCGCACTGTTACAACTACCACCTCTTTTACATTTTTACCCCTTTCTCCTACGTTGACACCTGTCGGTGACCCCTTGCACTATAAAAGGAGGCCCATGCACAACGTGGAGGGGGTTCGAAACCTAGATTACTCTCACGCACGGTGTAGCTGCTTCTTCAAGCTCCCGAGCGCCTCACTCAATACACAACCAAGCAGGAGTAGGGTTTTACGCATCCGTGCGGCCCGAACCTGGGTAAAACTGCCCGCGCGTCTGCCCCGATCTGCTCTTTGTGCTCCCTCCGCCCTCGTACCGCACAGACAAGGGGCTCCGGTCCCATAGGTGTTCGTGGCGGACAGTTTCCCCCGACATCTTTGGCGCGCCAGGGCTTGTCGGGATAGTCCCCTGCTTGTCGCTAGATTCGCTTGCCGGTGACGCTGACTCCTCGTCGGACTCCCTCTCCGCTACTAACGCAGCACTAACCACCTGGTTGGTTGCCGCTAAGTATAGCAACAACTTTTCCTGTGGTTTAGGTGCGACAAGTATAGGAGTGGAGGACAGGTACCGTTTCAAATCTTGCAACGCCGCCTCCGCTTCCGGAGTCCACTTCATGGGACCTGCCTTCTTCAAGATTTTGAAGAAAGGTAGGGCGCGTTCTGCGGATTTTGAAATGAACCTACTGAGGGCGGCAACGCAACCTGCAAGCCTTCTGACATCCTTGACACGCTTCGGGGCTTCTATCTGCTCGATGGCTTTGATCTTGTCGGGGTTGGCCTCAATCCCCCTCTGTGATACAAAGAACCCGAGAAGCTTGCCGGAGGGAACTCCAAAGACGCACTTCTCGGGGTTCAGCTTGAGCTGTATCCTGCGCAGGTTCTGAAACGTTTCTTCCAAGTCTTGAATCAGTGTTTCTTTGCTCTTGCTCTTCACCACGATGTCATCCATGTAGGCTTCTACATTCCTGTGGATCTGTGGCTCAAAAGCAGTGTACACTACCCTTGCAAAAGTTGAGCCTGCATTCTTCAACCCAAATGGCATGCGGATAAAGCAATAGGTGCCACATGGAGTGATAAATGCAGTCTTCTCTTCATCTTCCTTGGCCATGAAAATCTGGTGATAGCCTGAGTATGCATCAAGAAAACAGAGTAGCTCACATCCGGCAGTGGAGTCAACGATCTGGTCAATGCGCGGCAAAGGGAAGGGATCCTTGGGACATGCTTTATTGACATCAGTGAAGTCTATACACAATCTCCACTTCCCGTTGGCCTTGCGCACGACGACTGGGTTTGCCAGCCACGTCGGATGGATCACACCTCTAACTAGGCCTGCTGCCTCTAGTTTCTTGATCTCCTCATTGATGAACTCTTGGCGCTCCACGGCTTGCTTCCTCACTTTTTGCTTGATGGGCCGCGCATGAGGACAGACAGCAAGCTTGTGCTCAATCACCTTCCTGGGAACGCCGGGGATGTCAGACGGTTGCCAAGCAAACACATCGACATTCGCCCGCAGGAAGGCGACGAGCGCGCTTTCCTATTTGCTGTCAAGGGCGGCACTGATGGTGAAGGTACCACCAGTGCCATCCTCCTTTGCGGACACTTTCTTGGTTGCCGGAGGAGCAGCCATTCCTTTCTTGCTCTTGCCGGTGGAGCTCGATGGAACGTCCTCGACGGCAGCGCAGCACTCCGAAGAGGTGCGGTTGCCGGAGTGGGTCCCAGAGCATTTGCCGGACTTGGTCTTCGTCTTCTTCCCCCCGGGAGCTTCAGCGGCAAGAGTATCCTTCTCGGCCGCAGCTGCCGCATCCCGGTAAATCTTGTCGGCGCAAATAAGCGCATCTTTCTTGTCACTGTGGACAGTGATGACGCTTATCGGCCCCGGCATCTTCAGCACGTTGTAGGCATAGTGGGAAGCTGCCATGAACTTGGCGAGGGCGGGACGGCCGAGTATTCCATTGTAGGGCAATGGAATATCAGCGACGTCAAAGGTGATGCGCTCAGTCCTGAAGTTGAGCTCCCCGCCAAAGGTCACCGGCAGAGTAATCTTTCCCTTGGGCTTGCTCCTTCCCGGGTTGATTCCTTGGAATGAACCGGTCTCTTCGAGCTCGCCGTCTTGAATCTGGAGCTTCTTGATCACAGCAGAGGAGATCAAGTTCAGCCCGGCCCCGCCGTCAACCAACATTTTGGTGACCTTGAGGTTGCGGATGGTGGGGGAAACCAGCATCGGCAAGCACCCGACCGCCGTGGTGCGGTCAGGGTGATCCTCAAGGTCAAAAACGATGGGCGTGCTGGACCATTTGAGGAGCCTGCGCGACTCCACGGGCGGCTCCGCTGCATTCACCTCACGCACCCACTGTTTCAGCTGGCGGTGGGAGGTGTGCAGAGAGGCGCCACCGTCGACGCACAGGACCTCCGTGGCTTTCTGGAACTCCTGCTCGCTGTTCTCGTCGTCCTCCATGTCTTCATCGTCGTCCTCGTCGTTGTCGCGGCCCCGGGGAGGTCGATCTCCTTGCCGCTGCTTAGCCTTGCCGCGGCGTCCTCCCCGGCCATTGAATGGCCGCTTCTTGCTGGGCTCTTCCCCGCCACCTTGGGCCTTCTCCTTGTCGCGCCTTTCGTACTCAGCTTTTTGCTGCTCGACGAGATACTCGACGCGCTTGCAGTTGGAGAGATCGTGACCCTTGGTGCGGTGAATCTTACAGTATTGCTTGTCGGAGCTACCCGGCTTGTCGGCCGCCGCCGCAGGGGCAGGCTCCTTGCCGGAGCCGCCGGCCTGCGCTTGCTTGGCGGGGGCCTCCTTGCCGGACTTCTCGACGGCAAGCACTTCCTTCTTGCCCTTCTTCCTGTATTTCCGCCGCCGGCTCTTCTTTGCCGGGGCGGCGTCGTCGCTGTCGCTTCCCCCTGCGCCAGCATCCTCCCCGGGGAGTTTCCTCCCCTCTTCTGCACGGGCGCACTTGTCGGCAAGAGCGTAGAGCTCGCTGACGTCCCTGATCTTGGTCATCGCCATCTCCTCACGCATGCGGCGGTTACGCACGTTCTGATGGAACGCGCTGATAACCGCAGCAGGGTGAACGTCGGGGATGTTGTGCTGTACCCGGCTGAAGCGTTGGATATACTTGCGCAGGGGTTCGCCTTCCTTCTGGGCCAAAATGTGGAGATCGCTCTCCTGGCCATGGGGTTTGTGGCCGCCGGTGAAGGCGCCAACAAACTGATGGCAGAGGTCGGCCCAAGAAGAGATAGAGCCTTCCGGCAAGTGCATGAGCCACGAACGGACGTTCGGCTTCAGCACGAGCGGGAAGTAGTTGGCTAGGATCTTCGTGTCGCGCCCCCCGGCAGCTTGCACTGCTATAGTGTAGACGCTGAGAAACTCCGAGGGGTGCGTCTTGCCGTCGTACTTCTCCGGTACGTCGGGCTTAAAGTTCTTCATGCTGGGCCACTGGACGCGCCGCAGCTCGCGGGTGAACGCAGGGCAGCCTGCCGCGTACGGCAAGTCGCCTGGTTCACCGGGCGCGGGTGCGTCGACAGTGCTCCCAGCTCTCTTGTCGGATTGTCGCCGAGCTTCTCGGCGGCGCTCGATCGTGGTCCGAGCGTCTTCATCTCGCCGGTCGTCGAGGACCTGGCGCTGGTCCCGACGGGCCCGCGGGTCCGACGAGGCTGTGGAGCCGTCGTCGGGATTGTTCCGGCGGGGCGGCGTCTTCTGCTTCTGCGGCGGGGAGTGCACGCTTGTCGCACCCCCGGCAGTCTTGTCGCCGATAGCCTTCGTCTTCTCAGCCTGCCGCGGCCGTGAGGCCGACGGCTGCTGCGGAGAGTCGTTGTTGGCGAAGTCTATCAGGCTCCGGATAGTGGCCCTCCATTCCTCGGCCTTGTCGGCCGCTGGAGGAAAATCGAGGAGCAGCTGCGCCCTTGCGAGCGCTTCTGCCGGAGTAGTGGGGAACGCGGGCGAGCGGTGCGAGGAGCGGGATACGCTCGGACTTCTAACGACGTTAGAAGGTGCGGGGTCCCGTGCCGGCGCCTTCGCTTTGCTTGTGCCCGGACGGGGGTCCGGGGCGTCCCGCGAACCTCCAGTATGGCCTTGTCCCAGCAAGCGGATACCACCTCCCGTGGTATGGCGCTGCGGGGTCGTTGTGTGCTGTGATGGACGCGGCGCGTCCACGGAGACCGAGGTCCGGTCGTCCGTCTTGTTCTTGGATCTGGTGGCACCGTGAGTGTCCTCGCCGGCAACCACCCTTCCGACGGCGTCTCCCCCGCCCACCGTTGGCTCTGGTGGCGGCGGGTGAGACGCAGACGGGCCTCCGACCTCCGAAGGCTTCTTCTTCGGGGCCATGGAGTTGTCGCTGATGAAGTTGTTGATGAAGCTGGAGAGGTTGATGAAGAATGCGCCCGCGCGAACGCCGGATCAGGTTCGCACAACCTCGACGCCCCCTACCTGGCGCGCCAAAGATGTCGGGGGAAACTGTCCGCCACGAACACCTATGGGACCGGAGCCCCTTGTCTGTGCGGTACGAGGGCGGAGGGAGCACGAAGAGCAGATCGAAGCAGACGCGCGGGCAGTTTTACCCAGGTTCGGGCCGCACGGATGCGTAAAACCCTACTCCTGCTTGGTTGTGTATTGAGTTGAGCGCTCGGGAGCTTGAAGAAGCAGCTACACCGTGCGTGAGAGTAATCTAGGTTTCGAACCCCCTCCACGTTGTGCATGGGCCTCCTTTTATAGTGCAAGGGGTCACCGACAGGTGTCAACGTAGGAGAAAGGGGTAAAAATGTAAAAAAGGCGGTAGTTGTAACAGTGCGGGAACAGTGGAGCTACAGTACCGAACAGTGGTCTATACCTACTTTAACAGTGGGGGACAAGGGCATTTAATGCCCGTCGCCGTCGACCCCAAAAGCTCCCGCCTTAGCGTCTCCGTCCGCCACGGCGACGGATTTATCGTCGTGGTGTGCCACCGTGTACCCCAGGCTGCACAGCCATCCGCCACGCGTCCCTGGTTAGACCTCAGGGCGACGCGTGGGCCGATGAGCTGGAGCGCGGGCACACAGCGTGGCCTTCCCGGCAAGCGCCTTGCCGGGGCCTTGATTTTGCCGGGCCCGGGAACTTGCCGCTCCCCGGGCCCCTTGCCGGGGCGCGCATAGCGCCGAGGCAACGCCTTCTAATCTTCCTGGCAAGCTCCTCTTGCCAGGGTCTTGTGTTAGTGGAACAGCCTTGAGCCTGGTACGGCCTTCCCGGCAAGCTCCTCTTGCCGGGGTCTCGATCTTCTGTTTTGTATACTTTGTTTTTGAATGGTTTAATAGGAGGCAGGAAGGTCTCCGGCGAGCACGCAGTAAACCTTGCCGCGGGAAGCTGCAACTGCCCGTGCACAAGTTGGGGTACTAGGGTACCCCTACCTTAGTACACCGACAATCATCAATCTTATTCAATTTTTCTTCTATGGAAGCGAATTTTTTGGGCATTGATAAATTCTTTAATATTATTCTCTAGATCAGAGGTGTTCCTATTATTATTGTAAGATTGATTTCCATAGGAATTACCATAATTATTATAGGAATTACTAGGAAAAGGCCTAGGATTAAAATTACCAATATAAGCATTGTTGTTAAAATTATTCTTGAGATAAAGTTCACACCTATAGCATCACTAGTTTTCTCAATCAAGGTAGACAAAGGCATGTCATTAGGATCAATAGGAGCACTTTTACTAGCAACCATTTTCATAAGAGCATCAGCTTTTTCATTCAAAGAATCAATCTCAACCGCATTAATCTTTTTGCTTATCGGCGCCCTTTCGGTATGCATTGCAAATAATTCGCCATAATATTATCAAGCAATTTGGTGGCTTCACCCAAAGTAATTTCCATAAAAGTGCCACCAGCAGCGGAATCCAAAAGATTTCGAGCAACAAAATTCAATCCCGCATAAAAAAATTGTATGATCATCCAAAGATTTAACCCATGAGTTGGGCAATTCCTTAGCATTATTTTCATCATTTCCCAAGATTGTGCAACATGCTCATGTTCAAGTTAATTGAAATTCATGATCTAGGTTCTAAGGGATATAATTTTTGCGGGCGGAAAATATTTAGTAATAAAAGCGTCTTTGCATTTGTTCCAAGAATCAATGCTATTGTGAGGTAAAGAAGAAAACCATTTTTTTGCATGATCTCGCAAAGAAAACAGAAATAATTTCAATTTCACAACACCATTGTCCACATATCTTTTCTTTTGCATATCGCATAATTCCACGAAGGTATTGAGATGGGACGCGGCATCCTCATTAGGAGTGCCGTAAAATTGATATTTCATAACAATATTCAACAAAGCAGTATTAATATCACAAGTCTCCGCACTAGTGGCGGGAGGAACAATCAGAGTGCAAATAAAATCATTGTTGTTGGATTGGAAAAATCACGCAACTTAGTGTTCTCTTGCGTCATTTTTGAGCAATTGTAAACAAGAACACAAGTGGGCGATAGATTCGACAGGAAAAACGGCAAACAGAAAAGACGGCGAATAAAAACGGTAATTTTTTGTGAAGTCGGGGAGATGAAAACGAGAGGCAAATGGCAAATAATGTAAATTGTGAGGAGATGAGATTTGTGATTAGGAACCTGGTATATGTTAAAGGTGCTCCCCGACAACGGCCCTAGAAATTCCTTTTGATGACTGCTAGAACTACGTTAGTATTTCCCCAAAGAGGAAGGGATGATGCAGTATAACAGCGGTAGGTATTCCCCTCAGTGATGAAACCAAGGTTATCGAACTAGTAGGAGAACCAAGCAACACAACATAAACAGCACCTTTCTACTTCTCGAGCTTGCGTTCTATTCCCTCGAAGAGGAAAGGGTGATGCAGCACAGTAGCGTAAGTATTTCCCTCAGTTTTTGAGAACCAAGGTATCAATCCAGTAGGAGACCACGCGCGAGTCCCTCGCACCTGCACAAACAAATAAGAACTCCACAGCCAATGCGATAAGGGGTTGTCAATCCCTTTACGGCCACTTACGAAAGTGAGATCTAATAGATATGATAGTTTGATATTTTTGGTATTTTTGGATATAAGAACAGAAACTAAAAACGGTAAAGTAAAGTACATTGTAGATTGATATGTTGAGAATAGACCCAGGGGCCATAGGTTTCACTAGTGCCTTCTCTCATGATAGCAGAATTCTACGGTGGGTGAACGAAATACTATCGAGCAATTGATAGAAAAGCGAATAATTATGAGAATATCTAGGTATGATCATTATATATAGGCATCACGTCCGTAACAAGTATACCGCAATAATTCTGCATCTACTACTATTACTCCACACATCGATAGCTATCGAGCATGCATCTAGAGTATTAAGTTCATAAGAACAGAGTAACGCCTTAAGCAAGATGACATGATGTAGAGGCCAAACCAAACCAATAATTCGAAGAGACTTGCAAGGATATTATAATCATAAATAAAAGAGTTCAGAAAAGAACCAAATATTTCTCATAGATAATCTTGATCATAAATCCACAATTCATTGGATCTCGACAAACACACCACAGAAAGAGATTACATCGAATAGATCTCCTCGAAGACCTAGGAGAACTTGGTATTGAGATCCAAAAAGAGAGAAGAAGCCATCTAGGTACTAACTATGGACCCGAAGGTATGTGGTAAACTACTCACAACTCATGGTGAGGCGATGGTGTTGATGTAGAAGGACTCCATGCAAGATCCCCCCTCCGACGGAGCTCCAGAATAGGCCCCAAGATGGAATCTCACGGGAACAGAAGGTTGTGGTGGTGGAACAAGGGTTTTCTTTGTTGCTCTGATGTTTTCGGGGTACATAGGTATATATAGGAGGAAGGAGGGCACCGGGGGACCAACATGGGGCCCACGAGGAAGGGGGGCGTGCCCCCCACCCTCGTGGACGCCACGTGTGCCCTATTCCATGGTTCTCAAGTCTCCCGTGAAGATATCGCTCCGAAAATCTCTCCCCCGAAGGTTTCATTCTGTTTGGACTACGTTTGATATTTCTTTTCTGTAAAATCCTGAGATAGGCAAAAAACAGCAATCTGGACTGGGCCTTTGGGTTAATAGGTTAGTCCCAAAAATAATATAAAAGTGTATAACAAAGCCCATTAAACATCATAAATAATAGCATGGTGGAACAATAAAAAATTATAGATATGTTGGAGACGTATCAAGCATCCCCAAGCTTAATTCCTGCTCGTCCTCGAGTAGGTAAATGATAAAAACAATTTTTTTGATGTGGAATGCTAATCAACATAATTTTTAATATAATTCTTTTTATTGTGGCATGAATGTTCAGATCTGAAAGATTCAAGACAAAAGTCTATATTGACATTAGAAATAATAATACTTCAAGCATACTAACAAAGCAATCATGTCTTCTCAAAATACCATGGCTAAAGAAAGTTATCCCTACAAAATCATATAGTCTAGCTATGCTCCCTCTTCATCACTCAAAATATTCATATCTTGCACAACCCCGGTTTCAGCCAAGCACTTGTTTTCATACTCTATTCTTTCAAACCTTTCAACTTTCACGCAATACATGAGCGTGAGCCATGGATATAGCACTATGGGTGGAATAGAATGGTGGTTGTGGAGAATACAAAAAGGAGGAAGATAGTCTCACATCGACTAGGCGTATCAATGGGCTATGGAGATGCCCATCAATAGATATCAATGTGAGTGAGTAGGGATTGCCATGCAACGGATGCACTAGAGCCAAAAATGTATGAAAGCTCAACAAATGAAACTAAGTGGGTGTGCATCCAACTTGATTGCTCACGAAGACCTAGGGCATTTGAGGAAGCCCATCATTGGAATATAGAAGCCAAGTTCTATAATGAAAATTCCCACTAGTATATGAAAGTGACTAAACACGAGACTCTCTATCATGAAGAACATGGTGCTACTTTGAAGCACAAATGTGGAAAAAGATAGTAGCAATTGTCCCTTTTTATTTATTTTTATTTTTTTCTTTGTTTTTTCTTTTTTTTTTCCTTTTTTGGGCCTTTCTTTTTCTTGGCATTTCCTTCTTTTTTATTATTTTTTTCTTTTTTTCTTTGGGACAATGCTCTAATAATTATGATCATGACACTTATATTGATTTACAACTCGATATTACAACTCGATACTAGAACAAAGTATGACTCTATATGAACGCCTCCGGCGGTGTACCGGGATGTGCAATGAATTAAGAGTGACATGTATGAAAAATTATGCATGGTGGTTTTGCCACAAATACGATGTCAACTACATGATCATGCATGGCAATATGACAATATGAAGTGTGTCATATGAACGGAATGGTGGAAAGTTGCATGGCAATATATCTCGAAATGGCTATGGAAATGCCATGATAGATAGATATGGTGGTTGTTTTGAGGAAAGTATATAGTGGCTATTTTGAGGAAGGTATATAGTGGGTGTATGGTACCGGCGAAATTTGCGCGGTACAAGAGAGGCTAGCAATGGTGGAAGGGTGAGAGTGCGTATAATCCATGGACTCAACATTAGTCATAAAGAACTCATATACTTATTGCAAAAATTTATGAGTCATCAAAACGAAGCAATCAACGCATGCTCCTAGGGGGGAGGTTGGTAGGAGTTAACCATCGCGCGCCCCCGACCTCCACACAAAGGATGACACTCTACAAATACCTCATGCTCTAACTTTGTCACATAGCGGTTCACCATACGTGCATGCTACGGGAATCACAAACTTTAACACAAGTATTTCTCAATTTGATAATAACTCCACTAGCATGACTCTAATATCACTATCCTCATATCTTTCAACAATTATGAGGCATCAAACTTCTCATCATATTCTATGCACTTTGTATGAATTTTTTACTACATTCATCTTGGATGCCTATCATGTTAAGGCTAGTTTTATAGCCAAAGCACATTACCATGCTGTTCTAATAGACTCTCAAAAGGATATAAGTGAAGCATGAGAGATCAACAATTTCCACAAAATAAAATTACCACCGTCCTCAAAAAGATATAAGTGAAGCACTAGAGCAAACTATTTAGCTCAAAAGATATAAGTGAAGCACATAGAGTGTTGTAACAATTCCTAGGCCATATTTATCTCTCTCAAGAAGGTGTGTCCAGAAAGGATAATTGTGGAAAACTAACAAGCAAAGACTCAAATTATACATGACTCTCCAAGTAAAACACATATCATGTGGTGAATAAAAATATAGTCCCGAGTATACTTACCGATAGATGAAGACGAAAGAGGGGATGCCTTCCCGGGGCATCCCCAAGCTTAGGCTTTTGGTTGTCCTTGAATTTTACCTTGGGGTGTCTTGGGCATCCGCAAGCTTAGGCTCTTGCCACTCTTTGTTCCATAGTCCATCAAAGCAATACTCAAAACTTGAAAACCTCACAACACAAAACTTAGACAAAAATCTCGTGAGCTCCGTTAGTATAAGAAAACAAACCACCACTCAAAGGTACTGTAATGAACTTATTCTTTGTTTATATTGGTGTTAAACCTACTGTATTCCAACTTCTATCTGATTCATACTCCCCAATACTACTCATAGATTCATCAATATAATCAAACAACACACGAAAAATAGAATCTGTCAAAAACAGAACAGTCTGTAGTAATTTGTAACCTTTGCATACTTGTAACTACAAAAAAATTGGAATGTAACATCCCAAATTTTCATTTTGGAATTTTTTACAATTATTAGCTAAGAATCTATGCATTTTGTTTGAATTGAGTGGCATTTGGAAATTTCAGAGGCATTTGAGTTTTATCTGACTTTGAATTCAACTTGGCATTTGAAATTTATTTTAAAAATCCCTGACAAATACTTGTTTAAAAGTATGAGAGGAGCTAACATGACACTCCAAAAAGTCAGAAGAAATCAATGCCAAAAGTTTTGAATTCAAATTTGAGTGTCATTTGGATTTTTTTAGAAAAATGTTTTTTATAAAGTTTTTATTTAGCCTCTGAAAAAAATAGTTCAGCTTGTAGGATTTTTTCTCTCTGAATTTGTTGATATATATGTGTCCTTTATAAAAATATTTTTATTTCTGTCTTTTTATTTTCTCTCTTTGTCTAATTCAAAAAAATGAACCTACAGCCATGACCCATTTTGGCCCAACTGACCAAGCAGCCCACTAGCGAAGCGTTCATCTTCCTCCTCGGGCACATGTGTACGTTCACGTACAGAGAGACATCCATGGCTTAGGCTAGACCCCAACGCTTACTCTCCCTCCCCTCCCCTCCCTCGCCTAGAAATTTCTTTGAACGGAACCCGCTCGCCTCCCTCTACCTTTTCCCCTTCACTAGTGCGCCTTAATTTGTGGGGACCCCGACTTAGAAGTCGAGATCACCGAATGCACGTGTACAGTGATCCCAGAGATCAATCCATCCCACCAAGCTCTAGCAATCCCCCCGAGGCAGTGGGCTGCATAAGCCACCTTCTCGCGGTATTCGGTGCATCCGACTAGCTCCAGAATTTCCTCAATGGAACGGACCCAGTCATCTGCATCCAGGGGTTCAGCAGTCTCAATGAAGGTTGGCGGTGCATGCTTCTTGAACTCTGCCAACGTGGAACGTCCATTGCCATTCCCCGCCGGCTGGCGGTTGTTGATGACAGCTTGAGCAATCAGCTGGAGAGCTGCAGTGTTGGCTTGGCGTTCCTCTCGGAAAGCTTGGAGAAGCTGAGCCATGTCCATGCTTGGAGGAGGTGGTGGTGGAGCTTGGTCGTTGGTTTGGTCGTGGCCTGCCTCTGGCTGAGAGGATGCTCCGGCTTCGGGCTGCTGGGTAGAGGTACCAGTACGAGTTACAACAGGCATCCTGTTGGAGCGGTAAAAGGTCTCATGACTCGGAAGAGGGATAGCAAGATAGATGGGTGCCTAGTAAGGGGGTGGGTGTGACACTAAATCAAATTATGCAAGGGCCGAAAGGCCAAAAAAACATTCATTAAAAATCCAAATGGGTGATGTAGTCGTTTACACATTCCCGAAGGAAGAATACGACATACATCCAGACACAACAAAAG
Organism: Secale cereale; assembly: GCA_902687465.1. Lineage (NCBI taxonomy): Eukaryota > Viridiplantae > Streptophyta > Magnoliopsida > Poales > Poaceae > Secale > Secale cereale. Next base: position 657,885,837 of record LR738710.1, read on the forward strand.
CAAACACTAGATGGTTTCATATGAACCATACAAGGACTCGACTGCGCATAGGGGTTACACGACCTATCCTACCGTAGAGGTTACAACTGGCATATCCGAGTAGCGAATAATGCCTAAGCGGTGGAATGCTCGGTTGCGTATTCCGGCTCTTCTGGGTCTTCCTCCTTGTCTTCGTCTGTCTGGGCCTCCTTGTCACTTGAGGGTGTGGGGGAGTGGAGGAGTTGGATACGATGGTGCTTCGTCGGTGGTGCAGGGAAAAGCTTGCGATATTCCCTTGCCGTCATCCGGTGTCGCCGAGGTGGTTCTTCACCCTTGGAAGATACATCCTCGGAGGGCCTTCCGCCTCGATATGCGATAGCGGATTGTCCAGAAGGTGCTCCTTCCTTCTTGATCCTATTTGCCTTATCTTGAGCTTGACAAAGAAGTGCCTTGGTCTTGTGAAGTTCTTCTCGAAGCTTCATTGATTCCGAGGCCAAGTCTTGTGCCAGGCTGTCGGCACATAGACTGAAGTAGGTCTGGAACCGAAGCGAGAGTCCTTCCTTCAGTGGAGGGGCTAGTGCGCTGCTTTCTTCGTCACCTTCCTTCCGGTAAGGTAAGAAGCGAGTTGTCATCTTGGCTGCCATCTCCGGAAGAAGCTCGCGGAGATGGGTTAACGCCTTGAGTGCAGCAGCCTCGACAGCGAGTGGTAGTGTTGCCATCCGGGGTCCCTCGAAGAACCAACTTGTGGGAGGATCGTTTGCCTTCACGATCACTTCCACATGGTACTCCACCTCAGTGTCTCTCACCCAATGCTCAAGGTAGGTGAGGATGGGTGCTCGGTGGAACTGACATTCCTGGAGGCTATCCTCGAGAAGTAAGGGAAACCCAGTGGTCAGGTGCTCTTCGGGTACAGCGGCCATCTACAAAGGTGGAATAGGAGGGGTTAATAAGCTGATGAAATCTCAGGTTTAGAAAAGGAGAGAGGTTCAGAAGGTTTTTGAAAAAGGGGTCTCATCTAACTAACGCCCATGCTAACCAAGGCTTCCTACAGTCAGGATGGCTCTGATACCAGCTCTGTGGGGACCCCGACTTAGAAGTCGAGATCACCGAATGCACGTGTACAGTGATCCCAGAGATCAATGCTCACTGAACACACAGAAGCTGAATAACAAGAGTCTTACATCCATACAAATAGTCTTACACGAATTAAGGCCATTATGGCCAAATCTTACATAGATAGAGCCTCACGGGCTGAATAGCAAATAACTCAAATAGCGGAAGTCTTCGATAACGGGTAGAACCCATGCCATCTGCCTTAACCCTACAGGCATTCTGACTGGGATAGCGTCCTAGTTCGCATGTTTGTCTCCAAAGAACTCTTCCTCATATTCCTGTTCTTCCATGCCTGGCCAATTAAATAACCAGTGGCAAGCCAATGAGTACTTTGAATGTACTCGCAAGCAACCCATGATGTGGTTCAAAGTAACAATGCAACTGAATGGTAATAAACAATCTAGCAAGGGCTAGAATAAACATTCTACTATCAAGTTTATGCATCAATAACCTCGCGTAACTTCGAAGACAGGTTACCGATATCAACATGAATAAGATTCAACTCATCGAGTCAAGTCACCATCCTTGACTTATCACACACATTCCAACACCGATGAAGTAAAATTCTGGACATAGTTTAAGTAACACCACCCAACTGTCCATGACCGTGGACACGGCTATTCGAATAGTTTGACACTCTGCAGAGGTTGTACACTTTACCCACAAGATCCGGGGAACTTCCGTGTCATCCACGACCCGCGGTACCTCAAGTACCCGGGGTAAGCACCCGGTCATTACCTTTCCTTAGACGACACTAACATAGAGTCCACTCGATGGTACACGGCCCTCGGGTACAACAATAGATCACGGGACTTGCCCTAATTTCAATGTCACGCGTACCCGAAGGGACCAACGGTGTGTCTGGTGCCCTGTAAAAACAGTCATGGCCGTCTATCCAAGCACGACCCCGTCCCGGAAGAGACCTCAAGTCTTTCCGTCACTAGTAATGCGGGCACCATGCTAGTATCGACCTAAGTAATCAATAAAGCCCTGTCCCATAAGGGGTAGTGTGGTTGCACATGTTTGGTTGGGATGGTAGTCACACATAAATCTAATCCATCATTCCACCATGCACATGATATTTCTGGCACATCACTTCTTTCTCAAGTGATGACCTAACACATCATCACCCTCGGGCATTAGGGGCACCCGATGGGTTCATGCAAAGATTTCAACTACGAGGGTTCAAATCACACATGCATCATATAAGCATCATGACCAACTATTTTCATGTCATCTAGCACATAGGGAGATCATCAATAATGCATGCATCATGTGGTGGTTCATCTAGGTTACCATCGTAACCCTATCATCATGCATCGGAAACAAATGGGTTCCGAGAACAAGTGTATCATGGTCAAAGGGCTGCTTGCCTAGATTGGCTTGGTCTTCAAAGTCTTCAAATCCTTCTTCGTCTTCTTCCACAGCAACTTCGTCAAATACGGGATCTATACGTCGCATAATAACCACGGGAAAATAAGAATACAAACAAAACAGAAAAATCAAATTGCTCAGAAAAATGTCAACTCATTTTTGTAAAATACTAGAGGAATTTCTAAGGTGGGGAAAAATCTTAGTTGGAGTTTTGGAGTTACAGAATAGAATCTATTGATTTTTGAACAGGAGTATTACTGCCCAAATTTCAATTTAAATTTGAACAGAACAGAAAAGTTTCATGGATTTGAACGAAAGTGGTACCATTAAATAGGTTGGAATATTACAAGATTTTAGGAGTTGGAAATATTTAATTTGGACCATTATTCTTTTCTGTAGAAATGTTTAAAACAATCACAGAAAAGAAAAAGAATAAAAAGACCTGTGCAACTGGGCCAGAGAGGCCACAGTGCACGGCCCAGGGCGGTCCAGCCCAGCCGCACGGGAGCCTGCGCGCGCACGTCAGGTTTTTGAACCTGACGGGCGGGGCCCGTGGGTCAGTGACAGAGAGGAGGGGGAGAGAGGTGTGGGGATGACAGGCGGGGCCCGCCTGTCATCTCTAACCTTGCGGCCACGGCGACGGCGAGCTCACCGGCGAGGTTCCCGGCCACGGCGACGGCAACGGAGGGCAGGGATGAACTCAGCGTCGTGTCGCGGATGCAGGGTGGTGGTGCGGCACGCCGGGGAGGTCCGGTTCGCCGGCGACGAGGTGGGACGGCGGAGGCTCGTCGGGAGGTGGTTGCTGAGGTTGTTTCCGACTGCAAATGGAGGGGGAAACAAGGGGGAAAGGATCAGTGGAGCGCGGAGGTTCTGAATCAGGTGAAAGGAGGGGCAGGGGAGGCCCGTACCGCGAGATCACCGGCGGCCCGACGCGGCGGCGCTCCGGTCGATCCCGAGTACTGGGACCTCTTGGGGTCGAACTGAAGGTGCTGGGGGGCTCAGTGGAGTGGAGTGAGGCTGGTGGTGCTGCTGGAGAGGCTCGGGAGGGGCTATATATAGGTGGTCGACGGAGGCCCGTGGTCTAGTGCGCCGACGAGCTCCGGCTCGAGGCTACAGCACACGGGAGGCCAAGGGGATGAGTCCGTGGAGTTTCTGGACGATCTCCACGTCCAGCAGAAGTGAGAGGAGGAGCGGGGGAGCGTCTGGAGCGTGCGCGCGTGTGAAGCAGCAGAGTGGCCGTCGCGGGCGGCCAGCGCGCATGCGACGACGACCACTGGAGGGCGCAGGAGGAGGGGGGACAGCGCCGAGGAGGTTGCGGACGTCGAGATGCCTCGACTGGCGCGAAGGGGAGGCCCGAGGCTGTCGGGGGAGGCTGATTGGCCGAAGCTACAGTGCTTGTCTGCACTGTTGCGTGCTCCAGAGCGCGCGTTTGGCTGGCATCGCCGCGCTCTCGCCGTCCTGGTCAAAACCAACGTGTCCAGCAGCGTCTAGAAGGTCAGGGGGAGAGTAAAGAATTGGCCTGAGGCCTTGGATGCCCTGGAGATGCTGAGAGAGAGAGAGGGTGCTGGTGAATGGGTGAAAACTTGCTGTCCAGCAAGGTAAAACAGGGCTTTCACCCCTCAATCATGGAGCTGGGGTGCTGGGGAAGTTACTGGAGGTAGCTAGTAACTCAATGATCATGTGGTAAAAAGTTGAGGCCATGGATAAAAGTAAAAGTGATCAAGTTAGAGGTTTTAGTAAATCTGCAGAAGGTGTTTGATCAGTGTTTGGTCAAGTAAATGACCTCCACTTGACATGGCACTTAACAGGGTTGAAAGACTTGAGAAAATAGGGTGCTTTACCAAATTTGGGCTCATTTGAAGAAACTAGCCAATGTAACTTTGGTGAACCCTAGAAATCAACAGAAACAATTTCATCTTGATTGGGTCAAGCTAATAATCTCCTCTTGATGCACCACTTGGTGTAGCATCATTATTTGGGGTGTTGATCATGCCCACAAAGTTTGAAGCTCCAGATAAAAAGTTGGTAATGTAAAGTTGTTCAAATTTGCATTTGAACAGAAAGGGTTTTGAGGTGATCTGATCAAGTTGCTCTATTCCAAATCTTGTGCCATTTGGTCTAGATGCCTTATTAGGCTATTCCAGCATGTGCACCAAGTTTGAGAGCAATTGGACAAGTTTGGCAATGTAAAGTTGCTCAAACTTCAAATATGGACAGAATGGTTATGAAGGGGTTTGAGGATGTTTTCTTGCTTCCCAAGGCATGGGACTTGGCAAGATCAACCAATATGTCATATATGACATGATAGAATTTCCCTGGTATTTTTTGAGAAAAATTCCTTTGTAAATATTTCAAAAGCTTGAAATATCCAGAAAGGGTTTTAGAGGGTTTAGCCCATTATTTTGAACATGACCAAGTGTTGAAACTCTTATATATGGACAATATATGTCCTCTGAGTCTCTCTGAATTTTGGCAAATATTTTTGAAATAGTTAAATAATTTTCCCCTATTAAAGACCATTTCTGGCCTTAAGAAAAATCTTTTAAATAAAATAGGAAAATAACTTTTTAAATTATACCTTTGTGGTTTCTAGGAGTCCTATGACTACTAGGTCTCAAATAAACCTTTTGAAATAATTTTCTCACCCTAAATCAAGTACTTGCAGTGCAAATCTCAATTCAGGGGTTTTTGGAAAACTAAATTTATAAAATACTTTTTGGCCAAATTAATTTTGTAAGAAAATACTATACTGTTATATAACACTTGGCATGATCATTGGGCAGAAGTTTTGGGTATGGAGATGAATTCTACAAGAGGTCATAGTTGACTTTAATGAGCACAAGAAAAAGCACATGAAGAAAACTCAATTCCAAATAAAAGCCAAATGATGCTAAAAAAAATTGCTGGTCCAAATTTTCATGCTTCAAAGTTACAAATAACATGTTACAAAATGCAGGGTGTGACAGACCTACCCCCTTACAAGAATCTCGTCCCCGAGATTCCTAAACTAGGGCTTAAAAGAGATCGGGAAACTCAGATCTAAGATAGTCTTCTCGTTCCCAGGTTGCTTCTGCTTCGGTGTGGTTGCTCCACTGGACCTTGAAGTACTTGATGGTACGGCTTCGCGTACGTCGTTCTGCTTCGTCCAGAATGCGAATGGGCTTCTCGCGGTAGGTCAAATCAGGCTGCAGATCAATGGCTTGGTGATCCACATCCTTGTAGAGATTGGGCTTGTCTGGAACTTGGAGACATTTCCGGAGTTGTGACACATGGAATACATTGTGCACATCGGATAGCTCAGGTGGTAGTTCCAACTGATAAGCCACTTCTCCTCATCGTGCAGTGATCTCAAAGGGGCCAATGAACCTTGGTGCGAGCTTCCCCTTGACGTGGAAACGCTTGGTTCCCTTCAGAGGAGTTACCCGCAGGTACACATGGTCCCCGACATGGAAACTCATGTTCCGACGTCGAGTGTCAGCATAACTCTTCTGCCTTGACTTGGCTGCCTTTAATCGCTCTCTGACTAGTTGGACTTGCTCTTCTGCTGCGCGGAGATTATCCGGTCCAAAGACTAGTCCTTCTCCAGTCTCTGACCAGTTGAGGGGTGTGCGACATCTGCGTCCGTACAACACCTCAAATGGTGCCATCTGAAGGCTTGACTGGTAACTGTTGTTATAGGAGAACTTGGCAAACGGGAGACAATCTTCCCACTTGGCTCCATACGCCAGGACACAGGCTCGGAGCATGTCTTCGAGAATCTGATTGACTCGTTCTGTCTGACCTCCGGTCTGTGGGTGGAAAGCTGTGCTGAAGGACAACTTGGTTCCCAAGGCTTCTTGGAACTTCTTCCAGAACCTAGAGGTGAACTGGGTTCCTCGATCTGACACAATCTCCTTGGGAACACCGTGAAGACTTACGATTCGGTCGATGTAGAGAGCTGCCAGCCGGTTGCCATCATAAGTGGTCTTGACAGGAATGAAATGGGCCACCTTGGTCAAATGATTGACTATGACCCAGATAGAGTCATGTCCTCTATTCGACCTTGGTAATCCAGTGATGAAGTCCATTCCGACTTTATCCCACTTCCACTCAGGAACCTTGAGTGGTTGAAGCAATCCAGCAGGTCGCTGATATTCAGCCTTGACCCTTTGGCACACATCACACTTTGCAACATAGGTTGCAATCTCTCTTTTCATCCCGTGCCACCAGAATCGTGCCTTCAAGTCTTGGTACATCTTGGTTCCTCCGGGGTGTATGGAATACGGAGTGTCGTGGGCTTCTTGCAGAATCAGCGTCTTCAGCTTGGTGTTGTTTGGTACGCAGAGGCGACCTTTGTACCAAACAATCCCGTGCTCGTCTTCGGAGAATCCTGGGGCCTTGCCCAGCTTCATCTTCTTCTTGATGCCTTCGATGCTTGCATGTCCATCTTGTGCCTTCTTGACGTCGTCCATCAGGGTTGGTCTGACTTCCAAATGATCCAGAAATCCAGGGGTGACCAATTCCAAACTGAATTGTTCGATCTCCTTAAACAAGGCTGGCTGCCTTTCTTGAATAACGGCATTCAAAGAGCAAGCCTTCCTGCTTAAGGCATCGGCCACCACGTTAGCCTTCCCAGGGTGATACTGAACACTGAGGTCATAGTCTTTGATGAGTTCCAACCATCTCCGCTGCCTCATGTTCAATTCCTTTTGGGTGAAAATGTACTTCAGACTTTTGTGGTCTGTGTAAATCTCACACCGTTTCCCTAGGAGGTAATGCTGCCATGTCTTCAAGGCATGAACTACTGCCGCTAGCTCAAGATCGTGAGTAGCGTAGTTCTCCTCATGGGGTCATAGCTGCCTGGAGAGGTATGCTATGACGCGGCCTTCCTGCATCAGAACGCTTCCCAATCCGGTTCGAGAGGCATCACAATATATCACGAACTCCTTGTGAATATCAGGTGTTGCCAGAACTGGGGCGGTGGTCAATCTCTTCTTGAGCTTTTGGAAGCTCTCTTCGCATTTTGGCGTCCACTCAAACTTCTTGTCCTTCTTGAGGAGCTGAGTCATTGGTCGTGCAATGCTAGAGAATCCTTCCACGAACTTGCGGTAATAGCCCGCTAGTCCGAGGAAGCTTCTGACTTCCTTGACGGTCGTTGGAGATTGCCATTGGGTCACAGCTTCGATTTTTGCAGGATCAACAGATAATCCTTCTTCGGTCAAGACATGACCTAAGAATACAACTTTATGCAGCCAGAACTCACACTTGTTGAATTTGGCATACAGTTGGTGCTTACGAAGCTTGTCTAGGACCATCCTCAGGTGCTGCTCGTGCTCTTCCTCCGACTTCGAGAACACAAGAATGTCATCAATAAAGACAACAACAAACTTGTCCAAATATTCCATGAAGACTTTATTCATGAGATACATGAAGTAAGCTGGGGCATTGGTTAACCCAAAAGACATGAACGTGCACTCGTACAGGCCATATCTGGTTACGAATGCCGTCTTCGGAATATCTTGGGGTCTGATCTTCAGCTGGTAGTACCCAGATCTGAGGTCGATCTTGGAGAATACCTTGGCTCCGCTGAGCTGATCAAACAGATCGTCGATCTTGGGAAGTGGATACTTGTTCTTGATTGTAACTTCATTGAGGGAACAATAGTCAATGCATAAGCGGATGGTACCGTCCCTCTTGGCCACAAACAGAACAGGAGATCCCCAAGGGGAGGCACTTGGGCGGATAAATCCCTTCCTTAGCTGCTCTTCCAACTGCTTCTTCAACTCGGCTAATTCTTCCGTCCCCATTCTATAAGGCTTCTTATAGATGGGTCCTGCTCCGGGCACGAGCTCGATGATGAACTCAATGTCCCGGTCAGGGGGCATTCCCGATAGTTCATCCGGAAAGATATCAGGATACTCACATACCACCGGTACTTGATCTAGCCCAACTTCAGACAGACAGTTGACTTTAGCGGCTTGAGCGGAAGAGGAGTTGGGAGCAAACTTGACTTCGACTCCTTGGTCATTGGTCACAGTGACTGTCCGATTGGCACAGTCTAACAAGCCTTGGTGCTTGCTGAGCCAATTCATGCCTAGGATCACATCCAAGCCTTGCGATCTCAGGACGATAAGGTCTGCTAGGAAGTCTACACCGTTAATGGTAATACTGACTCCTTTACAGCCTATCTTGGCTCTCATCTCGGCTCCGGGGGTTTGTACCACCATAGGGTTATTCAGGGGTGTAGGGGTCATGCCACTTTTTAATGCAAATCTTTGAGTGACAAATGAATGCGTTGCTCCAGAATCAAACAAGACAGTTGAAGGTGCTGAGTTGACAAGGAAAGTACCCAGCACGACGTCCGGGTCTTCCTGGGCTTCTTCAGCAGTGACGTGATTCACACGCCCCTTCCCATAGTTCGGTGGATTGCGAGGAGCTGGGTTCCTTGGTGGCATTCCACGGCCTTGTCCCTGGTTCTGCGCATTGGGGCGCGGGGCATCAGGCTTCTTGTTGGGGCACACCCTTGAGATGTGTCCGGGCTGACCACATCCAAAGCAAGTGACTTGATTTGGATTGATCTTGTTGCCACCACTGGTATTGGGGTTGAAAGCTGGCCTGGGGTTGGCATACTGCTGAGGCTGAGGGTTGGCACGAGGTGCAGGAGCTCTTGGTTGCTGATAGGTTGGCTTGGCCGGGGCTGACTGCCAAGGACGAGGCTTCTGGTTGCTGGAACTTCCCTTACTGACCAACTTGCGCTTGCGAGTGTCTTCCAAAGCACGCCGCTTGTCTTCAAGCATAAGTGCCTTGTTCACCAGGTCAGGGAAAGACGGGCAGTCGCACACGACAAGCGAGTATTGCAGAGTCTGATTAAGGCCTTCCATGAAGCGCTCCCTTTTGGCAGCATCAGTGCTGACATCTTCAGGGGCATACCTTGACAGAACACTGAACTTCTGCATGTACTCCTTGACAGTGCCACTTCCTTGCTTCAGGGCTCGAAACTCGCGCTTTTTGATAGCCATGATTCCGGAAGGAATGTGGGCCTTGCGGAATTCTGACTTGAAGTTAACCCAAGTGATGTCTTGTTCAGCATGCATGACCTTGAATCCATCCCACCAAGCTCTAGCAGTCCCCCCGAGGCAGTGGGCTGCATAAGCCACCTTCTCGCGGTCTTCGGTGCATCCGACTAGTTCCAGAATTTCCTCAATGGAACGGACCCAGTCATCTGCATCCAGGGGTTCAGCAGTCTCGATGAAGGTTGGCGGTGCATGCTTCTTGAACTCTGCCAACGTGGAACGTCCATTGCCATTCCCCGCCGGCTGGCGGTTGATGGTGACAGCTTGAGCAATCAGCTGGAGAGCTGCAGTGTTGGCTTGGCGTTCCTCTCGGAAAGCTTGGAGAAGCTGAGCCATGTCCATGCTTGGAGGAGGTGGTGGTGGAGCTTGGTCGTTGGTTTGGTCGTGGCCTGCCTCTGGCTGAGAGGATGTTCCGGCTTCGGGCTGCTGGGTAGAGGTACCAGTACGAGTTACAACAGGCATCCTGTTGGAGCGGTAAATGGTCTCATGACTCGGAAGAGGGATAGCAAGATAGATGGGTGCCTAGTAAGGGGGTGGGTGTGACACTAAATCAAATTATGCAAGGGCCGAAAGGCCAAAACACATTCATTAAAAATCCAAATGGGTAATGTAGTCGTTTACACATTCCCGAAGGAAGAATACGACATACATCCAGACACAACAAAAGCAAACACTAGATGGTTTCATATGAACCATACAAGGACTCGACTGCGCATAGGGGTTACACGACCTATCCTACCGTAGAGGTTACAACTGGCATATCCGAGTAGCGATTAATGCCTAAGCGGTGGAATGCTCGGTCGCGTATTCTAGCTCTTTTGGGTCTTCCTCCTTGTCTTCGTCTGTCTGGGCCTCCTTGTCACTTGAGGGTGTGGGGGAGTGGAGGAGTTGGATACGACGGTGCTTCGTCGGTGGTGCAGGGAAAAGCTTGTGATATTCCCTTGCCGTCATCCGGCGTCGCCGAGGTGGTTCTTCACCCTTGGAAGATACATCCTCGGAGGGCCTTCCGCCTCGATATGCGATAGCGGATTGTCCAGAAGGGGCTCCTTCCTTCTTGATCCTATTTGCCTTCTCTTGAGCTTGACGAAGAAGTGCCTTGGTCTTGTGAAGTTCTTCTCGAAGCTTCATTGATTCCGAGGCCAAGTCTTGTGCCAGGCTGTCGGCACATAGACTGAAGTAGGTCTGGAACCGAAGCGAGAGTCCTTCCTTCAGTGGAGGGGCTAGTGCGCTGCTTTCTTCGTCACCTTCCTTCCGGTAAGGTAAGAAGCGAGTTCTCATCTTGGCTGCCATCTCCGGAAGAAGCTCGCGGAGACGGGTTAACGCCTTGAGTGCAGCAGCCTCGACAGCGAGTGGTAGTGTTGCCATCCGGGGTCCCTTGAAGAACCAACTTGTGGGAGGATCGTTTGCCTTCACGATCACTTCCACATGGTACTCCACCTCAGTGTCGCTCACCCAATGCTCAAGGTAGGTGAGGATGGGTGCTCAGTGGAACTGACATTCCTGGAGGCTATCCTCGAGAAGTAAGGGAAACCCAGTGGTCAGGTGCTCTTCGGGTACAGCGGCCATCTACAAAGGTGGAATAGGAGGGGTTAATAAGCTGATGAAATCTCAGGTTTAGAAAAGGAGAGAGGTTCAGAAGGTTTTTGAAAAAGGGGTCTCATCTAACTAACGCCCATGCTAACTAAGGCTTCCTACAGTCAGGATGGCTCTGATACCAGCTCTGTGGGGACCCCGACTTAGAAGTCGAGATCACCGAATGCACGTGTACAGTGATCCCAGAGATCAATGCTCACTGAACACACAGAAGCTGAATAACAAGAGTCTTACATCCATACAAATAGTCTTACACGAATTAAGGCCATTATGGCCAAGTCTTACATAGATAGAGCCTCAGCTGAATAGCAAATAACTCAAATAGCGGAAGTCTTCGATAACGGGTAGAACCCATGCCATCTGCCTTAACCCTACAGCCATTCTGACTGGGATAGCGTCCTAGTTCGCATGTTCGTCTCCAAAGAACTCTTCCTCATATTCCTGTTCTTCCATGCCTGGCCAATTAAATAACCAGTGGCAAGCCAATGAGTACTTTGAATGTACTCGCAAGCAACCCATGATGTGGTTCAAAGTAACAATGCAACTGAATGGTAATAAACAATCTAGCAAGGGCTAGAATAAACATTCTACTATCAAGTTTATGCATCAATAACCTCGCGTAACCTCGAAGACAGGTTACCGATATCAACATGAATAAGATTCAACTCATCGAGTCAAGTCACCATCCTTGACTTATCACACACATTCCAACACCGATGAAGTAAAATTCTGGACATAGTTTAAGTAGCACCACCCAACTGTCCATGACCGTGGACACGGCTATTCGAATAGTTTGACACTCTGCAGAGGTTGTACACTTTACCCACAAGATCCGGGGAACTTCCGTGTCATCCACGACCCGCGGTACCTCAAGTACCCGGGGTAAGCACCCGGTCATTACCTTTCCTTAGACGACACTAACATAGAGTCCACTCGATGGTACACGGCCCTCGGGTACAACAAAAGATCACGGGACTTGCCCTAATTTCAATGTCACGCGTACCCGAAGGGACCAACGGTGTGTCCGGTGCCCTGTAAAAATAGTCATGGCCGTCTATCCAAGCATGACCCCGTCCCGGAAGAGACCTCAAGTCTTTCCGTCACTAGTAATGCGGGCACCATGCTAGTATCGACCTAAGTAATCAATAAAGCCCCGTCCCATAAGGGGTAGTGTGGTTGCACATGTTTGGTTGGGACGGTAGTCACACATAAATCTAGTCCATCATTCCACCATGCACATGATATTTCCGGCACATCACTTCTTTCTCAAGTGATGACCTAACACATCATCACCCTCGGGCATTAGGGGCACCCGATGGGTTCATGCAAAGATTTCAACTACGAGGGTTCAAATCACACATGCATCATATAAGCATCATGACCAGCTATTTGCATGTCATCTAGCACATAGGGGGATCATCAATAATGCATGCATCATGTGGTGGTTCATCTAGGTTACCATCGTAACCCTATCATCATGCATCGGAAACAAATGGGTTCCGAGAACAAGTGTATCATGGTCAAAGGGCTGCTTGCCTGGATTGGCTTGGTCTTCAAAGTCTTCAAATCCTTCTCCTTCTTCTTCCACAGCAACTTCGTCAAATACGGGATCTATACGTCGCATAATAACCACGGGAAAATAAGAATACAAACAAAACAGAAAAATCAAAGTGCTCAGAAAAATGTCAACTCATTTTTGTAAAATACTAGAGGAATTTCTAAGGTGGGGAAAAATCTTAGTTGGAGTTTTGGAGTTACAGAATAGAATCTATTGATTTTTGAACATGAGTATTACTGCCCAAATTTTAATTTAAATTTGAACATAACAGAAAAGTTTCATGGATTTGAATGAAAGTGGTACCATTAAATAGGTTGGAATATTACAAGATTTTAGGAGTTGGAAATATTTAATTTGGACCATTATTCTTTTCTGTAGAAATGTTTAAAACAATCACAAAAAAGAAAAAGAATAAAAAGACCTGTGCAACTGGGCCAGAGAGGCCACAGTGCACGGCCCAGGGCGATCCAGCCCAGCCGCACGGGAGCCTGCGCGCGCACGTCAGGTTTTTGAACCTGACGGGCGGGGCCCGTGGGTCAGTGACAGAGAGGAGGGGGAGAGAGGTGTGGGGATGACAGGCGAGGCCCGCCTGTCATCTCCAACCTTGCGGCCACGACGACGGCGAGCTCACCGGCGAGGTTCCCGGCCACGGCGACGGCAACGGAGGGCAGGGATGAACTCAGCGTCGTGTCGCGGATGCAGGGGTGGTGGTGTGGCACGCCGGGGAGGTCCGGTTCGCCGGCGACGAGGTGGGACAGCGGAGGCTCGTCGGGAGGTGGTTGCTGAGGTTGTTTCCGACTGCAAACGGAGGGGGAAACAAGGGGGAAAGGATCAGTGGAGCACGGCGGTTCTGAATCAGGTGAAAGGAGGGGCAGGGGAGGCCCGTACAGCGAGATCACCGGCGGCCCGACACGGCGGCGCTCCGGTCGATCCCGAGTACTGGGACCTCTTGGGGTCGAACTGAAGGTGCTCGGGGGCTCAGTGAAGTGGAGTGAGGCTGGTGGTGCTGCTGGAGAGGCTCGGGAGGGGCTATATATAGGTGGTCGACGGAGGCCCGTGGTCCAGTGCGCCGGCGAGCTCCGGCTCGAGGCTACAGCGCACGGGAGGCCAAGGGGATGAGTCCGTGGAGTTCCTGGACGATCTCCACGTCCAGCAGAAGTGAGAGGAGGAGCGGGGGAGCGTCGGGAGCGTGCACGCGTGTGAAGCAGCAGAGTGGCCATCGCGGGCGGCCAACGCGTGTGCGACGACGACCACTGGAGGGCACAGGAGGAGGGGGGACAGCGCCGGGGAGGTTGCGGACGTCGAGATGCCTCGACTGGCGCGAGGGGAGGCCCGAGGCTGTCGGGGGAGGCTGATTGGCCGAAGCTACAGTGCTTGTCTGCACTGTTGTGTGCTCCAGAGCGCGCGTATGGCTGGCATCGCCGCGCTCTCGCCGTCCTGGTCAAAACCAACGTGTCCAGCAGCGTCTAGAAGGTCAGGGGGAGAGTAAAGAATTGGCCTGAGGCCTTGGATGCCCTGGAGATGCTGAGAGAGAGAGAGAGGGTGCTGGTGAATGGGTGAAAACTTGCTGTCCAGCAAGGTAAAACAGGGCTCTCACCCCTCAATCATGGAGCTGGGGTGCTGGGGAAGTTACTGGAGGTAGCTAGTAACTCAATGATCATGTGGTAAAAAGTTGAGGCCATGGAGAAAAGTAAAAGTGATCAAGTTCGAGGTTTTAGTAAATCTGCAGAAGGTGTTTGATCAGTGTTTGGTCAAGTAAATGACCTCCACTTGACATGGCACTTAACAGGGTTGAAAGACATGAGAAAATAGGGTGCTTCACCAAATTTGGGCTCATTTGAAGAAACTAGCCAATGTAACTTTGGTGAACCCTAGAAATCAACAGAAACAGTTTCATCTTGATTGGGTCAAGCTAATCATCTCCCCTTGATGCACCACTTGGTGTAGCATCATTATTTGGGGTATTGATCATGCCCACAAAGTTTGAAGCTCCAGATAAAAAGTTGGTAATGTAAAGTTGTTCAAATTTGCATTTGAACAGAAAGGGTTTTGAGGTGATCTGATCAAGTTGCTCTATTCCAAATCTTGTGCCATTTGGTCTAGATGCCTTATTAGGCCATTCCAGCCAGTGCACCAAGTTTGAGAGCAATTGGACAAGTTTGGCAATGTAAAGTTGCTCAAACTTCAAATATGGACAGAATGGTTATGAAGGGGTTTGAGGATGTTTTCTTGCTTCCCAAGGCATGGGACTTGGCAAGATCAACTAATATGTCATATATGACATGATAGAATTTCCCTAGAATTTTTGGAGAAAAATTCCTTTGTAAATATTTCAAAAGCTTGAAATATCCAGAAAGGGTTTTAGAGGGTTTAGCCCATTATTTTGAACATGACCAAGTGTTGAAACTCTTATATATGGACAATATATGTCCTCTGAGTCTCTCTGAATTTTGGCAAATATTTTTGAAATAGTTAAATAATTTTCCCCTATTAAAGACCATTTCTGGCCTTAAGAAAAAGCTTTTAAATAAAATAGGAAAATAACTTTTAAAATTATACCTTTGTGGTTTCTAGGAGTCCTATGACTACTAGGTCTCAAATAAACCTTTTGAAATAATTTTCTCACCCTAAATCAAGTACTTGCAATGCAAATCTCAATTCAGGGGTTTCTGGAAAACTAAATTTATAAAATACTTTTTGGCCAAATTAATTTTGTAAGAAAATACTATACTGTCATATAACACTTGGCATGATCATTGGGCAGAAGTTTTGGGTATGGAGATGAATTCTACAAGAGGTCATAGTTGACTTTAATGAGCACAAGAAAAAGCACATGAAGAAAACTCAATTCCAAATAAAAGCGAAATGATGCTAAAAAATTTTGCTGGTCCAAATTTTCATGCTTCAAAGTTACAAATAACATGTTACAAAATGCAGGGTGTGACATAATTCCACCTGTAATGTCCACCATGAGCGTTTGAAACTGCAGCCATTAACACATCTCGCCCCACCAACTCTGGACCTCCCTAGGCCCTATAAAAAGCACCTTGCGAGCCCCTCTCACCCCTCGTCCAAAGCCCTCTCCTTCTGGAGCTTTTCCCAGTCCCTAACCTCGCCAATTGCTCGCCGGAGTTCGTGAGTTCCGGCGACCTCTCACCGTGTGTACATGAAGCTATCTACAACCACAACTTGATCAAGTGGTTCACCTCATCGTCCTCTACACCGCCCCACACGCATCCTTCGCCGAAGCACACCGGAGCCGCCTTCTTCCTCGTCTCCGGCGACAAGTCCAGTGAGCACCCAGCCAGCCAATCAGAGAGCGCCACTTGTCTGTGGTCGAATTTTTGTACTTTTTCCAGTATTTTTCTAATCTCAGATTCTATACCAAATCTTGTTTCTAGTATATCTTTTAGTCTATAGATCTGATTTAGTTGATTCTTTTTCCTATGGTTTCATAGAAATATCCTCTATCCAGAGAACAAAATAAAAAATATTTTTGAAAATTTTAATATTTGAATTCAAACAGATCTGAATTAAAACTTCGTTAGGCCATAACTTGAGTTTCGTAACTCCGTTTTGGGTAATTCTTTTTGCTAATCGAAGCTTGTGACATGTAACTTCTGTTAAAACCAAATCCATTTACTTTGTTGCTGTAAAAATTATGTTCTGTACAGAAACTTTATTTGGGTGTTTTTGGAGTTTTTTGAAGTCTTTTATTTGTTTTCTTTTTGGATCTTTGCTTGTATGCTTATGTATGTTATTGCTTGCTTACGCTAGATCATCCGGAGTGCGAAGCTTGCTACTACGGATCTTTAGAGTTCAACGAACGTCAGCAAGGTAAGTTCACACTTTGATTATAATTTTCAATACCCATTTTTACTATGCATTAGTTTCACCCTCAAAGATTACATGAGTAGGATTGGGAACATGTGGATATGCTTTGTAGTTTATGTGGTAGGAACCTATGACCTTTTATCACCCCGGGAATATTCGCTATCTCATATATTGCTTAGTCTTGCTCGTAGACGGGGATTGGTATGTGTGATACATGCAAGTTGTGAGAGATATTAATATTTCGGGACAACATAAGGTGGCAACTTTAATACACATCTGGATGGATTGTTTGGGGCACCTGGAGTAACTAGTGCTTGCCCAAGGGGAATCCCGGAGTACCCGTGTGATTACCCTAGGTCCGCCACCCAGACTCAAAGGGATCATAAGATATTTCATGCCTAGAAATTTCCGTGTGCAGCCACAAGCCATTATGGGCTCTGGCATAGTTGAGTAAGTTGTGTCACCTCTTTCCGTGGTAGACTAGCTGATGTAGGGGAAAGTAGGTGTACCGGTCTACCCATGGTTTGGAGGAAATACTTCAGAAAGACCATGTCTCGATCTTCCGATCATGGAGGTGGTCGAGTCTTGTGGGGAAAGTGCGCAAACCCCTGCAGAGTGTACAAACTAATCATGATTAGCTGTGTCCCCGGTTATGGACAACTTGAGTATCTAGAAGTGAATTATTGGTTGATCTCATCACTCTATTTAATGAAATTGTTGGGTTACTAATAACTTGGGAATTTTGGAATTGAGTTGGAGGAACCTTCTCAATTATGGCATTCTATTTTAGTAGTAAATAAAAATTTATTCCTTTGTTGTAGGGTAAAATTGGCTTTATGCAAAAATTAAACTTAGAGCCTCCACCAGCTAAAATTGCATATAGAGATAATCTTTTTCATTATTATTATTCTATGGTGTGAAATTTCCAGCATATTCCATGTGCTGACCTACATGGCTGCAACATCTCATGTTGCAGAGTTTTTCGACGAGGATTAAAGGTGCGATATGGCGTTGTTCTGCACTCAGTTTGCCGTGGAGTTGGATGGACTCATTTACCTTCAATGTGTCCGCAGTTATTTTTATTTAGATGACCTTTTGCCATATTATTGTAAAAAATACTCTTTTGAGGACCTCGATGTAATAAAGTGTGTGATTGAACTATGTTATAATTCCTCGAGTACTGTGTGTGTCAGCATACCGATCCAGGGATGACACTTAAGCACAGAGACTTTGATCCATTTGGGTCGGGTTGCTACAAGATGGTATCAGAGCACACGCTGACTGTATGATGCGACCACTAGGAAATGGAAAACCGTAGGAAGAAAACTCTATTTTACAGCTTCCTTATATATCCGTTGGTCTGTACTCTTCTCTATTCATTTCTATCTCTTCTCTACTTCAATTAAATAGTTGTTGAACTCCATCACCAAGTCGCTCAGCCGATGAGACATATGAAGACATCACTGATGAAGAAGAAGAAGCTAGAATTGACTTTGATTTGAGAAGATTTAGTTTAGACCACCACAACCGAATGGAGTCCAATCATAGATTGCGGTAGTATGAAGAGATCATATCTCTTGTGGATACGATCTTACCTATAGGTTTTGCTTGTGTGGTGTGATTTGTGTGAATTGCTTGATTTGAAGTTTTATTGCTATCATAAGCATATGGGTAGTGATTTCTCTCATTAGACCCTTATTCTATTCTCATTTCCCATCCACTCTAAACTGAATAGATGCCTCCGAGATGTGACCCGGAATTTCCGTCGGAACTTACCCAGTTGATCCAGAACCAGAATGCCCTCATGCAGCTACTCATACAGAATCAGAACCAGGACAACAACAACAACCCACCACCACCACCCTCGGTCGACAACCTTACACATTTCCTGAGGTTGAACCCACCCGTGTTCTCTAGCAGCACGGAGCCGATCGTCGTAGATGACTGGCTTCACAAGATCGGAAGGGAGCTGACCATCGTAGGATGTACTGACGCTGAGAAGGTGCACTTTGTCGCACATCAACTAGATGGACCAGTAGCTTCATGGTGGGAGAATTACACCACCACATTCCCCATAGCCAATGTGACTTGGGATCAGTTCCAGCAGGCGTTCCGTATCGCACATGTTTCAGCTGGAGCTATGAGTCTGAAGAAGCGTGAGTTCCACAACTTACGCCAAGGAAATTGTTATGTTGGTGATTATGTGGAGGAATTCAGCAAGTTATCCAGGTATGCTCCCAGAGACGTGGCTGATGATGCCGCTAAGTAGGAGAAACTTCTGGAGGGACTAAATGATGATCTGGGACTTCAGTTGACCGTGGCTACCTTTAACAATTATCAAGAGTTGGTCGACAAGGCTCTCATTCTGGAAGGCAAGCAACAAGAGGTGGAGAATCGCAAGAGAAAGTACGGACAGAGAAAGTACAACTCTGGAGTTCAGCAGAAGCCCCGCTATACCCCGTACTCGGGAAATAATGGGTCAGGATCCGGCAAGTATGGTGGACACACTCACCATAACCATGGAGGACATTCACATCATGGAGGGAATGGACACAACCATAATGGACATAGGAATGGCAATGGAAATGGAGGAAACAACAATCTACATCACTCCAACCCCGCTACATCGGCAAAGAAGGATCTAAGCCACATTACCTGTTTCAAGTGCGGGAAGACCGGACACTACGCCACCGAATGTCTAGAGGCGAAGAACGGGAATGGCAATGGAAGCTCTGGAAATAAGCCAAATCCTTTCACCAGAGGTCAGGTGAACCATGTCAATGTGGAGGAAGTTTTTGACCAGCCTAACGCCGTTGTTGGTAAGTTCTAGATTAATTCATTTACAACCCTTGTTCTTTTTGACACTGGTGCATCACATTCATTCATATCAAGGGGGTTTGTGGATAAGTTTAAGTTCCCGACCGTAGCCCTTAAAACACCAATGTTAGTGAGTTCCCCAGGAGCAGAGTATATGGCTAGCCGGGGATGTTTTCAGTTGCCATTGACCATAGGGAGACACGTTTTCCCCACAGACCTCATCATCCTAGAATCACAAGGATTGGACGTAATTCTAGGCATGGACTGGCTATCCAAGTATGAAGGGAATATTGATTGTGCCAGTAAGTCGATTCTTCTCACCACCACAGAGGGGAAACCGATTAAGTATGTGTCGAGGCATACGCCAAGGAGGACTCAAGTAAATTCGCTTTCGGGAGTTGTTTAGGAGGAAGTACTAGTTGTGAAGGATTATCCCGATGTATTCCCCGAGGAATTGCCCGGCATGCCACCAGATCGGGACATAGAGTTTTCGATTGAATTGTTACCAGGCATAGGACCAATATCCAAGAGAACGTACCGGATGCCCGCAAATGACCTGGAGGAAATTAAGAAGCAGATTAAGGAATTATTGGAGAAAGGTTATATTCGACCGAGTTCATCATCTTGGGAAGCCCCAGTGCTTCTAGTTGCGAAGAAGGATGGATCCTTGAGAATGGTTGTAGATTATCATGCACTGAACGAGGTGACAATCAAGAACAAGTACCCTCTACCAATGATCAATGATTTGTTTGACCAACTACAAGGAGCAAAAGTTTTCTCAAAGATCGATCTTCGATCTGGATATCACCAGCTGAAGATTCGAGAATAGGATATACCCAAGACAACCTTTACCACGAGATATGGGCTTTATGAGTATACGATCATGTCTTTTGGTTTGACTAATGCCCCTGCCTATTTTATGAGTACGATGAATAGGGTATTAATGGTGTTCTTGGATAAGTTGTTGTGGTATTCATTGATGACATATTGATTTACTCAAAGAATGAAGAAGAACACAGGGAACATTTGCGCTTGGTTCTTGAAAAGCTCAGGGAACATCAGTTATATGCAAAGTTCAGCAAGTGTGAATTTTGGTTGAAGGAAGTTGGATTTCTCGGACATGTTATATCAGGAGAAGGAATAGCAGTAGACCCTTCCAAAGTTGAAGCCGCCACCGAATGGAAGGCACCCACCATAGTCCCAGATATACACAGTTTTCTTGGACTTGCGGGATATTAGCGAAGGTTTATTGAGAATTTCTCCAAGATCACAAAGCCCATGACAGAGTTATTGAAGAAAGACACCAAGTTTAATTGGACCGAGGAATGTGAGGCTAGTTTTTAGGAGTTGAAGAAACATTTGGTTACAGCACCAATGCTAATCCTTCTGAATATACGCAGGGATTTCCTAGTATATTGCGACGCTTCTCGTCAGGGATTTGGAAGTGTTCTTATGCAAGAAGGAAGATTTGTTTCATATGCCTCACGTCAGCTTCGACCTCATGAGCGGAGTTATGCCACGCATGATTTGGAGTTAGCAGCCATAGTGCATGCGCTCAAGACCTAGAGGCATTTTCTTATTGGAAATCATTGTGATGTTTACACGGATCACAAGAGTTTGAAATACATCTTCATGCAGAAGGAGTTGAACCTCAGGCAAAGAAGATGGTTGGAGCTCATAAAAGATTATGACATGAAATTGCACTATCACCCAGGAAAGGCCAATGTTGTGGCAGATGCATTGAGCCGCAAGAGTTATGTCAATACCCTCACAGCAGGAGGATTACCTCATGAGTTAATTGATAATCTCAGAGATCCCCGATTGGAGATAGTACCACGAGGTTTTGTTGCCGCAATGGAATTCAATCCACATTGTTAGGAAAAATCCGAGAAGCCCAGAAGTTAGACAAAGGTATTGCGGAAATAAGGGAAAGTATGAACCGAGGAAAGGCAGAAGGTTTTCGTGAGGATGAACACGGAACCTTATGGTTTGAGCAGCGTATTTACGTGCCTAATGACACAGAGATCAGGAAGTTGATTCTTCGAGAGGCTCATGATTCGCCTTACTTGATACACCCAGGCAACACCAAGATGTATTTGGACTTGAAGGAAAGTTTCTAGTGGACAGGTATGAAGAAGGATATTGCCGAGTACGTTGCAGTATGTGACGTATGTCAGAGGGTTAAGGCAGAGCACCAGAAACCAGCAGGATTACTTCAGCCCTTGCCGATACCAGATTGGAAGTGGGACAAGCTTGGCATGGACTTTATTACAGGATTACCCAGGACCCGATCAGGCTATGATTCTATTTGGGTAGTGGTTGATCGCTTGACCAAGGTAGCTCACTTCATCCTCGTGAAAACCACATATACAAGTGCTAAGTTGGCCAAGATATATATGACCAGGATCGTATGTCTGCATGGAGTTCTGAGGACCATCGTATCAGATAGAGGAACACAGTTTACCTCAAAGTTTTGGCATCGGTTACACGAAACTTTGGGTACCAGGCTAGAGTTTAGTACAGCTTTTCATCCGCAGACAGATGGGCATACCGAGAGAGTCAATTAGATTCTAGAGGACTTGTTGAGAGCTTGTGCGCTAGATTATGGATCTAGTTGGGATGATAATTTGCCTTACGCAGAGTTCTCATGTAACAATAGATATCAAGCTAGTTTGAAGATGGCCCCTTTTGAAGCTTTGTACGGAAGGAGGTGCAGGACACCATTGATGTGGGATGGAGTTGGAGACCGTAAATTATTTGGTCCCGACCTTATCATAGATTCAGAGGATAAAGTCAAGTTGATCCGTGACAGACTTAAGATAGCCCAGTCCAGGCAGAAGAGTTATGCTGATGCTAAACGCAAGGAAGTAACCTACGAAGTCGGAGATAGAGCATATCTTCGTGTGTCTCCACTTCGAGGAGTCAAACGGTTTGGAGTTAAAGGCAAACTAGCACCACGATTTGTGGGGCCATACAAAATTTTGGAATGCAGAGGAGAAGTTGCATATCAGCTGGAGTTACCTGAAGCCTTGTCTGGAGTTCATGATGTGTTTCACGTTTCCCAGTTGAAGAGGTGCCATGCGGAGATGGCCGATATTCCTTTGAGAGATACAGTGCCACTAGAGGCTATATTGTTGGAGTGTGATCTGACCTATGAGGAGAAGCCTATCAAGATTCTCTAGTTTGCCAACAGAGTTACCCGCAGCAAGGTCATCAAGTTTTGCAAGGTTCAGTGGAGTCATCATACTAAGGAAGAAGCCACCTCGGAACGCGAAGAAGATCTTCGACAGGATCACCCACACCTTTTTGCTAGCCAACCTGAATCTCGAGGGCGAGATTAATCTTAAGGGGGGTAGGTTTGTAACATCCCAAATTTTCAATTTGGAATGTTTTACAATTATTAGCTAAGCATCTATGCATTTTGTTTGAATTATGTGGCATTTGGAAATTTCAGAGGCATTTGATTTTTATCTGACTTTGAATTCAACTTGGCATTCGAAATTTATTTCAAAAATCCCTGACAAATACTTGTTCAAAAGTGTGAGAGGAGCTAACATGACACTCCAAAAAGTCAGAAGAAATCAATGCCAAAAGTTTTGAATTCAAATTTGAGTGTCATTTGTATTTTTTAGAAAAATGTTATTTATAAAGTTTTTATCATGGAGGTGGTCGAGTCTTGTGGGGAAAAGTGCGCAAACCTCTGCACAGTGTACAAACTAATCATGATTAGCCATGTCCGTGGTTATGGACAACTTGAGTATCTAGAAGTGAATTATTGGTTGATCTCATCACTCTATTTAATGAAATTATTGGATTACTAATAACTTGGTAATTTTGGAATTGAGTTGGAGGAACCTTCTCAATTATGGCATCTTATTTTAGTAGTAAATAAAAATTTATTCCTTTGTTGTAGGGTAAAATTGGCTTTATGCAAAAATTAAACTTAGAGCCTCCACCAGCTAAAATTGCATATAGAGATAGTCTTTTTCATTATTATTATTCTATGGTGTGAAATTGCCAGCATATTCCATGTGCTGACCTACATGGCTGCAACGTCTCATGTTGCAGAGTTTTTCGACAAGGATTAAAAGTGTGATAGGTCGTTGTTCTGCACTCAGTTTGCCGTGGAGTTGGATGGACTCATTTACCTTCGATGGTTTCCCAATTATTTTTATTTAGATGGCCTTTGGCCATATTATTGTAGTAAATACTCTTTTGAGGACCTCAATGTAATAAAGTGTGTGATTGAACTCTGTTATAATTCCTCGAGTACTATGTGTGTCAGCATACCGATCCAGGGATGACACTTAAGCACAAAGACTTCGATCCATTTGCGTCGGGTCGCTACATGAAATAAATTGGTAAACGTGGGGAATTTGTCTATTAATCATCTGCAAAAAGAATAATCTAAATAGCACAGTCCAGTAAAATCTGGTGACTATTCTAGTGAGCGCTAACGATTCTGTTTTTTACAGCAAGATCATATAAACTTCACACAAGTCTTCCCAAAGGTTCTACTTGGCATAATGTAACGCCCGGATAATCAAGCTACCGTAATCCCCTACTAATGATGCCACGTCACCACTGTTACTGTTGCTAATCTCACTTTGATTCAAAACCAAGTCAAATTCAATTTTAAAATAAAGTCAAATAAATCAATTCTCCAGACAGTAAAACAAAAATGTTCGCTGGGTTGCAAATATTCACTAACTAAACTTCATGAGTGATTCAACATCATTTGAGATAGCTAATTTCTCCTGGGAATTAAAACAATTCCAAATCAGCATTTTTAAATGCTTTTCCATTTGTGAAAAATCCAAATCAATTCAAACTCCTCCCAAACTTTTTGTAGCAGGTGCCAAATATTGTAATGTATTTATTTGGCCAAATCTCACATTTTACCGAACTCCTTTTGGCAGCTCAAATATTGCATAGCATTTTTTTTTGTAAAAAGAAAAGAGCAAAAGAAAAGGCAAAAGAGAAAAAAAAAAGAAAACCCCCCTAACCCCTGGGCCTTAGTCATCTTGGCGGCCCAACCCAGCAGCCCAACTTCCCCGGTCGCCTCCCTTCTCTCTGTTCACCCGACCCAGCGACCGCGCTCGCCGGTCGCCACCGGACCCTCACGCCGTCCCCGTCGGGGAAGGATAAGGCCCCAACGCCTGGGCTCCTCCCCTCCTCCTCTGCCACTCCTCTGCTACCCCCACCCCCCGGATCCGCCTTTCCCCTCCTCTCTCAGATCCCCTTCTCCCTCGGCGCGAATGACGCCACCGCCGTCGTCCTCATCAAGGCACTCTGCCTCGACACCGTGCTTCTTCGCCTCGCCGACGTCCTCCCTCGTCCTCGGGCCTTCTCTGCAACGTCCGTGAGCTACTCCCACGCCATCCTTCTCCTATCCCCTCGTCCCGAACGCCGTAGACCGCCGCATGCGCCCGAGCTCCTGTCGAGCTCGCGCTCGCCCTGCCTCTGCACGCACTCGCGCCACGCCCCGACTGCCCCGTCCGCGCTCCTGAACCGCGGATGTTTCGCGCCCGCGCACACCATGGCGCGCCCGGGCCGCGCCAGCGCCACCCGTGGCCGCGCGCGCCACCTGCGCGCATCGGCCTCGCGCCCATCGCGCCTAGCACCTCCACCCAGAGCCGCTCGTAGCCCCGCCTCTGCTCCCGCGCCCGACGGCCGCCCCTGCAGCTCCTCCCGCCGTCGCTTCCCGCCTCCGCGGCGCTCTGGCCGCACGCGACCTCCGCCACCGCTTCAGGACACCGCCCCCGCCGCTAGAGTCCTCCCTCGCGCCAACTGACGCCACTGCTGGAAGCGCCGCTTCAGCAGCTTTCCAACGAGCCCAGCCGCGCGTCCTCCCATCGCCGGAGTCAACCGAACAGTCGTCGCCGGCGTGTTCTGCCATCGCCGTCGTCGCCCGCTGACAGCCGTGACCGGCCAACCCCACGGCGCCCCGGCCGCGCATCCCTGCTCCGACGCTCCGCCCCCGAACTTCTCTTCCTCACCGCCCCGCGCCGGCGCTGTCCCGCCGCGGCCGCCCGTCGGTGGCCTCGCCCCGCTTCTCCCCGCGGTAAGGCTCGGGCCGCGCCCGTTCAGGGCAACGCCCGCACACCCGCCCTGGCGCCCGTAACCCGAGTGGCCTATGGGCCACTTACCCGTGGGGCCTGCCCCTTAAAAGTTTTTTTAAAAAGAAAAGTATAAAAAATAATAACTAATTAATTAACTTAATTAATCTTGTTTAATTAAAATAATTACTTAATTAGTCTAATTAAATTGTTAGCTTAACTATCAGTCAATGACAGTGGGCCCCACTGCCCGGTTTGACCCAGTCAACCCGTTGACCTGCTGACGTCATGGTCTAGTCATGCTGACATCACCTTTCTACTGTTCTAGTTAAAGTCTGTTTTAAATGAATTAAATAAATCCTAGATAATGCTTTAAACTTTAGAAAATCATATAAAATAATCAGTAACTCGGATGAAAATGTTTTATATATGAAAATCGCTCAGAACGACGAGACGAATCCGAACACGTGGTCCGTTCGTCCGCCACACATCTCTATCATACTGAACCTGCGACTTTCCCCCTCCGTTTCATCTGTCCGAAAACACGAAACACCGGGGATACTTTCCCGAGTGATATCCCCCTTCGCCGGTACCGTGTACCACCGCGTTAGATCACACCGAGCGCTGCCTTTTGCTTGTCATGCAACTGTTTGCTTTATATTTACTGTTTTTTCCCCCTCTTCTCTCCGGTAGACCCCGAGACCGATGATGCCCCGGTGATCGACTACGGTGTTGACGACCCCTCCTTCTTGCCAGAGCAACCAGGCAAGCCAACCCCCTTTGATCGTTCCGATATCGCCCATTTCTATTTTCTCTTATGCTTGCATTAGAACTGCTACTGCTTTTTTATATGATCCTATTCTGATGCATAGCCTGTTGTTGATACTGCTTTCATACCTTACATGTTCTGCTTAGTATAGGCTGGTTAGAGATCCACCAGTGACCCCCCCCTACCTTGTCCCGACTGCCTCGCTGGATTATCAGAAGACCCGTTCAACGGGATCGAAGACCAGGACCCGGCACCGCACATCACTTTCCCCTTAGTTGCTCGACACTACTGGGTTACTATCGAGTGCCAAGGGTGAGACCTCATCAGCACTTCTGATGTTAACCTTGTGGGTTAGTTCATCGGTAGTGGTCATCGAGGGTGATTCCTCTTTCTCCACTCTCGATAACGACACTGTCATGCAACTCCTCAAGAGTGGACCTCGAGGGTGACTCCTCTTTCGTTCACCTTGACGATAAACATCAGGTGGAATTCCATCGAGGGTGATTTCCTCAGGTTTTCCTTTGGTGTCAGACACACAGTTACTATGGTTACTATGACTTTACACTGAACCTGGTTACTAAAGATGGGTCGACCCAGAGAGGTACCCGCGCGAGCTTAATTGCGAGTGATGTGTAGTCGGGTTGACCTGGAAGGTGCCCGCGAGATAATACGAGGCATGGCCGGGCACTCGCCCTTGCCGCAAGTTCTCGAGACGGGGCGATGGCGTCACATCTTTCGTGAGTCTCTGCTCGTTACCGCGCGTTCCCAAGACACTAAACGGTTTGGATATTTGATCCGAGGGGCCTCTGGCCTGATAGCACTAACCATCACGTGGGCATAGTATGGGCGTTCTGCGTCGTATGCATCAGCCGAAGCTTAACTAACGTCATTGCGACTGAGCGGCACGCGCCGGGTTGGACTGGTTAGGCTCGTACCTTTTTAAAGGTGGTTGCTAGGTCTGCTCACCGGCCGCGTACACAACGTGCAGGAGTTCCCGGGACGATTGGCCCATGACCCCTGGGAGCATAGGCTTTAGTCCGGCGTGCATGACCTCTCTATTAAGCCTAGGTCGGGTTGCGGCGTATTGTTTGGCCGAGGGCGGGCATGACCTGATGGTGTGTCCGGCCGGAGTTAAGCAAGCGTGTTGGGTAAGTTGGTGCACCCCTGCAGGGAAGAAAACATCTATCGATAGCCTGTCCTACGGTAACGGACACTTGGAGTTGTATCCCGATCGCTACAACTAGAACTGGATGCTGAGGCATTGCTTGGATATGTTGCTTCGGGAGTCGAGAAAGGATCCCGGAGCATTGGAACAATAACATAAATATGACTTATGATATACTACTCTACTCCCCCCTGTTGCTGCAAGACGGTGGTTTCCAGAAGATGCTAGTCTTCGATAGGGCTAGCTTCTCCCCCTCTTATTCTGGCATTCTGCATCTTAGTCCACAAATACTACCCTTTTCATTGATACTGATGCATATTTAGTGTAGATCCTTGCTTGCGAGTACTTTGGATGAGTACTCACGGTTGCTTTGCTCCCCCTTTTCCCCCTTCTTTCTTCTTGCTGGTTGATGCAACCAGATGGTGGAGTCCAGGTGCCAGATGCCACACTTGACGACTGCGACTACCCCGACGGAGCCTACTACTACGTGGAGACAGCTGACGACCAGGAGTAGTTAGGAGGTCCCAGGCAGGAGGCCTTGCCTTTTCGATCGTTTTGTTTTTGTGCTAGCCTTCTTAAGGCAACTTGTTTAAGTTATGTCTGTACTCAGATATTATTGCTTCCGCTGACTCTTGTGTTTTCGAGCTTATGTATTCGAGCCCTCGAGGCCCCTGGCTTGTAATATAAAGCTTGTATTATTTTACTTGTGTCTAGAGTTGTGTTGTGATATCTTCCAGTGAGTCCCTGATCTTGGTCGTACACATTTGCGTGCATGATTAGTGTACGGTCAAATCGGGGGCGTCACAAGTTGGTATCAGAGCCGACTGCCTGTAGGAACCCCCTTTCCAACTCCTTGGCCGAAGTTGAGTCTAGTCTTTGAAAAACTGTTTTACTAACTTGGCTGTGTGGCTTACGGGCCCACGTCGTCAATTGGGTGGTATTAGGATCTTTTACTCCTCGTCTATACTCTGGGACTCTGTTCTCTCTTCTATTCGGATTAAATGAATTTACTAACTACATTAGGTTCTCGTAACGACTTTCCCCGGAGAGCCCCTTCATTCCGGATGGTTGCCTGTTTCACCAGAAGATTTCGAAGAGATTCTCCGATGTTTCCCCGAGACCCTTGTACCCTTCGCCATTGCAATTCCATATCACCGATAAATCTCTAAGGATAGTTGCTTACACTTGTCGTCCATACCTTCATTTCAATTGTTCTTGTTATTACAAGATACCCTGAAGTACTTGGATTTTTCGAGAATCCTTTGTGCCTGTTGCATTGCAGCTCCTTATCCCGCATGAATACATGTATGAATAATTCCTCACACTCACTGGGGATTCATTCATCCCCAGTTGTTCATGCGTTTCTCAAAGGTCTTTGAAGCGCTATTCAATCTCCCTAAATCCTGAGCAGCCTATTGCTCTTGAAATTTTTGCTTGCTTACATTATGGTTAACCCCATAAGTCTAGTAATCTTACTGACATCCTTTGTCATTATCATTTTGAGCTCGTTGATTCAACATGTGTGCGAATGCACACAATCATCAGTTGATCCTTTTAAATTATCTTTCCAACTCAGACGCCATTTTGAACATGAGCTGGTTCTCGACCAATCAAATTGTTGTCGATTGTACCCCTAAGTCATTTCAACTTACCCATCCTTAATCAGAGCGGTTGTTTCTGATCGCTTGGTTTGGAAATCATAACTCCTTTGCATTTGAGTTTTGAATTAGTCAGTTGTTTCTATAAACTAATCTCGCTGTAATGTTTCTTCTTCTGGTTGAGTACCGAAGCTCACATCAGATCCCTTGTAGATCATCGGGTCCTTTGTTGGATTTTATCCGACAGCGTCCTTTATATTCTAATACCTTGTGAGTTCTGCCATGATATATAATGCCTTGGGTAAGATATATCATCTGCTTTCTCAACCATGCCCTGCTTTCAAGCTTGTATAATTTGCTCCCGAAGTTTGCATAGTATGAGTCTAAGATGCCCCGATGGGTTGAACTTATGCCTTCCTTATGCGAACCCAAAAGTTTTCCAAGGTTCATACTCCTCTGGTAATTCACCATGCAAGTCTTCGCAATCAATTCATTTTTAATAGAGTAGTGAATGAAAGCTTATGCATTGAAGAAGTGGGAGTCAACCTTGAACTTTCTGTTCATGCCCATGGACACGATGTAGATCTTATCATTAAAGGTTTTCTTAAATTAATTATCCCCTTGATATAAGTCCATCTTATATCAGTGATCTGGCCTTTTTCAGTCGTGGTTCCGACCATGATCTCCTTTAAATACCATTTCTCTGACAAGTTAAACCACTTGTCCTCTGCAGGTCAATGCACCCGTCCAACCTCTATTATGTTCTACCATCGAGTATTACCCCGTGGCGTCTCGATAATGTCACATAACCATATTACTTCTTATGAGTTCTTCAAAGTATTACTTCTCACCGATTCCAGTTTTCCCCAGGTTCTGAGTTGTTAGACACTCAAGGACATCGATAAATGAATCAATTCTGCACTCTGATTCAATAGCTCTAAGTAATCTTCATTGCTTACGAGTTTATTAATTCTTCAAGTCATATCTAGCCTGAACGGCTATCTCATTATCGTGCATCTTTTTAACCGTGCTACCTAGCCCATTTTCCAAGTGCACGTTCCACTCAAGGTTTACTTATGATTGTTCTCCTCTAACATACTATGGTATGTCCAGTGTTTTCATCTTGTTCACTTAAATGTAGAAATTCATGTCTAGGGGAAATCTCGAGGAATTGTTTCTGAGCCCGTCGGCCTCCTCCTCATCTTCCCTTGCTGAAATTGTATGACTTATTTTATAAGTTGATTCTAGTGAAACCTGGTGTATCCAAAGTCCGACCTTGGCTGGAAGACAAATGTCAATGCTATCTCGAAGCATTTCTGTGGTAACCTGATTTTTTCACAAGGAACATTTGGAGCACAGTGCCAAATGTTCTTGATCAACTATCCAACAACGATGTGTGGGTACATATCATAATTCTTCTTACCCCTTTAGCAATACGGTCATAACTTTGATCTCCTGACACGTATATCATGCTCTGCTTAATCTTGGGGATGATTTACTCCTATTCATTGCGTTAAACACATTTTCCTTTCCATTTGTTTGTTTAACCTTTATTTGCTCTAAGCAGTAATGATTTTCTACTTACGTAAACACCTTGGTGTACTACTCTGTCAGTAAGACCCTGTTACTATTGTTGATTGTTGATAACATTCCGGTAACCACCGATGGACGAGAACTTTGCCTATTGGTCCGCCTCGTTTCAATGAGCAGGAAAATGGTTCTCTTCGTCCCTCGCCCTTGGTACCGATGTTGTTGCCGGCATAACTGACATGCTATCCTCTGACTTGCCTTGCTTACATGATCGTGCAAGACGTCACCGCCCTCCCTACTTTTAACCCACATCGTGGGCCCATAACCCACAGTTCCATAGGATCGGAACCAGACTCTCCTGTATATCTTTTATTCTGAAGTATCATATGCTCTTGGCTTTGTGTGTTGTCACGAGCCACCTTCCGAGAGATGATCTATTCCTGATGCTCTCGACCCCCCCTTTCTCACACTCTGGTCAGGTATCAATCGTTTGTCCATTCGGTTGAAACCCCCTATTGTACCTTCATACTTTGCACTCGATGCCTTATTAAGTTTCAACTCGAGAGATACTTCTGCCTCTTTCCCTGAATTGTTCACCAGATAATTAACCCTATAAGGGTCAGTTCTCCCGAAGTTACTCCTTACTCCACCTCTTAAATCTCGGGACGAGATTTCTTGTAGTGGAGGAGATTTGTAACGCCCGGATAATCAAGCTACAGTAATCCCCTACTAATGATGCCACGTCACCACTGTTACTGTTGCTAATCTCACTTTGATTCAAAACCAAGTCAAATTCAATTTTAAAATAAAGTCAAATAAATCAATTCTCCAGACAGTAAAACAAAAATGTTCGCTGGGTTGCAAATATTCACTAACTAAACTTCATGAGTGATTCAACATCATTTGAGATAGCTAATTTCTCCTGGGAATTAAAACAATTCCAAATCAGCATTTTTAAATGCTTTTCCATTTGTGAAAAATCCAAATCAATTCAAACTCCTCCCAAACTTTTTGTGGCAGGTGCCAAATATTGTAATGTATTTATTTGGCCAAATCTCACATTTTACAGAACTCCTTTTGGCAGCTCAAATATTGCATAGCATTTTTTTTTGTAATAAGAAAAGAGCAAAAGAAAAGGCAAAAGAGAAAAAAAAGAAAACCCCCCCTAACCCCTGGGCCTTAGTCATCTTGGCGGCCCAACCCAGCAGCCCAACTTCCCCGGTCGCCTCCCTTCTCTCTGTTCACCCGACCCAGCGACCGCGCTCGCCGGTCGCCACCGGACCCTCACGCCGTCCCCGTCGGGGAAGGATAAGGCCCCAACGCCTGGGCTCCTCCCCTCCTCCTCTGCCACTCCTCTGCTACCCCCACCCCCCGGATCCGCCTTTCCCCTCCTCTCTCAGATCACCTTCTCCCTCGGCGCGAATGACGCCACCGCCGTCGTCCTCATCAAGGCACTCTGCCTCGACGCCGTGCTTCTTCGCCTCGCCGACGTCCTCCCTCGTCCTCGGGCCTTCTCTGCAACGTCCGTGAGCTACTCCCACGCCGTCCTTCTCCTATCCCCTCGTCCCGAACGCCGTAGACCGCCGCATGCGCCCGAGCTCCTGTCGAGCTCGCGCTCGCCCTGCCTCTGCACGCACTCGCGCCATGCCCCGACTGCCCCGTCCGCGCTCCTGAAGCGCGGATGTTTCGCGCCCGCGCACACCATGGCGCGCCCGGGCCGCGCCAGCGCCACCCGTGGCCGCGCGCGCCACCTGCGCGCATCGGCCTCGCGCCCATCGCGCCTAGCACCTCCACACAGAGCCGCTCGTAGCCCCGCCTCTGCTCCCGCGCCCGACGGTCGCCCCTGCAGCTCCTCCCGCCGTCGCTTCCCGCCTCCGCGACGCTCTGGCCGCACGCGACCTCCGCCACCGCTTCAGGACACCGCCCCCGCCGCTAGAGTCCTCCCTCGCGCCAACTGACGCCACTGCTGGAAGCGCCGCTTTAGCAGCTTTCCAACGAGCCCAGCCGCGCGTCCTCCCATCACCGGAGTCGACCGAACAGCCGTCGCCGGCGTGTTCTGCCATCGCCGTCGTCGCCCGCTGACAGCCATGACTGGCCAACCCCACGGCGCCCCGGCCGCGCATCCCTGCTCCGACGCTCCGCCCCCGAACTTCTCTTCCTCACCGCCCCGCGCCGGTGCTGTCCCGCCGCGGCCGCCCGTCGGTGGCCTCGCCCCGCTTCTCCCCGCGGTAAGGCTCGGGGCGCCCGTTCAGGGCAACGCCCACACGCCCGCCCTGGCGCCCGTAACCCGAGTGGCCTATGGGCCACTTACCCGTGGGGCCTGCCCCTTAAAAGTTTTTTAAAAAAAAAGAAAAGTATAAAAAATAATAACTAATTAATTAACTTAATTAATCTTGTTTAATTAAACTAATTACTTAATTAGTCTAATTAAATTGTTAGCTTAACTATCAGTCAATGATAGTGGGCCCCACTGCCCGGTTTGACCCAGTCAACCCGTGACCTGCTGACGTCATGGTCTAGTCATGCTGACATCACCTTTTTACTGTTCTGGTTAATGTCTGTTTTAAATGAATTAAATAAATCCTAGATAATGCTTTAAACTTTAGAAAATCATATAAAATAATCAGTAACTCGGATGAAAATGTTTTATATATGAAAACCGCTCAGAACGACGAGACGAATCCGAATACGTGGTCCGTTCGTCCGCCACACATCTCTATCATACTGAACCTGCGACTTTCCCCCTCCGTTTCATTTGTCCGAAAACACGAAACATCGGGGATACTTTCCCGAGTGATATCCCCCTTCGCCGGTACCGTGTACCACCGCGTTAGATCACACCGAGCGCTGCCTTTTGCTTGTCATGCAACTGTTTGCTTTATATTTACTGTTTCTTCCCCCTCTTCTCTCCGGTAGACCCCGAGACCGATGATGCCCCGGTGATCGACTACGGTGTTGACGACCCCTCCTTCTTGCCAGAGCAACCAGGCAAGCCAACCCCCTTTGATCATTCCGATATCGCCCATTTCTCTTTTCTCTTATGCTTGCATTAGAACTGCTACTGCTTTTTTATATGATCCTATTCTGATGCATAGCCTGTTGTTGATACTGCTTTCATACCTTACATGTTTATACTAAACTGCTTAGTATAGGCTGGTTAGAGATCCACCAGTGACCCCCCCCTACCTTGTCCCGACTGCCTCGCTGGATTATCAGAAGACCCGTTCAACGGGATCGAAGACCAGGACCCGGCACCGCACATCACTTTCCCCTTAGTTGCTCGACACTACTGGGTTACTATCGAGTGCCGAGGGTGAGACCACATCAGCACTTCTGATGTTAACCTTGTGGGTTAGTTCATCGGTAGTGGTCATCGAGGGTGATTCCTCTTTCTCCACTCTCGATAACGACACTGTCATGCAACTCCTCAAGAGTGGACCTCGAGGGTGACTCCTCTTTCGTTCACCTTGACGATAAACATCAGGTGGAATTCCATCGAGGGTGATTTCCTCAGGTTTTCCTTTGGTGTCAGACACACAGTTACTATGGTTACTATGACTTTACACTGAACCTGGTTACTAAAGACGGGTCGACCCAGAGGGGTACCCGCGCGAGCTTAATTGCGAGTGATGTGTAGTCGGGTTGACCTGGAAGGTGCCCGCGAGATAATACCAGGCGTGGCCGGGCACTCGCCCTTGCCGCAAGTTCTCGAGACGGGGCGATGGGGTCACATCTTTCGTGAGTCTCTGCTCGTTACCGCGCGTTCCCAGGACACTAAACGGTTTGGATATTTGATCCGAGGGGCCTCTGGCCTGATAGCACTAACCATCACGTGGGCATAGTATGGGCGTTCTGCGTCGTATGCATCAGCCGAAGCTTAACTGACGTCATTGCGACTGAGCGGCGCGCGCCGGGTTGGACTGGTTAGGCTCGTACCTTTTTAAAGGTGGTTGCTAGGTCTGCTCACCGGCCGCGTACGCAACGTGCAGTAGTTCCCGGGGCGATTTGCCCATGACCCCTGGGAGCATAGGGTTTAGTCCGGCGTGCATGACCTCTCTATTAAGCCTAGGTCGGGTTGCGGCGTATTGTTTGGCCGAGGGCGGGCATGACCTGATGGTGTGTCCGGCCGGAGTTAAGCAAGCGTGTTGGGTAAGTTGGTGCACCCCTGCAGGGAAGAAAACATCTATCGATAGCCTGTCCTACGGTAACGGACACTTGGAGTTGTATCCCGATCGCTACAACTAGAACTGGATGCTGAGGCATTGCTTGGATATGTTGCTTCGGGAGTCGAGAAAGGATCCCGGAGCATTGGAACAATAACATAAATATGACTTATGATATACTACTCTACTCCCCCCTGTTGCTGCAAGACGGTGGTTTCCAGAAGATGCTAGTCTTCGATAGGGCTAGCTTCTCCCCCTCTTATTCTGGCATTCTGCATCTTAGTCCACAAATACTACCCTTTTCATTGATACTGATGCATATTTAGTGTAGATCCTTGCTTGCGAGTACTTTGGATGAGTACTCACGGTTGCTTTGCTCCCCCTTTTCCCCCTTCTTTCTTCTTGCTGGTTGATGCAACCAGATGGTGGAGTCCAGGTGCCGGATGCCACACTTGACGACTGCGACTACCCCGACGGAGCCTACTACTACGTGGAGACAGCTGACGACCAGGAGTAGTTAGGAGGTCCCAGGCAGGAGGCCTTGCCTTTTCGATCGTTTTGTTTTTGTGCTAGCCTTCTTAAGGCAACTTGTTTAACTTATGTCTGTACTCAGATATTATAGCTTCCGCTGACTCTTGTGTTTTTGAGCTTATGTATTCGAGCCCTCGAGGCCCCTGGCTTGTAATATAAAGCTTGTATTATTTTATTTGTGTCTAGAGTTGTGTTGTGATATCTTCCAGTGAGTCCCTGATCTTGGTCGTACACATTTGCGTGCATGATTAGTGTACGGTCAAATCGGGGGCGTCACACATAAACAGTAACTAAAACACAAAACCACATCTAAAAAGAAGCTAGATGCAATATTTATTCCTAAACAGAAGCAAAAACAAAAAAATAAAATAAAAATGGGTTGCATCCCAACAAGCTCTTTCTTTATAGCCGTTAAGATAGGCTTGAGAATTCAATGATGCTCATATGAAAGATAAGAATTGAAGCACAAAGAGAGCATCATATAGCATGTGAAAATCACATCAAAGTCTAACATACTTCCTATGCATAGGCATTTTATAGGAAAACAAATTAGCAAGACTAGCAAGATCTAGCATATGCAAGGAAGAAGAAAGAAACAATAGCAATCTCAACATAATGAGAGGTAATTTAGTAACATGAAAATTTCTACAACCATATTTTGCTCCCTCGTAATAGTTGCATGTAGGATCATAAGCAAATTCAACAATATAGCTATCACATAACATATTCTCAACATGATCCACATGCATACGAAGTTGACACCCTTCAAAAATAGTGGGATCAATATTAACTAAAGTCATGACCTCTCCAAACCCACTTTTATCACAAATTTCAAAAGATTGAATATTCTCCAAATATGTGGGATCTAAAGTTGACACTCTTCCAAACCCACTTTCAATATTATTGTGAATATTATTATCAATCTCATATAAATCATGGGGCTTAAATAAGTATTCAAGAACGTAAGAAGCATCACCCCAATCATGATCATTGCAACAAGTAGTGGGCATAGCAAAATAAGCATCCCCAAGCTTAGGGTTTTGCATATCATTAGCACAATTGACATTAAGAGAATTTATAATAACATCATTGCAATCATGCTTTTCATTAAAGGAGCTATCGTGAATCACTTCATAATTTTCTTTCAATACTTCATCACAATTTTCAGATTCACAAATTTCAAGCAAAACCTCATAAAGATAATCTAGTGCACTCAATTCACTAGAAATTGGTTCAACCTAATTGGATCTCTTAAAAAGATTAGCAAGTGGATGAGGATCCATAATTTAGCAACCGAAGATGCAAGCTAATAAAGGGCACATAGCAACACAAGCAAACATGAAGCAAGCGAACGGTAAACACACGGCAAAAAGAAGGGCAAATAAAACGGCAAGGGTGAAGTGGGGGAGAGGAAAACGAGAGGCAAATAAATGTAATGCGAAGGATAAGGGTTTGTGATAGGTACTTGGTATATGACTTTTGCGTAAGCCTCCCCGGCAACGGCGCCAGAAATTCTTCTTGCTACTTCTCGATCTTGCGTTGTATTCCCTCGAAGAGGAAAGGGTGATGCAGCACAGTAGCATAAGTATTTCCCTCAGTTTTTGAGAACCAAGGTATCAATCCAGTAGGAGACCACACGCGAGTCCGTCGCACCTGCACAAACAAATAAGAACTTCGCAGCCAACGCGATAAGGGCTTGTCAATCCCTTTACGGTCACTTACGAAAGTGAGATCTAATAGATATGATAGTTTGATATTTTTGGTATTTTTGGATATAAGAACAGAAAGTAAAAACGGTAAAGTAAAGTACATTGTAGATTGATATGTTGAGAATAGACCCGGGGGCCATAGGTTTAACTAGTGGCTTCTCTCATCATAGCAGAATTCTACGGTGGGTGAACGAATTACTGTCGAGCAATTGATAGAAAAGCGAATATTTATGAGAATATCTAGGCATGATCATTATATATAGGCATCACGTCCGTAAAAAGTAGACCGAAACAATTCTGCATCTACTACTATTACTCCACACATCGACCGCTATCC
Organism: Secale cereale; assembly: GCA_902687465.1. Classification (NCBI taxonomy): domain Eukaryota; kingdom Viridiplantae; phylum Streptophyta; class Magnoliopsida; order Poales; family Poaceae; genus Secale; species Secale cereale. The sequence continues at coordinate 657,923,018 of LR738710.1, forward strand.
AGCATGCTGATGACCCACAAGTGTAGGGGATCTATAATAGTCCTTTCGATAAGTAAGAGTGTCGAACCCAACGAGGAGCAGAAGGAAATGATAGGCAGTTTTCAGTAAGGTATTTTCTGCAAGCACTGAAATTATAGGTAACATATAGTTTTGTGATAAGATAATTGGTAGCAAGTGTGTCGGTGTACTAAAGTAGGGGTACCTTAGTATCCCGAACTTGTGCACGGGCAGTTGCAGCGTCCCGTGGCAGGGCTTGCCGTGCGACCGCCAAGGTCCTCCGAGGTTCCTTTGGAGCCATTCAAGAACAAAGTATTCAAGTTAAAGAGACAAGGCCCCGGGAAGAGGAGCTTGCCGGGAAGGCCACTCAGGGCTCAAGACCACTTCTTTGGCGCAAGACCCTGGCAAGAGGAGCTTGCCGGGAAGGCCAAACATGGCATTTCAAGAGACTGTCCGCGACGCGCCACGCGTCCCGGCAAGGCCCGGAGAGCGACAAGCTCCCAGGCGCAACAAGATAGCGACCGCGGCAAGGCACTTGCCGCGGCAAACTTCCACTATGTACCCGCGCTCCAGCGCATCCACTCACGTGTCGCTCTGGGACCCTTCCAGGCGCACGTGGCGGAAGGCTGTGCAGCCTGGGGTACACGATGGCAAGCTGCGATGACAAGGCCACTGTCGTGGCGGACGGTGGCGCCCTGACGGTCGCTTTTTGCACTGTTTGGGGCGACGGCGACGGGCATTTAATGCCCTTGTCCCCTGCCGTCAGGGTTAGGTATAGAGCACTATACAAACACTGTTCCATCTACCACCCATTTTACATTTTTACCCCCATCTGTGTTGCCACCTGTCGGTGACCCCTTTGACCTATAAAAGGAGGCCCATGCGCAACGTAGAAGGGGTCCCGATCATCGATCATTCTTGCGCTCGGTCTTGTTAGCGGTTAGAGTGTACTGTTGCTCTCCTCGCTCCCGAGCCAAGAACTCAATAACAAACCAAAGCAGGAGTAGGGTTTTACGCATCCGTGCGGCCCGAACCTGGGTAAACTGCTTGCGTGCTCGCCTCGATCCGCTCTTTGTGCATCGTCCGCCCCCCTGCCGTACCGAGAAAGGGGCTCCGGTCCCATAGGTGTTCGTGGGCGATCAGTTTCCCCGACATCTTTGGCGCGCCAGGTAGGGGTGCGTCGAGGTTGTGTGAACCCGATCCGGCGTGACACGAGCTAGATCTTCACCGACTTCATCAACATGCCACCGAAGAAGAAGGCCTCGGAGGCAGCAGGCCCATCCGCGTCGATCCCGCCACCGCCGGAGCCAACGGCTGGTGGGGTAGACGTCGGCGGAAGGACGGACGTCGACGAGGAAACTCACGGCGCCGCCAAGTCCAAGGACAAGACGGACGATCGGGCGCACTCCAAGGCCTCGGCGTCCGTACATACACCGCGCCCATCTCAGGAGGCGCGGGACCGGCAGCGACATGGTACTCAAGGTACCATACGCTTGCTGGGCCAAGGTCAAGCTGGCGGATCCAGGGACACTCAAGGCCAGCATGCACATCAACATGCTGGCACGAGCAAGGCGCGGTCGCCAGGACGGGATGTTGCTCCTTCTAACGTAGTTAGGAGTCCGAGCATATCCCGCTCCTCGCACCGTTCGCCACCGATGCCCGCCACCCCAGCAGAAGCTCTAGCACGAGCTCAACTGCTCTTAGACTTCCCTCCGGCGGCAGACAAGGCCGACGACTGGAGGGCCACCATTCAGAGCCTCATCGCCCTCGCCAACGACGACACTCCGCGGCAGCCGAGCACATCGCGGCCGCGGCAAGTCAGCCAGGCGCGGTCCGATGGCGACAAGACCGCTGGGGGTGCAACCACCGTGCACTCCCCGCCCCGGAGGCCAAAATCGCCGACTCCCCGGATCAACATTGACGACGACTCCACCGCGTCGTCGGATCCGCGAGCTCGCCGCGATCAGCGCCAAATTCTCGACGATCGACAACAAGAGGACGCTCGAACCCGCATCGAGCGCCGAAGAGAAGCGCGTCGTCAATCTAACCAGCGCGCTGGGCCTACTGTCGACGCGCATGCGCCAGGGGGACCAGGTGACTTGCCGTACGCGGTAGGTTGTCCTGCGTTCACTCGTGAGCTGCGGCAAGTCTAGTGGCCCAGTATGAAGAACTTCAAGCCCGACGTACCGGAGAAGTACGACGGCAAGACACAACCGTCGGAGTTCCTTAGCATCTACACCATCGCGGTGCAGGCTGCTGGGGGACGAGACGAGAAGATACTCGCCAATTACTTTCCGCTGGTGCTCAAGCCAAACGTCAGATCTTGGCTCATGCACTTGCCGGACAACTCCATTTCTTCTTGGGCTGACCTGTGCCATCAGTTTATCAGCGCCTTCACGGGCGGCCACAAGCCACATGGCCAGGAGAGTGACCTTCATCTGCTTGCTCAGAAGGAAGGAGAGCCCCTGCGTAAGTACATCCAAAGGTTCAGCCGCGTCCAGCACAACATCCCAGACGTCCACCCTGCCGTGGTTATCAGCGCGTTCCACCAGAACGTGCGTAACCGTAGGATGAGGGAGGAGATGGCGATGTGCAAAATCAGGGATGTCAGCGAGCTGTACGCCCTGACCGACAAGTGCGCACGCGCTGAGGAGGGGAGGAAACTCCCCGGAGAGGATACTGGAGCAGGGGGATCAGACAGTGAGGATCCCGCCCCGGCAAAGAAGAACCGGCGGCGGAACAACAGGAAGAAGAAGAACAAGGAAGTGCTAGTCGTTGAGCAGCCCGGCAAGGGGGCCGGCGCCAAGAAAGCCCAAGTTAGTGGCTCCGGCAAGGAGACTGCCGCGTGCACCAACTGCCAGGCTGTGGCGGCCGTCGACAAGCAGGACGGCACCGACAAGAAGTATTGCAAGATCCACCGCACCAAGGGCCACGACCTCCAGAACTGCAAAAGGGTCGAGTACCTCGTCGAGCAGCAAAAAGCTGAGTACGAGCGACGCGACAAGGAGAAGGCCCAAGGAGGTGATGGGGGATCCGGCAAAAAGCGGCCGTTCAACGGCCGGGGAGGACGTCGCGGCAAGGCCAAGCAGCGGCAAGGAGACAGACCTCCCCGCGGCCGCGACAAGGACGAAGACGAAGACGACGATGAAGACATGGATGATGGAGAGAACAGCGAGCAGGAGTTCCAGAAGGCCACGGAGGTTTTGTGCATTGACGGTGGTGCTTCTCTGCATACTTCCCACCGACAACTCAAGCAGTGGGTGCGAGAAGTTAATGCAGCAGAGCCACCCCTCGAGTCGCGCAAACTTCTGAAATGGTCCAGCACGCCTATCATCTTCGATATTGAGGATCACCCTGATCGCACCACTGCGGTCGGGTGCTTGCCGATGTTGATTTCACCAACCATCCGCAACCTCAAGGTCACCAAGATGTTAGTTGACGCCGGGGCCGGCTTGAACTTGATCTCCTCCGCTGTGGTCCAGAAACTCCAGATCCCCGACAGCGAGCTCGAAGAAACCGACACATTCCAAGGGATCAACCCGGGAAGGAGCAAGCCGAAGGGGAAGATCACGCTGCCAGTGACATTTGGCGGAGAGCTGAACTTCAGGACTGAGAGGATCACATTCGACATTGCCGATATTCCTTTGCCTTACAATGGAATACTTGGCCGTCCAGCGCTCGCCAAGTTCATGGCAGCCTCTCACTATGCCTACAACATGCTCAAGATGCCAGGCCCGATAAGCGTCATCTCTGTCCCCGGCGACAAGAAGGATGCCCTTATCTGTGCTGACAAGATTTACCGGGATGCAGCAGCCGCAACAGATAGCAAGACACTTGCCGCTGAAGCTCCCGGGGGGAAGAACAAGACCAAGTCCGGCAAGAGATCTGGGGCCCACTCCGGCAAACGCACCTCTTCGGAGTGCTGCGCTGCCGTCGAGGACGCACCATCGAGCTCCACCGGCAAGTGTAAGAAGACGATGGCAGCTCCGCCAGCAACCAAGAAGGTGTCCGCCAACGAGGACGGCACTGGTGGTACCTTCACCATCAGTGCCACGCTTGACCCCAAATAGGAAAGCGCGCTCATTGCTTTCCTGCGGGCGAACGTCGACGTGTTTTCATGGCAACCGTTCGACATCCCCGGTGTTCCCAGGAAAGTGATTGAGCACAAGCTTGTCGTTTGTCCTCACGCGCGGCCCGTCAAGCAGAAAGTTAGAAAACAAGCTGTGGAGCGCCAAGAGTTTATTGCAGAAGAGATCAAGAAGCTGGAAGCGGCAGGCCTTGTCAGAGGTGTGCTCCATCCCACGTGGTTGGCCAATCCTGTTGTCGTACATAAAGCAAATGGGAAGTGGAGGCTTTGTATAGACTTCACCGATGTGAACAAAGCTTGTCCCAAAGATCCATTCCCCTTGCCGCGCATTGACCAGATTGTTGACTCCACCGCCGGATGCGATTTGCTTTCATTTCTTGACGCATATTCAGGATACCACCAGATCTTTATGGCTGAAGAAGATGAGGAGAAGACCGCATTCATCACTCCATGTGGCACTTATTGCTTCATACGCATGCCTTTCGGATTGAAGAATGTTGGTTCAACATTTGCAAGAGTTGTCCATACAGCTTTTGAGCCACAGATACACAGAAATGTAGAAGCCTACATGGATGACATAGTGGTCAAGAGCAAGGACAGGGCAACTCTGATACAAGATCTAGATGAAACTTTTGCAAATCTGCGCAAGATCAAACTCAAGCTCAACCCCGAGAAGTGCGTGTTTGGAGTCCCTTCCGGCAAGCTTCTCGGGTTCTTCATATCTCAGAGGGGAATTGAAGCCAACCCCGACAAGATCAAGGCCATCGAGCAAATCGAAGCATCGAAGCGCGTCAAGGATGTATGAAGACTTGCCGGCTGTGTGGCTGCTCTCAGCAGGTTTATCTCTAAGTCTGCGGAACGCGCCCTGCCGTTTTTCAAAATTTTGAAAAAGGCAGGTCCAATGAAATGGACTCCGAAAGGGGAGGCAGTGCTGCAAGACTTGAAGAGGTACCTGTCCTCCACTCCAATACTTTTCGCACCTAAGCCACAAGAGAAGTTGCTGCTGTACCTAGCAGCAACCAATCAAGTGGTTAGTGCTGCGTTAGTAGCGGAGAGGGAGGCAGATGATGAGACAACAGCCCCGGCAAGCACATCCAGCGACAAGCAGGGGGCTTCTCCGACAAGCTCTGGTCCTGACAAGGATGGAACTGCGTAGATGCAAGAGGATGTACGGAAGAAGATGGCGCAGCGCCCAGTCTACTTTGTCAGCTCCCTTCTCCAGGGGGCTAGGTCAAGGTACTCTGGTGTGCAGAAGCTGCTTTTCGGCCTTCTCATGGCCTCGAGAAAGCTGCGCGACTACTTCCAAGCACATGAGATAACAGTTGTCACTCGCTTTCCGTTGAAGAGGATACTGCAAAATCCAGAAGCGTCAGGCAGGATTGTCGAGTGGGCACTAGAACTGTCAAGCTTTGGCCTCAAGTTCGAAAACACTTCAACTATCCAAAGCAGAGCATTGGCAGAATTCATAGCAGAGTGGACGCCAACGCCAGACGAAGAGATTCCAGAGACAAGCATCCCTGTCAAGGAAGCAAGCAAAGAATGGATAATGTACTTTGACGGTGCCTTCTCGCTGCAAGGCGCCGGTGCCGGCGTGCTGCTTGTCGCGCCCACCGGAGAGCACCTCAAGTACGTGGTCCAGATGCACTTTCTCAAAGAGGAAGCGACAAACAATACTGCAGAGTATGAGGGTTTGCTTGCCGGTCTCAGGATCGCGGCAGACCTTGGGATTAAGAAGCTGATTGTGAGGGGGGACTCGCAGCTTGTCGTCCGCCAAGTAAACAAGAGCTAGCAGAGTCCGTTGATGGAAGCTTACGTCGACGTAGTGAGAAAGCTTGAAGAACACTTTGAAGGCCTACAGATGGAGCACGTTCCAAGAGCTCAGAACGACATCGCAGATGGCCTGTCGAAGTGTGCTGCACTAAAGCTGCCTGTGGAACCAGGAATCTTTGTGCTCAAGCTGACTCAACCATCCGTGACACCATCGACTGGGCAAAGCAAGAAGAGGAAGTTGATTGTTGGCGACTATTTTCCGGCAGAGCTTCCCGAAGCCGCCGCCAAGAAGGTCCCCAAGATCAACACCAAGAATACTGAGGAGCAATCCGCTCCGGCAGGTCCTAGGACCTGTTCCGTTGAAGCGGAAGCTCCCGACAAGTTTTGCTCCGGCAAGCTTGCCGGGGAACATCACGCTCTGGCTGAGACACAAGTTCTAGCCGTGGAAGCGGACGTTCCCGCAGCAGCAGATGTGCCTTTAGTCCTTGTTGCCGAGCCACAGGCTCCAGCATGGGCACAGCAGATTGTCCGTTTCCTCCAGACAGGAGAACTTCCCGAAGAGCCAGAAGAAGCTAAAAGAGTAGCCCGGCAGTCAAGTATGTACCAGTTTGTCGGCAACGAATTGTACAGAAGAAGACTCAATGGTGTGAAATTGAAGTGTATCCCCCGGGAAGATGGACAAAAGCTGTTGGCAGAGATACATGGAGGCATTTGTGGTCACCACATTGGCGCAAGAGCACTTGCCGGCAAGGCGTTCCGGCAAGGTTTCTTTTGGCCAGAAGCCCTCCAGGATGCAACTGCACAAGTAACCAAGTGTGAAGCGTGCCAGTTCCATTCCAAGCAGATACACCAACCAGCTCAAGCTCTCCAGACGACCCCTTTATCCTGGCCATTTTCGGTCTGGGGGCTCGAGATCCTCGGCCCTTTTCCCCGCGCAGCCGGGGGCTTTGAGTACTTGTACGTTGCCATCGACAAGTTCACAAAGTGGCCGGAAGTGGAACCAGTGAGAAAGGTGACCGCATAGTCAGCAGTCAAGTTCTTTAGGTCGATTGTTTGCCGTTTTGGGATCCCTAACAGGATCATCACTGACAACGGTACACAACTCACCAGCCGCACCTTCATGCAGTATGTCCAAGACCTTGGCGCCAAGGTCTGCTTCGCTTCTGTTGCTCACCCGAGAAGCAACGGTCAAGCGGAGAGGGCCAATGCTGAAGTGCTGCGTGGACTCAAGACCAGGACTTTTGACAGGCTGCACAAGTGCGGAAGAAACTGGATCGAGGAGCTGTCGGTGGTTCTTTGGTTGATCAGGACGACGCCAAATCGAGCCACTGGACAGACACCTTTTGCTCTAGTCTATGGAGCTGATGACCCTCAACCGTAAGGGATCTATTGCAGAGTTTTCGATAAGTAAGAGTGTCGAACCCAACGAGGAGCAGAAGGTATTGATAAGCGATTCTGAGCAAGGAATTACTGCAAGCACTGAAAGATAACTTTTAGGGGTTTTCTTGATATAAGCGACAAGAAAGTAAAAGCGAGCAAAGTAAAAGGCAATGGAGAGTAACAAGTGGCCCAATCCTTTCTGAGCAAAGGAGAGGCCTAGCAACTGAACTTATAAAGGCTAAAGTGTTCTTGAGGACACACGGGAGAGGTAGTCATGTGCTTTCGCCATATTCCGTATCGGTACTATGTTATGTGTTGATAAGTGCTGAGTGGGTGGATCTATGCTAGTACACTCTCTAGACTAAGATGAGTGCACTCTTATGATTAAACACCTTGCAAGCATCCGCAAATACAAGATAGTATTTAAGGCAAAAGCCTAACCATAGCAATACGATCAATGATCCATTGTTCCCTTGTGCAAAAGCGTGCGAACTGGGGTTCAGGTTTCTGTCACTCCGGCAACCCACCGTAAGCAATCTTTGTACACAATGTATTCCCCTAGGTCCTTAATAAGGCGAAGTGTTGAGTGTTCGACTCACACAACACCACTAGTAAAATAACAACACAACTTAAGTATCAAACAACACATATTACTTCAACATCATATGACTACTAACAACAAGACTTTTCCCATGTCCTCAAGAACTAAGGTAACTACTCACAAGACATAAAAGAGATCATGATCAGTGGAGATAAATGGATGATAAACAATCTGGACATAATGATATTTCTCCAACAAAACTCGATAGCATTCACCACAAAGTAGTAATCAACACCGATGGAGTAGAGAGGATAGATAGTACGGATTACAACACAAGTTGCAATGGTGAGATGAGATTGGATGAAGATGGAGATGGTGCTGATGTTGGGGATGATGTTGATGATGATCTCGATGATGCCTGTGACGATGGTGGTGACGATGGCGATGATCTCCCCTTCCGGGAGGTGATCTCCCCGGCGGAATCTGCCCGTCGAAGATGGCTTTTTCTTCTCTGTAGGTTTCCGCCACGGAGCGGCGGCGGAACTCCGTCAAAACTATCCTTTTTAGGGTTTTCGGATGACGAGGAGTATATAGGCAAAAGGGGGAATCCGGAAGTGGGCCAGGGGCTCCAGGCGCCCCCCCCCCCGGCGCGGCCAGGGAGGGGGCCGCGCCAGGTGGCCGCCTGGGCGCCCTATGGCCCCCCTCTGGTTGCCCTTTTGCGTGCCTTCGTGATCCGTCTGGAAAATACCCTCCGTCGATTTCCAGGTAATTTGGAGGTATTCTTCTTCAGCAACTCAGCGTCCACTTTTTACCATTGAATCCCGCGTCTGCTGCTTCGGCACCGGAAAGTTGCAAACTGTGTAAAATAAGCCAAAACAACATAAGAACATCATCGTAATGTGAAATATATCAATGAATAAGGATGAATTACGATACAAAATAGTGATGCATTTTGGACGTATCAACACCCCCAAGCTTAGACCTCGCTTGTCCCCAAGCGAATACTGAGCTCGGTAAACCTGTCCACAAGTTTAGAGAGTGAAGTGTCGACAAATAGAATACGGACAAGAAGCATCACAGTTTCTTCACCAACTCAAATATCCTCAACAGGAATCTTCAACTCATAAGGCCCTTATAAAAGAGTGGTAACACTTATAATCGAAAGTAGGGCTAAGGAAACTCATCAAATCATGGCAAACATGTCCTTTGGTCAAAGATAAACTAATAGCTTTTACTTTTGCTCTTTCTCTTTATGTTTTGATAAGATTAATTGAAGCTTTTGAAAGAACATGTTATTAGGCAAGAAGTGAAAGAGTTAACACGAAGGAAGATGTTTGCTTAAGCTGGGCTTGACAAACAACTTACTTATCAAATGATAATGTCAACAAGGATATGATATGACAAATCTTAATGCAACTTTATATGAATGAATCCTCGTCAACATCAAATGTCTGCTCTCTTTAAGAATAGAAGGAAGTAGGAATAACTGACTCATCCTAAAAACTAAAAGATAGGCCCCGCTCTAGGGAAGTAGGGAAAACTCATGTGCTATCCTTAAATCAAACAGAATGAAAACAAGTTTTGAGAGGTGCATGATTTGTCAACGAATGCTAATAGATAACTCAATTACTTCTCGAGCTTGACAAGTTTCGAGGAACGGCTCCCGTACGGGGACGATCACATCCCCTAAATCTCCTTTGTTTATCGCTGCCAAAGGTTTCTGATTTCTCATGAACAAAGCGTGAAGGAGGGTTTGTTTGTTGTATTATCTTTTATGAGCCGGGCGCACTCATGCCAGTTCCTTCTCGTATTAGGGGTTTGCAGATTAGACATGCAATCCCAGGGTAAAACTTGTACAACTTAAAAATATCATGAATTAACTATTACTTCCTCATGAGCTAAAACAGGGGCACAAAATAGAAGATTTTGAACATTCAAGGATAACACACAAATTCTATACTTTAGGAGGTGGTAGTGGAATACCGCGAATAGGAAGGTATGGTGGACTCATATGGAAGGTATTGGTTTAAGGGTATGGATGCACAAGCAGAATTCCGCTTAGTACAGAGTTTAGGCTAGCAAAGGCTTTGAGAGAACAGACAATTGATGATGACTAAGATGCAAAGCAATATAAAGCATAAACATTAAAATAAGCATCACACATCAAGTTGTCTTCCTTGTCAGCATAAAACTTCAAGCATGATAACATAAAGGTTTTGGCTATGTCGCTACTTTAAGAAAATCATGCTTGTTGTTATGACCAAAGCTATGTTTGCCAAGATTAAATAAAGTTTTGAAAGCCATACCTGATATAAGGTCAACACTCCCCATAAGAATCATCATATAAGGTCGATTGCGTGAAGAGAATATAGAGTGCAGCAAAGGAACCAATAGACTTCTCATTAATATTCCATCATAGACGACTCCACACTCACGGATACAATCTCTCCACCGAAGGAGTGATAGACCTCAATGCACACACCTATTTCATATAATAACCTCCCTAGACATGATACGACTCTACTTGACTCTAAAAGACAAAAGATAAAGATAAAGATACCGGGCACTCCCCCAAGCTTGGAACAAGCCAAGGGAATGCCATTACCCAAGGAGATTTCACTCCTCATTCTTGTTGACGTTGATTCTTCAAATCTCTTATGACACGGCGAAGGGTTTGGTTTTCCTTCTCCAAGATCTCCACTTGTACCTTTAGTACACGGAAATCTTCGCACAGCTGATTGGTGATGCGATAAGCCTCGGAGATGGTGGAGAGCGTGCGTTGATCTTCAAGTGAAGTAGAGGGCCCTAAAAGGTTAAGAGAAAGATCATAATGAGGTTGGACAGATTCCACCATGATGGGATTGCTTGGGCCTCCTTGTTGTTGGGCAGTGATAGTCTTGACTTCCTCCCTCACGGAGCGCTCCATCTCTGCTTGTCTTGCGGCAATCTCTTCTTCGGTAGCCCAGTCAACGTGCTTCCCTTGATTAAGATCCTTCTGGACTTGACGTAGACGCCATCCCAAGAAGTCCTCTCCGCTCGAGCCACAAGAAGACATCTCCAACAATAACTTTTTTTACCCTGGCAGAAACAGATCGAAAAGAAAACACACGAAATCACGAGATACGTTGCCGGAACAATCCGGGCAAATATATAGCAAAAATTTCTGCACAGAAAGGAAGGTAACAGGCTAAAGCGGGGTCGGAGACGGACTCCTGGGTGCCCAAGCGGCCTCCCGGCGCGGCCAGGAGGTAGGGCGCACCAGGGGGGCGCCTGGGCCCCCTGGAGCTTGTCTCCGGCTCCACTTAGGCTTAGAATTTTACTAATTTTGCAAAAACTCATAATATGGAACTTTTATGGCGGTTCGCGATATTTCCTGACCGTAATACATACCTTTTCTTATTCTGCTTCTTCTGGTGTCTGAAACAGGGCTGCAACATGTTCTTCGTGAGTTGTTGTGTATATCATATTCACATCAACATTGACAGGGTCTCCTGCTATGTAATGCTTAAGTCTTTGCCCATTCACAACTTGAGGTTTGGTGCCTTTAAAATTGTTAATCTTGATTGCACCAGACCGATAGACTTCTTCAATATGAAATGGTCCTTCCCACCTGGAAAGTAGTTTGCCTGGAGAGAACCTGAAACGGGATCTAAACAACAAAACTTTATCACCAACATTAAATTCACGTTTCAGAATCCTCCTATCATGCCACTTCTTTACCTTTTCCTTGAACATTTTAGCGCTCTCGTAAGCTTCACTTCTCCACTCATCTAGAGAAGTCAAGTTCATGAGACGCTTCTCACCAGCTAACTTTGGGTCAGCATTAAGCTCTCTAACAGCCCAGAAAGCTTTGTGCTCTAATTCTAATGGCAAATGGCAAGCCTTGCCATACACCATCTTATAGGGGGACATGCCCATGGGGTTTTTGTAAGCAGTTCTATACGCCCACAAAGCATCTCCTAACTTATTTGACCAGTCCTTTCTATTTCTGTTTACTGTCTTCTGTAAGATCAACTTGATCTCTCTATTGGTGAGCTCAACTTGCCCACTAGTTTGAGGATGGTACGGTGAAGCAATTCTATGATCGACATCGTACTTGGCTAAAGCTTTTCTAAAAGCTCCATGCGTGAAGTGTGATCCTCCATCAGTCATGAGATACCTAGGTACACCAAACCTACGGAAAATCACATCTTTGAGCATTTTCAAAGATGTCTTGTGATCAGCACTTTCAGTGGGGATTGCTTCAACCCACTTGGTCACATAATCAACAGCTACTAAAATGTGAGTGTACTTGTGCGAAGAAGGAAAAGGACCCATAAAATCAAAACCCCAGCAATCAAAGGGTTCAATCACTAGTGAGTAATTCATAGGCATCTCATTCCTTCTACTAATGTTACCAACTCTCTAACATTTATCACAGGCTAAAACATAATTTCTAGCATCCTTAAAGAGAGTAGGCCAATAAAAACCTGATTGAAGAACCTTATGTGCGGTCCTCTCACCGGCATGATGTCCTCCAGGGACTATCATGACATTGTCTGAGAATGTCCTTCTGCTCATGTTCCGATATGCATCTTCTCACGATCCCGTCTGGACCTTCTTTGAAAAGATGTGGGTCATCCCAAAAGTAGTGCCTCAAATCATGAAAGAACTTCTTCCTTTGCTGAAATGTTAAACCTGGAGGCAAATACTTTGCAACGATAAAATTAGCATAATCTGCAAACCAAGGATCGGAAAGAGATTGTACTTTTACAACGGCAAGTTGCTCGTCTGGAAAACTATCGTTGACTGGGATGGGATCATGTGGTATATCTTCCATCCTCGAAAGATTGTCCGCCACCGGATTGTCTTCTCCTTTCCTATCAACAATCTGCAAATCAAATTCTTGAAGAAGGAGTACCCATCTGATAAGCCTTGGCTTGGCATCCTTCTTTGTCATAAGGTACTTAATGGCAGCATGGTCAGTATGAATAATAACTTTGGAATCAACAATATACTGCCTAAACTTATCACAAGCAAACACTACAGCTAAGAATTCTTTCTCAGTAGTAGCATAATTCTTTTGAGCACTATCAAGGGTTTTACTAGCATAATGTATAACATTCAATTTCTTATCAACTATTTGTCCTAAAACAGCTCCAATAGCAAAATCACTAGCATCACACATAATCTCAAAAGGTAAATTCCAGTCGGGTGTTTGTACTATAGGAGCGGTTATTAAAGCTTTCTTGAGAACTTCAAAAGCCTCCTTACAATCTTCATAAAATACAAAAGGAACGTCCTTCTGGAGAAGATTAGTGAGGGGTCTCGAAGTCTTAGAAAAGTCTTTAATAAATCTTCTATAGAAACCAGCATGACCAAGAAAACTACGAATACCTTTGATGTCCCTTGGATAGGGCATCCTCTCAATTGCTTCGATCTTGGCCTTGTCCACCTCAATTCCCTTTTCGGAAATCTTGTGGCCAAGAACAATTCCTTCGTTAACCATGAAGTGGCACTTCTCCCAGTTGAGTACCAGATTTGTCTCCTCACATCTCTGCAAAACTTTATTAAGGTTGTGGAGACAATGGTCAAAGGAAGTTCCATAGACGGAGAAATCGTCCATGAATACTTCCACAATCTCCTCACAGAAACCATGAAAGATAGCAGACATACACCTTTGAAAAGTAGCAGGGGCATTACATAAACCAAAAGGCATACGCCTGTAAGCATAAGTACCAAAGGGACAAGTAAAAGTGGTCTTCTCTTGATCAGCAGTGTTAACATGAATTTGAGAGAAGCCAGAATAACCATCGAGGTAACAAAAGTGGGTATTTTTGGATAACCTTTTAAGCATTTGGTCGATGAACGGCAACGGGTAGTGATCCTTCCTGGTTGCCTTGTTCAGCTTCCTGTAATCAATACACATTCTATATCCAATAATAATTCTCTGAGGTATTAGTTCATTCTTATCATTAGGAACCACTGTTGTACCTCCTTTCTTAGGAACACAATGTACCGGGCTTACCCACTTACTATCAGCTATAGGGTAGATAATACCTGTGGCTAGAAGCTTGAGAATCTCAGTTCTTACAACATCCATCATCTTCGGGTTCAACCGTCGTTGATGATCAACAACTGGTTTAGCATCGGGCTCAAGGTTGATAGTATGTTGACAGATAGATGGACTAATCCCCTTAAGGTCATCAAGGGTATAGCCAATTGCACCTCGGTGTTTACGAAGTACTTCCAATAGTCGCTCTTCTTCATATCCTGAAAGGTTAGAGTTGATAATAACAGGATATACTTTCTTTTCATCTAAATAAGCATACTTGAGCGTATCGGGAAGAGGTTTAAGATCGAACACCGGGTCTTCTTTTGGTTTTGATAAAATTCCCAAAGGTTCAACCGGAAGGTTGTGCTTCAGGATAGCAGGTTGTCTCAAGAATATTTCATCTATTTCATTTCTTTCCTGCATATGCAAATCATTCTCGTGGTCCTCCATATATTTCTGCAAAGGATCATTAGGGGGAATAGCAATAGAAGCAATACTTTCAACAATTTTATCATCTCTAGGTAAATCGGTACCACGACGCTGCTTAGAGAACTTAGAAAAATTAAATTCATATGGCTCACCATTGAATTCAACAGAAACTTTACCTTTCTTGCAATCTATTATAGCTCCACAGGTTCTAAGAAAAGGTCTACCAAAAATAATAGGACAAAAATTGTCCCTCTCTGAACCAAGTACTAGAAAGTCGGTAGGGTATTTTACCTTTCCACATAGGACTTCAATGTCTCTCACAATTCCGATAGGAGAGATAGTTGCTCTGTTTGTAAGATGAATGGTAACATCAACTCCTTCAAGTTCACAAGGGGAAATCTCACCGATGATCTCTTCATAAAGTGAATAGGGGATAGCACTAGCACTCGATCCCAAATCGCATAGCCCATAATAATTGTGATCTCCTATTTTAACAGATACTACTGGAGTACCTGAAATTGGGCCTTTATTCTTGGCTGTGACAAGGTTAGTGGAAACAGCACAAAAATTTACATTGGAATCCAAAACATCATTAGTAACAAGGTCTTTAACCAATGCAACTTGAGGATCGACCTTGATCTGGTCCTCAGGCTCATCAATTCTTCTCTCACTTTTATTTATTACGCCTGTCACAAGAGAGTGCTCCCTTATCCTTGCGGGAAAAGGAGGCTTTTCATATATAACTGCAGGCAAAATAGGGTCAGCAACATGAATATCAACAGGTAACTCTTTGGAAGGTTCATGATGCTGATCTCTCTTCTTTTTAAAAGAATCAACGTGAGAGGCAAAATCCTTACAGAAATCAATCATTAGATGGGAATCAAGACCAATCTTAGAGCAAAAGGTATTGAAGTAATCAGTTTTCACATAGCTCTCAATATAATCACGCTCATAATTTATAGCGGGTTCAATACCTTTATTGATTTCCCAATCTTCGGTATTCCTCTAGATCCTTTCAATGAGATCCCACCTTTCTTCAACACTCTTCGTCTGAAATACCCCACTAGAGGAGGCATCCAACATCTCCTTATCCTGACGAGAAAGCCTGGCATAAAAATTTGTAAGTATAATTTCCTTGGGGAGCTCATGAATAGGACATTTGAGCATTAGGGACTTCAATCTCCCCCAAGCTTGAGCAATGCTTTCTCCGTCACGAGACATAAAGTTATAGATATAGTTCCTGTCTCGATGAATTTCATGAAGAGGATAAAACTTGGTATAAAAGAGAGACATAAGCTCTTGCCAATCAAGCAAGTGTGAGTTATCGAGAAGCTTATACCAATCTGAAGCTTTATCTATAAGCGATACGGAGAACAATTTCCTCATGACAAACTCCATCGATACACCTGCAAGCTTAAATAATGAACATAGTTGTGACAGATATAGCAAGTGTTCACCGGGATGTCTGTCTCCTGCATAACGATTAGCCAAAACATAATCGATAATACCAGCTGGTATTTTATAGGGCACAATTTCAGTAGGGGGAGGAGCAACCACCACAGGTGTGGGGCGTCTTCCCACAAGCAACGATCCAATAGCAAGGTTGTCCATAAGGACAAAGAGCAGCAACAGCAAAAATAAAAACAGAAATATAAAAACTTCCTTACCAGCTTCACTTACCAATAGCGCTACACTCCCCGGCAACGGCGCCAGAAAATGGTACTTGATGACCCTCAACCGTAAGGGATCTATTGCAGCGTTTTTGATAAGTAAGAGTGTCGAACCCAACGAGGAGCAGAAGGTATTGATAAGCGATTTTGAGCAAGGAATTACTGCAAGCACTGAAAGATAACTTTTAGGGGTTTTCTTGATATAAGCGACAAGAAAGTAAAAGCGAGCAAAGTAAAAGGCAATGGAGAGTAACAAGTGGCCCAATCCTTTCTGAGCAAAGGAGAGGCCGAGCAACTGAACTTATAAAGGCTAAAGTGTTCTTGAGGACACACGGGAGAGGTAGTCATGTGCTTTCGCCATATTCCGTATCGGTACTATGTTATGTGTTGATAAGTGCTGAGTGGGTGGATCTATGCTAGTACACTCTCTAGACTAAGATGAGTGCACTCTTATGATTAAACACCTTGCAAGCATCCGCAAATACAAGATAGTATTTAAGGCAAAAGCCTAACCATAGCAATACGATTGATGATCCATTGTTCCCTTGTGCAAAAGCGTGCGAACTGGGGTTCGGGTTTCTGTCACTCCGGCAACCCACCATAAGCAATCTTTGTACACAATGTATTCCCCTGGGTCCTTAATAAGGCGAAGTGTTGAGTGTTCGACTCACACAACACCACTAGTAAAATAACAACACAACTTAAGTATCAAACGACACATATTACTTCAACATCATATGACTACTAACAACAAGACTTTTCCCATGTCCTCAAGAACTAAGGTAACTACTCACAAGACATAAAAGAGATCATGATCAGTGGAGATAAATGGATGATAAACAATCTGGACATAGTGATATTTCTCCAACAAAACTCGATAGCATTCACCACAAAGTAGTAATCAACACCGATGGAGTAGAGAGGATAGATAGTACGGATTACAACACAAGTTGCAATGGTGAGATGAGATTTGATGAAGATGGAGATGGTGCTGATGTTGGGGATGATGTTGATGATGATCTCGATGATGCCCGTGACGATGGTGATGACGATGGCGATGATCTCCCCTTCCGGGAGGTGATCTCCCCGGCAGAATCTGCCCGCCGAAGATGGCTTTTTCTTCTCTGTAGGTTTCCGCCACGGAGCGGCGGCGGAACTCCGTCAAAACTCTCCTTTTTAGGGTTTTCGAATGACGAGGAGTATATAGGCAAAAGGGGGCAGTCGGAAGTGGGCCAGGGGCTCCAGGCGCGCCCCCGGCGCGGCCAGGGAGGGGGGCGCGCCAGGTGGCCGCCTGGGCGCCCTGTGGCCCCCCTCTGGTTGCCCTTTTGCGTGCCTTTGTGATCCGTTTGGAAAATACCCTCCGTCGATTTTCAGGTAATTTGGAGGTATTCTTCTTCAGCAACTCAGCGTCCACTTTTTACCGCTGAATCCTGCATATGCTGCTTCGGCACCGGAAAGTTGCAAACTGTGTAAAATAAGCCAAAACAACATAAGAACATCATCGTAATGTGAAATATATCAATGAATAAGGATGAATTACGATACAAAATAGTGATGCATTTTGGACGTATCAGGAGCAGAGGCAGTTCTCCCCACGGAACTCGTATACGGGTCACCTCGAGTGCTCGCTTATGATGAGCTCGAGCAAGAGCAGCTGCGACAAGACGACGCGCTACTCCTTGAGGAGGACCGTCTTCAGGCCGTTGTGCGAGCTGCTCGCTACCAGCAAGCTTTGCGCCGCTACCATAGCCGCAAAGTTAAAGCCAGAAGCTTCGAGGAAGGCGACCTTGTTCTTCGGCGCGTTCAGTCCGCCAAGAATTCCAACAAGTTGACATCGAAGTGGGAAGGCCCTTATCGGGTGAAACAAGTCACTAGGCCCGGCGCTGTCCGCCTTGAGACCGAAGATGGCTTGCCGGTGAGCAACTCCTGGAACATCGAGCATCTTCGTAAGTTTTATCCATAAGGCATGGTTGCCGTGATCCGCTCCGGCAACCACCTTTTGTACAAGTCTTGCCGCTGTTGCATGTAATCCTTTGTACAAAGCCGGGCGCAGACCCCGTGCATCAGTAAAGTTTATGTGCCCCGCACATCTTGTCATTTCATGCTTTTTGTATTTTGCATGAGTTATCTGACACCTTGTGCAGCACCTAACACCGGTAAGCAATAACGAGCCCAAAGGCTCCGTATCTGCATTTTCTCTTCTTTCTTTTTTCTGAAGGAAAAGCAAAGTTCCCTCGCGCACAAGTTCGCCGGGGGGGAGGAGAAGATGGTGGTATGGACCAAGTGCCGTTCAAGAAAGTCTCGCCTCGCCGGGAAGCAGACAACACAAAATCTAAGTTGCCAGAGTTTGAGCAATCAAATTTTTGAATTTTTAAGTTATCTTCCTTGAACGACCGCACTTTGTATGGAAAACCTATGCGCGGTGGAACCAACTCGTGGCTAGCCGCGCCCTTACTTTGTTTCGAGCACGCTCAGCGACTTAAGTGTGCTGCGACTAGTGTCGCGCCCTTACTTCGTTTTCGAGTTCGCTCAACAACCTAAGTGTGCTGCGACTAGTTGCGACAAGGTTTCTTGTCGGCAAAGGCACCGCCAGCAGGCTGCTGAAGTCCCGCACTCAGCGCTCGCGACAAAGGTGCCTACACCGGCAAGTTCCCTAAAAGCGTAGGGTGAAAACATACAAAGCAAAGGAATCAAGTAGAGGATATAACATTGCATTAACTACCCAAAATAAAGTTATATTACAAAGCAACTTGTCGCAGCTCTAATAGACTATTGTTCATAACATGGTTGGCAGTGACAAGGGAAGAAGAAAGTAAAAAGCCTAATCCGCGCGGTCGCCTTCAACCCTCTTGATGCCACCCACCTTGTCCACAATGGGTGCGACAAGGGCCTTGAGCGCCTCCTGGTCGGCGTCGGGCGGCAAGGTCCTGAGGAAGTTGGTGAGGTTGAGCCCTGGGTTGCGAAAGGCCACCTTCATCAGCACTTTTTGGAGGGCCCCCGCGCAGAGCCTGCGCGACTCATCCGCCAGCTGCTTCGGGATCTTCTCTCGGAGTTGCTGAAGGGCCGTCGCCACACCCGTGAAGAATAGAGTAAGCTTGGCGCTGGGGTGGAGGCTCTCGTCGGTGGAGTACCCGAGATACTCCGCCCCCAGCTCCGCCAGCTCCTTGTCGATGTCCGCGGCGGCGTTGACAAGGCCTTCCGTCCAAAGCTCGACGGTCTGCCTAAAATTGTCCTGGGAGATGGCAGCGCTGTCCAGCAGCGCCTTCTCGGCCCTGATCTCCTCCTTCAGGGTCGCCTCCCGCTCCTTGGCGTCGTCCAGCACCTGGGTTAGGGTGGCCAGTTTCAACTCGAGGTCGGCAATGGAGTTCTTGGCGACGGCGAGCTCCTTTCCCTTATCGGAGAGGCGGACCTGCAGCTCGGAGTGGTTGTGGGCGTCCTTCTCCCTCTCAAGCTTGAGGGCGGCAACCTCCTCGCCGCTCGTCTTCAGGTTGGCCTCCATCTGCGCCACCCTCTGCTCCAACTCCCTCTTGGCGGTCTCGGCGGCTCCGGCAGCATCCTTTGCCTCCTGCAAAGCTCCGCCAAGCGATCGCTCGCGCGCGGCAAACTCATCCTCCTGGCTGTCGAGGTCGACCTTCCGCTGCGTCAGCTTGCCTTCTCGCCTGGATAGCTCCTCGGCGGCAAGCCGCTGCTGCTCCTCCGCTTCAGCCTTCTCCAAGATGAAAGCCTGATGTGCCTCGGCGAGCTGCTCCCGCTCCTCCGCCAAGGATCGGAGAGCTGCTTGGTTGATGGCTCGGAGCTCTTCTGCGCGCTTCTCCAAGTCAGCACCCGCCTTGGCGGCCAGAGCCTCTCGGGACTCCAGCTTGGCCTGCCGGGCGTGGTACAAAGACAGAAGCTTGCGCAGTAGCCGCTCCTCCTCGGGCTCGCTGCTGCTGCTCGGCACGTCGACGAGCTTCAGTCCGGCGGAGGCAAGGACCTCCCCGTCGAAGACCTCTCCCTCGACTGGCGCCCTCGACATGGACGCCCACGGGAGCTGGATGAAGATGTCGTCGCCGGCCTTCAGATAGGCGCTTGGCTCGGGCTCGTCGGAGCTGGGGGCTGCGGCGGCGGCGGAGGGCTCGGCGGTCGGCGTAGCGCCTGGCGCTCCTGCGGCCTCAGTGCCGTCAGTGCGACCGCCAGCCTCTTCGCCAGCTGCCGCGGCGGCAGCCTTGGCGGCCTCTGCGCCAGCGGGATCGTCCGCGCCAACCGTCTCTTCAACAACGGCGGTGTCGTCGGCGACGACCTCCGTCTCCATGGGCTCGACTGCGGACGGGTCTGACGGAGGAAAAGGAAAGAATCACAGTCAAGCAAATATCCAAAAAAGAGAATTGAAAGAAGAAAAGTCCAAGGGTTTACCTGCGCGGGCCGGCTCCTCGGCGAGGTTCCTGGCCGGAGAGCTCTCCCTCGGCGGCGTGGTGGTAGCTCCCGCCGGCGGTGGGCCGCTAGCGCCATCCCTCGTCGGAGAGCTCGCTCTTGGCGGGGTGCTCGCCCTTGGCGGAGTGCTCGCCCTTGGCGGGGTACTCGCCCTTGGCGGAGTGTTCTCCCTTGCCGGGGAGCTCCCCCTTGGCGGTGTGGTCGAGGCGTGCGGCACGTCGGGGGCGGTCTCCTGGCGCTCCTGATGCTGCTGCTCTGCTCCTGCACAAATCAACAAGCAAGCGTCAGCAAAAATAGAGTTCCTGGCGCGCCCGACAAGCGGAAAGTGAACTACACTTACGCTAGGGGCTGCGCTGGGGGCTGCTCTGAAGAACAGTTGCCGGGTCCGGCAAGCTTGTCTCAGGCGCGCCCCCAGCTATCGCGGCGGGCTCGTCCTCGATGACGATCACCGGAACCTTGGCCCTCTTCGCTGCCCTTTGAGCCAGAGTTTTGAAAAGAGAGCAGGTTCAGAGTTAGGCGAAAGAGATGCAAGACAAAAGCAACGGAAAATCAAAGAAAAACAAGAGTTGCGAAGACTTACACTCCTTCCTCTTCGTCGGAGCTGAGCGCAGAGAAATCAAAGTCTGGCTCGCGTGTCCCGGCACGAGGAGGCGGGGGAGTTGGCTCCCTTGGCCGCTTGGCGGGGGCAGGGGCGGTGGTCTGAGAAGACCCCGCTCCGGTTGCCGCCGAGGCACGAGGGGCGGCAGGAGCAGAGGCGCCAGTCCGGGAAGATCCCCCTCCAGCCGCTGCAGAAGCGCGAGGTGCTCCCGTGGCGGCCTTGCTTGCCGCGGTGACGCGTGTCGCGCGGCGCTGCTGCTGTTGGCCCGTCTGCCGCCTCGTCACGTCTGCGGCCTTGCGGAGGCGTTTTCTTGGTGGAGCTGGAGGACTTGCTGGTGGTGGCGAGCTGCCCGAGGACGAGGAGGAGGAGCCGATCTCCAGTGAGCCGCTCGAGTCCCCAGCGGGCCCGCTCGACTCGGCGCCCTGCTCGATGGGTCCACTCGACTCGGCGCCCTGCTCGGCGGGCTCACTTGTCTCAGCGACCTTCCCGGCAAGCTTCTCCACTTTGAGAAGCTCTTCCTGCTCGGCAAGGCTTGTCGCCTCCGCTGCCTCCGCCTCCTCCACTGTGTACCCGAACTCCCCCGCGGCCTGGGCTGCTGCCGCCTCTTCCAGTCTGGTGGCAATATATGCCATCTCTTGGTCAGTGGTGTCGCGGGTGAGGCCTTTCTTCTCGTCGGGGTTGGGCACTTCCTCCAAGTTATCAAAGAATGCTTGCACAACTTCGTCGGAAGGCTCTTGCCAGGTTGGGTCAATTCCGTGGGAATCGCACAGCGGCATCACTGCCCGGATGGCGCTGAGCGACGAGTTGTTGCATAGCGGAACTACGCCCACCGGCAACGGAAACCACTCGGGATGGGCGGAGTCATATTTGAATAACGCCTGGAGCATCGCGTTGAGCTCTAGGACAGTGAAGTTATAATTGAGGCCCGGGCGCAGCCTCATGATGTCTGCCACGTTCTTGAAATCCCAGGCGGGCCTCTTCCTCTCCTGCAAGGGGGCGATGCGGCGGCGGAGAAAGTCTGCTCCAACTGCGCCTACGGTGAGCTTGGCATGCCTGAGGCGAAGGATCCGAGTAGTAGCAATCTTCAATCTGCTATCCTCCGAGGCCAAGTCACTCCAGTCGTTGCCGCGCACCACTGGGGTTTGGCGCCGGGCGGTGAATGGCTGCGGGTCATCCTCTACGATCCAACACCAATTGGCTCTCCACTCATCCCACTTGCCGCGAAGCTCTCCCGTCAAGTAAGCTTCCTTCTTATGGGTCCTAGAGATCCAAGAGATTCCGCCAGACAGAGGCTCTCCCCTCTCAAATCGAGGATTGAAGTAATGGCGGAAAAGGGCTACACTTGGGAAGACTCCGACAAAGTTTTCGCACAGATGTGCGAAAACGGCCATGGTGAGAACGGCGTTGGGGGTGAAGTCAAGGAGGTGGAATCCATATGTGTTCATGATATCGCAGAAGAACTCAGAATAGGGCGGGCAGAGCCCGCAGTAGAAGAACAGCGCGAAGAATGCGTAGCCGTTTGGGAACATCTTGCAAGCGGGGGCTGGGAGTACCTTGGTGCGCGGATGTGCCTTCGTCTCCCTCGACCAGAAAAGGTAGAAGGTATCCCTCAGCTCCTTCGCGTCAAGCTTTGGCGGGAAGGCCACCTTCTTCTTCCGCATCGCTGCGAGCTGCGGCGCCTCGGCCGACTTTGCGGCCTTCCCCTTCTCGCCTTTCAGAGCCATGGCGGAAGCGGTGAAGGAGGTTGACGGCGCTAGTGTTGTTGGTGGCGACGGAGGGCGGAGCGCTGCTCTCTTTCGGCCTTCAGGGAGCGGCGGGGGTTTCTGAGGATTGAGGAAGCAACGGGCGAATGGAAGGAACTGCTCCTGTTTCCCCTGCTTTTAAGGGGGGGGACGTTCCGCATTTCCCATTAAAGAAACAGGCCATGATCTCTCCCACGACGCCATGATTGACGCGTGCCGTTAGGGAGGGGCGCGGTGGATACGGAGTGGGAAACGGCGTGCCGCAGGCCGCGCGTGCCCGTGCACTGTTTTGGGCCTGGCCCAACAGCGCTCGGCACCGTGTATGGCCCAGGCCCGGGGGCTCCTGTCGATGTACTAAAGTAGGGGTACCTTAGTATCCCAAACTTGTGCACGGGCAGTTGCAGCGTCCCGTGGCAGGGCTTGCCGTGCGACTGCCAAGGTCCTCCGAGGTTCCTTTGGAGCCATTCAAGAACAAAGTATTCAGGTTAAAGAGACAAGGCCCTGGGAAGAGGAGCTTGCCGGGAAGGCCACTCAGGGCTCAAGACCACTTCTTTGGCGCAAGACCCTGGCAAGAGGAGCTTGCCGGGAAGGCCAAACATGGCATTTCAAGAGACTTGTCGCGACGCGCCACGCGTCCCGGCAAGGCCCGGAGAGCGACAAGCTCCCAGGCACGACAAGATAGCAACCGCGGCAAGGCACTTGCCGCGGCAAACTTCCACTAAGTACCCGCGCTCCAGCACATCCACCCACGTGTCGCTCTGGGACCCTTCCAGGCGCACGTGGCGGAAGGCTGTGCAGCCTGGGGTACACGGTGGCAAGCTGCGATGACAAGGCCACCGTCGTGGCGGACGGTGGCGCCCTGACGGTCGCTTTTTGCACTGTTTGGGGCGACGGCGATGGGCATTTAATGCCCTTGTCCCCTGCCGTCAGGGTTAGGTATAGAGCACTATACAAATACTGTTCCATCTACCACCCATTTTACATTTTTACCCCCATCTGTGTTGCCACCTGTCGGTGACCCCTTTGACCTATAAAAGGAGGCCCATGCGCAACGTAGAAGGGGTCCCGATCATCGATCATTCTCGCGCTCGGTCTTGTTAGCGGTTAGAGTGTACTGTTGCTCTCCTCGCTCCCGAGCCAAGAACTCAATAACAAACCAAAGCAGGATTAGGGTTTTACGCACCCGTGCGGCCCGAACCTAGGTAAACTGCTCGCGTGCTCGCCTCGATCCGCTCTTTGTGCATCCTCCGCCCCCCTGCCGTACCGAGAAAGGGGCTCCGGTCCGATAGGTGTTCGTGGGCAATCAGTTTCCCCGACAAAGTGACAAATGGTAAAAGTAAATAAGGTGCAGCAAAGTGGCCCAATCCTTTTTGTAACAAAGGACAAGCCTGGACAAACTCTTATATAAAGTAAAGCGCTCCCGAGGACACATGGGAATTATCGTCAAGCTAGTTTTCATCATGATCATCTGATTCGCGTTCGGTACTTCGACAATTTGGTATGTGGGTGGATCGGTGCTTGGGTGCTGCCCTTACTTGGACAATCCTCCCACTTATGATTAACCTCTAATGCAAGCACCCGCAACTACAAAAGAACTATTAAGGGAAACCTAACCATAGCCTGAAACATATGGATCCAAATCAGCCCCTTACGAAGCAACGCATAAACTAGGGTTTAAGCTTTTGTCGCTCTAGCAACCCATCATCTACTTATTACTTCCAAATGCCTTCCTCTAGGCCCAAATAATGGTGAAGTGTCATGTAGTCGACGTTCACATGACACCACTAGAGGAGAGACAACATACATCTCATCAAAATATCGAACGAAGACCAAACTCACATGACTACTAATAGCAAGACTTCTCCCATGTCCTCAGGAGCAAAAGCAACTACTCACAAGACATAATATTGTTCATGATCAGAGGGGTATTAATATGCATAATGGATCTGAACATATGATCTTCCACCAAATAAACCAACTAGCATCAACTACAAGGAGTAATCAACACTACTAGCAACCCATAGGTACCAATCTGAGGTTTGGGTACAAAGATTGGATACAAGAGATGAACTAGGGTTTGAGAGGAGATGGTGCTAGTGGAGATGTTGATGAAGATAGCTCTCCCCAAGATGGGAGAGTTGTTGGTGATGACGGCAGTGACGATTTCCCCCTCCCGGAGGGAAGTACCCCCGGCAGAACAGCTCTGTCGGAGCCCTAGATTGGTTTCCACCTCGGTTCCGCCTCGAGACGGCGGCGTCTGGTCCCAAAAACCTCTTTCTGATTTTTTCCAGGTCAAAACACCTCACATAGGAGAATATGGGCATCGGGGGCCTTCCGGCTGGCCCACGAGGCAGGGGGGAGCGCCCTGGGAAGGGGGGGCGCCCCCACCCTCGTGGGCAGCTGGTGGCCCCCTCGTGGACTTCTTTCGCCAGATATTTTTATATTTTCTAAAATGACGTTCTATTGAGTTTCAGGGCTATTGGAGTTGTGCAGAATAGGTTTCCAGAGTTTGCTCCTTTTCCAGCCCAGAATTCCAGCTGCCGGCATTCTCCCTCTTCATGTTAACCTTGTAAAATAAGAGAGAAAAGGCATAAGTATTGTGACAAAACATGTAAGAACATCCCATAATGCGATAAATACCAACATATAAGCATGATGCAAATGGACGTATCAACTCCCCCAAGCTTAGACCTCGCTTGTCCTCTAGCGAAAGCCGACATTGAAAAATATGTCCACATGTTTAGAGATAGAGGTGTCGATAAAAACAAGATACGGACATGAGGGCATCATGATCATTCTCATTACATCAACTTATATGAATATAGTCATATGATTCTTATGCTAAAGTAACAATTCATCCACAATATCAAGTATGAATCATAAACTTCATTGGAAACTAACAAACTTGATATCGGTCATTGAAGCAATTGTAATTTATCGTAACATCGGAAAGAGTCAATATATGAGCTTTTCAGCAAGCCTACATACTCAACTATCATATATTCTTTCACAATTGCTCACACTCACGCAATACTTATGGTTATGGAGTTTTAATCGGACACAGAGAAAGATAGGGGCTTATGGTGTTGCCTCCTAACCTTTTACCTCAAGGGTAATGTCAACAGTATTAGATCATGAAAACTTACATCCAAGTGGGTATATATGTCAGGATCTTTCCAACACAATGTGCTTGCCAAAGGATAAAATGTAAAAAGGAAAGGTGGATTTCACCTTGACACTTATAAGACAGGAATAATAGGTAGGCCCTTCGCACAGGGAAACAGAGGTTGTCATGTGTTTTTATGGTTGGATGTACAAAGTCTTAGCATAGAAGAACTTCGCTTTATATTGCCACTTGTGATAAGGACCTTTATTATGTAGTCCGTCGCTTTTATTACTTCCATATCACAAGATCGTATAAAGCTAATTTCTCCCACACTAATAGATCATACATATTTTAGCGAGTTTGCAACATGACAACTTACTTGGAAGGATCTTTCTCAATCCATAGGTAGGTATGGTGGACTCTCATGGAAAAACTGGGTTTAAGGATATATGGAAGCACAAGTAGTATCTCTACTTAGTGCGAGGAGTTTTGGATAGCATGAGGGGGAAAGGCAAGCTCAACATGTTGGATGATCCATGACAATATACTTTATTTCAAATATAAGAAGACATAACCCATTATGTTGTCTTCCTTGTCCAACATCAACTCTTTAGCATGTCATACTTTAATGAGTGCTCACAATCATAAAAGATGTCCAAGATAGTGTATTTGTATGTGAAGCCTCTTTTCTTTTATTACTTCTTATTAATTTCAACGATGACCAAAACTATGTTTGTCAACTCCCAACAACTTTTATTTATCATACTCTTATATGTGAAGTCATTACTTCCCATAAGATCAATATGATCTCTTTGGTACTTTTTATGTTTTCTTTCTTTTATCATGACCCAAGTGAGGAAATCAAGCCCTTGACTCAACACTAATCTTTATTATATAGCTCACAGAATCGATTACAAAGGGTAAAGCTCACAAAGCAAAAGCTCACAGCTAGATCATGCTAACTTTATTCTACTAGATCAAGATACTACCAAAAGGATCGAACTAAGTAAAATGGTAAAGATAGGAGTGATGGTGATACGATACTGGGGTCACTCCTCCAAGCTTGGCAGTTGCCAAGGGGAGTGCCCATACCCATATGATTATGTCTCCTTCTTCGGGGTTGGTGATGTGATATTCTTGGCGATGATACCCCTTAGGATACGATTCTCCTCCTCGAGCTTGTTAACTTGCTGCTTAAGGTCCATAATTTCCTTGCAGAGCATGCCCGTGACGGCTAAAGCTCCTTTCACCCAAGGATGTTGCATAGCTGCGGGAGAACAAGTAACACTCTTTTTCATATTTTCATAAGAAAGAAACCTGACATTGGTAGGGAGGACTGAGTTTGGAATGGCTGAGCTCGGTAATTCCCCCATTGTGAATCCAGCTTGAAATCGAGAAGTAACTTCTTGATCTTCCTCCATGGCATCTATCCTCTTCAAGTCAGCATCCATCACCTCCTCCGTTGATGGACCAAAGTGGTTATCATCGTTGTTTGCTCTTGGGTCAAGTGTCGGATGGGACACCCGACTCTCTCCATCAGACTCATGAGTAGACATCTTGATCTTATCTGCAACAGAAACAGCTCGAAACAAAAACAGAGGATTTTTGCGTGATACAGAGGTCAAAACCTTCGGGAGCATATATAATGAATTTTTATCGACCAAAAGGAGTAACCCACAAGAAAACGGAGTCCAGGGGACACACGGGGTGCCCACAAGGCAGGGGGCGCGCCCTGGGAAGGGGGGGGCGCACCCTCCACCCTCGTGGACGGCCCGTGTCTCCTCCGGACTGCTTCTTATTTTTCTATTTTTCTAAATATTCCAAAACAGAGAAAAATTGCCTTTAGAACTGTTTTGGAGTCGGTTTACTTACCGTATCACGTACCTCTTCCTTTTTGAAGGCTGAATCATTCTGGAAAGTGTCCCTTATGTATTCCTCCGGGGTTACGGTTTCAATAATATTGGTTTCAACATTTATAGGATTGCCTGAGATATAATGTTTGATTCTTTGACCATTCACCACCTTCCGATTTGTGCCTTCAAAGTCGTTGATTTTTATGGCACCGGAATGATAGACCTCCTCGATAACGTAAGGTCGTTCCCATTTGGAGAGAAGTTTTCCTGCAAAAAATCTTATATGAGAGTTGAATAGCAAGACATAATCACCTACATTAAACTCACGCTTTTGTATTCTTTTGTCATGCCATGTTTTAACTTTTTCTTTAAACAGTTTGGCATTCTCATAGGCTTGGGTTCTCCACTCATCAAGACAGCTAATTTCAAATAGCCTCTTCTCACCAGCAAGTTTGAAATCATAATTGAGCTCTTTAATAGCCCAATATGCCTTATGTTTTAGCTCAAGAGGTAAGTGACAAGCTTTTCCATATACCATCTTACAGAAATAATTTGCTATCCATGGTGGTAGCTACGCACGGCCCCAATTTTTATCTCTAATTATTTTGATAAATTATTTTGGACTATATAAAATAACTCTATAATGAAAATATCGTGACTTTGAACTAGCTAGGCAAGCAAACATGCAATTATGCCAAAAAGGCAAGCAAAATGAATGAGAGAAGTGAGTAAAGCCCCTTTCTACACAACAAAAAGGCACTTGTCCAAAAGATAATAAGAAGACAAAGAGAAGTGAGAAAAGGTCATTTATATATAACAAAATTGCACTTGTGCCAATGCTATAATAAACCCGACACCTCATATATCAAAAAAAGGAACTTATAATAAAGAGTGTGGAGTTGCCATCATGCGTGCGTAGCTACCACCATGCATAGAAAATTGCCTCTCTACCATCTTATATGGAGACGTACCCATAGGATTTTTGTATGCAGTTCTATAGGCCCATAATGCATCATCAAGTTTCTTGGACCAATTCATCCTAGACCTATTAACTGTCTTTTGCAAGATTAGTTTCAACTCCCTATTACTTAGTTCTACTTGACCACTAGTCTGCGGGTGATAAGGGGATGCAATTCTATGGTTGACATCATATTTTGCAAGCATCTTACGGAAAGCACCATGAATAAAGTGTCAACCACCATCAGTCATTAGATATCTAGGGACTCCAAACCTCGGAAATATAACTTCTTTAAGCATCTTAATAGAGGTGTTATGATCAGCACTACTAGTTGGAATAGCTTCTACCCACTTAGTAACGTAATCAACAGCAACTAAAATATGTGTATATCCATTAGAGGCCGGAAACGGTCCCATATAATCAAAGCCCCAACCATCAAATGGTTCAATAACAAGTGAATAATTCATAGGCATTTCTTGATGTCTACTATATTACCAATTCTTTGACATTCATCACAAGATAAGACAAACTTACGGGCATCCTTGAAGAGAGTAGGCCAATAAAAACCGGACTGTAATACCTTGTGTGCAGTTCTATCTCCCGCATGGTGTCCTCCATAAGCTTCAGAGTGGCACTTGCGTAGGATCTGTTCCTGTTCATGCTCAGGTACACAACGTCTATTAATACCATCTACTCCTTCTTTATAAAGGTGTGGGTCATGCCAGAAGTAATGTCTCAAATCATAGAAGAATTTTTTTCTTCTGCTGGTATGTGAAGCTAGGAGGTATAAACTTAGCAACAATATAATTAGCATAATCAGCATACCATGGAGCAGTACGAGAAGTATTTATGATAGCTAATTGTTCATCAGGAAGGCTATCATCAATAGGTTGTGGGTCATCGAGTATATTCTCTAACCTAGACAAGTTATCTGCTACGGGGTTCTCAGCTCCGTTTCTATCAATAATATGCAAGTCAAATTCTTGCAGCAGGAGAACCCATCTAATAAGTCTAGGCTTAGCATCTTTCTTTTCCATAAGGTATTTTATAGCAGTATGATCAATGTGAATAGTTACTTTAGAATCAACAATATAGGGTCTAAACTTATCACAAGCAAATATAACTGCTAAAAATTCTTTTTCAGTAGTAGCATAATTTCTTTGGGCACTATCTAGAGTTTTACTAGCATACTGGATAACATTTAATTTCTTATCAACTCTTTGCCCTAGAACAGCTCCTACGGCATAATCACTAGCATCGCACATAATCTCAAAGGGTAAATTCCAGTCAGGAGGCTGGACAATAGGTGCAAAGATCAATGCTTTCTTAAGTATTTCAAATGCTTCTAGACAATCATCATCAAAGACAAAAGGAATATAGTTTTGTAAGAGATTAGTCAGTGGCCTTGAGATTTTGGAGAAGTCCTTAATGAACCTCCTATAAAACCCGGCATGACCAAGGAAACTTCGTATACCTTTGATGTCCTTAGGGCATGGCATCTTTTCAATAGCATCAACTTCAGCTTTGTCAACTTCAATACATCTTTCAGAAATTTTATGTCCCAAGACAATGCCTTCAGTAACCATAAAGTGGCACTTCTCCCAATTCAAGACAAGATTTGTGTCTTCACATCTTTGCAAAACTCGATCAAGGTTGCTTAAGCAATCATCAAAAGAAGTTTCGTAAACGGAGAAATCATCCATGAACACCTCAACAATCTTCTCACAAAAATCAGATAATATAGCCATCATGCATCTTTAAAAGGTAGCAGGTGAATTACACAAACCAAAAGGCATACGTCTATAAGCGAAGGTACCGAAAGGACAAGTAAAGGTGGTCTTTTCTTGATCCCTTTTGACACAGGTATTTGAGAGAAACCAGAATAACCATCTAGAAAGCAGAAATGAGTCTGTTTGGATAACCTTTCTAGCATTTGATCAATAAATGGCAAGGGCTAATGATCTTTCTTAGTAGCTTTATTTAACTTACGGAAATCAATTACCATCCTATAACCTGTAACTATTCTTTGTGGGATCAATTCATCTTTATCATTAGGAACGACAATCATACCTCCCTTCTTAAGGACACAATGGACATGACTTACCCACTGGCTATCAGCAACTGGATAGATAATACTTGCCTCTAGGAGCTTTAGTATTTCCTTCCTTACCACTTCTTTCATCTTAGGATTTAACCATCGTTGATGATCAATAACCGGCTTAGCATTTTCTTCCAATTTTATCTTGTGTTGGCATATAGTGGGACTAATGCCCTTAAGATCATCCAGAGTATATCCAATAGCAGCTCGATGCTTCTTCAGAGTTTTCAATAATTTTTCTTCTTCCTACTCTGAAAGGTTAGCACTAATAATAACAGGATATATCTTCTTTTCATCAAAATAAACATACTTAAGATTATCAGGTAAAGGTTTAAGTTCAAACACGAGATCACCCTTGGGTGGAGGAGGATCCCCTAGAATTTCAACAGGCAAGTTGTTTTTCAATACGGGTCCCTTCTTAAGGAATATTTCATCTATTTCCCTTCTCTCATGCATATGCATATCATTTTCATGGTCTAGCAAGTATTGTTCTAAAGGATCATTAGGTGGCACGGCAATAGAAGCAAGACCAATAATTTCATCCTTACTGGGTGGTGCCTTTTCAAGGGGTTGTCTACGGAATTTAGCAAAGTTAAAATCATGAGACATATCCCCCAAATCAATAGTGACAATATCTTTCACGCAGTCTATCTTGGCATTAATAGTATTCAAGAAGGGTCTACCAAATATAATGGGACAGAATTCATCTTGTGGGGAACTAAGAATAAGAAAATCAGCAGGGTATTTAACCTTCCCACACAAGACTTCAACATCTCTAACAATCCCAACTGGTGAAATAGTATCTCTATTAGCAAGCTTAATAGTAACATCAATCCCTTCTAACTCAACATGTGCAATTTCATGCATAATTTCGTTGTACAAATCAAAAGGGATAATACTCGCACTAGCACCTACGTCACATAAACCATGATAGCAATGATCTCCTATCTTAAGGGAAATAACAGGCAAGCCTACAACAGGTTTATGTCTATTCCTAGCATTGGGTTTGGCTATTCTAGCAGACTCCTCTTGGAGGTAAATGACATGTCCATCCAAATCTTCTACCAAGAGATCTTTAACCATAGCAACACTAGGTTCAACTTTAATTTGCTCAGAGGGTGTAGGTGTTCTAGTATTACTCTTACGAACTACAGTTGAAGCTTGAGCATGATCCTTTATCCTAACAGGGAAGGGTGGTTTCTCAATATAAGTAGTAGGAATAACATGATCAACATTATAAGTGATAGTCTTTTCTTCAACTTTAATAGGTTCAACTACTTTTACTTCAATAGGGGGATGGTATTTAAACCATTTCTCCTTGGGGAGATCAACATGACTAGCAAAAGATTCACAGAAAGAAGCTACTATCTCAGAGTCAAGTCCATATTTAGTGCTAAACTCACGGAAAACATCGGTATCCATAAAAGCTTTAACACAATCAAACTTAGGGGTCATACCTGACTCATTATCTTCGTCGAGATCCCAATCTTCAGAGTTGCGTTTAATTCTTTCCAATAAATTCCATTTGAATTCAATAGTCTTCATCATATAAGAGCCAGAACAAGAAGTATCGAGCATGGAGCGATTATTAAGAGAAAGCCGAGCATAAATTTTTTGAATGATCATTTCTCTTGAGAGCTCATGATTGGGGCATGAATATAACATTGAATTAAGCCTCCCCAAGCTTGAGCGATGCTTTCTCCTTCGCGAGGCTAGAAATTATAAATATAATTACGATCACGATAAACCTGGTGCATAGGGTAGAACTTCTGATGAAATTCCAACTTGAGACAATTATAGTTCCCTGATCCCATATCATCGCATAGCCTAAACCATGTCAATGAATCTCCCTTCAAAGGTAAAGGGAAGACCTTCTTCTTGATATCATCCTCGGGCATACCTGCAAGCTTAAATAATCCACAAACTTCATCAGCATAGATTAGATGTAAATCGGGATGCAATGTTCCGTCTCCTGTAAAAGGATTCTCAAGCAGTTTCTCTATCATACCCGAAGGAATCTCAAAGCAAAAAATTTCAATAGGTGCAGTAGATTGAGGAGAAACTCTTTGCTCTTCTGTTCGGGGTGAAGATACCCCGAACAAGCCCCTCAAAGGATTTTGAGCCATAGTAACAAGTGACAATAAATTTCAGCACACTATATAAATTTTTCCTTACCAAATTCCACTTACAAAGGCGCTTCACTCCCCGGCAACGACGCCAGAAAAGAGTCTTGATGACCCACAAGTGTAGGGGATCTATCGTAGTCCTTTCGATAAGTAGGAGTGTCGAACCCAATGAGGAGTAGAAGGAAATGATAGGCAGTTTTCAGTAAGGTATTTTCTGCAAGCACTGAAATTATAGGTAACAAATAGTTTTGTGATCAGATAATTGGTAGCAAGTGACAAACGATAAAAGTAAATAAGGTGCAGCAAGGTGGCCCAATCCTTTTTGTAACAAAGGACAAGCATGGACAAACTCTTATATAAAGTAAAGCGCTCCCGAGGATACATGGGAATTATCGTCAAGCTAGTTTTCATCACGATCATCTGATTCGCGTTCGGTACTTTGATAATTTGGTATGTGTGTGGACCGGTGCTTGGGTGCTGCCCTTACTTGGACAAGCCTCCCACTTATGATTAACCTCTAATGCAAGCATCCGCAACTACAAAAGAAGTATTAAGGTAAACCTAACCATAGCCTGAAACATATGGATCCAAATCAGCCCCTTACGAAGCAACGCATAAACTAGGGTTTAAGATTCTGTCACTGTAGCAACCCATCATCTACTTATTACTTCCCAATGCCTCCCTCTAGGCCCAAATAATGGTGAAGTTTAATGTAGTCGACGTTCACATGACACCACTAGAGGAGAGACAACATACATCTCATCAAAATATCGAACGAAGACCAAACTCACATGACTACTAATAGCAAGACTTCTCCCATGTCCTCAGAAACAAAAGTAACTACTCAAAAGACATAATATTGTTCATGATCAGAGGGGTACTAAAATGCATAATGGATCTGAACGTATGATCTTCCACCAAATAAACCAACTAGCATCAACTACAAGGAGTAATCAACACTACTAGCAACCCACAGGTACCAATCTGAGGTTTGGGTACAAAGATTGGATACAAGAGATGAACTAGGGTTTGAGAGGAGATGGTGCTGGTGAAGATGTTGATGAAGATAGCTCTCCCCAAGATGGGAGAGTTGTTTGTGATGACGGCGGTGACGATTTCCCCCTCCCAGAGGAAAGTATCCCCGGTAGAACAGCTCTGCCGGAGCCCTAGATTGGTTTCCGCCTCGGTTCCGCCTCGAGACAGCGGCGTTTGGTCCCGAAAACCTCTTTTTGATTTTTTTCCAGGTCAAAACACCTCACATAGGAGAAGATGGGCATCGGGGGCCTTCCGGCTGGCCCACGAGGCAGGTGGCGCGCCCTGGGAAGGGGGCGCGCCCCCCACCCACGTGGCCAGCCGGTGGCCCCCCTCGTGGACTTCTTTCGCTAGATATTTTTTGTATTTTCTGAAACGATGTTCTGTTGAGTTTCAGGGCTTTTGGAGTTATGCAGAATAGGTTTCCAGAGTTTGCTCCTTTTCCAGCCCAGAATTCCAGCTGTCGGCATTCTCCCTCTTCATGTTAACCTTGTAAAATAAGAGAGAAAAGGCATAAGTATTGTGACAAAACATGTAAAAACATCCCATACTGCGATAAATATAAACATATAAGCATGATGCAAAATGGACGTATCACATGCATCTAGAGTATTAAGTTCATAAGAACATAGTAACGCCTTAAGCAAGATGACATGATGTAGAGGAATAAACTCAAGCAATATGATATAAACCCCATATTTTTATCCTCGATGGTAACAATACAATACGTGCCTTGCTGCCCCTACTTTCACTGGGAAAGGACACCGTAAGATTGAACCCAAAGCCAAGCACTTCTCCCATTGCAAGAACTATAGGTCTAGTAGGCCAAACCAAACCAATAATTCGAAGAGACTTGCAATGATATTATAATCATATATAAAAGAGTTCAGAAAAAAACCAAATATTTCTCATCGATAATCTTGATCATAAACCCACAATTCATTTGATCTCGACAAACATACCGCAAAAAGAGATTACATCGAATAGATCTCCTCAAAAACCGAGGACAACTTGGTATTGAGATCCAAAAAGAGAGAAGAAGCCATCTAGGTACTAACTATGGACCCGAAGGTCTGTGGTAAACTACTCACAACTCATGGTGAGGCGATGGTGTTAATGTAGAAGCACTCCGTGGAAGATTCCCCCTCCGACGGAGCTCCGGAACATGCCCCAAGATGGGATCTCACGGGAACAGAAGGTTGCTGCGGTGGAACTAGGGTTTTCTCTGTTGCTCTGATGTTTTCGGGGTACATAGGTATATATAGGAGGAAGGAGGGCACCGGGGGACCCTAGTGGACGCCACGTGTGCCCTATTCCATGGTTCTCAAGTCTCCCGTGAAGATATCGCCCCGAAAATCTCTCTCCCGAAGGTTTCATTCCGTCTGGTCTCCGTTTGATATTCCTTTTCTGTCAAACCCTGAAATAGGCAAAAAAACAGCAATTTAGACTGGGCCTTTGGGTTAAAAGGTTAGTCCCAAAAATAATATAAAAGTGTATAACAAAGCCCATTAAACATCCAAAACAACATAAATAATAGCATGGAATAATAAAAAAATTATAGATACATTGGAGACGTATCACACCTGCACACAAATAACAAATACTCGCAACCCGACGTGTAAAAGGGGTTGTCAATCCCTTTCGGGTAACGGATGAGATAGAGTTGTAAATATTGATAGATAGATTTATAAATAAGATAAATTGCAGCAAAGCATTTTTGGATTTTTGGTTTAGTGGATCTGAAAATAAAAGCAAAGGAAAATAGATCACAAAGGCAAATAATATGAGAAAGAGACCCGGGGGCCGTAGATTTCACTAGTGGGTTCTCTCGAGAAAAATAGCAAACGGTGGGAAAAAATTACTGTTGGGCAATTGATAGAACTTCAAATAATCATGACTATATCGAGGCAATGATCATTATATAGGCATCACGTCCAAGATTAGTAGACCGACTCCTGCCTGCATCTACTACTATTACTCCACATATCGTCCGCTATCAAGCATGCATCTAGTGTATTAAGTTCATGGAGAAACGGAGTAATGCAATAAGAACAATGACATGATGTAGATAAGATCTATATATGTAGAAATACACCCCATAGTTTTATCCTTAGTACCAACGATACTTACGTATTGGTTCCCCTTTTGTTACTGGGATCAAGCACCGTAAGATCGAACCCACTACAAAGCACCTCTTCCCATGGCAACATAAATAGATCAAGTTGGCCAAACAAAACCCAATATCGGAGAAGAAATACGAGGCTATAAGCAATCATGCGTCCATATAAGAGATGAAAAGAAAACTCAAATAACTTTCATGGATATAAAAAGATAGATCTGATCATAAACTCAAAGTTCATCGGATCCCAACAAACACACCGCAAAAGAGTTTCATCATATGGATCTCCAAGAGACCATTGCATTGATAATCAAAAGAGAGAGATGAAGCCATCTAGCTACTGACTATGGACCCATAGGTCTACAAGGAACTACTCACGCATCATCGGAGAGGCACCAATGGAAGTGGTGAACCCCTCCGTGATGGTGTCTAGATTGGATCTGGTGGTTCTGGACTCTGTGGTGGCTGGATCGAAATTTCATCGACTCCCGTAGGGTTTCTGGAATATCGGGGTATTTATAGAGCAAAGAGGCGGTCGGGGGCACCCGTGGTGGGCACAACCCACCAGGGCGCGCCTAGGCCTCTTGGCGTGCCCTGGTGGGTTGGGCTCCCCTCGGAGCACCCCCAGGTGCTGCCTTGGCCCATTGGGTGTCTTTTGGTTCATCAAAAAATCTCCGTAAAGTTTCTCTGCGTTTGGACTCCGTTTGATATTGATTTCATGCGATGTAAAAAACATGCAGAAAACAGCAAGTGGCACTTGGCACTATGACAATATGTTGGTACCAAAAAATGATATAAAATGACTATAAAATGATTGTAAAATATCCAAGAATGATAATATAACAACATGGAACAATAAAAACTTATAGATACGTTGGAGACATATCATCATCCAGCGGTACTACCGCATATTGGCCTCCGGCGGTACTACCGCCTGAAGGCGCGGTACTACTGCTGCGGGGAGGCACTGGGGGGGTTATGTCGGGCAGGGGGAGTTCTTTTCCCCCCATACCCATTCGACTCACCCACCCGTTCCTTTCTCTCTATTCCAACAACGAACTCATCACAGAAGGGTGCCGCCGGGCCATCGTCTCCGGGTTGTCATTCGCATTTTCGTCCGGTGGGATCAATCCCCACCCCCTCCTCTTGCCATGGATGCTGGTACTGCCCCTGCTCCTCTCTTCTTTGCTTCTAGTTTTTAGATCTAGGATTTTTGGGGTAATAGTCGTTGCATTCATCGATTTTTGACCAAATTGAGGCGTGAGTAGGATGGTGAAGGCTGCTAGACTTGTTGGATTGAAACTTGGTAGGAGAAGTTTTGAATTTGGCACCCCCGGTAGTTACGGATTTGACCATGGTAGTAGTCAAACCGTCGTCCTCCGCCCCAGGCGGTACTACCGCTCCCCTGGAGTGATACTACTGGTTGAGGCGGTAGGCGGTACTGCCGCCGCCTGGTAGTGGTACTACCGCTGGGATGCCTGTCTCCATCCTTATCATGCCAAATTTTGATCTTTTGCACACTCTTCTCGCTGGCTTATGTGTGTTTCTTTGGTGCTTTCCTTCGGTGTGTGTGGTTCCATGTGATGGCACTTCTGAGCCTCTGGCCCGTCGTATCAACCCCGGGCATACTGGCTCTAAACACTATCGCACTTCTGAGGCAGCATGTGCTTCTTCAAGTGTCTCTCAACCACATCATCCTTCCAAGCAAGCAGCCAACAAGGCCAAGACGAAGGCCAAGTCTATGACGGAGATGTCCTCCAAGGAATTCTGTGTGGCCCATCGCCGCAACCTATATGCTCAAGACCAAGATCCAGCTCTTGTCAATCACCCATTTTGGAACCGGTTTCATTATGTTGTCTACTTTGATGTGCTGAAAGCAAAGAAGAATCATTATGTTGATGTCCACTCCATCGACATTAATTATTTGAAGAAGGATCCTGCCTATTTTGGGGAAGCTTTGGAGATGTGTGAATAAATTAACATCTGCAAGCTTATGACGTTCAACAAATACTTAGATGCAGACTTGGTGGCCCAGTTTTATGCCATGGTTCATCTTGGCACTGATGAGGAAAGAACTTTGACTTGGATGACCAATGGCAAGGCTCTCTGAGTCAAATGGAAGGCGTTCATGGAACTGTTGGATGTTGAAGATCAGGGGCTTGGCAACCCAGTTGGTTTTCGTCCTCACCAGCATGTTATCTCCACCCACAAGCAAGCTCTTTGTCCATACATGACGATGAAGGTCAACCCAGAGATGCAGAAGAAGACCCATGAGTTGTTTCCCTTTCTGGATATCCTTCATCGCATCTTCAGAAATATGCTCTTCCCTCGCATTGGGAACTTGGATATGGTCCATTCTTACTTAGTGGATATGTTGCTTTTCTGCCAGCGTGAGAAGGAAACCAACACATGAGAGTCCTTGGATATCTCTCACGTTATGTGGTCAGAGCTCCTCTCTTCCATCTCTGAGTGTAAGTGCCCCATCTATGGCCCCTACCTGATGTTACTTATTGAGAAGGCTTGTGCACATACCTATCCCAATGATAGGCTGGAGACCGATGAATTGGTCTCTCATGAGGTGAAGCATTTGAGGCAAAAGGAGCACTTGAGAACTCATGTTCTTGAGCCTGAGATTCCATCTAGTGTTGATGCGGCTGAGGCTGAAGATGAAGATGATGAGTATATGCCTCCGAGTGCCGAGCCGTCTTGGGCAAAGAAGCTCAAGCGCAAGATGGAGAAGTTATTCTGCATGGAGTCACATGGGTAGTATATGGCTCATGTGAATGAGAAGAAGTCTCGCAGTCGTCAGAAAAAGCCTATGCGTCAGCTTGGTGTTGATATTTCTAGTGGATGTAAGGATCGGGTTACTAAAGAGGAGGCATGGATCTCTCAGCACTGCCCGTGGACCAATTAAGAGACTGACCAGCCAGCCTCTGCCAATGACGGGGCTGCGAACACCCATACAGGGCTGTGAGGAGGATGCTCTATGGAGTTTCAACCACCTTTTTATCATTGGTGTTCTCTCTCTCTTTTTGGCGTCTTGATGCCAAAGGGGGAGAGCGTTTAGGGATTTGTCGTGTCTTTTTCGTCGTGTCTTTGTGTTTCTCTCGTGAACTTTCATATCAGGTGTTTGTGTGTGCTTGTGAGACCTGGCTATCCTATCATATGGTGTAAGACATATGCTATGCTATCTTCTTATATCTTATGCTTATCTAGTACCTTGTTAGTATGTGAGATTGTGTGCTCATCTTATGATTCTACAGTACCCACTTACTATCTCCTTGCATCCTAGCTTATATGTATCGTATGTCTCTTTCTTGATGCAAGTATTGTTAGACTATAAAACATAGGGGGAGTGTTGATCCTAATGAGTGTACTTTGCATTTCAAAGGCACTTCCAATCAAGTGCACACATCTAGGGGGGGCGTCTATATTTTGTAGTCTTTGGGGTTTGCATATTCTCTTATATTAATATCTACGCAAATCTCGTGTTGTCATCAATCCTCCAAAAAGGGGGAGATTGTAAGGGCATGTCCCTCTCTAAGTAGTTTTTGTGATTGATGACAATGCGCTTACGGACTAATCATGCGCATCGAGCATTTTAGATATTCATCTACATGGCACGAGACGATTTCTCCCCCTCAAGTTTTAAAAGAGAAGACAGTGTTGTTTCCCTCATTTTGCTTTTGGTGGACTGGAGTCGTAGGGAACACCGTACTATCAAGTGGGGGTCTGTATGAGAGAGGTTAGGGTGGAATCAACACGTACACATCTTTTCTGCACCCCTGCTTCTTCCTGCCTCTTTGGAGTGTTTTCGTTGCCGCGGATGTGGCTAAGGAAGGGGCCAGCGGTAGTACCGTGATACGTCTCCAACGTATCTATATTTTTTTATTGTTCCATGATGTTATATTATCATTATTGGATGTTTTACAATCATTTTATAGTCATTTTATATTATTTTTGGCACTAACCTATTGACATAGTGCCAAGTGCCAGTTGTTGTTTTCTGCATGTTTTTTTACATCGCAGGAAATCAATATCAAACAGATTCCAAACACAAAGAAACTTTACGGTGATTTTATATGGACCAGAAGACACCCAATGGGCCAAGGCAGCACCTGGGGGGTGCTCTGAGGGGAGCACAACCCACCAGGGCGCGCCAGGAGGCCCAGACGCGCCCTAGTGGGTTGTGCCCACCTCGGGTGCCCCGGACCGCCTCTTTGCTCTATATATACCCCAATATTCTAGAAACCCTAGAGGAGTCGACCAAATTTTGATCCAGCCACCACAGAGTCCAGAACCACCAGATCCAATCTAGATACCATCACGGAGGGGTTCACCACTTCCATTCGTGCCTCTCTGATGATGCGTGAGTAGTTCCTTGTAGACCTACGGGTCTGTAGTCAGTAGCTAGATGGCTTCATCTCTCTCTTTTGATTATCAATACAATGGTATCTTGGAGATCCATATGATGTAACTCTTTTGCGGTGTGTTTGTTGGGATCCGATGAACTTTGAGTTTATGATCAGATCTATCTTTTATATCCATGAAAGTTATTTGAGTCTTCTTTTGATCTGTTATATGCATGATTGCTTATAGCCTCGTATTTCTTCTCTGATATTTGGTTTTGTTTGTCCAACTTGATCTCTTTATCTTTCCATGGGAAGAGGTGCTTTGTAGTGGGTTCGATCTTACGGTGCTTGATCCCAGTGACATAAGGGGAACCAAGACGTAAGTATCGTTGCTACTAAGGATAAAACAATGGGGTATATTTCTACATAAATAAATCTTGTCTACATCATGTTATTGTTCTTATTGCATTACTCCGTTTCTCCATGAACTTAATACACTAGATGCATGCTGGATAGCGGTCGATGTGTGGAGTAATAGTAGTAGATGCAGGCAGGAGTCGGTCTACTAATCTTGGACGTGATGCCTATATAATGATCATTGCCTGGGTATCGTCATGATTAATTCAAGTTCTATCAATTGCCCAACAGTAATTGTTTTCCCACCGTTTACTATTTTTCTCGAGAGAAGCCACTAGTGAAATCTACGGCCCCCGAGTATCTTTCTCATATTATTTTCCTTTGCAATCTATTTTCCTTTGCTTTTATTTTCAGATCTACTAAACCAAAAACCCAAAAATACTTTGCTGCAATTTATCTTATTTATCAATCAGTCTATCAATATTTACAACTCTATCACGTCCGTTACCCGAAAGAGATTGACAACCCCTTTTACACGTCAGGTTGCGAGTATTTGTTATTTGTGTGCAGGTGATGTTTATGTTGTGTTCCTTGGTTATCCTACTGGTTCGGTAACCTTGGTCGCATCACTGAGGGAAATACCTACCGCTGCTATACTGCATCATCCCTTCCTCTTTGGGGAAATACTGACGTAGTTCTAGCAGTCATCAAAAGGAATTTCTAGCACCGTTGCCGGGGAGCACCTTCAACATATACCAGGTTCCTAATCACAAATCACATCTCTTCGCAATTATGTTATTTGCCATTTGCCTCTCATTTTCATATCCCCCACTTCACAAAAATTTGCTGTTTTTATTCGCCATCTTTTCCGTTTGCAGTTTTTCCGGTCGGATCTATCGCCCACTTGTGTTCTTGTTTACAATTGCTCAAAAATGACACAAGAGAACACTAAGTTCTGTGATTTTTCCAATACCAACAACAATGATTTTATTGGCACTCCGATTGCTCCTCCCGCCACTAGTGCGGAGACTTGTGATATTAATACTGCTTTGTTGAATATTGTCATGAAAGATCAATTTTCCGGCACTCCTAATGAGGATGCCGCGTCCCATCTCAATACCTTTGTGGAATTATGCGATATGCAAAAGAAAAGAGATGTAGAAAATGATGTTTTGAAATTGAAATTATTTCAGTTTTCTTTGCGAGATCATGCAAAAATTTGGTTTTCTTCTTTACCTCGCAATAGCATTGATTCTTGGAACAAATGAAAAGACGCTTTTATTACTAAATATTTTCCGCCTGCAAAAATTATATCACTTAGAACCCAGATCATGAATTTCAAGCAACTTCAACATGAGAATGTTGCACAATCATGGGAAAGGATGAAAATGATGCTTAGGAATTTCCCAGCTCATGGGTTAAATCTTTGGATGATCATACAATTTTTTTATGCGGGGTTGAATTTTATTTCTTGAAATCTTTTGGATTCCGCCGCTAGTGGCACTTTTATGGAAATTACTTTGTGTGAAGCCACCAAATTTCTTGATAATATTATGGTGAATTACTCGCAATGGCATACCGAAAGGGCGCCGACAAGCAAAAAGATTAATGCGGTTGAGATTGATTCTTTGAATGAAAAAAGTTGATGCACTTATGAAAATGGTTGCTAGTAAAAGTGCTCCTATTGATCCTAATGATATGCATTTGTCTACCTTGATTGAGCAAACTAGTGATGCTATAGATGTGAACTTTTTCTCTATAAATAATTTTAACAACA
The DNA here is from genome assembly GCA_902687465.1 of Secale cereale. NCBI lineage: Eukaryota > Viridiplantae > Streptophyta > Magnoliopsida > Poales > Poaceae > Secale > Secale cereale. The sequence continues at coordinate 657,965,454 of LR738710.1, forward strand.
ATGCTTATAGAGGTAATTTTAATCCTAGGCCTTTTCCTAGTAATTCCTCTAATAACTATGGTAATTCCTATGGAAATCAATCTTACAATAATAATAGGAACACCTATGATCTAGAGAATAATATTAAAGAATTTATCAATACCCAAAAAGTTTTCAATGCTTCCATAGAAGAAAATTTGAATAAGATTGATGATATGTCTAGGAGTATTGATAGGATTTCTCATGACGTGGAAAATCTCAAGTTGATTTTTTTGCCTAAAGTTGAAGAATCAATTAAAGCTCTTTATGTTTCTATGGATGAAAGTAAGAAAAGAACCGCCATGCTTAGAGCTAAACGTGAATTTTTAGAAAAGGCGTTTTCTAGTGATTGCTTTCATAAAAATGATGAAGACATTAAAATGATTGGTGTTTGTTCCATTAATTCTTTGTTTCATAAAGTTCAACTCGATGATAAAGGGACTGAAGAAGAGTCAACTTCAGGTAGAAGGCGTCCCAATATTTTGGAGGGTGAAAATCTTGTAGAGAAAATTGATAAAAGTGGGTTTGGAGAGGTCAAGACTTTAACTAGCAATGTGCCCACTATTTTGAATTACAAAGACTTTAATTATGATAGTTGTTCCTTGATTGATTGTATTTCTTTGTTATAATCCATGATTAATTCACCCCATGCTTATGAACAAAATAAAGCTTTTACTAAACATATTGTTGATGCTATGATGAAAGCTTTAGATGATAAGTTGGAAAGAGATATCAATTCCTAGAAAGTTGCATGATGAATGGGAACCTACTATCAAAATCAAAATTAAAAATTATGAGTGTTTTGCTTTGAGTGATTTGGGTGCAAGTGTTTCCACGATTCCGAAATCTCTTTGCGATGTTCTTGGTCTTACCAATATTGAAGATTGTTCTCTTAATTTTCATTTGGCGGATTCCACTATTAAAAAGCCTTTGGGAAGGATCAATGATGTTCTTATTCTCGCAAATAGGAAGTATGTACCCATAGACTTTATTGTTCTTGACATCGAATACAATCCGTCTTGCCCTATTATAGTTGGTAGACCATTTTTGCGCACCATTGGTGCAGTGATTGACATGAAAGAAGGGAATATTAAATTCCAATTTCCCTTGAGAAAGGGCATGGAACACTTCCATAGAACCAATATCAAATTGCCCTATGAATCTATAATGAGGGCAACTTGGAACATCCAACAAGGATGACAACACTTGAGATATTGTAATTATGCCTAGCTAAGGGCGTAAAACGATAGCGCTTGTTGGGAGGCAACCCAACTTTTGCCTTTTGATTTCCTTGATATTTTCAATAAAAAAACCTTTAATACCTATGTTAAGATGTGTTTTGTGGTCTGAATAAAGGTTTGTGCCAAGCAAAGCCTTAGGATCATGTTGGGTGTTAGTAGATTTGATCTTGCTAAAAAACAGAAATTTTTGCGCTCACGAGAAAAATTCTCATTTTTAATAGAAGAATGATTTTTTGTTGATTCTTTTTGTAGAAGATTTATATACAAATTTCCCACATGGACCTATTTAATTCAATATTTTTAGAGTTGCAGAAGTATTCGAAACTTCCAGATTACTACAGACTATTCTGATTTTGACACATTCTCTTTTGAGTGTGTTATGTGCTTGTTTTGATGATTCTATGGTTTTCTTTGATGAGTTTTTGCCATAGAAAAGTTGGAGTACAATAGATATAATACAAATACAAAATATGAATTGGTTTTCTACAATACTTATAGTAATGATTTGGTTTCTTATACTAACGGATCTCACGAAAGTTTTGTTGAGTTTTATGTGATTTAAGTTTTCAAGTTTTGGGTTATCTTACGATGGATGAAGGAATAAGGATTAAGAAAAAGCCTAAGATTGGTGATGCCCCGGCATCCCAAGCTACTATCCAAAGAGAAGCATGCAACTAAGCTTGGGGATGCCCCCGAGTGGCATCCCCTCTTTCTTCTAATGACCATCGGTATTTCACTCGAAACTATATTTTTATTCACCACATGATATGTGTTTTGCTTGGAGTGTCTTGTATGATTTGAGTCTTTTATTATTTTGTTTTTATTTTTAAGTCATCAATACTTGTTGTACACATGCATCTATTTGAGAGAGCCTAAATTATGACATGACTTGTTAGAATAGCTCTCTATGCTTCACTTAAATTTTTATGAGCTATGGATTTGCTCTAGTGCTTCACTTATATCTTTTTGAGCACGGTATGATTTAATATTTCTGAAGAAATACTCTCTTGCTTCACTTAGATTTATTTGAGAGTTAGTAAAGTTTTATGAAATTCTCTCTTGCTTCACCTAAATTATTTTGAGAGAAAGGAAACTTTTATGCTCATGATCTTCACTTATATTTGTTTGAGCTTATCAAAAGCAACACAATAAATTTAGTCCCAAGGTGATAGATATCCAAGAAGGATATAATAAAAACTTTCACGAAGACCAATGGACAAAATAAACTTGATTCCTTGTTATAGTTTTGAGACATGAAGATGTGATATGTGAGTAATGTTAATGAGTAATTATGCTTTAGGAAGAATATCCATGTTAAGGTTTGTGATTCCCTATGCAAGCACGAAAGTCAATAATTATGCAATGAAATTATATCCTACTTGTGGTGCATTATTTGGTGTTATTTATGCTCAATGTTCGCTTATGAGATTATTCGTTTCATGGTTGGTCGCTTCCAAGTCTTTTGCTAGCCTTCATTTTGCACTAAGTATGATCACTACTTGTGCATCCAAAATCCTTTACCCCAGTTTTGCCACATGAGTCCATCATACCTACCTATATGCGGTATTTCCTTGCCGTTCTAAGCAAATTTGTATGTGCCATCTCTAATTTTCAAAATAAATTTCCCTTTTGTGTGCCTGTACCACTCGCGAGGCGACGAGGGGTGGCCAATATTTTCCATGCTAGTGTGTTATTCTCACGATGAGTGTTTATTCACTTGTCATTGCACGAGAGTAAGGCAAGGGTATTAGGGATGCCCAGTCCCAAAATGAAAAACAAATTTACTTTATGTTGTCAAATAATAAATTTCTTGGAAAGTGTTTGTATGGAAGGCAACCGTGGATTCGGCTAGCTATGGCTTGTGAAAGTTTGGTGGAAAAGGAATAAACTTTATTTTATGTTTGGGAACCGTCTATGATATACTCCCTCCGTCCCATAATGTAAGACGTTTTTTGACACTGGTGTAGTGTTAAAAATTGTCTTACATTATGGGACGGAGGGAGTATTTAGCATGGAAAGTGTTGGGAACCTCAAGTCGTTTTCATTGGTGGGAAAATTATACCTCCCAAAAAAATTATCTCTCAATTTAAGCTTTGAGCTCTGGCACCTCTACAAATCCCTACTTCCCTCTGCGAAGGTCCTTTATTTTATTTATGCAATTTTTATTTTTGAATTTGAGTCTCCATCTTCTCTTACAAGCACCAACTAGGAAACACTATGATCGTACTTGAGCATTGGGTGTAACTAATATGCGAGTGTGTTTCATGAATGGATCTATGGTTGAGGATGATGGGCTAGGGATAACTTGTTTTAGCATTGATATTTTGAAAGACATGATTGCTTGTTCATATGTTTGAGTATTTAAATATGATGTCAAAACTAGACTATTGCTCTGTACCATATAAAAGTCCAAATGTCCATGCTATAAAGAAAAGAATATGACATGACATGGTAGGCATCATTCCACATCAAAAATTATATTTTTATCACTTACCTACTCGAGGACGAGCAGGAGTTAAGCTTAGGGATGTTGATACGTGTCCAACGTATCTATAATTTTTTATTATTCCATGATGTTATATTATCATTCTTGGATGTTTTATAATCATTTTATAGTCATTTTATATTATTTTTGGTACTAACCTATTGACATAGTGCCAAGTGCCAGTTGATGTTTTCTGCATGTTTTTTTACATCGCAGGAAATCAATATCAAACGGAGTCCAAACGCAACGAAACTTTATGGAGATTTTTTATGGACCAGAAGATACCTAATGGGCCAAGGAAGCACCTGGGGGTGGTCCGAGAGGAGCACAACCCACCAGGGCGTGCCAGGAGGCCCAGGCGCGCCCTGGTGGGTTGTGCACACATCGGGTGCCCCCGGACCGTCTCTTTGCTCTATAAATACCCCAATATTCCAGAAACCCTAGAGGAGTCGATGGAATTTTGATCTAGCCGCCGCAGAGTCCAGAACCACCAGATCCAATCTAGACACCATTATGGAGGGGTTCACCACTTCCATTGGTGCCTCTCCGATGATGTGTGAGTAGTTGCTTGTAGACCTACGGGTCCGTAGTCAGTAGCTAGATGGCTTCATCTCTCTCTTTTGATTATCAATACAATGGTCTCTTGGAGATCCATATGATGTAACTCTTTTGCGGTGTGTTTGTTGGGATCCGATGAACTTTGAGTTCATGATCAGATCTATCTTTTTATATCCATGAAAGTGTAGGAGATATGCCCTAGAGGCAATATAAAATGTTATTGATTATCCACCTGTTCAAAATTAGGTTTATGTTCCATGCTATAACTGCTATGGTTCTTGAGTCTGCAAATAAAATGAGGCTCGGAGGAAGACTCATATGCACGTGTGGAATAATAAATGATAAAATGTATTCCTAGTCTGGCCTCTAAGACTAGCTCAAGTGTTGCATGATGGTTCTATTTTCCTGATCATGGGCATGTCTATGCCAGCAACTTTGAGGGCACAATGTCAGAGGAACATTTGTGTTGAATCGACCCAAATTGATGTTATGCTATGAGATACATTCGTCACAAGTTAATGGTTAATAACACAGAGAAGTTAATGTTTGCATAATTCCTTAGACCATGAGAGTATCGAGTTTCTTCATGATTGCTTCATGAACTTTGGGGTTTGTTAAACATCATCCGAAAATGGGTGGCTATTGCGGCGGCTTACGGGTTCATGGAAAAGTATGTCAAGTAACTTGATAGCTCGAGATTGGGATTTGCTCCTCCAACAATGGAGAGATAGCTCTGGGCCCTCTCGGTGTTACGGTATCCATCATCGTCTGGCCAGGCACTTTGTGATTTGATCACGGGGATGCCGCAACACGGTAACGAGAAAAGAGAACAATACCGGTAACGAGGTAACTAGCATAGTGGACAAATTGTTGATCCACGGGAATGCCAACATGTCTCACCTCGGGTATTTGTAACATATCGCAAAGCAACAGGAATAGCACACGGCAACTGGAGGTTCACTCGAATATTCATTCGTGTGGGTATAGGGGTCAATATGGGTGTCCACGGCTCCGATGTTGATCATTGATCGGAAAAGGTTCCGGTCATGTCTATACTTCACAGAACCTATAGGGTCACACGCTTAAGGGTCATCTATCTGCTGAATACTAGAGAGGGAGTCTGAGAGAAAATCACCGAAAAAGTTTCGGATGAAACGGAGAAGTTCCGACGAGAGAGGTCACCGGATGAGTTCTGGTGATACTGAAAAGTTGTTTCAGAGGATACCACAAAGTCAAATAGGTCTCGGCACATGCCTTATAATTCTTGGAGGGTGCCAGAATCATTCAGGAAACTTTTTGGTTTTTTCAGAAATAAAAACCGGAAATGTTCTGGAGCTGCCGGTATCGGTTCAGATGCTTTTCGCAGATGAAAAACACTAAACTGGAATTGTTTCAGAACGCGTTGAAAATCATTATGGTGGGTACTGGAAATGTTCTAAGCCCACATGAATATTTTCAGTTCGAACGGACGCCGAAAAATGTCGTCGTGAATAGTGAAAGTGCTTTTTGAGATATTTTATGGAAAGCCATTATCTTGGGCTTTGTCCCAAGATCTTTTGGGATGAAATGGATGGATAGGAAGGTGGTGGAGCCATCCAAGAGGGCTGCCAATTTCGGTGGTGCCATTGGGGGGCCCATGAGGCTTCCTTCCACCATTTGGTGCTCTACTTGCCTCCCCATTTTGCCCTTATGTATGACATAAAGCATGGGCACTTTGGGTATTTGTGGAGGCACACTACCCCTTGGTTTTCTTATAAATAGGAGGTGAGGGGCTGCCCAAACCATCATCCCTTCTCACATACAAGTGCCATTGCAATGATCTGGCTTCTCTCTCCCTCCCAGCGAAATAGTTTCGTAGAGCCGAAAGGCTGTCTGGGTTCCGGCAGGAACTAGTTCTGGACGGCGAAGCCCTGCTGGATAGATGACACCGTATGTGTGCAACTCTGTAGAGAGATCGTAGTTTCATTCTTAGTTCGTGAGTGCCTCCCGACGGGCTGTCCGTGTGACCGCCCGAGTTTTGAAGGTCCTCCCGAAGGGCTGTCCGAGTGGCCGTTCAAGTTTCTAAGGTCCTCCCGAAGGGATGTCCGTGACACCGTTTGGGGACTGTTCGACCGCCTCCCGGAGGGCTGTCTGAGGAGCATATGAGGGTACACATCCTCGCGGTTGGGAGTTTGTAAATCCTAGCTATGGGGATCTGCACCGCCGATCGTCATCGACCCTACTTTCGCTGCACTACGAGTCGGTCACGAAACAGATCAAACCTTGTATGCAGTCTCCATAGTGGTCCTGGGCTGATGCGTAGGTCAAAATTTTTTGTTTTCTGCTACGTTTCCCTACAGTGGCATCATGAGCCGTGCTATGTGTAGATGCATGTTGTGATCTAGAATACATAGAGATGTATGGGTATTGCATAATATAATTAGGTAGTAGATGAGATCTATTGCTGAAAATTATTTATGCAGGTGACAGATGAAATATGTGACCCGATGTTCTTATTTCTTCCCTTGAATTTGCATATTTCTGATCTTGATAACAGTATGGTGGAGTTTCAATGTTCTGGCAATCCGCGATCCTGGTTGATCAACGAACTGCTAACAGTTCATTGAATTCCATCGTAGTTAAAAAGAAACATGAAATTTAGCAGACGAAAGGGCAATGTAGATATGATCTGCACGGGGGTCAGGCGTATGATGAAGTTCAGTATGGGGCTCAAGATTTTATTATCTCGTGTTTCATACACCCTGCAATGTTAATCTAGCGACATGGATAATCATGATTTCTGATGGACGTTGGTACCTTCTGTTTGTTTCGAAACCTTGGAAGCCACGAAAAACACATTTTTGCATGAACCGATTAGAGACGTCTAACTTGGTTTTGCAGGAGGGTTTGCATGTGCATATGATGTGGTATAGCAGTGCTCATAATAATTTGATTATGTATGAGATGTCTATATGATGTAAATTGATTAACATGACCTGTGTGTCATGATTTGGCATGATGCCTGGAGCCATATGATTGCACTTTAAATGACCTGCGTGTCAACCTTAAGTAATGCATTTATTTTATCCGCTATGGAGATAGCACTATTATCTAGTGCATCAACAAGGTGGTGGCAATCTTCGCAAAGGTGAACACCGATGCGAATGCCGAAGACGAAGAAATACTTGACTTCTCCGTCAGAAGAGGCTATACCATATCATGCTATTATGAATTGCCTGAGATGTTTATCCCTCTTAATGCACCCTTCTTGATTGCGCGGTAGTCGCTTTTATTAGGGTGATCTCTCACAAAAATATCAAGTAGTTAGTGTTCTCCCAAGTGTAGCACCGTCACGGCACCTATCTTTTTGGGGTGCGCCGTGTCACACGGGTACGAACGATTAGAGAAGTGTGAGGCGGGTGAGTTGAGACCGCGCAGTGAGATCACTTGGTTGTCTTGACGTTCAGGCATGACCGTCATGAGCTCGGAACACACGCATCGAAAGATGAACAAGAGTCACATAGATATGTGATTGGCAAGTTGGCCTTTCGGTTCAGATTTTCGTCATCAGTGGTGTTACACCAATGGCGAACAATTGAAATGCGGGTCTTGTATCACTCACAATCAATTTTGAGAGATATTGAATTCAGTGGGAGCACACTGTATAATTAACTTGTTTAATTCTCAGTGCAATTAATTATGAACATTGTCTAAGTGTTTTTTTCATAACGGTTGTAGAAGAATGGCTTGCATTTCCACCTTCCCTATTAAAATTGAATAGCTGTTAAATATCTGGTTAAAACTTTACGGTTGGTAACGTAATCTGAGGATTGTCCTCAAAAGTGTCGAGAAGGACTTTGTCCTATCGCATGCTTTCCGTATACTCCCGCTAAATGCAATGGATGATGAGACTCTCGTCCTTCGATCCAAAAGCTAGAATTCTGTTGCGGTCAAGTGCAATATGTTTGCTTCCATGAAACTCGAACTTCGAAAGTTTGGGATAGTTATGTGATATTCATGGAACTGAAAATTAATTTTCAGATACAAACAAAGGCTGCAAGATATGAAATATCCAAAGCAATGTTTATTTGCAAATTATTAGTAAAGTGGTTACTATGCATTAGACTAATAAGAGAGGGATCCAGAAGAATGCCTGTCATATGATGAAAGGTGAATAAAACAACAACTTAGAGAGAAAGGAAGTGTCCAAAGGGTGTTAGTATGACTTACACGCCTAGGAAGTCCGGGGCTAACGCCACTCTTAAGTTGGGTGCTTCTTTTGCGAGTAGGAGAAATACTAAAAGTTAAACTGTTAGAAATATAAAGGCAGAAAGGAAAATGACTGGAATATCCAGCTCATGTATGAATGTCATACAAGTTTTTTATGTATAGTAGGCTGGTCAAAGATATAGTTCTTGGGAATTATGGGTAAACATGTTAATCACTAATTCTTGGGTATTGTGAGTTAATCACAAAGATACCCGCTCGATTGCCTTCTGTTGCGAATCAATGTAAGAGCTACTATGGCCTAAAAAGACTAGCCAGGAATGAGGTTTTAATACGTGTTGGGAACATAGTAAAAATTACTATACCTTCCATCGGTGTATTACCTATGTATTTTCTTTCATAATTCATTTTAGAGTTTCTTATACTCTAGCCCTTTGCACAAGGTATCTTGCAAGAAGGTTGTTCATAAGAGAACTTTTGATGTTCAGTATTATGAATAAACATAAGGGCCATACTTTCATTGTGAATGAGATGTATGTTATGAATAATGACATTAATATATTACCTCTGTGTTTAGTTTCATAATTCATTTTAGAGTTTCTTACACTCTAGCCCATTGCACAATGTTTATTGCAAAATGGTTGTTCATAAAAGAACAATTGTTGTTCAGTATTATGAATAACATGAAGGGCCATGCTTCCATCCAAGATGGGATGTATGTTATGAATATTGATGGTAAAATGATACATCCATGACGCTGACGCTAAATGTCGCAAGACTATGAGAATACCACACATGTGTGGCACTGCATTTGGTCACATTGGAGAAACCCGCATGGAAAAATTCTGTTATGATGGATTTTGAAGTCGTTTGATTTTGAATCATCTGACACTTGCAACTTTCCTTCGAAAAGTGAAGTGACTGAAATACCGTTCACAGGCCCTAAGGAACGAGCAACAAACTTATTGGTGATCATACATTTTGATGTGTGTAGTTCAATAAATGTTGTTGCAAGTGGTGGATTTATTTATCTTCAGAAATGACTCAAGTAGATATATGGATATTTACTTGATGAGACATAAGTCTGGATCTTTTGAAATCATTTGAAAGGTTTTAAAAAATGAAGTAGAAGTTATTGTAACAAGAAAATTATGTTTCTGCAATTTGATTGCACAAAGGAATATTTGAGTTACATGTTTAGCGAATGTCGGATGAGTTGTGAAAACGGTTTCATAACTTGCACCTCCCGAAACACCACTGCAAGTGGAAAGTACGTGGAGATGTAATCTAACCATTTATGACATGGTAAGGTCAAAGATGACATAAATAAATTTGCCACTATCCCTTTTAAAGTGATGCTTTAGAGACTGCGGTTTTTACACTGAAAAGAGCTACATCGGGTCTGTTGAAATGAAGCCATGGTATGGTACGCCCAACCTTGTTATATCTTTTCTTAACATTTGGAATATGGGGCTTGTGTAAAAGGTTACAAACCTATTCCAAATCAGACAAGTACTACTTTGTAGGTTATACCAAAATGTTGGGTATTCCTCCCTCACTATACCGAGGCAAATAGTTTTGCCGTGAAATGGTTTTCTTTTAAAGAGAATGGTTCTTTCAAAAAGGTGAGTGGGAGAACAGTGCAACTCAACAAGATAAACAGTATCTTCGTCATCAGATCAAAGGAAAGAGACCTTGGAAGTAATTCCAGAGTTTCCTATTGCGACTGATACGGAAGTCTCTACAATAAAATGTATGAACTTCGGTCGAACTTGCAGCTGAACCACGTAGGCAAGGCTCGTACAAACCTCTCAGGTGCACAAACGAGATATTGTTGTTAGTCAACATTATACCTACGATACGCAAGGAAGCGTTGATGGGCCCTGACTCCGGAACTGGCTAAATGCCAATACAACCTGAGTTAGTTTCCATATAAGTGATTCAAGATTAAAACCTTGATACACCTCTCGGAACACTTAGAGTCTAACGAATATTTATGGAACTTAAAACTGATACGGATAAAAATGTTTTATCCATAAAGCTCGACTTGTTGAAATAACAAGTTCAAGAGTTGACTACGATGAGGTTGTTTTCATCGTAGCGATGCTTAAAGTCGGTTCAGGTTGAACTAGCAATTAATACATATTTCAATCATGAGATATGAAACATGGATGACAATAGGATTTCGATCTAATGGAAATGAAACCAAGGACTTGCATGTGTTACAGTCCAAGGCATTTTGTCTATCCAGAGGATGCTAGTAAGGGTGCAAACTTCAGAGTTCCAGCGATGGACGGAAGAGAGCAAAATGGAGTTGGAATCTTCGTGCTTTGATGAAATGGTCAAAGGGATTTGACTTCATCAATGGGTAACGAAGATGCTTGTAATTCAAGAAAGTGAGTGGGAGCGTAATAATATTTCTAAAAACCTTGTGTGCTTGACACATTGTTAATTGGAAATAAATTTCTTGACACGAATTAGGACTTCATTTGAAAATAGTTTCTTGATGAAGTGCTTAGGCTAAATAGCCTCAATATTAGGCATAATGATCTATGGAGATAGATTTACCTAATAGGGCTAAGCAATGAATACATATTGACAAGGTGCTAAAACCTTTTAGCATTTAAAACCACCAAGGAGTGATTCTTGCCGGAGTCACATGGAAGAGTTTTTTGCAAGACTCGGTGTCCCAAAACACTGATGAGAAAAATACATGATGAAGATTCCACATACTTTTGTGTTTGGATTAATCATGTATTCATGGTATGTAAAACAACCAGATATGTCCGATACTCCCAAGGTGTTGCGAGTATGGATACTAAAGTGATCAAAGTACTGATCATGGGACAACAGTGAAAGATGTCATTGAGTACTAGAGTAAGTACTGATGATATGTTTTCTCGCAAACGGAGATCAAGAAGAGTTCGTTGTAAAATGGTACATCGATACAGTTTTCATCTTTTCTCCATGCGATTTTTTGATTTAAGTTCAGGGTTTTTTGTAATACACAATATGGTGGCACGGTAGTTGGAAATTGTTCCCAACAGGATACTGTGGCGAATTCTATAAAGAATGACTAAGTATGTTGACGCTTTAGAAGCGACAAACAAGATGTTGAATCATATAGTTCATTCATGAACTTAGTATGGTTCCAGATGGCTATTGTCAATGGGACACTACTGCGGGTAGTTTCTCCATAACTCAGTCTGAGGAATCCAGGTTCGACCTGTGATTCGCATACATACCAAGCCAAGTCCAGACAAAATATGAATTTTGTGAAAGCGTGAAAACGTGAGGATATGCAAAGATACACACGGAGCTGAAGTCGTCAGATCCGTTGGACATCAGGCTATACCACAAGCGAAGCATCGTAGGTGTAAAGTGCATTAGCATTGAATATATATTAACTCTAGTGCAAGTGGGAGTCTGTAGGAGATATGCCCTAGAGGCAATAATAAATGTTATTGATTATCTCCTTGTTCAAAATTAGGTTTATGTTCCATGCTATAACTGCTATGGTTCTCGAGTCTGCAAATAAAATGAGGCTCGGAGGAAGACTCATATGCACGTGTGGAATAATAAACGATAAAATGTATTCCTAGTCTGGCCTCTAAGACTGGCTCAAGTGTTGCATGATGGTTCTGTTTTCCTGATCATGGGCATGTCTATGCCAGCAACTTTGAGGGCATAATGTCAGAGGAACATTTGTGTTGAATCGACCCAAATTGATGTTATGCTATGAGATACATTCGTCACAAGTAAATGATTAATAACACAGAGAAGTTAATGTTTGCATAATTCCTTAGACCATGAGAGTATCGAGTTTCTTCATGCCTGCTTCATGAACTTTGGGGTTTGTTAAACATCATCCGTAAATGGGTGGCTATTGCGGCGGCTTACGGGTTCATGGAAAAGTATGTCAAGTAACTTGATAGCTCGAGATTGGGATTTGCTCCTCCGACGATGGAGAGATAGCTCTGGGCCCTCTCGGTGTTACGGTATCCATCATCGTCTGGCCAGACACTTTGTGATTTGATCACGGGGATGCCGCAACACGGTAAGGAGAAAAGAGAACAATACCGGTAACGAGGTAACTAGCATAGTGGACAAATTGTTTATCCACGGGAATGCCAACATGTCTCACCTCGGGTATTTGTAACATATCGCAAAGCAACAGGAATAGCACACGGCAACTGGAGGTTCACTCGAATATTCATTCGTGTGGGTATAGGGGTCAATGTGGGTGTCCACGGCTCCGATGTTGATCATTGATCGGAAAAGGTTCCAGTCATGTCTATACTTCACAGAACCTATAGGGTCACACGCTTAAGGGTCATCTATCTGCTGAATATTAGACAGGGAGTCTGAGAGAAAATCACCGAAAAATTTTCGGATGAAACGGAGAAGTTCCGACGAGAGAGGTCACCGGATGAGTTCCGGTGACACTGAAAAGTTGTTTCAGAGGATACCACAAAGTCAAATAGGTCTCAGCACATGCCTTATAATTCTTGGAGGGTGCCAGAATCATTCTGGAAACTTTTTGGATTTTTCAGAAATAAAAACCAGAAATGTTTTGGAGCTGCCGGTACCGGTTCAGATGCTTTTCGCAGATGAAAATCACTAAATTGGAATTGTTTCAGAACGCATTGAAAATCATTATGGTGGGTACTGGAAATGTTCTAAGCCCACGTGAATATTTTCAGTTCGAACGGACGCCGAAAAATGTCGTCGTGAATAGTGAAAGTGCTTTTTGGGATATTTTATGGAAAGCCATTATCTTGGGCTTTGTCCCAAGATCTTTTGGGATGAAATGGATGGATAGGAAGGTGGTGGAGCCATCCAAGAGGGCTGCCAATTTCGGTGGTGCCATTGGGGGGGCCATGAGGCTTCCTTCCACCATTTGGTGCTCTACTTGCCTCCCCATTTTGCCCTTATGTATGACATAAAGCATGGGCACTTTGGGTATTTGTGGAGGCACACTACCCCTTGGTTTTCTTATAAATAGGAGGTGAGGGGCTGCCCAAACCATCATCCCTTCTCACATACAAGTGCCATTGCAATGATCTGGCTTCTCTCTCCCTCCCAGCGAAATAGTTTCGTAGAGCCGAAAGGCTGTCTGGGTTCCGGCAGGAACTAGTTCTGGACGGCGAAGCCCTGCTGGATAGATGACACCGTATGTGTGCAACTCTATAGAGAGATCGTAGTTTCGTTCTTAGTTCGTGAGTGCCTCCCGAAGGGCTGTCCGTGTGACCGCCCGAGTTTCGAAGGTCCTCGCGAAGGGCTGGCCGAGTGGTCGTTCAAGTTTCGAAGGTCCTCCCGAAGGACTGTCCGTGACACCGTTTGGGGACTGTTCGACCGCCTCCCGGAGGGCTGTCTGAGGAGCATATGAGGGTACACATCCTCGTGGTTGGGAGGTTGTAAATCCTAGCTGCGGGGATCTGCACCGCCGATCGTCATCGACTCTACTTTCGCTGCGCTACGAGTCGGTAACGAAACAGATCAAACCTTGTATGCAGTCTCCATAGTGGTCCTGGGCTGGTGCGTAGGTCGGAATTTTTTGTTTTTTGCTACATTTCCCCACAGAAAGTTATTTGAGTCTTCTTTTGATATCTTATATGCATGATTGCTTATAGCCTTGTATTTATTCTCCGATAATGGGTTTTGTTTAGCCAACTTGATCTCTTTATCTTGCCATGGGAAGAGGTGCTTTGTAGTGGGTTCGATCTTATGGTGCTTGATCCCAGTGACAGAAGGGGAACTGACACGTAAGGATCGTTGCTACTAAGGATAAAACGATGGGGTCTATTTCTACATAAATAGATCTTGTCTACATCATGTCATCATTCTTATTGCATTACTTGGTTTCTCCATGAACTTAATACACTAGATGCATGCTGGATAGCGGTCGATGTGTTGAGTAATAGTAGATGCAGGCAGGAGTCGGTCTACTAATCTTGGACGTGATGCCTATATAATGATCATTGCCTAGATATCGTCATGATTATTTGAAGTTCTATCAATTGCCCAACAGTAATTGTTTTCCCACCGTTTGCTATTTTTCTCGAGAGAAGCCACTAGTGAAATCTACGACCCCGGGGTCTCTTTCTCATATTATTTGCCTTTGGGATCTATTTTTCTTTGCTTTTATTTTCAGATCTACTAAACCAAAAACCCAAAAATACTTTGCTGCAATTTATCTTATTTATCGATCAATCTATCAATATTTACAACTCTATCACGTCCGTTACCCGAAAGGGATTGACAACCCCTTTTACACGTCGGGTTGCGCGTATTTGTTCTTTGTGTGCAGGTGCTATTTACGTTGTGTTGCTTGGTTCTCCCACTAGTTCGGTAACCTTGGTCTCATCAGTGAGGGAAATACCTACCGCTCCTATATTGCATCATCCCTTCCTCTTTGGGGAAATACCGACGTAGTTCTAGCAGTCATCATACCGCCGCTCCAAAGCGGCAGTACCGCCTATCGCCATAAGCGGTGGTACCGTTGTCCCGCAGCGGTAGTACCGCCTTGTCCATGAGCGGTATTGCTGCTCTGGCTCGGTGCTGGTACCACCTAGGCTCGAGACAAGTTTTCTCGTGTCAGGTTTTGCGGTAGTAGTAGCGGAAGTAGCAGCGGTAGTACCCTCTCGAGCGGTAGTACCGCGACTACCACCGCTACTAGTTTCGCCCATGCCCTCTCCACTGCTCTGCTTCCTAGCCTCCGCGGTAGTGCCGCTGGGGCTTGCGGTAGTACCGCTGCTGCCAGCGGTAGTACCGCTCCCCTCTGCGGTACTACCGCCCTGTGCGGGCTGAGATGTGAGGTAACGGTTGGTTTTGTTCCCCCACTATAAAAGGAGGTCTTCTTCCTCAAGAGGACCTACCTCTTTTCCCTCAAGCTCCATTGTCGCTCCAAAGCTTATTTTTGCTCGATCTCTCTCCCTAGCCAATCAAACTTGTTGATTCTTTAGGGATTGGTTGAGAAGGCCGAGATATGCATTTTCACCCAGAGAAATTTGATCCCCCCCCCACTAATCCCTTGCGGACCTTGTTACTCTTGGGTGTTTGAGCACCCTAGACGGTTGAGGTCACCTCGGAGCCATATTCCATTGCGGTGAAGCTTCGTGGATTCGCTGGGAGCCTCCAATTAAGTTGTGGATATAGCCCCAACCTTGTTTGTAAAGGTTTGGTCGCCGCCTTCAAGGGCACCAATAGTGGAATCATGGCATCTCACATTGTGTGAGGGCGTGAGGAGAATACGATGGCCCTAGTGGCTTCTTGGGGAGCATTGTGCCTCCACACCGCTCTAACGGAGACGTACTTCCCTTCAAAGGGAAGGAACTTCGGTAACACATCCTCGTCTCCACCGGTTCGACCTTTGGTTATCTCTTACCTTTACTAGTGCTAGCTCTATTGTGTTGTATCTCTTGCTAGCTTGTGTACTTGTTGTTGTTGCATCATATAGGTTGCCCATCTAGTTGCACATCTAGACAACCTCATTTAATGCTAAGTTTAATTTGGTCAAGAAATGATAAAAATTGTTAGTTGTCTATTCACCCCCCCCCTCTAGTCAACCATATCGATCCTTTCACCGCATAATTCCGGCAAGTATAGGGACTCGACCCAGTTTTCTGGCCAGAACAGAGCCCGTATACTCGTCCGGCCCGTAAAATATTTTACCGCGGCCCGCAAACCTTACCCCCGAAGCCGTATAACTACGGGTTTGCTGGGAAGATATGGGTCGAAACCCCATCCCCCCACCGTCGCGATTCCCCACTCCCTCCGTCGCATTTCTCACCACCGATGAGCCCAGTTCCGTCTCAAGCCGCCATGTGGGGCAGTATGTGAAGCTTCGGTCGCTGCTCCAGCGGGGGCGACAACCCCGAGCGCCAGCGGTGTGTCCGCGCGGACGGCGCGAGGAAGCGCGTGACCAAGAGGTACATCAACCAAGGCCTCCAGCCGCCGGCGTCGCTCCTCCATCTCGCATACGACCACCGGCACGGGCGGACGCCTTCCTCGGCCGCGGGCTCTTCCTCTGCCGTGTGCCTCACCTCCGGCACGGGGGGCCCTTTCGGTGCGGCGCTTCTCACCATGAAAAGGGAGTTGGCGGAGCTCGTCGCCGTCAAGCAGGAGCCGGAGGAGGGTGAGCTCGTCGCCGTCAAGCGGGAGCCGGAGGAGATCCCACGTCGAGGCGTCATTGGTCCTAAAGATTACGTCGGCAACGATGTCAAGGCGGTCGCGGTCGCGATTGCCACACGGAGCTTGCGAGAGGAGGAGGAGCACCGCGACCGCTACAAGGAGATCGAAGAGCACCTTTTCAAGCAGGCGGTCGCGGGCAACCTCGCCGCGAAGGACAAGGACGATGAGTGGTGGCGCGTCCGCGAGGAGCAAAAGAAGATGTACATCAACCTCGTCAACTCCGATAAGGAGGACTGACCGATGACAGAGCTCCTACAATGCGTCGGCCTCGCCGTCGCGAACTCGTCCATTTTGGTAGGCGCCGCGAGCCCGCAGATCCCCTCCCCTCTAGTAGTAGAATGTAGTATATATGTAGTGTGCATGATCTATGTAGTATGTCGTGATGAACTATGAATGATCAATGTGGTTGCAATTTCTTCCGCGAAAGATTTTTTTAAATTATACAGTTTCATATACGGGGTCTATTCTGCAGCGCATGATTTCGTCCCGCAAAACAGATCTTCCTCGAACTGTAAGCGCGTTATGCGGGTCGGCATTATACAGGGTCTGCTGGAGTTGCTCTAAGTTACTCCCACTATGACCGGCCTTAACGTCTACTCAAAACTCCGATACTAATCTAAGAATTGACATTGATGCAAAAAAATGTCACATGCTTGTTTATTACTCCCTCCGTCCGAAAATACTTGTCGGAGAAATGGATAAAAATGAATGTATGTAGAACTAAAATACATGTAGATATATTCATTTCTCCGACAAGTATTTCTGGACGAAGGGAGTACTTTCTCTGATTTGTGAAATTAATCAATGAAATACGTGCAATCAAATCCATCGTTAAAAAACAGAAATGAAAACTAGCGAACGTTTGGCAGGGAACCAATCCTGATAAATGACTTCCTTGTCGGGATCTCGGCGCAAAGCTGTAACCTGTTTTCTGGGCGAACACTCTCTTTTTTCTCTCCAAAAAAGGGTTCGAACCCGCCACCTCATGAGGAGGTAGTGCACACGCTTGCCGTCGGACTGAAGTGGGGGTTGTGAAATCTTGTGTGTTAACTACTATATGTATATTTTT
Organism: Secale cereale; assembly: GCA_902687465.1. Taxonomy (NCBI): domain Eukaryota; kingdom Viridiplantae; phylum Streptophyta; class Magnoliopsida; order Poales; family Poaceae; genus Secale; species Secale cereale. The sequence goes on from LR738710.1 coordinate 657,983,224, forward strand.
GAAGCTAATTTGTGTTTGTAGTTTGATTTTTTATTTGAAAATCCAGCCAAAAAAACCCAAAATCCCAATCTTTTTCGTCTTTTTGAAAGAACAAAATTCCTAATTTTCGGCCATGTGCCATTTTTTACAAGTCCATGGCAAATTTTGGAATTGTTTTTCTACTTTCTCACATGGCAGTTGCTTATTTACAACATGGCATTTATCATTATTAATAACATGACATTTCATTATTAAGAAGATGGAATGTTCATTAAAAACAACTTTGCAATTTTATTATTAAGAGGATGCTATTTTTATTATTAATATGATATCATTTGTTATTATTAAGAGAATGTCATTCTTATTGTTAAGAGAATGGCAATTATATTATTTAAGAGTGTGGCATTTTATCATTTTTAACATAGCAATTTTTTTAATATTAGGTGGTTTTATTTTTAGGATGATTGTAGTTTTATTACTAACATAATGATAGTTTTATTATTTGAGATCATTGCATTTTTTTATTGTTGCCATGGCATTTTTATTGTTAAGAGGATGTTAAGACATTATTGGCATGGCAAAAAATAGTTTGGCATGGCATTTTATGATTTTTTTTCTCAGTGGACCAAATCAAGAGACAATATAGCGCGTCGAGGCTCCTCTATGGGCCTCATCTGGCGTCTCTTAGGCCGCTACTCTGCAAACTTACCTAGGTCATTTGTGGTTTATTGTGCCAGAAGAACACTCCTTAAATTTAGGCTCCTGTTTGATTGGGCCCTAGAACTTGACTTCAGCAAGGCTAAGCCTCTCCACAGCAACGAGGCGTTCCCATCCGTTTGATTCGGACATGTACAGCCTGGATCACCTCTGTCATCGACCAATCAAATTCCCCAGACCGCCCGGGCCAACGTCGCAGAGCCGCTGCTCCCAAAGTTGACATGTGCACCTCATCATTAATTGGGCACGCAGGCAACTGATCGCGTGTGGAGCAGGTAGCCACCCTATCCTCTCGGTAGCATTAGATTTATCAGCCCATATGTTTTTTTTGAAAAAAAATCATGACCACATATATCTGATTCATGTGGATATAGCCGGCATGCAACATTTGGTCCATGACTCCGTCAAAGACGTTGGGTGCGGCAGCAGAGGAAACCCATGATGGGCGCTCCTATGTCTCGTCTTTAGCGAGTCTAACTTCGGACTCGGTGAAGGGGGCGGGAAAGGTGGGCTGGCCCACGCGCTCGAGAAGGCACAACCTGTTTTTCTATGTTTTTTTAATGTTTAATGTTTTCTTTTTTTATTTGTTTTTCACATTTTGTATACTTTAAAATACTCTATCTCTCTCTCTCTCTCTACACACACACATACACACACACACACTCCAAAAAAACATTTGGAAAATGTTGAACCAGTATTTGAAAATATTAAATAAACATTCTGAAATTGTCGAACGAGAATTAAAAAATGTTGAACAAGTATTTGAAAAATGTTGAAAATTACTTTTAAAATGTTTATTAAGCACTTGGAAAAATGTTGAATATGTATTTGAAAAAAATGCTAATCAAGCAATCGGAAAATGTTGAACGTGTATAGAAATATTGTTGATCATGTATTAAAAAATGATAAACAAAATACATCGTATATATAAAAATGTTATAAAAAATTTTGAAAAAATAAAATCGACGAGTGTTTAAAAAATGTTGTATGCGTAAAGAACAAATGTTGATCATGTATTCAAAAATGATGAAATTTTTTGATCATGTATACAAAAATATTAATCAAGCATCCAAAAAAAATTAACAAGTATTTGAAAAATGTTACTCAAGCATTTGGAATATTTTTAATGTGTATAAAAAATATTGACCATTTGTTAAAAACCGAGTATTTGAGAAAAAATGAACAAGTCTTAAAAAATGTTAATCAAGCATTTGGAACAGTGTATTATTTTTTGATCATGTATGTAAAAATGTTTCTTATCTACATTCTTCATTAGCGGCGGTTGCTGTTCTGATGTGTTGGTTCTATATGGCCTTAGCACGACGTCTTCCCGACTATCTACTACAACAAGGTTTGCCCGGCTCCGACGAGGGAGGGGCGATGATAGCGACACGTCTTCGGCTCGCTTCAGTGCTTGTAATCGTCGCTAGGTGGTCTACGAAAGTAGATATAGTTTTTATTATTTTTAGTGTTCGTTGTACTATTATAATTAAAGATGAATAAATTAAAAATTTATATAAAAAAAATGACTGCCTCCCACATCAGTATCCGCGAACGGATGCGGAGGGTTTTTTCGGGTTGTGGTTCGTGATGCCCTAACACCGACGAGCGATGAAAAACAACTGTCAGCGATAAACTTGCTGTTATACATTTAAATAATCTGGACCGCAGCTGGCTATAGCTAATGCAGAGATATTTCTTTCGCTCGATCGAGCAGCAAAGCAGCAGAGCCAGAGATCTCGGGAACAGTCGGGTACAAACAGACCGTTTTATATCTGTTGCGCGGCGTCCTGCGTGCACGGACAGCACGGTGCGGTGCCATGCACGGTTGCTGCAGGTGGCTCCAGATCGACAGGAATAGGAATCCAAGCCTTCCCGTCGCTCAAGAATCCAAGGGAGACCGTGCGGCGTGTAAGAATAGTGTCCGCTCACAGCTCACTGGTTCCTGTTTTGTCGACGGACTCGACGTGACATGCTTTGACCCCTCCACAGGTCGAGCTCGTGCCAAGAATCACTTGCAATTGATGTGCACCATTAGTTTTGTGTATTTGTATGCTTACCAAAAAGATTTTCGCCTTGCTTTATATATAAAGCATCAATCAACAAGCACCCACTACAAACACACGCCACGCCACCGCAACACACGCACACACCCAGGACAGGATACATAGAGGCGGAGCGCAGCAACATCACCCGAAGCACTATCACCACACAGAGATTAAGCTACATATGACGAATCATGCGCTACAAGGCGACACCTTCAGGAAGAGAACGACACCGACGCGCCGCCACCGCCCGATCCAAGGATTAGAGTTTCCCCCCGAGCCGCATGACAGGCAATGAGAGCACGATGACGCATTCAAGAAGGCTCTTCGCCGCCGCCGGTCCGTCCGAAGATAGAACATGTTTTCACCTCGGCCAACACTCACCGAATGTCACACCCCGGCAACCACGCCGCCCACACGGCCATGGTGACCGGGCATCACCAAGGCACGAGCTCGGCCCACGAGTACCGCGCTACCACCACCAGGGCCGCCGCCCAGCATCCAAGACATCGACAGACACCACCTCACCCGAGACCCGTCGCAACCCAACAAAAGAGACGAGCGGAATGGTTCCACCTTTCACACCCCTGGGCAACCCCTAGCGTCGAGAGCCAATAGGTCGGCCAAAACTGGCATCTACAGACCCGTCCTGCAGCCCCGAGCTCGAGACGTGCTCGGTCCTGCAACATCGAGAGGGGGACGAGGTCAGTCCTGCTGCACCATGCGCGAGATGAGCTCGGTCCTGCTGCATCGGGCGCGGGACGAACTCGGTCCTGCAGCACCGGGGCGCGAGATGAGCGGTGGACCGCAACTGGGAGAGAATTAGCCCATTGATGGGAGTAGCGCCCAGGCAACGAGGAGGTGGGGTGAAGATCGAGACGGCCCGACCGCAGACGAGCCGAGGCCGGAGAAGCCGGTCGCTGCTGCAGATAGATCCATCGAGCCACCGTGAAGCCTTCACGGCACCGGATGGCCACCACCGAGACCTCCCCACGCCGCTGCACACGGCCGGAGCAGCGGCCATGCCCGACCGTTGCCCTACCACATCGCCCGTCGAGCTCCAATCGCCGGTGCCGCCGGGCACGCATCACCGGAGCCAAAAGCCGCCGGTCGGCCACCAATGCCCGATCCATTCGGATCTGGCAAGAGACCAGCCGCGCGCCACCTCCCGAGGGACATCACAGCCGCCCCATCGCGCGCGGAACGAAGGGAGCCGGAGCAACACCACCAGCAGGCCACCACGGCACCTCGCGAGACCACCGCCACGCCACTGGACCCCGCGGACGTCCAGCGCCGCCATTCGAAGGGGCCGCCTCGCGCCGACGCCCACAAGCGGAGGGGGAAGAAGGGCCCGCCGCCGCCGTGCCCACTAGGGCTCGCCGGCAGCGGCCGAGGGGGAGAAGAGGGGCGAGGGACGCAGAGGCTGGAGATCCCCCCGAGCGCGCGCCGGCGCGCCGCGGGAGGCGAGGGGAGGAGAGGGGGGAGGGGGGAGCAGGGCGGGCCGGGAGGCGCGCACCTGGCGGCCGGCGGCAACGGGAAGGGTAGGCCTCCGCCGACGGCGACGAGGGAGGGAACCCTAGCGGGGGTCACGAGGGAGCGGGGGTCGCGGGGGAAGGAACCCTAGCGGGTGTCTCAAGGGAACCCTAGCGTATATGTATGCTTAGCAAAAGGCATGCTCTGAGCCCTATGCATCCTCAGGTGGACACATTTATTCCTTTATTAAAAGAACACCAGGTATCAATGTCAAATTTACTGGCTTAGAGAAAGAAAAAATTAAGATCAACACCAGCGTCGAGTTAGTCGCAGCAAACCCCGCAAGAGGTAAGATGATGGCAGCAGGAGCGAGACAGGTCGGCGAGGTAGCAGAAGAAGTGTTCAGAGCAGCACACAGGTGGCGACTGAGAACAGGGAAGATCACGGCAGGGTGATTGCCTTCCAAAAAACAGATCACCTCCAGTGTTGTGCTCCTGCGGATACTTTCAAGCTTCCTCAACCTCGTATGTGCTCCTACTTCGTCTTTTGCTCTTCTTAAGATATGATGAATGATAACTTGTTAGATGGCAGCTATATGCCAAGACTTCTTCTCTTAGCCGTATAATGTGTCAAAACTAATTATGTTGCTGGTACTGGGACCTGCTTTGGAGCCGAGGCCTTAGATCTTGGGCTATTGTTTGGGGGCTGCAATGAGGGGGTGAGGGATGGCTCCCCTCCTCTTCCTTTCAATAGTTAGCCCAAGGTGCTTGTAGTAGATTCTCTGTTCTTTCCCTGTAAGACTTGGCGATTTTTATTAATGGAAATCGGTGAGTGATGCTCTCTTTTTATCTAAAAAATTTCGATGCAAACCAACAGTGGATCAAATCTAGGGATGGTTTCGAAGACAACATGTTAAATAAGCAAGAAATCAAACGTGGGGTTATCACCCCACAAAGCAAAGCATCCAGATAACACCTTTAACATGCCACATATGTACGATAACACCGATTGATGTATCATGAAAGACTAGAAGACGAGATTAAAATATACATGCTCATTGTCGATCCTCATGGCAGCCCCTTCGAATCGCGATGTCCGGATGTTTTTTTTGCATCCAACATCATGCCACAAACGTCCACGGACGCATCCGCGTGTCCGAATTCCCACAAAGCGGCACCAAATCGTGGGGAGGTTTGTGGGTGTTCGGTCCTCCGCCACGTAGGCGTCCGACACCTCGAACCCACCCGAAACCGAAGCGCAGCCCACACATTGGACCATGACACACTGTTTTCGTGCCAAAGTCTACGATTTACCACTCTTTCTACTTCGATCGCCGCCATCTCCACCCCAGTTACGGCCCTTTCCGACGTCTACCAGCAACCTGTTCGAGGTGTCTGAACTGCCACCGGAGTAGAGTTGGAGTACCGGAGGTGGTGGCCGCCTGCAAGATCAACTCGATGACACGCAACATGGCCTAAAGTCACTCACGCATCGATGGTACACCGTTCAAGGTGTCATTAACAAGTATTACGGCCAATACAAAAAACTTCAAAACCGGTGGCCAAGTGGTACGCTAATCTCCGAGCAAGTAAGTAGTTTATGTGTTGGTCACTCGGCCGTATATGCTGTGTGCGTTGGTCAGTTGGTCGGATATGTTGTCATTTGGCCAGATATGCTTTGTGTGTTGTCATTTGGCCGGATATCATGTGTGCACATTGTAGACCATGTCCTTTTTTGCTAGTTACCCTATGTACGCACATTGTTCTTGAAGGTGGATAAGAAGCACTTCATCTTTATGCATTGTTGATTCAAGTTGAATGCGCACCACAAATCTTTATCCATTGCCAAGACCACTAACATCGCCAATGAAGACAAATATGGTGATGCAACCGACCCAACAAATGGGGGCTTAAGCCGCCCAAGAAGGTCAAAAGGGTGGTTCAGGGGAGGAAGTGGGAGGAGAGGAAGAAGAAGTGAGAAGGGTCAGTGGCCAAGATGTCGGAGAGGTTTGAGGACATCATGGAGAAGAAGGAGCATACGTCCAGCGTAATGGCGTCAAGGAGGAAGAGAAGGCCGAGAGGTTTGATAAGTACATGACAATGATGGAGAAGAAGATCAAGCTCAAAGAGAAGATGGTTGAGCTCACGGTCAACTCAGACGATGCCAAGATGTCTATGTTGAAGATGGATAACTTGCGTCCACCGTAATGGCGTGAAGGAGGAAAAGAAGGCTGAGAAGTTCGACAACTTCATGGAGGTGACGGAGAAGAAGACCAAGCTCAAAGAGAAGATGGTTGAGCTCACGGTCTACTCGGACGATGGAAAGATGTTGACGTTGAAGATGGAGGGCTTGGATCCCAATGTGGCTAAGATCGTGCAAGTCTACCTTGCAAGGATGTTCAAGCACTTGGCGGACAAGCTGGGGAGCTGACCGTTGAGGAGTAACCAGTTGCATAGTGAAGAATTTGCGACGGATAGTAGGTTGTTCGTGGAAACATAGGCGTTTTTTTTGCACGGATAGCCGTACTGGCAACTTTTAGGACCCGTTGGATGTAAAAACTTGTTGAACACTGGTGCTTTTTTAGTTGTGATGCATATGTTTGTACCTACTTTTACATATGCAAAAAAATGCTATTGATTAAACATATACAACCCGAAGCGGACATTTCTGATAACCGACAAGTATAGGGATCGCAAAAGTTTTCGAGGGTAGAGTATTCAACCCAAATTTATTGATTCGACACAAGGGAGACCAAAGAATATTTGCAAGTATTAACAGTCAAGTTGTCAATTCAATCACACCTGAAAGACTTAATATCTACAACAAGGTGATCATTAGCAACGTAGTATGGTAGTTTGATAGTAATGCGGTAACAATAGCAATAGTAACAATAGCAGAAACAATACCAATTTTGTAGTGATTGTAACATCAGCAATAGCAAAAGTAACTTAGCAAAGATCAATATATGAGAAGCGTAGGCATTGGATTAGTAATGGATAATTGCGTTGGATGATATTCATCATGTAGCAGTTATAACCTAGAGCGACACAGAACTAGCTCCAATTCGTCAATGTAATGTAGGCATGTATTTCGTAAATAGTCATATGTGCTTATGGAACAGAACTTGCATGACATCTTTTGTCCTACCATCCCATGGCAGCGGGGCCCATGAGGAAACTAAGGGATATTAATGCCTCCTTTTAATAGAGAACTGTAACAAAGCATTAACACTTAGTGGATATATGAACTCCTCAAACACTACACCAGAACACTATATCCCCAACAGCCAGGTTGGTCGGAAATACAACTTTCACCGATAGACAGTCAGTTGGGAAAGACTATTGCCGACCGACTGTGACTGTTAGGAAAACTCCAGACGGGAAAACCCTTTCCCGACCGACTGCTGGACGGCTATGGTGTACCTTTCCCGACCAACAGTCTGTTGGGCCTGCTATGGGCCTTTCCCGACCGATAGTCTGTTGGGGCAGCAAGACCCAAATTATAAAACGTAGCATATGATCGTATCAAGTTTATTGCTATCATTTTCTGCATGTCAAGTATATGTTCCTATGACCATGAGATCACACAACTCACAGACACCGAAGCAGTACCTTGTGTGTAACAAACGTCGCAACGTAACTGGGTGACTATAAAGATGCTCTACACTTATCTCCGAGGGTGTTTGTTGAGTTGCACTGGTACAACGATGTGCTATACAAACAGTTTTTAACCCCTTTCCGCGACGGCGTTTGGAACCATTGCTAAGTGAGTGTGGGCGATAGGGGGGGTCCTTCCCACACGACCCAGAAACCGTCAGGGATAGGCCGTCCTGGTACACAGGCTGGGACAAAATGAGCTGTGTGCGATCTGGCGGGGCATCGAAACCCAACTGTTTCCGTTCGTATGTACATCCCACATGGTGAATCCCAGATAAAAATTTCCGTTCGTATGTATATCACACACAGTTTTTTGTGTGGAAACATTTGTGCAAGGTGGCCTAACGCAAACAGTTCTCTGCCGGAAGCCGTGTGTGATTGTTAGTTGATCGAACACGCCTACTTTATAGAAACCGTGCGAGTTGTTTAAGTTCATCGCCCACGGTGTTGTTTGAGTAACCATCTGCAATAGAAAACCCCAATGAGCAGGGTAATTAGCCTATTATTGATAATCCATGTACTAATCAAATTGATATTTCTTATAAAACACACCAGATATTTCATATCCGTATAACTGTAACTAGGATTTCATAATCGAATTACATCAGATAGCTTTGGCACTCAGTTACGCCATTACACAACAGCACCAAGTTTCACATGCAACTTCAAAAACCTTTGGAAAGTAGCATCATACATGGTAAATAGACAAATGAATCTCATCTGGGAAACTGCAGAAGCGGAAGGCAAATATTGAGCCTTCAGTGATGTTGAATGTCCTTGCAACTTTATGCCAGTGGCTATGGATAATTGCCCGCCCAACCTTTGTCCTCTTCAGCAAGACTTCAATATTGTACCGTCGGTGTTGAATGAATACCTTCCTCGCGTCTTGACCATGCAGGTGGTTTGAGAGGTAATCATTGGTGGACTGCTTTAAAAAGTATTGAAAACAAAGATATGCATGAATCGCTGTTATAAATTTTGAAATGGCGCAAGGGGTAAAAACAAGGTGTGACGCCCCAGATTTTTCCGTACACTAAACATGCACGCAAATGTGTAAGGCCAAGATCTGGGACTCACTGGTAGATATCACAACATAACTCTAAAATAAAATAAGTCATACAAGCTTCATATTACAAGCCAGGGGCCTCGAGGGCTCGAATACAAGTGCTCGATCATAGACAAGTCAGCGGAAGCAACAAATATCTGAGTACAGACATAAAGTTAAACAAGGTGCCATAAGATGGCTAGCACAAACTAGGATACAGATCGAAAGAGGAGCAGGCCTCCTGCCTGGGATCCTCCTAACTACTCCTGGTCGTCGTCGGCAGACTGCACGTAGTAGTAGGCGCCTCCGGTGTCGTAGGAGTCGTCGTAGGTGGCGTCTGGCTCCTGGGCTCCATCATCTGGTTGCATCATCCGAGAAGAAGGAACAGAAGGGGGAAAAGGGGGAGCAAAGCAACCGTGAGTACTCATCCAAAGTACTCGCAAGCAAGGATCTATACTACATATGCAATGGTAACAATGATATGGGTAGTATCGGTGGACTGAACTGTAGCAAGCCAGAATAAGAGGGGGATAGCTAATCCAAACGAAGACTACGCTTCTCGCAGCCTCCATCTTGCAGCAGTGGAAGAGAATAGATGGTAAGTTCACCAAGTAACATCGAATAGCATAATCCTACTCGGCGATCCTCCCGCACATCACCCTGTGAGAGAGCAACCACCGAGTTATATCTGGAACTCATCTGGGTGTGTTTTATCAAGTATCCGGTTCTAGTTATCATGACGTCGGAATACAACTCCGGGTCGTCCTTTTACCGAGGGACACGGCTATTCGAATAGATTAACTTCCCTGCAGGGGTGCACCACATAACCCAGCACGCTTGATCCCATTTGGCCGGACACACTTTCCAGGGTCATGCCCGGCCTCGGAAGATCAACACGTCGCAGCCCTACCTAAGCACAACAGAGAGGTCAGGACGCCGGTCTAAGTCCTAGGCGCAAAGGGGTCCGGGCCCATCGCCCAACGCACACGTGCACGTTGCGTAGGCGGCCGATGAGCAGACCTAGCAACCTCCATTACTAAGGAAGTTACATTACGCGGTCCAACCCGGCGCGCGCCGCTCAATCGCTGATGTCAAGAAGGCTTTGGTTGATACCACGACGTCGAGTACCCATAACTATTCCCACGTAGCTGGTTAGTGCGTATAGGCCAACGGCCAGACTCAGATCAAATATCCAAACTCGTTAAGCGTGTTATTATGAAATAACCACGGACAACGACCAGGGCCAGGCCACCTCTCCACTGGGTGTCTCAACCTGTCCTGTCGCTCCGCCACAAAGATCCACACAGAGGGCCGTCGGGAAAGTATGTCCTTTCAGCCCCCAATCCGTGAATCAACCGCGGGTACTCAACGAGCCGACCCGACTTTAGTCACAACATGTATCATGTAAATGTGTATGTAATATATACCCATGATCACCCCCAAGTGATCACGGCCCGATAGAATAGCAGGGCAGACGGACAAGGGTGTAGGGCCACTGATGGAAAACTAGCATCCTATACTAAGCAATTAGGATTGCAGGTAAAGTATCAACAGTGGTAGCAACAATGACAGGCTATGCAGCAGAATTGGAGTATCGAAAGCAGTAACATGCTACACTACTCTAATGCAAGCAGTAGAGAGAAGAATAGGCGATATTAGGTTGATCAAGGGGGGGGGGCTTGCCTGGAAGCTCGGCAGCCAAAGTGGGGTCGTCAACACCGTAGTCGATCGGGGCAGCAGCAGCGTCGGTCTCGTAGTCTACCGAAGAGAAGAGGGGGAAGAAACAGTGAATACAATGCAAACAGATGCATGACGATGCATGACATGACATGTAGCGGTGCTAAGTGTGCCCTAACGCAGTATCGGGTGATACTGACGAAGGGGGGAAACATCCGGGAAAGTATTCCCGGTGTTTCGCGTTTTCGGGCGGATAAAACAGAGGGGGAAAGTTGCGGATTCGGTATGCTAGGGACGTGTGGTTGACGAACGGTCTGCGTATTCGGATGCGTCTCGAAATTCTAAGCAACTTTCATGTACAAAGTATTTTCATCTGAGTTACGATTTAAAAGATATGATTTTCTAAAGTTTTTATTAATTTCTGGAATTTAATATTGATTAAATTAATTCGAAAAGGATTATGACATCAGCATGACATCATGCTGACGTCAGCATAGTTGACTGGTCAACCTGACCAGTGGGTCCCACCTGTCATATATGCTTAGCTTAATCTGGGTTTATCTAATCTAATTACTATTTAGTTAAACTAACTAGTTAATTAGATTAATTAAACATGATTAATTAACTTAATTAATTTGTTAATTAGTTAATTAATTATTAATAATATTTATTTATTTATTTTTTTTAAATCCTTTTTTTTGTAACGTTCTGGGGGCGGGCCCCCCTTGTCATTGGGCCAGAGGGCCAAAGCGGGTCGGGCGTGCTTAGCGGGGCGGCCGCCCAGCGCCCGACTGGGCGTTCGCCCGAACGAGGGGCTGGCGGGGGGCCCGGCCATGGCCCAGCGATGCCTCGACGGGGCACCGCCGGCACGCGGGGCAGGCCAGTGCGGCCAGCACCGAAGAGGGGAACGGGACGGGGCCCGAGGAGAGGCGCCGGCGAGGCCACGGCGAGGCCGCAGGGCGCGCGGGCGGAGGCGGCGTGTGTGGGGGGGGGGGTTCCCGAGCGGCGGCGGCCTTGGCAGGTAGCCAGGCGTCGCGGGGCGAGCAGAGCGGCAGCGGGGCGACGCGCGCGGGCCGGGGGCGCGGGACAGCAGCGGCGTGGGGTTGCTGCCGGCGGCAGCAGGAGCTGCAGCCCAGCCGGAGTAGGGGCAGCCAATGCAGCAGCAGCAGGAGCGGTGCGGCGCGGGCGCCGGTGCATGAGGTGGGCGGCGGGCCGCATGACACGACGAGGGCCAGAGCAGGGCGGGCGCAGGTGCATGAGGTGGGCGGCGGGCCGCAGGACACGACGAGGGCTAGAGCAGGGCGGGCGCGCGGCGGTGGCTGACTGCCGCGGCGGCAGCAGCAAGGCAGCACGGCGGGCGCAGCCAGTGTGGCCGCAGGAGGTGCGGGCGGCCGGCGACGGTGGTGAGCGGGACGGTGAGGAGAGGAGGGCCGCGGGCGCCGCAGAGGCAGGGAAGGAGGAGGACGGGGCCTCACCGCGGGAGCGTGGGGTCAAGGCAGTGGTTGTCGAGGAGGGGGACGGGGATGAGGTCGACGGCGACGGTGGCGAGGCACCTCCAGGCGGCGGCGATCGAAGGCCGACGTCGGGCGTCGATGGGGTTTCCGCTCCCGATCTAGTCGAG
>LR738710.1:657996480-658121539 GCA_902687465.1 Secale cereale
GGGATATTTTCCCCCACTGTGGGGTGGGGGGTTATAGGGGTCGGTTGGGCCGGTTGGGCCGGGGGGGGTCTGTTAGTTTTTATTTTATTTTTTTGTTGTTTGTTTTTTCCTTTTCTTTTATTTAATTATTCCTTTTCTGCTTTATTTTATTTAAAATACTTAGGCATTTTTAGAAATTGTAATAACTACACCATAATTGATCTTGCAATATTTAGCATCGCCCGAACATTTTTATTTAACATTTTGAAAACTTATATTGTTTATTTCTTTTTCGGGTTCTTATTTCGAACGGGGGAACGGGGTTTTCGATTAACGTGATGTTAACAACAGTAACACGATGACGTGGCATCATTAGTAGAGAATTACTGTAGCTAGAAGGCACTGACGTGTCCAACTGACATCACTAACAAGGTTACACCCACAGCTCCAACTGACACATATACTGACGGTGTTAATAGTTCACTAACAAATCACTAGAAGGCACTGACGGTGGCCTCGAGAAATCACTAGAAGGCACCGTCACTAACAATCTAGAGGACAAATCACTAGAAGGCACTGACGGTGGCCTCGAGAAAAAAACACGAACTGTATTTTAAAGTAGACAACCGCGTCGCAGTGTCTACGGTGGCCTCGAAGACGAGGTGCTCCTCCAAGATCTGCCGGTCGGCACGCAAGGGAGCTATAGCGACCTCGTGCGCGCATGCGGCTGCATGCTACCGAGCTCCACGTTATACTGCGTGCAAAATGGCTGTGGCGGCACTTAATTGGAGGAGGGGGGTAGTGATTTCGGCGGAAGGTGTCACGCTGCCGGTCGGGGCATGTGGGACGGGAAAGGAGGAGGATGGTGTGGGTGGGGTGTGGATTACTTGACCATATCGATGAGGTCGCGCAACAAGAAGAAGGGTCGATGGCGAGGAGGCCCCGCAGCAAGAAGAAGAGTCACCGGCGAGGTGGCGGCGCTGCAAGAAGAAGGGTCGCCGGCGAGGAGGCAGTGCTGCAAGAAGAAGGGTAGCCAGGGAGGAGGCGGCGCTGCGAGAAGAAGGGTCGCCGGCGAGGAGGCTGAGCTGCGATTAAGCAGCAGTGAAGGTCTGAACTTGCAAAGCAAGGAGGAATAGTGGAAATATGGCTTTTGGTGGGAGGGAGGGGGCGGAGAGATAGATATTTCCGTGATGGCAAAAAAAATGCTCGGTGCCGCATGAAACTGGCGCGCAAGTGTGGCTCAAGCGGGGGTGGTGGACTATAGACAACGAAGCTTCCTGCATAAGCCAGAAAAGACGGTGCGCCAAGATATTTTACATCATATCCCACATGATTCTTTCTAGTAAATTGTTTGTGGTACACCTGATTCTTTAATTATGTTTTGAAAGACAAAATGGCGTTACAGAGGGAAAGGATGGTGTTTGAATTGCTAGAACATTTATGTACAGTGAACATGCAACTACATGAGTGTCGTGTTTAAATTTGGAATTATTCCGGGTTCGTTTGGCATTTTTATGCATTAATTGAGTTTCTCGGAATTTAATGTGCATAATTCAAATTTGAAATACAAGCACATGCTCGAGTGCACCAAAGTTTGTTGAAAAATCACATGTGTGTCTTTGGGTGAATTTGTAGGTCCCATGCAAGAAATGGGAATGAAATTCAAACATCTGGGCGTCGTGGCTTGGCCGGGAACATTGAGAAACTTGGTTTTAAAATTCCTCGAAATTCAAAACTCGCCTGAAAATCACGAAACTTGGCATGGTGTCAGTTCATGGCACCAACATGTTGTGGTAAAAAAATTGGCCACGTTTGGACAAGTTTTTGGTATAAGCTTCTTGCAAACCGGAGCTTCTCTCGAGAAGACTCGTGGTTCCCGAGGGGAACGTGTCACCTTTGTGTTCGAAATGATATACGCTGGCTCCCCCTTGTTTTTTTTACAGAAGCAACATAGAACTATATGAGTGCCGTGTTAAATTTGGAATTATTCCGGGTTCGTTTGGACTTTCTTATACATTAATTGAATTTCTGGTCATTTAATGTGCATAATTCAAATTTGAACTACAAGCACATGCTCCAATGCACCAAAGTTGGTTGAAAATTTACATGTGTGTCCTTGGGTGAATTTCTAGGTCCCATGCAAGAAATGAGAATGAAATTCAGACATCTGGGCGTCGTGGCTCAGCCAGAAAGAGCGAGAAACTTCGTTTTTTAATTCATGTAAATCCAAAACACATCTGAAAATCATGAAACTTGGCATGGTGTCATGACATGGCACCAACATGATGCGGTAATTTTTTTGGCCGAATTGGGACAAACTTTGGTATAAGCTTCTTGCAAACTGGAGCTTCTCTCAAGAAGGCTCGTGGTTCCGAGAGGGAACGTGTCACCTTCGTGTGCGAAACGACATAAAGTACACTGCCCTTCTCCCGCCTTAATTTTTTTACACAGGCACATTTGACCAAATAGAAGTATCGTGCTAAATTTTGGAATTATTCCGGGTTCGTTTGGGATTTTTTATACATTAATTGAATATTTAGGCATTTAATGTTGAAAGCACAAGTGCTCCCTGGGTGATTTTGGTAATTAATGTCAACATATCTCTTGTTTGACTAATGTTTTCATCTAGTATATTCCAGACAAGTTCAACAGATGAAGTGGAATGGACTAGAGGATGTGGAACCCCTTCAAAATGCTAAGGACAAAGGATGGCTCAAGCTCAAGACTCTACATTTTCCATTTTAGTGATCCAAGATCACATTGAGTCCATAGGAAAGCCAATACTATTAAAAGGGGATGAGGTGTTGCCTAATGGGTTTCTTGCTCAAAATGCTTAGTGATGTGCTTCAAAAACCCTCAACCACTTTCTCACATCCACATATGTCCCAAACCAAAAGTCAAACTTGGCCCCACCGAAAAGTTCTATCCGGCGCCACCGAGTTTATTTGATATAGCCACTGCTACTAAACCCTAATCATTTCGGTCTCACCGAAAGGGATCTCGGTCTCACTGAGATGGGATTGCAAACTCGCTGCTGCCTGTTGCAATATTTTCGGTCTAACCGAGATGCGCGATCGGTCCCACCGAGTTTGCAATGCAAACTCTTTGTTGCCTCTTCGTAACGTTTTGGTCCAACCGAAACGAGCAAATCAGTCCCACCGAGTTTGCCTGACCAACTCTCTGTAAGCTCATTACCAAAATCGGTCCCACCGAGTTTGTGTAATTGGACTCGCCGAGATTATGTTATGCCCTAACCCTAATGAAATCGGTCCTACCAAGTTGATCATATGGGTCCCACCGAAATGCCTAACGGTCACATTATGAACTAAATCGGTCTGACCGAGTTCTATGAATTGGTCCCATCAAGTTTGGTAAATTGTGTGTAACGGTTAGATTTTGTGTGGAGGCTATATATACCCCTCCACCCACTCTTCACTCGTGGAGAGAGCCATCAGAACATACCTACACTTCCATCATACATGTTCTGAGAGAGAACCACCTACTCAAGTGCTGAGATCAAGATATTCCATTCCTACCATATGAATCTTGTTCTCTAGCCTTCCCCAAGTTGCTTTCCACTCAAATCATTCTTCCATCATATCCAAATCTGTGAGGAGCTGTTTGAGTGTTGGGGAGACTATAATTTGAAGCATTTGAGCAAGGAGTTCATCATGAACACACCGTCTATTACCTTTTGGAGAGTGGTGTCTCCTAGATTGGTTAGGTGTCACTTGGGAGCCTCCGACAAGATTGTGAGTTGAACCAAGGAGTTTGTAAGGGCAAGGACATCGCCTACTTCGTGAAGATCTACCCTAGTGAGGCAAGTCCTTCATGGGCGATGGCCATGGTGGGATAGACAAGGCCGCTTCTCCATTACCCTTCGTGGGTGGAGCCCTTCGTGGACTCGCGCAGCCATTACCCTTCATGGGTTGAAGTCTCCATCAACTTGGATGTACGATAGCACCACCTATCGGAACCAAGACAAAAACATCCGTGTCTTCACTTGTGTTTGCTCCTTCAAACTCCTCCCTTTACCTCCATATGCAATTGCTTTACATTCTGCTGCTATACTCTTAGAATTGCATGTGTAGGTTGATTGCTTGACTTGTGCTATGTTGCTAAAATCTGCCAAGAACTAATATTGGGAAAACGCTAGATTTTACTTTAGTTAAGTGGTCAAAGCTGCACGCTTTACTTCACAAAACCTATATACTCTTGTTATGCATGCTTGTTGTGTATTGTGAAAGTTAAACATGTGCTAAATCTCCACTCCAACTTCAAGAATTTTAAAAGCTGCCACTTTTCTTGCTAGAGTCTATTCACCCCCCCTCTAGACACATACTCTTATCAATCCTTTCAACTGGTATCAGAGCTTTGGTCTCCATTGCTTTGGTTTAATCACCATTGGAGGAAGATGGATGAGTCTATGTTGGGGAGTATTAGATGTAGAGTGCCTATGCTTGATGGAGAGTACTTTCATGAGTGAAAAAATGAGATGGTTAAGATCTTCAATGAATATCATTTGAACAAGTACATTGATAATCCTTGTATACCCCCCATTGATGCTTCGAATCCTACTTTCAATGAGAAACTTGACATGGTTCAAAATCTTAGGACTGTTAATCTTATCACTAGAGGATTGCCTAGAAATTTGCTTGTATGTTTGCGAACTCTTGAATGTGCTTATACTATATGGAGATTTCTAGAGGAACGATTCCCAAATTATTCCTTGAAAAATATGGATGATATTATCCATAAGTCTATTGCCTTAAATAAGATGAGTACTAGTGATCCTAAGTTTGGTGATTGTTTGTTTGAGCTTCGTGAACTCATGCGTGCCAAAGGAGATGTTTGAATAATTAGCAATATCATTTCCGAAGTCATTAGAATTCATAAAAATGAACATTGTTACGGTCATACTTCTAATGAATCACTCTCTCTAGGTGTTGACCAATCACATGACGATGAGGAACATGGATACTATGATGAGGAAGATAATAGTGACCTTGATGAACAAATGAGACATTTTGGTCTTATGGCAAATCTTCGTGGTTACACAGTCGGAGGAAAAGAATGGTGCTTGATAGTGGTTGCACGGATCACATGACCGGAGATAAGGACATGTTTGATGAGCTTGCTAGAAATGATGGTCCACGAAAGTATGTTACCTTTGGTGAAAACTCTAAAAGCCTGTTTGGTTGGGGGTAATTAGAGCTAGGGAATGGGAATTGAAGGGGTACGAGACTTTAAATCTATTGTTTGGTTGGAGGGATTGATAATTCATAAGGGAATAGTCATGGGACTTGAGGCTCCAACTCCCACCGTTTTATTAACAGGGGAGAGGGTGGGAGTTGGAATGAGTTCTCGGCTACGTACACACCTCAACAAAATGGAGTTGTTGAGAGGAAGAACCGGGCACTCATCGAAATGTCAAGGACGATGCTTGACGAATACAAGATGCCAAGACACTTTTGGGCGGAAGCGGTTGAGACAGCTTGTCATGCAACAAATCGGTTGAGGCAAAGGTGTCCCGTCTTTCGATGAGATAGTGGCTATCGTTTTGGAGGAAGTCGACTTTGACGATCCGACTACGAACGTGCAAGGACGTCGCGCCTTAGCAATCGCTAAACCAACTCCAAGAGGTTATTGACCACGCCGGAGCACGATTAACCTGACCACGAAGGTCTGTTTCCTGCAGGAAAACGAAGAACAAGCAAGAAACTGAGATTGCAATCTGGATATTGCGAATTTTAAGAGGAAAGCTTTATTGATCAAGTGGGGTTCTATGACGTCTTTGTCTGGTCGTTGAACACAAACGAAGTACGCGAAGTTGCAGCTATGGCGAACTTTAATCTAAACAAAACCCAAAGTCTAAACGACGCCCTAAGGGCTATATATATGGGGGAAAGAGGGGGGAATTTCGTGGCCCTTGGTGGAGGGGTCCGAAACCAACCCTAACTCTTGTTTCCCCACACATACGGACTCTAAAAACAGCCTATACTCAAGTATTTCGAAATTACATGGGCCTGACCCAATAATAAGGTGACGCAACACCTATAATAGCCTCTGGGCAAAATTTATGAAGTGACATCTTGTATATTTCGTCCAAGGCTTCACGCACTCATTATGGTGGCTTCAAAGTCCTGAAATCATCACTTGCAACTCTATTCTTGTTCCCCTTGCGCATTCCATCATCTCCATGCTTGATCTTGCTCCAATGTTCATCCTTCTTGTCCAAGCTAGGCCCTTCATTTGTAAGCAAGACAAATGTATCCAATTTAGGCAGCATCATATTCTCATGAACATTAGATTCATTATCAAGGAACAAAAGTACCTGGTAATTTAATTGGCGTGCGCGAGCTCTAGTAATTGGTCCTGTATATGTGTCAGTTGGAGCTATGGGTGTAACCTTGTTAGTGATGTCAGTTGGACACTTTGGCGTGAAGAAGACGGAGGACGTACTTGCTACACATTTCTTTTGGCCAAAGATGCGACAGGATGTTGAGCGTTTTGTTGCTTGCTGCACTACATGTCAAAAAGCTAAGTCACGACTCAATCCTCATGGTTTATATATGCCTTTGCCTGTTCCTAGTGTTCCTTGGGAGGATATATCTATGGACTTAGTTTTGGGTTTACCTCGAACAAAGAAGGGGAGGGATAGCATATTTGTTGTCGTGGATAGGTTCTCGAAGATGGCACACTTTATACCATGTCATAAAAGCGATGATGCTGCTAATGTTGCTGACTTGTTCTTTCGTGAAATTATTCGCTTGCATGGTGTGCCAAATACTGTTGTTTCAGATCGTGATACTAAATTTCTTAGCCACTTTTGGGGATGTTTATGGGCTAAGTTGGGGACTAAACTGCTTTTTTGTACTACTTGTCACCCCCAAACTGATGGTCAAACTGAAGTAGTCAACAGAACTTTGTCTACTATGCTTAGGGCTGTTTTTAAGAATAATAAGAAAATGTGGGAAGAATGCTTGCCTCATATTGAATTTTCTTATAATCGTTCGTTGCATTCTACTACTAAGATGTGCCCTTTTGAAATTGTCTATGGTTTCCTATCTCTTGCACCTATTGATTTGTTGCCTCTTCCATCTTCGGAGAAGGTTAATTTTGATGCTAAACAACGTGTTGAATTGATCTTAAAAATGCATGAGTTAACTAAGGAAAATATTGAGCGCATGAATGCTAAATATAAACTTGTTGGAGATAAGGGTAGAATACGTGTTGTCTTTGCACCTGGAGTTCTTGTTTGGTTACATTTGCGCAAGGATAGGTTTCCTAATCTGCGCAAGTCAAAGCTAATGCCACGTGCTGATGGTCCTTTCAAGGTGTTAGAGAAAATAAATGATAATGCATATAAATTTGAGTTGCCTGCAGATTTTGGGGTTAGTCCCACATTTAACATTGCAGATTTAAAGCCTTACTTGGGTGAGGAAGATGAGCTTCCATCGAGGACGACTTCAATTCAAGAAGGGGAGGATGACGAGGACGTCACTAACAAGGTTACACCCACAGCTCCAACTGAGACATATACATGACCAATTACTAGAGCTCGCGCATGCCAATTAAATTACCAGGTACTTTCGTTTCTTGGTAATGAATCTAATGTTCATGAGAATATGATGCTGCCTAAATTGGATACATTTGTCTTGCTTACAAATGAAGGGCCTAGCTTGGACAAGAAGGATGAACATTGGAGCAAGATCAAGCATTGAGATGATGGCATGCGCAAGGGAATAAGAATGGAGTTACAAGTGAAGATTTCAGGACTTTGAAGCCACCATAATGAGTGCGTGAAGCCTTGGAAGAAATATACAAGATGCCACTTCATAAATTTCGTCAAGAGGATATTATAGGTGTTGCGTCACCTTATTATTGGGCCAGGCCCATGTAATTTCGAAATAATTGAGTATAGGCTGTTTTTAGAGTCCGTATGTGTGGGGAAACAAGAGTTAGGGTTGGTTTCGGACCCCTCACCAAGGGCCACGAAATTCCCCCCTCTTTCCCCCATATATACAGCCCTTAGGGCGTCATTTAGACTTTGAGTTTTGTTTAGATTAAAGTTCGCCATAGCTGCAACTTCGCGTACTTCGTTTGTGTTCAACGACCAGACCAAGACGTCACAGAACCCCACTTGATCAATAAAGCTTTCCTCTTGAATTCGCAATATCCAGATTGCAATCTCAGTTTCTTGCTTGTTCTTCGTTTTCCTGCAGGAAACATACCTTCGTGGTCAGGTTGATCGTGCTCCGGCGTGGTCAATAACCTCTCGGAGTTGGTTTAGCGATTGCTAAGGCGCGGCGTCCTCGCACGTTCGTAGTCGGATCATCAAAGTCGACTTCCTCCAAAACGATAGCCACCATCTCATCGAAAGACGGGACACCTTTGCCTCTATCAAGTGGTATCAGATTTCAAGGTTGCTCGGTGAGATTTTACAGCTTTTCGTAGATTAGATCGAGTATGTTCTTCATACCTACAGTCCACGAAAAAGCCAAAAAAAATTAGGGTTAGTTCATCATATCCAAACAGTCTGAGCCATTGCATAACCTTTTCCGTGTTTGCTTAGTTAAATTTGCGGTTGCATCATCGTGTCAAGTTGCTGGTCTTAGCATCTAGGCTTTTAGAGTTTCGAGTTCTGGTTATAAGTTGTCACGCCACCGCTGCAACATCTTCATCGCTACTGCCATATACCACCACCGCTGCCATATTCTACCACCACATATCCACCACCAATCTGAGTTCTTTTCGTTCTAGATTGGCTTTTGAGATCCATCTAGTTTCGGTTTCATGTTTCCTTGCCTGAGTAGGTCTCGAAAAAAAAAAATCCGGAGACCCCCGGGCAGTTTTTAGGCCAAAATTTCGGCAGGTGAAAATATTTTTTCCCTATCCTATTTTTGGGCTTTTCTGAGTCTTTTGAGACACGTGTCACCATACTATATTTTTACCGCACTTTTTCATCGACGCTGCCCTGATTCCGAAAAAATCCGTCAAAAAAATTTCGTGCCTATCATCTTAGTTTGACTTGGGAAGTGTTTTGAGACACTCGCCACTATAGTGATTTTCGGCAAATAAAAAGAGCGCAAAAAAAAGAGGCGAATTTTTTTTTCAGAGTGTGCTTTCCCCTTGATTACGTGTAGCGCCGTGATTTTGTTAGTGTTCTAGGCTCGCGTCTCTAGTACGGTCTAGCCTAGGACCAGCACAGTACCGTCGTTGAGCGTTTATTCAACTTTGCATCTCTGAATTGATTATTGTTGACCCTTTTTGCTACCATCTTATAAGCCTTCCGAGCTCCACATACATCTACGTCGTGCGTTTGACTCTCCCAGGTAATCGATCGAACCTTTGAGAGTTTTGACTACCATTGTTGCCGATCACCACCTGCTGCTGGGTAAGAACTGGTAAGAATTTGAGTTTTGCTTGACGGATTTGTGACGCCCCACCACCACCATTTTCTAGTAGTCTGTAGGATCATATTTTTGTGTGTTTCTATTGCTGCTAACCATGCCAGGATCACAAGTCGACGAGACTGACTGGGAGAACATGACAAACAAGGAGTTGCATGATAAATTTCAGCAAATGATGGGTCAACAGGTAGCAGATGTCATGACCAGTTTTGACAACGCACTAGCGAGGATGGATGGCATTGAGAAGTCAATTGACACCAAGTTGGATGCCAAATTCGCTGAAGTGCTTGCGCGTCTACCTCCACCTGCTGCACCGTTGCAACAACAACAACCACCACCTTCACGTCGCGAAATTGCCCTCCGCAAAGCGAGTTGTGTTCCTCTTCTGCCTGGCAACCTGTTGGTGCTGCTGTTGATGCTTCTGTGGCTCCTACTGCTGCTGAGGAGGAGGACGATTACACGGGGGGTTACGAGGAAGAGGTTGATCAAAATCAGAACTACGTGCAACAACCAGCACCACAACAACCAGGTCGTCCACATGCATATAATCATAATGGTAGGGCTGCACCATACCCTCAGGTATGCGATCATGACCATCTCCCTAAACTAAAATTGAATATTCCACCATTTGAGGGTAGATATGTTCCTGATATATATCTTACTTGGGAGTTAGAAACCGAACAACGTTTTACATGTTTAAAATATCCCGAGGAGAGACGTGTTGCTGCTGCTCTTTGTGCTTTCACTAGTTTTGCTTGTGTGTGGTGGTCTGAATATTGTAGATTACATCCGGATAATATTCCAACTACTTGGGCTGCTTTGAAAACTGCTATGAGTACTCGTTGGGTTCCACCATATTATCAACGTGAATTACTTCAAAAATTGCAGCGCTTAAGACAAGGAAAAAATTCTGTAGAAGAATATTATCAGCAATTACAAACTGGCCTGATTAGATGTGGTATTGTTGAGGAGAATGAAGCTATGCTTGCACGTTTTATGGGTGGATTAAATAAAGAGATTCAGACCATTCTAGAGTATAAGGATTATAATAATATCGCTCGTTTATTCCATCTTGCTTGTAAAGCTGAACGTGAAGTGCATGATCGACAGGCATCGACGCGGACTAACTTTTCTGCAGGTCGACCTTCATCATGGACACCGCGTGCATCCTCTACTTCCACACATTCTACTGCACCGACACCTCCATCAGCTGTTACCTCCAGCCGTGATACAAGGAAGCAGGCACAACCACCATTATCTGCCAAGAGCACACCTATTGGGACTGCACAAAGTTCTTCTTCTTCCATGGCATCAACAGGGCACACCAGTGATATTATTTGTCATCGTTGTAAGGGAAGAGGACATTTTGCGAGAGAATGCAAATCTCAGCGTGTGATGATTGCTACTGAGGATGGTGGATATGAATCCGCTAGTGACTATGATGAGGAGACTTTGGCTCTTATTACACGTGAAGAACACGGTGGAGACGATTCTGATCATGAGACGCAATACATGTCTCCTGAAGATGCTGACAGGTATGAATGTTTAGTTGCTCAACGTGTTTTGAGTGTGCAGGTTACACAAGCTGAGCAAAATCAGAGGCATAATTTGTTCCATACAAAGGGAGTTGTGAAGGAACATTCTGTCCGCGTGATCATAGATGGAGGGAGTTGCAACAACTTGGCTAGCATGGAGATGGTGGAGAAGCTATCTCTCACCACAAGACCACATCCACATCCTTACTACATCCAATGGTTCAACAACAGCAGCAAGGTTAAGGTAACACGTACTGCTCGTGTGCATTTTAGTATCTCTACATATGCTGATTATGTTGAGTGTGATGTGGTATCTATGCAAGCATGTTCCTTATTACTTGGTAGACCATGGCAATTTGATAAAAATTCTGTACACCATGGTAGAAACAATCAGTATACTCTTGTTCATAAGGATAAAAATATTACTTTGCTTCCAATGACTCCTGATTCCATTTTGAAAGACGATATTAATAGAGCTAATAAAGCAAAACAGGAGCAAAATATGAGTGAAAATCAGATTGTGGCAAAAGAATTTGAGCAACAAATGAAGCCTAATAACACACCATCATCTCATGTTGCATCTGAAATTAAATTAAAGAGTGGATGTTTATTTGCCACCAAATCTGATATTGATGATCTAGATTTAAGCAAATCTGTTTGCTATGCTTTTGTATGCAAAGAGGCATTATTTTCATTCAAGGACGTGCCTTCCTCTTTGCCTCCTGCTGTCACTAACATTTTGCAGGAGTTCGCCGACGTCTTTCCACAAGACGTGCCACCGGGATTACCACCTATTCGAGGGATTGAGCATCAGATTGACTTAATTCCCGGTGCATCGGTACCCAACCGCGCACCATACCGTACCAATCCAGAAGAGACGAAGGAGATTATGCGTCAAGTATAAGAGCTACTCGACAAAGGTTATATACGCGAATCCCTTAGTCCTTGTGATGTTCCTATTATTTTAGTGCCGAAAAAGGATGGTACATCGCGTATGTGTGTTGATTGTAGAAGCATTAATAATATTACTATTCGTTATCGTCATCCTATTCCTAGGCTAGATGATATGCTTGATGAATTGAGTGTATCTACAATATTCTCCAAAGTTGATTTGCGTAGTGGATACCATCAAATTCGTATGAAATTAGGAGATGAATGGAAAACAACATTTAAAACTAAGTTTGGATTATATGAGTGGTTAGTCATACCTTTTGGGTTAACTAATGCACCTAGTACTTTCATGAGATTAATGAATGAAGTTTTACGTGCTTTCATTGGACGATTTGTGGTAGTTTACTTTGATGATATATTGATTTTTAGCAGATCTTTGGAGGAACATTTGGAACATTTATGTGCTGTTTTTATTGCTCTACGTGATGCACATTTGTTTGGTAACCTTGGAAAGTGCACCTTTTGCATCGACCGAGTATCTTTTCTTGGCTATGTTGTTACTCCACAGGGAATTGAGGTTGATAAAGCCAAGATTGAAGCTATTGAGAGTTGGCCACAACCCAAAACGGTCACACACGTGAGGAGTTTCCTTGGCCTCGCTGGATTCTATCGGCGTTTTGTGAGAGATTTCAGCACCATTGCTGCACCTCTCAATGAGCTTACAAAGAAGGATGTGCCTTTTGTTTGGGGTACTGCACAGGAAGAAGCATTCACGGTATTGAAAGATAAGTTGACACATGCTCCTTTACTCCAACTTCCTGATTTTAATAAGACTTTTGAGCTTGAATGTGATGCTAGTGGAATTAGGTTAGGAGGTGTGTTATTACAAGATGGTAAACCTGTTGCATACTTTTCTAAAAAAATGAGTGGGCCTAGTCTGAATTATTCTACTTATGATAAGGAACTATATGCTCTTGTTCGGACTTTGGAGACATGGCAACATTATTTATGGCCCAAAGAATTTGTTATACATTCTGATCATGAATCTTTAGAGCACATTAAAAGTCAACCAAAACTAAACCGTAGACATGCTAAATGGGTTGAATTCATAGAGACTTTCCCTTATGTTATTAAACACAAGAAGGGAAAAGAAAATGTTATTGCTGATGCATTGTCTCGTCGTTATACTATGCTTTCACAACTTGAATTTAAAATATTTGGTTTGGAGACCATCAAAGATCAATATGTGCATGATGCTGAATTTAAAGATGTATTGCAGAATTGTAAAGAAGGGAGAACATGGAACAAGTTCGTCGTTAATGATGGATTTGTGTTTCGTGCTAACAATCTATGCGTTCCAACTAGTGATACGTCCAAAACGTATCTATAATTTCTTCTTGCTCCATGGCTCTTTTGGGTGATATTGCTATGATATTTATACACTTCCATACACTTTTGATCATATTTGGACTAACCTATTAACTCAGTGCACCCCAGTGCCAGTTTCTGTTTTCGGCTGTTTTTGTATTTCAGGTTTTCACATTACGAGAACTGCCAGGAAAAATCCAGAAAAATTATATAAAAAATTAGCGTTCCAGAAACTACCGGGCGTCCGAAGTACAGCCTGGGGGGGGGGGCACCAGGGCTCCAGGCGCCCTAGCAGCCCCCCTGGGCCGCGCCGAGGGGGGGGGGGGCGCCTGGGCCCCCTGAGGCTCCGCTGATGCCCCCCTTTGGCATATATTTAAAGCGTCTCCCGAAACCCTCGAGACGAAAAACTCTTTTTCGTGATCTCATCTCTGTTCCGCCGCCGCCGCCGCTTCCAAGATCGGGAGCACCAGGAGAACTCTTCCCGGCACCCTGCCGGAGGGGAGGATCACCACCGGGAGCTTCTCCACCACCATGGACGCCTCCCGGATGAGTTGTGAGTAGTCTCCCTTGGACCATGGGTCCATGACCAGTAGATATGTGATGTTCTCCTCCCGTTCTTGTGCTTCACTAATTAGTCCTCGTGAGCTGCCCTACATGATCGAGGCACATATGTAATCCTTATGCTGTTGCTATGATGAGTTTGCTGGGATCCGATGGATTATGAGATTATGTTCAGATTGTGTTTGAGTAATATATTTGATTCACCTCTTTTATATTTATGTTCGTAAGTAATTCTTGCATGTTCTCCGTTGTTATTTATTGCTTTGGCCAAGTAATAGGTAGTGACTCCAAGAGGGAACGTTATGCTCGATTGTGGGTTCATGCCCCTCGATGACTAGTTTGAGTGACAGAAACATGAGTCTAGGGGATGTGCTGTTGCCACAAGGGGGAAAACAACGGTGCTTGTGCCCGCGAGTGCAAGGATTGTTTACTTTACGCAAAGTTCTTTTAATGCAGTTGTCTGTTGCTTTGAGTTTACACTATGGGTGGGACTCGCAACTTAATACCAGCGAGATGTTCTGGATAGATATCTCAAGGTGGATGATTAGTAGTAGATGCAGATGGATTTCGGTCTACTTACCTCGGCGTACCGCCCATGCTTTGAACCTCAACCTTTCTTGCAATGTAGTCAGCATTGGTTTGCGCACATGGTCCTGTCAATTGCCCAGCTGTAATTCGTTTACCTCACATAGCTGTTTTATCGTCTTTTGGGAGAGAGACATCACTAGTGAACATCATGAGACTCCGGTCCATATTACCATCATTGATCACATCCACTATTTACTTTCCGCTTTTATTTACTATTGCAATTATACCTATCACTATTATCACTTGCGTTTGATCCTTTGTAAACTACAAGGCCGGAGGGATTGACAACCTCTCTGTACTCGTTGGGAGCAAAGTTATTTGTATCTGTGTGAAGGTCTACGTTGATTGCTAATATCTGGCGCCGTTAGCAGTTGACACCTTCTTGTTGAAACTGGGAGTCTCTGGGAAATCGATCCTTGGTATTGCCAAGGGAAAACTTCTGCTACACTGCATCTCAAACCTTCCACTTGGGGTAACCAATGAGGGGTGAGAAGCCACCTAGCAAAGCAATTTCTGGCGCCATTGCCGGGGACTCCACTCTTCAGGATAGGGGAGTTGCACGCTATGTTTTACCTTTGCTTTTAGTCTTGTTAGTTTACCTTTCAGTTTTTGCTTTAGTATCTTTTATCGAAAATCACAAAAATAGTTATCTTGCTTGCTTGCTGCTATGGGTTCCACCGAGAACACCAAGTTATGTGACTTCACTAGTCACAACAACGATGACTTTATCTGCACACCTATCACTACACCTGCCACTTCAGCACCTTCGTATGAAATTAAACCTGCTTTACTGAACCTAGTTATGAAAGATCAATTCTCCGGTGCTGGAGATGATGCTGCTTTACACTTAAACAACTTTGTTGAACTTTGTGATATGCAAAAGTACCAAGAAATAGATGGTAATATTGTTAAGCTTAAGCTTTTTCCTTTCTCCTTGAGAGGAGGAGCTAAAATATGGTTTCAGTCTTTGCCTAGAAATAGCATAGATTCATGGGACAAGTGCAAAGATGCTTTTATTGGAAAATACTATCCACCTGCTAAAATTATCCAACTAAGAAGTAACATAATGAATTTTAAACAATTGGATAATGAACACGTTGCCCAAGCTTGGAAACGTATGAAATCTCTTATCAAGAACTGCCCTACTCATGGTTTGACTACTTGGATGGTTATCCAAATTTTTATGCAGGCTTGAACTTTACCTCGCGGAACTTGTTAGATTCGGCCGTGGGAGGAACCTTTATGTCAACTACACTTGGTGCTGCCACAAAGCTTCTCGATGAGATGATGACCAACTATTCCCAATGGCACACCGAACGCGCTCCAACAGGTAGGAAGGTAAACTCTGTCGAGGAGATATCCTCCCTTAATGAAAAAGTTGACTTGATCATGTCTCTACTTTCGAAGCAATCTTCTATTGATCCTCGTGATGTTCCTTTAAATTCTTTGATTGCTCAAGAACAAGTAGATGTGAACTTTATCTCTAGAAACAATTTTAATAATAATGCTTATAGGAGTAATTTTGGTAGCAATCCTAGACCGTTCCCCTCTAATTCTTATGGGAACAACAATGCTTATCCTAGCACCAAGAACTCCACTACTGAACTAGAGATTATGCTTAAAGATTTCATCACTACCCAAAAGGCTTTTAATAATAGTGTAGAAGAAAAACTAAACAAACTAGGTGATCTCTCTTCAAAGGTAGACAATTTAGCCAATGAGGTAGAATTGCTTAAAATTAGAACTTCTCCTCTTGAGGAGAGGAAGGTCACTCCTATTAATGCTATTCAATTGAAAATCAATGAAAATATTAGGATGATGGCTAAACTTAAAGAGAGATGGGCTAGAGAAAGGGAGGAAGAAGATAGAATTAAGAGCCTTCCTACCCACCACACTGTTGCTACTATCCAAGTTGTTGAGGATATCCAAACTCTTAGCACCCAATGCACTCCTGGTCCCATTGGACCTATTAATGGTGATGCTATGACTATAGAAACTACCAAACAAGTGAACCTAAAGGACACCACTACCACTTTACTTGATGCTAATGACCTTGATTTTGATAATTGCACTCTTACCGAAGTTATTGATTTCCTTCACAAGATGTCTAGAGACCCCCGCACTAGCACGCTTAACCTTGCCTTCATAGAGCATATCACTAATGCTCTTATCAAAGCTAGGGAGGAGAAACTTAGAGTAGAAGCCTCCATACCTAGAAAGCTAGAAGATGGTTGGGATCCTATGATTAAAATTAAAATAAACAACTTCTCTTGCTATGCTTTATGTGATATTGTAGCTAGTACCTCCATTATGCCCAAAAGACTATATGATATGCTTAAATTGAAACCTTTTGATTCTTGTTCTTTTGGTGTTCGTCTCATTGATTCTTCCATAAAGAAACCTTTGGGGAGGATTGACGATGTTCTTATCGTTGTCAATGATAATTATGTTCCCGTTGATTTCACTATTATGGATATTGAATGTGATCCTTCTTGTCCAATTATTTTGGGACGTCCCTTTTTGCGCACCGTTGGTGCTATCATTGACATGAAAGAGGGTAATATAAAATTTCAGTTTCCTCTCAAGAAAGGGATGGAACACTTCCCTCGAAAGAAGATCAAGTTACCTTTTGAGTCCGTTGTACGGGCTAGCTATTCTTTTACTCTTGATAAAACTTGATCTATATGCATTATGCCTAGCTTAAAGGCATAAAAGAAAGCGCTTTTGGGAGGCAGCCCAATGAATAAATTTATTTTGTTTTTGTTGTGTCTTGATGTTGTTTACTACAGTAGCATCATCATTGTATCTTTGCTTTTCAATTTTGTGCCAAGTATAGCCTCTGATTGCTAGAAAGTTCAAAAGTTGTGAGGTGCTGTCCAGGAAACAGATTCTGTCCTTGGATAGAAAAATTCGTATAAAATCAGCAGATCATCTTTTTGGTCTGATTTTTTTCGACAGCGTGCTCTATATAATTGTATTTCGTGCGTCTGTTCTGAGTTTTTTGATTAGAGTTGCATAAGTGCCCCGAACAAATCATTTACTACCTGCTGTTCTGTTTTTCACAGATTCTGTCCTGTTTTGCCTTTCCTTAATATTGCAAACCTAGAGCTTGCTTTTTCTTTGCAAAAACCTTTTGGCAATCTTGAGAAACAGTAGAACTTCAAGAATATTTTTATTTCCATCAAGGTACAATTATTTTATTATGGGTACTAACCTCGCTAATCAGATTATGATGAGTTATGTATGAAGGGAGTTTTCAAGTGTGCGAGGGAAGATGATAAAAAGATTCAGGAGTTTCAAACGCTCAAGCTTGGGGATGCCCCCATGCACCCCCAAGAAATATTCAAGGAGACTCAAGCGTCTAAGCTTGGGGATGCCCCCGTGCATCCCCTTCTCCATCAACATTATCAGTTCGTCTTTCGTTCCACTATATTTTAATCACTTCATGTGTTATGTGCTATGCTCGGAGCGTCTTGTTTTTAGTTTCCTTTTTAGTTTTTCATAACGAGTCGGAACTCAACTTTCTTTATGTGGGAGAGAAACACGCTCCACTTCTACCTAGAACATAACATAGAATTTTCATGTCTATCCTTGTTGTGTGTGTTCTTTGTCTTTTAATAGCTACTATCATGTTCAGCTCTTAGTTTCACGCTTATCTTTTTAAAGAGCTTTCGTTTAGTTGGTTGCTTGAACTCTCTTTAGTTATCATGCTTATCTTATTAAGAGAGTTTGCTTCCGTTGCATTGGTTGATATGTCTATGATAAAGATGCTACGTGCATAATGGCACTTAGTAGTTCATGTTTTCTTATGGTTAGTCTCAAATAGCTGGGGGGTTCCCAATGTGTTATTGGAGTACCAACATGGTTTGTTTGCCTATGATGTGGTATGGTTTAGTAATATCTTCCTTCAAAGAATTTATTTTGATTGACTTGGCGTATGCTCACGCATATTTAAGACTGTAAAGAAAGTCTGTCAAGCCTTGATGATCTTTTGTTTCTGAGTAGCGATATAACTTCCATGCCTGATTCAATGTTGCTTTGTCGCTCTGCATGATTATGACCGTCATTGCTCTCTTAGTTGGTCGCTCCCAGTCTTTTGCTAACCTTTGCCTGTACTAAGCGGACTGACTGCTTGTGCATCCACATTCCTTTATACCAGTTATGCCATATGAGTCCACCATATCTTCCTACATGGTATTTACCTGCCATTCCTAATGGAGACTTGCATGTGCCATCTCGAAATTATTCAAAGAAAAAGCATTCCTATTTTGTGCCTCTGTTGTAAGTTCATGAGGAAGTAGTGGTTAATTCATAATCTTTTTAAGTTGGACAAGCTTCACCCCGGGATTGCATGTATAATGTGCAAACCCATAATACGAGAAGGAACTGGCATTGAGTGCGCCCGGCTCAAAAAGATAATATAACAAACAAACCCTCCTTCACGCTTTGTTCATGAGAAATCAGAAAACTTTGGCAGTGATAAACAAAGGAGATTAAGAGGATGTGATCGTCCTCATTCGGGAGCCGTTCCTCGAAACTTGTCCATCTCAAGAAGTGATTGAGTTATCTGCTAGCATTCGTTAACGAAATATGCATAATCTAAAAAAATTATTATTACCTCTGTTTTAAAACCAAGAGCTCTGGTACATGTTTTGTCTTTGTTTCCGATTACGGGTTTTCAACCTTGCCAACAAAAGCCACGGTTCGAGAGTCTCCACCTTCTTTTAAAGCACCAACTACTGAGAGCATGATTGTCATTCTGAGTGTAATGTGCATTGTCCCAAAGTAGCATTGTCTTTTGCATGATTGTGATATCGTTTATTTTGAAATCATTGTATCTATTCATCACATAAACCTTGGAGGTGCCCCTGCATTTATGTTTTGCTTCACTAAAGGGGGCAAGCGAGATATCACTTTATCATATTTGCACATTATGTTCATTACAAATCTATTTGATGTTTCAGTATCATATTGTAAAACTTTCAGTTCCTTGTGATTTTCTCATGAGGCAACTTAATTACTACAGATTCATTATCTCAGTAAGCTTTTGTCATATGACTATGAAAAAGTCCTATATGGTTAATAGCATGTCACCACAGAAATTATTCTTGTTATCATTTACCTACTCGAGGACGAGCAGGAATTAAGTTTGGGGATGTTGATACGTCCAAAACGTATCTATAATTTCTGCTCACTCCATGCCTCTTTTGGGTGATATTTCTATGATATTTATACACTTCCATACACTTTTGATCATATTTGGACTAACCTATTAACTCAGTGCACCCCAGTGCCAGTTTCTATTTTCGGCTGTTTTTGTATTTCAGGTTTTCACATTACGAGAACTGCCAGGAAAAATCCAGAAAAATTATATAAAAAATCAGCGTTCCAGAAACTACCGGGCGTCCGAAGTACAGCCTGGGGGGGGGGGGGCACCAGGGCTCCAGGCGCCCTGGCGGTGCGCCCCCCTGGGCCGCGCCGGGGGGGGCGCCTGGGCCCCCCGAGGCTCCGCTGATGCCCCCCTTTGGCATATATTTAAAGCGTCTCCCGAAACCCTCGAGACGAAAAACTCTTTTTCGCGATCTCATCTCTGTTCCGCCGCCGCCGGCGCTTCCAAGATCGGGAGCACCTGGAGAACTCTTCCCGGCACCATGCCGGAGGGGAGGATCACCACCGGGAGCTTCTCCACCACCATGGACGCCTCCCGGATGAGTTGTGAGTAGTCTCCCTTGGACCATGGGTCCATGACCAGTAGCTATGTGATGTTCTCCTTCCATTCTTGTGCTTCACTAATTAGTCCTCGTGAGCTGCCCTACATGATCGAGGCACATATGTAATCCTTATGCTGTTGCTATGATGAGTTTGCTGGGATCCGATGGATTATGAGATTATGTTCAGATTGTGTTTGAGTAATATATTTGATTCACCTCTTTTATATTTATGTCCGTAAGTAATTCTTGCATGTTCTCCGTTGTTATTTATTGCTTTGGCCAAGTAATAGGTAGTGACTCCAAGAGGGAACGTTATGCTCGATTGTGGGTTCATGCCCCTCGATGACTAGTTTGAGTGACAGAAACATGAGTCTAGGGGATGTGCTGTTGCCACAAGGGGAAAAACAACGGTGCTTGTGCCCGCGGGTGCAAGGATTGTTTACTTTACACAAAGTTCTTTTAATGCAGTTGTCTGTTGCTTTGAGTTTACACTATGGGTGGGACTCGCAACTTAATACCAGCGAGATGTTCTGGATAGATATCTCAAGGTGGATGATTAGTAGTAGATGCAGATGGATTTTGGTCTACTTACCTCGGCGTACCGCCCATGCTTTGAACCTCAACCTTTCTTGCAATGTAGTCAGCATTGGTTTGCGCACATGGTCCTGTCAATTGCCCAGCTGTAATTCGTTTACCTCACATAGTTGTTTTATCGTCTTTTGGGAGAGAGACATCACTAGTGGACATCATGAGACTCCGGTCCATATTACCATCATTGATCACATCCGCTATTTACTTTCCGCTTTTATTTACTATTGCAGTTATACCTATCACTATTATCACTTGCGTTTGATCCTTTGTAAACTACAAGGCCGGAGGGATTGACAACCTCTCTGTACTCGTTGGGAGCAAAGTTATTTGTATTTGTGTGCAGGTCCACGTTGATTGCTAATATCTGGCGCCGTTAGCAGTTGACACCTTCTTGTTGAAACTAGGAGTCTCTGAGAAATCGATCCTTGGTATTGCCAAGGGAAAACTTCTGCTACACTGCATCTCAAACCTTCCACTTGGGGTAACCAACGAGGGGTGAGAAGCCACCTAGCAGCTAGCTTTGTCCGTCTTTTGTTGTTGCAGGAGGCGCATGGAGGAGGATTATTGGGACACTTTGGCGTGAAGAAGACGGAGGACATACTTGCTACACATTTCTTTTGGCCAAAGATGCGACGGGATGTTGAGCGTTCTGTTGGTCGCTGCACTACATGTCCAAAAGCTAAGTCACGACTCAATCCTCATGGTTTATATATGCCTTTGCCTGTCCCTAGTGTTCCTTGGGAAGATATATCTATGGACTTTGTTTTGGGTTTACCTCGAACAAAGAAGGGGAGGGATAGCATATTTGTTGTCGTGGATAGGTTCTCGAAGATGGCACACCTTATACCATGTCATAAAAGCGACGATGTTGCTAATGTTGCTGACTTGTTCTTTCGTGAAATTATTCGCTTGCATGGTGTGCCAAATACTATTGTTTCAGATCATGATACTAAATTTCTTAGGCACTTTTGGAGATGTTTATGGGCTAAGTTGGGGACTAAACTGCTTTTTTGTACTACTTGTCACCCCCAAACTGATGGTCAAAGTGAAGTAGTCAACATAACTTTATCTACTATGCTTAGGGATGTTTTGAAGAATAATAAGAAAATGTGGGAAGAATGCTTGCCTCATATTAAATTTTCTTATAATCGTTCGTTGCATTCTACTACTAAGATGTGCCCTTTTGAAATTGTCTATGGTTTCCTACCTCGTGCACCTATTGATTTGTTGCCTCTTCCATCTTCGAAGAAGGTTAATTTTGATGCTAAACAACGTGCTGAATTGATCTTAAAAATGCATGGGTTGCTGATCTGTTGCCACTTGTGGATCGTCTTGAGAGGCGTCTATCAGCATCATCCTGTCTGCTGAACCAGGGTAGTCGCTTGCAACTGCTGCAATCAGTCCTGGCATCCATGCCTATATACTTTTTGTGTTCCTTATCACTACCCAAGGGCATTCTCAAGCAGTTAGAGCGGATAATGCGACAATGTCTTTGGAGGGGCAATTCTGAGACACCTCATCAACCCCTGGCCGCCTGGGATCTCATATGTAGACCCAAGAAGCATGGTGGGCTTGGCGTCACACACCTTGGTACCCAAAATGAGGCTTTGCTCATGAAGCATCTGTACAAGTTCTTCAACAAATTTGATATACCTTGGGTTCAACTCATCCGGGACTCTTACTATGGATCATCACCACCTCAAGCTACTCATAGCTGTGGTTCTTTTTGGTGGCGTGACGTTCTCAGTCTTTATGACAAATTTTATACTCTTGCTATCCCACAAGTACATGCAAGTGACACTGTGTTGTTTTGGAGAGACACGCGTCACATTGATAGCAGAGTTGTCTCTCTAAGGACTAGGTTCTCGCGCCTATACTCTTTTATGCTTAATGATCTCATCACCGTCAAGGATTTTTTTGATACGCCATCCGAGGTTCACAATTTTTATCTGCCTTTGTCCCTAGAGGCCTTTCATGAACTTCAACAACTTCAGATTCTGTTGACTCCCATACAAATTGATCCAGCAACTAGAGATACCTGGAAGTGGCCCTCCAAGTCTGGCACCTTCCAATCTAAGCTCTACTATGAATTCACTTTATCTCATATAGTGGTGGATCCTATCTTCAAATGGATCTGGAAATGTTCCTGCACTCTCAAGATCAAGGTTTTTGGTTGGTTACTCTTGATGGATCGCCTAAATACAAGGGATATGATGCAGCGAAGGCATTGGCATGTGGAAGATGCTAACTGTGTTTTGTCTCTCTTATCTAATCATGAGGACCGTGGGCACCTTTTCTTTGCCTGTAATTTTAGCCAGCGAGTTTGGAACTACCTTGGAATCTCTTGGACCCCAGACAACAACCACACCACATACTCAATAGCCCTAGCGGCTAGACAGGAATTTGGTCATCCCTTCTTCACTGAGGTAGTTTTTACTGCCACTTGGAATAAATGGACTCAAAGGAATGGCAAAATCTTCAGAAATGAGCAACCCAGCTTCAGATCTTGGAAGAGAAACTTTGTGTATGATATTTCTTTGTTAGCTCATAGGATCAAATGTAAATATAGGGATAATCTTATCTCTTGGATAGCCTCCCTTCAGTAGCTTTGTTGTAAGTTATCTCTCTTCTTCTTCCTGTATATATTTTTTGACAAACCTCTTTAGTTTGTAAACTCACCCAGGTTGTTTTTTTTAATAAAATCACTGTGAGGCTGTTGCCTTGCAGTACATAGTCAAAAAAACAAATCGCTTGTATCTTCACAAGCTTCTCAGCAAGACGGCATACGAGCTTCTCATCGGTAATAAACCCCAAGTTGGATACTTTCGAGTATTCAGCTCAAAGTACTACATTCTTGATAAGCATCGTCGTTCTAAATTTGCTCCTAAATCTCATGAAGGTTTCCTACTTGGTTATGGATCAAACTCTCACACTTACTGTGTCTACAACAATTTCACACGAAAGGTTGAAGAGACGGTGGATGTGAAGTTTGATGAATCTAACGGCTCGCAAGTAGAGCAATTGTCAATTGATGTAGGAGATAAAGATCCTTCGGAAGCAATTCAAGACTTGTATATTGGCAAGATCTGTCCAACGGAGGTGAAAGAGAGTAATTTGCCCGTCCATGTGGAAGCTCCTACCTCACGACAAGGTGAACCACAAGTTGACTTGGAGGCATCCACAAGTGGGACACTCCATGACGAAGGAAACGAGGATGTGCATCAAGATGAACTTCATCGACCTCCTTCTCCACCTCCACAAGGGGACAACAACACCAACAACAATGAAGAAGGACAAGAAGAAGAAGAAGAAGAATAAGATTAAGAGGATGTTCCACCCTGATCCAAGCAAAAGCTTTCAAGAGTTAGAGCAAGAATTGCTAGAGATCATCCCGTAGGGAAAATCTACAATGATATCCAAACTGGGAGAATCACTCGCTCTAAATCTTGTTTAGCTAACTTTTGTGAACATTACTCTTTCATATCTAACCTTGAACCTATGAAGGTTGAAGATGCTCTTGATGATCCACATTGGGTAAACGCAATGCACGAAGAGCTACACAACTTTGAGAGAAATCAAGTGTGGACATTGGTCGAAAAGCCCGACAACAACCACAACATCATCGGTACCAAATGGGTGTTTCGCAACAAGCAAGACAAAGATGGTCAAGTCGTCTGCAATAAAGCACGTCTCGTCGCCCAAGGCTACACTCAAGTCGAAGGTATGGACTACGGTGAGACATACGCCCTCGTTGCTAGACTTGAATCCATTTGCATCTTGCTTGCCTATGCTAATCACGATGATATCACCTTGTACCAAATGGACATTAAAAGTGTTTTTCTAAATGGTGAAATTGAGGAGGAAGTTTATGTTAAAAACCTCCCGGCTTTGTCAATCCCAAGAAACCCGATCATGTTTACAAACTACACAAAGCTCTTTATGGTCTTAAACAAGCGCCTACAGCGTGGTATAAATGCTTGACCAAGTTCCTTATTGAAAAAGGCTTTGAAATTAGAAAAATAGACTCAACTCTTTTTACTAAAATGGTTAATGATGAATTATTTGTGTGCCAAATTTATGTTGAACATATCATATTTGGTTCTACTAACCCTCATTTTAGTGAAAGGTTTGGAAAGCTAATGTCGGAAAAGTTTGAGATGTCTATGATGAGTGAACTCAAGTTCTTTCTTGGTTTGCAAATCAAGCAAACTAAGGAGGGTGCCTTTGTTTCTCAAACAAAGCATACCAAGGACTTGTTCAAGAAGTTCACCATGCAAGAATGCAATGGTATGACTACACCCATGCCTACTAGTGGACATCTTGACTTGACTAAGGATGGCGAACCAGTTGATCAAAAGGTTTACCGCTCTATGATTGGTTCATTGTTATATCTATGTGCCTCCCATCCCGATATTATGCTAAGTGTGTGCATGTGTGCACGATACCAAGCGGCTCCTGAAAATGTCATCTTAAGGCTGTGAAAAGTATAGTGAGATACTTAATACATACACCAAATTTTGGCATCTGGTATCCTAAGAGGTCTTCTTTTTATTTTGTTGGCTACTCCGATTTGGACTATGCCGGTGACAAGGTTGATAGAAAGTCCACTTCGTGTACTTGTC
Organism: Secale cereale; assembly: GCA_902687465.1. Taxonomy (NCBI): domain Eukaryota; kingdom Viridiplantae; phylum Streptophyta; class Magnoliopsida; order Poales; family Poaceae; genus Secale; species Secale cereale. Next base: position 658,021,740 of record LR738710.1, read on the forward strand.
AATTTCTTGGTAGATCTCTTGTGTCTTGGTCCTCCAAGAAACAAAACTTGGTATCCTTATCCACCGCCAAAGCGGAATACATTGCCGCTGGTTCATGTTGTGATCAACTACTTTGGATGACCCAAACTCTTAAAGATTATGGGATCTATGTGAAACATGTTCCATTGCATTGCGACAATGAAAGCACTATTAAGACTGCTCATAATCCTGTGCAACACTCTCAAACTAAGCATATTGAAGTTCGTCATCATTTCATTCAAGATCATGTTGCTAAGGGTGACATCAATCTTAAACATGTTCGCACCGATAAGCAATTAGCGGATATATTTACTAAACCACTTGATGAGAAAGTGTTTTGCAGGTTGAGATGTGAATTGAACATTATTGATGCCTCAAACTTGGAGTAGGAACTCCATTTGGATACATGCAAGGCATAAGCCTTTAACTAATCCTTGACTTTCTCTCTTATGATCATATATATGTCTTGGATATATTTGTACCATTGCATGCTATCTAATCCTTGTAGGCACTTGGATGAATCTAAATCCATGAGATTGCAACTCACTCATATCTTGAGCAATCTCTATATCACCAAGTCTCTACACCGTGGTGATTGAAGACAAGGAAGCATGAAACCCTTCAACATATCCTTTGACAATTTCTATATATCAAATTTCATTTGGTATTAAGTTTTCATGATTGTCATTTTGGATACACAAGTGTTCTTCCTTGCAAGACTAACCCATGTAGGTAGATGAACTCAAAGTACAAGTGGTGCTCCCAATTCTTGATGAGCTACATCAACCTTAAGCAACCCACACAATTTCAACTACATGAGCAAGATCAACACCACCACCCAAGGTATGTTATTCCATCTTAGAGAAGCTTTACCTCAAGTCATGGGTGAAAGCAGCTCAACAAGATGTGAATACATCAAAATGCTTAAACGAGAAATGGCAACCCTATTTTGAGCTTAAACTATGAGTATGACCTATGATCAAGTGTCTTCACTTGACTCCTAAGTCAATATACTCTAACATAGGTGACTTTGTCGCCGACCAATTCTAGATGAAGTTCTCTAGTGTTTATTTGTTCCTTGCATTTGTTACTTGCATTTTGTTCCCCTTCTCTTAAAAAAACTTCATCTAGATTTTCTTTTCTCTGTTTTGACTTGCATTTTCTGCATCCAATTCATTGCAAATCTTTCAGTTAATTACTTGCAAATCTTTGTGAGATTTTATTTGCCTAGTGAGTTGAGATGGAAAATTGTTCTCTCTGTGTTGAACTCGGACCCATCGATTTGCCTCTTTCGGTTGAACCAAACCATCTCGGTGCCACCGAATGAAACAAATCGGTGCTACCGATTTCAATATTAAGGAAACAATTTGTCATTTGCATCCTGCATATATGTTCCAGCTCCACTCAATGATCCTTGTCCTCTACCAGCATCACATTTTATATACTGATCTGCTCTGTGACTCAAGGACCAAACCTATTTTGACTGTCACTCCAGAAGATCCCTTCTTGGAAATTGATGTCAAAGGGGGAGAGAGAGTTCACATCAAAGCTTAAGGGGGAGAGAGAGTTCAAATCTTAAGGGGGAGAGAGAGTTCGAAGCTTAAGGAAGAGAGAGTTCACATCAATAAGAACATGTCTTCAAGAGGAGAAAGGAATCACACATGACCCAGATGCTTGGTGTTCAAGAGGAGAGAAGTCACATGTCTTTAAGAGGGGAAATACATGTCTATGTTATTGATCTAATCTATTTCCCTACTTCTCTCCATTATCCAATATAAGATTCAGGGGGAGAAAGACTGCTAGGGAAGAAAGTCTTTGAATTCATTGCATATCTTTTACCTTTGGGAACATGTCTGTATTCAAGAGTACATAGTACTCACTCTCGACATGTTATCCCAATCTTGGTACTCTTGTGGCTCTTTTGTTGCTCTGTCTAGTAGATGTACGTGTATTATCTAACCTTGTTTACTCAGGTACATACCTTCATAAGCCAGCCCAAGATCACAAGGTAAGTATATGCATCACACTCATGTGCATGAAGATTTCTTGCTAATGTACATATTGTTTGCAAGAAGGAATCATGAACATGAGGATATACTTCATATATCCATAACATTTGCTCTAATGCATATAGCCAAGATACATGTAACTCATTGCTTGCTCTGTTATGTCTATGCTCTCACATGTTCTTATATTTCATATTCAAATGATTGCATACATGAAGGGGGGAGCCTATGCATGTTACATGTCCTTCCAAATCTTTACTTGCTATTATTCATATCTTTGTCTAAAGCTTTGATGTATGTTGTCATCAATTACCAAAAAGGGGGAGATTGAAAGCACAAGTGCTCCATGGGTGATTTTGTTAATTAATGTCAACATATCTCTTGTTGGACTAATGTTTTCATCTAGTATATTTCAAACAAGTTTAACAGATGAAGTGGCATGGACTAGAGGATGTGGAACCCCTTCAAAATGCTAAGGACAAAGGAGTGGCTCAAGCTCAAGACTCTACATTTTCCATTTTAGTGATCCAAGATCACACTGAGTCTATAGGAAAGCCAATACTATTAAAAGGGGATGAGGTGTTGCCTAATGGGTTTCTTGCTCAAAATGCCTAGTGACATGCTCCAAAAACCCTTAACCACTTTCTCACATCCACATATGTCACAAACCAAAAGTCAAACTCAGCCCCATCGAAAAGTTCTATCCGGCGCCATCGAGTTCATTGGACATAGCCACTGCCACTAAACCCTAATCATTTTGGTCTCACCGAAAGGGATCTCGGTCTCACCGAGACGGGATTGCAAACTCTCTGTTGCATGTTGCAATATTTTTGGTCTAACCGAGATGCGCGATCGGTCCCACCGAGTTCGCAATGCAAACTCTTTGTTGCCTCTTCGTAACATTTCGGTGCAACCGAAACGAGCGAATCGGTCCCACCGAGTTTGCCTGACCAACTCTCTGTAAGCTCATTTCCAAAATCGGTCCCACCGAGTTTGTGTAATCGGACTCACCGAGATTACGTTATGCCCTAACCCTAATGAAATCGGTCCTACTGAGTTGATCATATCGTTCCCACCGAAATGCCTAACGGTCACATTATGAACTAAATCGGTCTGACCGAGTTCTATGAATCGGTCCCATCGAGTTTGGTAAATTGTGTGTAACGGTTAGATTTTGTGTGGAGGCTATATATACCCCTCCAACCACTCTTCACTCGTGGAGAGAGCCATCAGAACATACCTACACTTCCATCATACATGTTCTGAGAGAGAACCATCTACTCAAGTGTTGAGATCAAGATATTCCATTCGTGCCATATGAATCTTGTTCTCTAGCCTTCCCCAAGTTGCTTTCCACTCAAATCATTCTTCCACCATATCCAAATCTCCGAGGAGCTGTTTGAGTGTTGGGGAGACTATCATTTGAAGCATTTGAGCAAGAAGTTCATCATCAACACACCGTCTATTACCTTTTGGAGAGTGGTGGCTCCTAGATTGGTTAGGTGTCACTTGGGAGCCTCCGACAAGATTGTGGAGTTGAACTAAGGAGTTTGTAAGGGAAAGGAGATCGCCTACTTCGTAAGGATCTACCCTAGTGAGGCAAGTCCTTCGTGGGCGATGGCCATGGTGGGATAGACAAGGCTGCTTCTCCATTAGCTTTCGTGGGTGGAGCCCTCCGTGGACTCGCGCAGCCGTTACCCTTTGTGGGTTGAAGTCTCCATCAACTTGGATGTACGATAGCACCACCTATCGGAATCAAGACAAAAACATCAGTGTCTTCACTTGTGTTTTCTCCTTCAAACTCCTCCCTTTAACTTCATATGCAATTGCTTTACGTTCTGTTGCTATACTCTTAGAATTGCAAGTGTAGGTTGATTGCTTGACTTCTGCTATGTTGCTAAAATTTGCCAAGAACTAATATTGGGAAAAGGCTATATTTTGCTTTAGTCAAGTGGTCAAAGTTGCATGCTTTACTTCACAATACCTATATACTCATGTTATGCATGCTTGTTGTTTATTGTGAAAGTGAAACATGTGTTAAATCTCTACTCGAACTTCAAGAATTTTAAAAGCTGCCACTTTTTTGCTAGAGTCTATTCACCCCAGTCTAGACACATACTCTTCTCGATCCTTACAAATGTGCATAATTCAAATTTGAACTACAAGCCATGCTTCAGTGCACCAAAGTTGGTTGAAAAATCACATGTGCGTCCTTGGGTGAATTTCTAGGTCCCATGCAAGAAATGAGAATGACATTCAAACATCTGGGTGTCGTGGCTCGGCCGGAAAGATTGAGAAACTTAGTTTTTTAATTCATGTAAATCCAAAACACGCCTGCAAATCATGAAAGTTGGCATGGTGTCATGACATGGCACCAACATGTTGTGGTATTTTTTTGGCCGAATTGGGGCAAGCTTTGGTATAAGCTTCTTGCAAATCGGAGCTTCTCTCAAGAAGGCTCATGGTTCCGAGAGGGAACGTGTCACCTCCATGTGTGAAACGACATACGTACATTGCCTTCTCCCGTCTTAATTTTTTTACACATGCAGATTAGACCAAATAGAAGTATCATGCTAAATTTTGGAATTATTCTGGGTTCGTTTGACATTTTTTATACAATAATTGAATTCCTGGGTATTTAATGTGCATAATTCAAATTTGAACTACAAACACATGCTCTAGTGCACCCAAGTTGGTTGAAAAATCACATGTGTGTCCTTGGATGAATTTCTAAGTCCCATTTAAGAAATGAGAATGGAATTCAAACATCTGGGCATAGTTGCTCGGTCGGAAGGATTGAGAAAATTGGTTTTTAATTCATGTAAATCCAAAACACGCCTGAAAATCATGTAACTTGGCATTGTGTCATGACATGGCACCAACATGCTGCGGCTATTTTTTTGGCCGAATTGGGACAATCTTTGGTATATGCTTCTTGCAAACTAGAGCTTCTCTCAAGAAGGCTCATTGTTCCGAGAGGGAACGCGTCACCTCTGTGTGCGAGATGACATACCTACACTGCCTTATCCCGCCTTAATTTTTTACATAGGAAGATTAGACCAAATAGAAGTATCGTGCTAAATTTAGGAATTATTCCGGGTTCGTTTGGCCTTTTTTATATATTAATTGAATTTCTAGGCATTTAATGTGCGTAATTCAAATTTGAACTACAAGCAAATGCTCCAGTGCACCAAAGTTGGTTGAAAAATCACATGTGTGTCGTCGGGTGAATTTCTAGGTCCCATGCAAGAAATGGGAATGAAATTCGAACATCTAGGCGTCGTGGCTCGGCCGGAAAGATTGAGAAACTTGGTTTTTTTAATTCATGTAAATCCAAAACACGTATGAAAATCATGAAACTTGGCATGGTGTCATGGCATGGCACCAACATGCCGCGATAATTTTTTTAGCCGAATTGGGACAAGCTTTGGTATAAGCTTCTTGCAAATCGGAGCTTCTCTCAAGAAGGCTCGTGGTTCCGAGAGGGAATGTGTCACCTCCGTGTGCGAAACGATATACGTACACTGCCTTCTCCCGCCTGAATTTTTTTACACAGGCAGATTAGACCAAATAGAAGTATCGTGCTAAATTTTGGAATTATTTCGGGTTTGTTTGGCCTTTTTTATACATTAATTGAATTTTTGAGCATTTAATGTGCATAATTCAAATTTGAACAACAAGCACATGCTCCAGTGCACCCAAGTTGGTTGAAAAATCACATTTCTAGGTCCCATGTAAGAAATGGGAATGGAATTCAAACATCTGGGCGTCGTGGCTCGGCCGGAAAGATTGAGAAATTTGTTTTTTAATTCATGTAAATCCAAAACATGCCTAAAAATCATGAAACTTGGCATGGTGTCATGACATGGCACCAACATGTTGCGGTATTTTTTTAGCCGAATTGGGACAAGCTTTGGTATAAGCTTCTTGCAAATCGGAGCTTTTCTCAAGAAGTTTTGTTGTTCTGAGAGGGAACGTGACACGTCTGTGTGCGAAATGACATACGTATGTTAGAGTTATATATATATGTTATATATATAGCCATGTAACCTTTCGTATTTACACTATTGTATAAGGGGTTTCTTGCATATATTCCACACATGTACATGTATATATACTGGCCTATGGTATTAGAGCTAAGTCAATTTTTTGCACGCTGCAACTCATGCTGATTGATCTGCCTCGCGACGGCACCGTCCTCTGTGGCCATCGCTCTGTTCTCTGTCGCCGCTGGCTCTCCACGCCAGGCTTGGCCCAACCGTCGCCGTCGTGTGGATCGTCAGGCTGGGCCGTTGTCTCCGCTCCAGATTGTGCGATTCCTCCCTCACGATCAATGCCGTGTGCTGGGTCGCTCCCTTTGCTCCCGATTGAGAGTTCCCTCTCCTCCCGATCGAGTCCACGCCGTGCTCCCCGATCCCGTCGTCACCTGCCGTCTACGCCGGATCTCGCCGCCAGCCGTTCCCCTTGCTGGATTCCACCGCCGTCCTCACCAAATCTCCCTGGTTCTGTCGCCCCCGACTGCAGTTCGCCCCCGTCCAAAGTCAGCCGTGCTGGATCCTGCCCCCAGCTGCCATCCTCACCGGGACTCGCCGGATCCTGCCCCCAGCCGCCGTCCTCGCCGGATTCCTCTGCTACCTTCATCCGCTGGCTGACTCTTTAGTCGCTACTGCTGTCTTGCTCCCTGTTGATTAAATAAAAAAATAGGCATGATGCCGCTGTCCTCGGGCTATGTTGATGTTCTTGTTGTCCGGTGATTTTTGATGGTACCAACTACATTGAGTTTGTTGGCATCATGCGCATTCATATGCGTGGATTTCGTCTTTGGGGTGTGCTTTCCGGCGAGGTCTCCAGTCCGCCGTGTCCGGTTCCTCCTATGGCTCCTACTCCGTCGACGCCACCGGTTCTTGCTGCCGACGCTGATCAGACTACAAAGGATGCAGTTAAGCTGGATGATGACGCTGCCATTCTTGCTTATGATGAGCAGGTTCAGACCTATGAGGACGCATTTCAGACTTATCATGCAACTTTGTCTGCTTACACTCAGTGGCTTGATGATGGTGCTCCTTCGCTCTTGCCTACTCCTACGGGCGGCCAGAGTCGGTCTCGTCCTCAGTACGACTACTGCAAGATGGATGGTCATGTTGAGTCCGAGTGCTTCCAGAAGAAGAAACACCTGCCTAAAGCACGCTCATCAGCTTCAGGGACTTCTTCTACTTTGACATCTTCAGCCACCGCCTTGACTGAGCAGGATATTCTGCGGCTTAAGCGTCTGCTTGCCGCTTCAGGTTCTCCTTCGACGAGTAGTGCAGGTTCTGTGACTGATGCTTCCCGCACTGAGCAACCACTCTCTACACAGTCAGGTACATCCTCGTGGGTTCTGGACTCCGGAGCTTCTTTTCATATGTCTTCTCATCCATCAAATTTGTCCTCTCTAAAATCTCTTGATTTTCCTGTTCATGTACTCACTACTGATAGTACTCCTCTTTCTGTTGCTAGTCGAGGCAATCTTACCACACCTTCTTACTCTGTTCCTGATGTTGCTCATGTTCCTCGACTTACCATGAATCTTTTTTCTACCGGTCAACTTACTGATTCTGGTTGTCGCATCATCTGTAATGCCCCGGATGTAATACTTTCCCTTTTGGGTATATAATATATCTCCGGCTTCATCTATTTCCATTTCGGGTTCTTTGTCTTTCGGGCTTTCGTCGTTTTGTTGTGTGAGTGTGTGGCATTCTTTCATATAATGTAGACATGTGCATTGCATTGCATTTGTGTTGTGGGTTGCATCCGGTTCGTGGCGCTCCTTCCCGTTGTCCGTTTCGTGTTCCGGAGCTCCCTCACGTGTTCGTGACGTTCCGTAGGCCTACTTTGTTGTTCGGGCGTTTTTCGTTACCGGTGTGCCGCGAGGTTGTGTTGTGTGTTGTTGTTTCGTTGTGTGCAACCCGCCTCTCAAATCTCGTCTCGTTTGGACTCCGTTGACTTTTCCATCCGTTGTCCGTGTGGGTCCGATGTGCCTTCACTTCGTGTCCCGGAAACACCCCTGTTGCATTCTTTTATCTCCGTCTGGTCCTTTTAATTCATCCCCGCGATCGGATCCGTTGGATCACGATCGGAGGGCTCCTAGCGCCCCTAAATCTCCCCCTAACCCTAAATCTCTGCTACATATAGACCCCCCTAGGTCTATTTTGGGCATTCTTATCCCCTTCTTCTTCCTCCTCTAGATCCCTTTCCTTTTTATTTTTTTTTCTTCCCTTTTTCCCCAGATCTAAGAAATTCCCCGCAGCCTCCGAGGGATCCAGCTTCCTCGACCAGATCCCCTCGAGGAGCGAAGTCAACGCCAGCCGCCCGTTCCCTTCGACCGCTCGGGCCGGTTCCCTCGTCGCTGGGCGCCTCCAGCCCCAGCCAGCGCGGGACCACTTCGCCTGTACCGCGACCGAGCGAAGACCCGAGCCCAGGATCGCCGCGCCGGATCCCGGCCTGGGAGGGGACCAGATCGCTGGCCCGTTCTCCTCCGCGGTGGGCCTCTGCCTCGCCCGTTTTGCGCCGCCGCCTGGGCGTCTCGCCTCAGCCGCGGTGGGCCACCTCGCCACGGCCCACTCGCCCTCGCCCCCAGCCAGGCGCTCCGGCCCGAGTCGCCGTACTCCGCGCCGGGCCTCCCCAGGCCGCGGCAGCCAGGCCCCCGCCCCCGCGGGCCGTACGCCGCCAGCTGCGCGGGCCGCCGCCTCCGCCTCGGTGGGCCTCCTCCACCCCAGCCACCGCGGGCCGCCGCCGCTTCTTCCCCGTGGGCCGCGCCGCCGCCTCCCGCACTGTTCATCCGGACCGGCCCATACTGTTCACCGAGGTTGTTTTTTCCTCTAAGTCCCCAGATCTGTCAATCTGAGTTGCATACTTTGACCTGCCCTAACTTTTTATCTGCTGCTCCGTTTTGCGCGTGTAGCATGTCCAGATGTTCGTGGAGATGTCCTCTACGTTTTACCTGTTGTAGTCATGCATGTTAGATGTCATCTTGACACTTGTTTTGCTGTTGCAAGAGTGCATCATGTTATAAACTGCTGTTATGTGTTATTTTCATGCCCCCTTTGACATGGGATAACTTTTAGCTCGTTTGTCCAAACGATGCAAATGACATGTCCACGTGTTCGTCTTGCCACGAACTACGTGTTGTGTGTGATAGGTTGCATGGTAGATTTATTGTTTCCTTGTTATCATCTTTGCAAAATGCCATGTTCACATGTTGTGTTTTCACTTGTTATGAAATGCCATCTTGTTGAGCTCGTTGTAATCGTTGTGTTCACCACAATGATGCATGCTTGTGTGTTTCGGGATCACCGTCATATGTATTTTGATGAGGAGCTTACCCTTTGCCATGTTTAGTTTCGAGGTGACTCAAACATGCTCTTTTGTGTGCTATGATGTTATTGCTGTTTTGGACTTAGTGAAATTTCACTAAGTCTGAAATCTGTAACGTTCCGATGCCATGTTCGTGTGATGTTGTAGGACAAAGCATGATAGTTTTGGGGTGGATTTTGATTGTTCCTTGAAGTATATATTGTTGTCTTTCCATCCATGTCCTCACATGTCCATTTGAGTGGCTGTAGCATGTTTATCTTTTGCTCCAAACTTTCAATAAAATTCTGCTGCCAGAATTTTATTTCAAAGTTCAATATGTCCAAGATCATTGCTAGTGATCCGTGACTCCGTTGGGGGTGCACTTTGGACCTAGTTGCTGTACTATATATCTAGTTTATGTTCAAGTCCTTTGCCATGCATTTTGGGTGCTGTAGATTAATTATTTTGAGCTCCCAAGATGCTATGTTGCTGTAATTTGCAGTTTTCGCTCAAATCTTGTTTCGGGCATAACTTTTAGCCCGTAACTCCGATTTCAGCGATTCTTATATCAAACTTGGGTGTTTTTCTGTGTAGATTAATAATATCAGGTTGCTATCTTGTTTTGAGGTGTTTTGCTTGAGTGATGTTTTACGTGCTCCATGTGCATCTTTAGTGCATCCATAATGCATCCATGTCTTTCGAGTGCGCATTGCATCGTGTTGATTGGTGCTTGGTGTGTTTGTTGTGTTTAGAGCCGGAAGTTGAGCACGAGTTTTCCAACGAGGTTGAGCACGAGGTTTCCAACGAGTTTGAGCACGAGGACCCTTCTCTCGATCCGAACGTCTTCTCTTCAGGCAAGATGACCGAACCCCGATAACATTACTATCTTTGCCTATTGCTAGTAGTCTCGATCTATAGTTTTGCCTCGATGCCCATGTTCTTCTTGTCAGCCTCCTACTTGTAACCAATTGCCATGTTTAACCACCCTACCTATGCAAACCGTTGCTTGGCTAAGTACGCTTCGCTCAGCCCTTCTTATAGCATTGCTAGTTGCAGGTGAAGTGAAGATGCTTGCTCCATGTTGAAGTTTGGTTGGGTTATATCACACTATATAAATGCTTTAATTGAAATCATCTATATATTGGCAAGGGTGGAAGGCTAAGCCTTTTGCTTGGTGATTTGTTCCACTCATGCCGTTAGGATCCGTATAAGCCGGTTTTATGTTCCTTGATTATGCGTTCCTAACACGGTTGGGGTGTATGGGACCCCCTCGATAAACCGATAAGTGCTAAGTCTTTTCCAGCAAATCCCAACATTGGTACTATTTGCCTAATAACAAACTAAACATGCATAGGGAGTAATTAACCCTCTTTCTTAATCAACAACCCCGGGCCAGTGCTCCACATGAGTGTTGGTCCGAAACGGGGGTCCTGCAGGGCCGCCTTGGGGCAACCCGAGGTATCTGGCATACACCTGTAGCATCACCCATCCGGTCGTGTCCTGAGACCTAGATACGCGCGGCTACGATCAGGGTGTCGACACACCGGGAGGATTTGCTGGATTAGCCTTACCTTAGCTCGGTATATCTTGAGCACGGGATTCCGAGGATACTCGGGTCTTCCCACTTTGGAGTTGCGACTCCGCGGATCGTGGGCTTGTAATGGGTCAAGTTGGAACACCCCTGCAGGGTTTGAACTTTCGAAAGCCGTGCCCGCGGTTATGTGGCAGATGGGAGCTTGTTAATTCCGGTTGTAGCAAACTTGACACAATGATACTAATACACTACCAGCGTGTGTTCCGTGACTGTCAATTTCCGAATAGGGATTCGGGAGTTGAACACGGAGGGGTTATGCTTGTGAGCTTGTAGCTAGGATCACTTCGTGATCACTTCTCGCCGATGCCTTCTCTTCTCGCTCTCACTTGCGTAAGATAGATGCTAGTTGCTGCTGCAGACTTGTTCTTTCTTCAGCCTTTCCCTCACCTAAAGGCTTTGATAGTTCTGTTACCCGAGAACGGGATTGCTGAGTCCTCTGTGGCTCACAGTTACTTCACACACCAGATGCAGGTCCAGCTGTGAGCTATCCAGGTGATGGCACTGAGCTGGATTGGGAGTACGACGAGGAGCGTAGTCGTTACTACGTGCGCTACCCGGACGATCAGTAGTGGAGTCTCTTACTAGGATTCGATCCGCCTGTGGTTGTTTTATTTATCTGAGTTTGGTACTTTGACATTTGGCTTTTGCCCTTAGAGGGTTGTAGTGATCTTATTGTATGATGTTTGAGACTTGTACTGTTATTCTGTGACGTGGCGATTGTAAGCCAACTATTTTCAGTTTACTATCCCTCTTTTACATGAGTTGTGCAAAGATTACCAAACTTGAGATCATTCTAGGATGGACTTATGCCTTTAAGTCGTGCCTCGACACGTAGGAGGTATAATTCCATCCTGGGCATTACAAGTTGGTATTCAGAGCCTTCTCCGACCTAGGAGCCCCCACTGTTTGATCGAACCGTTGACGGTTGAGTCTAGGCACACACTGAAAACTTTTTGAGTCCTATATTATATCGGAGAGTAGGATTCTTTGCTTCTCATCCCCTTTCTCTCTGGTGAGGACTCCTGACGTCTACTCTTGTCTCTCCTATCTTCAAAATTTGCACAAAATTTTTTTTTAGGATTCCCGCGAGTATTCTGGGATTGTTTCGATGTTCTTGTGACAAGGATATTGTTCCCGATGCCTCCTGTTACCGAGGAGTTGAGCTTCGGGGTATCATTGTAACAAGCATATCGCGACAGTACTAAATACTTAAGACGGCCGACATCGAAAATCTCCCCTATACGGCCAGTGGCAAGATAACCCCGAAATCACCCAGTACTGGGGAGGTAGTTCGGGAGTATTGCCATAGCTTGTTATAGTGGATGCTTTTCGAAGGTCCGAGGTACACAGTTTCCGAGAAAGACTGGTTATGTGTTGAAGGATGGATACACCTGGATGTAGGTTAGAGTTGATTGCGCGGTGCTTCCCGTGTATCCCCAACACCTGATTGCATAACTGGAATCTTTCGGAAAGCTATAGGTGGGTTTATCTAGTAGATCGTAGGCATTCTTCCAACGAATGCAGGTTAGTGAGTTCGGGGTTCGACATTGAGTGAAGGAGTTATCTGACCGAGGTTACTATCAGGAGTTGCATCTTAAAGGGTCCTTGGCTATGCTGATCCGGGGATTGCAAAACCTTTTCGTAACGCGTTCATATGCTTTCAGCACAAAGATGTTAGAACGAAACTCCTTTCTTGTGTTTGTTCCTTTCCGTACCTTGTTGTTTTCTTATTTTATCCTTTTGATCCCTATGTGGCTTCTCGTGAAGACTGATGTTATCAATTAACTGAGAAATTCATTCGTTCCTCTTGTTCGGATGATTTCATTCGTTCTTATTGTTCGAATGATTATTGTGAAGACTTGTTGCAATTCATTCCATTGATTCAGCTTATTCCTTTTGTCAATCAATTGCTGATTCGTGGTCATCTCTTACAGGATGGCTCCGAAAAAGGTTCCGAATGCCAACCCAGAGGGTGAAGAGGTCCCAGAGCATCCTCCTTCACCTCCTCCTCCGCCTGAGGCTTGGAGAGCAATTATGCAGACTACTGCTCAGAACACTCAGTTGATGATGCAGATGATGCAGCAAATGCAAGCTATGCAAGCTAATCAAGCTAATCAGGGCGTTCCAATGAACCAAGGCAACTTCTTCCAGCAGCACCATGCTACCCTCAACCAGTTCTTGGCAAACAATCCTAAAGCTTTCAGTTACTGTGTCGACCCTCTTGATGCTGAAGATTGGCTGACCGACATAAAGAAGCATTTTGAGTGCAGTAACGTGAAAGAAGATGACTATGTGAAGTTTGCAGCCTTCCAACTGAAAGATCAAGCAGCTGACTGGTGGCAGCAGTACAAAGACTCAAGGCCGGGTCAAGTGATCTCGTGGGAGAATTTCTGCAAGGATTTCCGCTCGCATCACATTCCTACAAGTGTTATCGAGGGTATGCGTGAGCAATTCCGCAACCTCAAGCAGGGCTCCATGACAGTCTATCAGTATAATGTCAAGTTCCAAAACCTCGCTCGCTATGCAAAGCAAGACATTCCTGATGCAAAGAGCAAAATCTATCAGTTCCGTGGAGGTCTCAAAGATGAACTTCAGCTTGCTCTCACTCTGTCGAGCCAGACGAATTCGATAAGTTCTATAATATGGCTTTGAAACAAGAAGCAGCTCAGCTTAAGATGGAGGCTTCTAAGAAGAGAATTCGAGATGTTATTCACTCTACCTCATCGTCTCAGTTGGCTGCGAAACAACAGAAATTCTGGCTTCCTCCTCCCCCAATGATTCGAGCTCCATACAACAACTCCAGCAACTTCAACAACTCCAACAACAAGAACTCTAGTGGTCGTGGTTTCTCCCACCCACCCAACCCAAGCAACCAGTCGAAGAAGCAGTTTCAGTCTCAAGGCTCCAAGTCCAGTGGCTCTCAGTTCCGTCCTCTCTCTGAAGTGGTGTGCAACAAGTGTGGCCAGAAGGGTCACTATGCCAACAGATGTCCGAATCCGAAGCGTCTTCCTCCTCCTCCACCTGTGAGTTCAGCTATTGTCAAGCATGATCCAAAGGCTGCCAGGGTCAATCTGATGAATGCAGCACAAGCAGAGGCTTCTTCTGATGTCATTCTGGGTAACCTTCCAGTGAACTCTATCCCAGCTAAAGTGTTATTTGATTCGGGTGCATCATGCTCTTTCATGTCTCAACCTTTTGCATCCAAGTATAATGTGGACATCAAAAGCTTGCCAAGGGAGTTATCAGTTATTTCTCCGGGGATACGAATGCATTCCAGCATATATGCTCCGGATGTTTCTATTCGCATGGGTGATTATCGATTTTTGGCTTCTCCGGTGATTCTTGGTCATTCTGATATCGACCTCATTCTCGGAATGGATTGGCTTTCTCAGCATGATGCTCACATTGATTGTGCTCAAAAGGAAGTCAAGTTGACTCATTCTGATGAAGATGTGATTATCTTCGCCTCCAGGGATAATACTATTCGGCTTTTCTCTCTTAATGATAAGGGTGAAATTAATGCCATAGAGCAAATTCCAGTGGTGAATGAATATCAAGACGTCTTTCCAGAAGAACTTCCAGGCATGCCACCACACCGTCAGGTCGAGTTTGTCATTGAACTCGAGCCGGGCACCGAACCTGTTTGTCGGCGTCCATACAAGCTCTCTTCAGATGAATTGAAGGAATTGAAGAAACAGTTGGATGAACAGGAGCGTATGGGTCTCATCAGACCGAGTACATCTCCGTGGGGCTGTGGTGTCTTATTTGTCAAGAAGAAAGATGGCACGGAGCGTCTCTGTGTTGACTACCGGCCACTGAACAAGAAGACGATTAAGAACAAGTATCCGCTCCCCAACATCAACGAACTCTTTGAGCAGCTCAAAGGAGCTAAAGTGTTCTCTAAGCTTGAGCTTCGAATGGGCTATCATCAAATTCGCATTCGCGAGGAAGACATTCCCAAGACGGCCTTCAGAACGAGCTACGGTTCATATGAGTATACCGTCATGTCCTTCGGTCTCGCCAATGCTCCTCCTACCTTTTCAAGGATGATGCATTACATCTTCAACCCCTATACTGGCGAATTTGTGCTTGTGTATCTGGATGATATTCTGGTGTTTTCCAAGAATGAAGAAGATCACGAAAAGCACTTGCGTCTGGTTCTTGATCGACTCCGAGAGCATAAATTCTATGCCAAGTTCTCAAAGTGCGAGTTTTGGCTCGATAAGGTTTTGTACCTGGGCCACATTATCTCAGCTGACGGTATTGCGGTTAATCCCGAGAAAGTTGAAGCAATTGTCAACTGGGAAGCTCCTCAGAACGTCAAGCAGCTCCGCAGTTTTCTGGGTCTTGCCAGCTATTGCAGAAGGTTTGTGGAGAACTTCTCCAAGATTGCTAAGCCTCTTTCCAACCTCCTTCAGAAGAATGTCAAATACTTTTGGTCTCCCGAGTGTGAAGTGGCTTTCAAAACCCTCAAAGAGAAGCTTGTCTCTGCTCCAGTTCTGATTCCTCCAGATGAATCCAAGCCCTATGAAGTGTTCTGTGACGCTTCTCTTCAAGGCCTTGGTGGTGTGCTTATGCAAGAGAAGAGAATCGTGGCATACACTTCACGTCAGCTAAAGCCAGCTGAGAAGAACTATCCCACACATGATCTCGAGCTAGCAGCTGTGGTACATGCTCTGATTACGTGGAGACATCTGTTGTTGGGTAGAAAGGTCGACATCTTCACTGATCACAAGAGCTTGAAGTACATCTTCACACAGCCGCATCTGAACCTCCGCCAGACTCGTTGGGTCGAGATGATCCAAGAGTACAACCCCAGCATTGAGTACACTCCAGGCAAGGCGAATGTGATTGCAGATGCTTTGAGCAGAAAGGCATATTGCAACAGCCTTCTTATCAAGCCACACCAGCCTGAGCTTTGTGAAGCTTTCAGGAAGCTCAACCTTCAGGTTGTTCCGCAGGGTTTTCTTGCTAATCTCCAAATTGCTCCTACGTTGGAAGATCAAGTCCGTGAGGCCCAGCTCAGTGATACCATGGTGAAGAAGGTGAAACATGGGATTGCAAAGGGCACTCCAAAATACAAGTGCTTCCGTGTTGATGAGAGAGGTACCTTGTTCTTCGAGGACAGACTCGTTGTTCCCAAAGGTGATCTCAGGAAGCTCATAATGGAAGAAGCTCATGACTCTCTCCTTTCCATTCATCCTGGCAGTTCCAAGATGTATCAAGACCTCAAGCAATCTTACTGGTGGACACGCATGAAAAGGGAAATTGCCCAATTCGTGAATGAATGTGATGTATGCAGAAGAGTGAAAGCAGAACATCAACGTCCAGCCGGTCTTCTCCAACCTCTTCCTATTCCTGAGTGGAAGTTCGACCACATTGAAATGGACTTCGTCACTGGTTTTCCTAAATCCAAGCGAGGCAATGATGCTATCTTTGTGGTGATTGACAAGCTTACCAAAGTCGCTCACTTTCTTCCAGTCAAAGAATCAATCAATGCAGCTCAACTTGCAGAGCTGTACACTTCCAGAATTGTGTCCCTACATGGCATTCCTCAAGTGATATCCTCAGACCGTGGCAGCTTGTTCACATCAAGGTTCTCGGACTCCTTTCAGTCCGCCATGGGCACGAAGATCAGGTTCAACACTGCCTTTCACCCTCAGACTAGTGGTCAAGTCGAGCGTGTGAATCAGATCCTTGAAGATATGCTAAGAGCATGTGTCATCTCCTTTGGCATGAAATGGGAAGACTGTCTTCCATTTGCCGAATTCTCTTACAACAACAGCTTTCAAGCAAGTGCAGGCAAAGCACCGTTTGAAATTCTCTATGGCAGAAAGTGTCGTACCCCTCTCAACTGGTCTGAAACAGGCGAACGCCAACTTCTTGGCAATGATTTGATCTCTGAAGCCGAAGAAATGTGCAAAGTCATACGTGAGAATCTCAAGGCCGCTCAGTCGCGTCAGAAGAGCTACTATGATGGAAAGCATCGTGATTTGGCTTTCGACATCGGTGATCATGTCTATCTCCGAGTTTCTCCGATGAAAGGAACCCAAAGGTTCGGTATCAAAGGAAAACTTGCTCCTAGATACGTCGGGCCTTTCAAAATTCTTGGCAAAAGAGGCGATCTAGCCTATCAGCTCGAGCTCCCTTCCAACTTTGCAAATGTTCATGATGTCTTCCATGTGTCTCAGCTTCGCAAATGTTTCAAGGCACCTGAGCGCATGATTCCGTTTGAGGAGATTGATCTTCAACAAGACCTTTCCTACCGAGAGCATCCAGTTGCAATTCTCGAAGAAACTGAACGCAAGACTCGCAACAAGTCCATCAAGTTTCTGAAAGTCAAGTGGTCACATCACACAGACCGAGAAGCTACCTGGGAACGAGAAGATCATCTTCGTTCCGAGTACCCTTCCTTTTTCCAGTCCTAGATCTCGGGACGAGATCTTTTTGTAGTAGAGGAGAGTTTGTAATGCCCCGGATGTAATACTTTCCCTTTTGGGTATATAATATATCTCCGGCTTCATCTATTTCCATTTCGGGTTCTTTGTCTTTCGGGCTTTCGTCGTTTTGTTGTGTGAGTGTGTGGCATTCTTTCATATCATGTAGACATGTGCATTGCATTGCATTTGTGTTGTGGGTTGCATCCGGTTCGTGGCGCTCCTTCCCGTTGTCCGTTTCGTGTTCCGGAGCTCCCTCACGTGTTCGTGACGTTCCGTAGGCCTACTTTGTTGTTCGGGCGTTTTTCGTTACCGGTGTGCCGCGAGGTTGTGTTGTGTGTTGTTGTTTCGTTGTGTGCAACCCGCCTCTCAAATCTCGTCTCGTTTGGACTCCGTTGACTTTTCCATCCGTTGTCCGTGTGGGTCCGATGTGCCTTCACTTCGTGTCCCGGAAACACCCCTGTTGCATTCTTTTATCTCCGTCTGGTCCTTTTAATTCATCCCCGCGATCGGATCCGTTGGATCACGATCGGAGGGCTCCTAGCGCCCCTAAATCTCCCCCTAACCCTAAATCTCTGCTACATATAGACCCCCCTAGGTCTATTTTGGGCATTCTTATCCCCTTCTTCTTCCTCCTCTAGATCCCTTTCCTTTTTATTTTTTTTCTTCCCTTTTTCCCCAGATCTAAGAAATTCCCCGCAGCCTCCGAGGGATCCAGCTTCCTCGACCAGATCCCCTCGAGGAGCGAAGTCAACGCCAGCCGCCCGTTCCCTTCGACCGCTCGGGCCGGTTCCCTCGTCGCTGGGCGCCTCCAGCCCCAGCCAGCGCGGGACCACTTCGCCTGTACCGCGACCGAGCGAAGACCCGAGCCCAGGATCGCCGCGCCGGATCCCGGCCTGGGAGGGGACCAGATCGCTGGCCCGTTCTCCTCCGCGGTGGGCCTCTGCCTCGCCCGTTTTGCGCCGCCGCCTGGGCGTCTCGCCTCAGCCGCGGTGGGCCACCTCGCCACGGCCCACTCGCCCTCGCCCCCAGCCAGGCGCTCCGGCCCGAGTCGCCGTACTCCGCGCCGGGCCTCCCCAGGCCGCGGCAGCCAGGCCCCCGCCCCCGCGGGCCGTACGCCGCCAGCTGCGCGGGCCGCCGCCTCCGCCTCGGTGGGCCTCCTCCACCCCAGCCACCGCGGGCCGCCGCCGCTTCTTCCCCGTGGGCCGCGCCGCCGCCTCCCGCACTGTTCATCCGGACCGGCCCGTACTGTTCACCGAGGTTGTTTTTTCCTCTAAGTCCCCAGATCTGTCAATCTGAGTTGCATACTTTGACCTGCCCTAACTTTTTATCTGCTGCTCCGTTTTGCGCGTGTAGCATGTCCAGATGTTCGTGGAGATGTCCTCTACGTTTTACCTGTTGTAGTCATGCATGTTAGATGTCATCTTGACACTTGTTTTGCTGTTGCAAGAGTGCATCATGTTATAAACTGCTGTTATGTGTTATTTTCATGCCCCCTTTGACATGGGATAACTTTTAGCTCGTTTGTCCAAACGATGCAAATGACATGTCCACGTGTTCGTCTTGCCACGAACTACGTGTTGTGTGTGATAGGTTGCATGGTAGATTTATTGTTTCCTTGTTATCATCTTTGCAAAATGCCATGTTCACATGTTGTGTTTTCACTTGTTATGAAATGCCATCTTGTTGAGCTCGTTGTAATCGTTGTGTTCACCACAATGATGCATGCTTGTGTGTTTCGGGATCACCGTCATATGTATTTTGATGAGGAGCTTACCCTTTGCCATGTTTAGTTTCGAGGTGACTCAAACATGCTCTTTTGTGTGCTATGATGTTATTGCTGTTTTGGACTTAGTGAAATTTCACTAAGTCTGAAATCTGTAACGTTCCGATGCCATGTTCGTGTGATGTTGTAGGACAAAGCATGATAGTTTTGGGGTGGATTTTGATTGTTCCTTGAAGTATATATTGTTGTCTTTCCATCCATGTCCTCACATGTCCATTTGAGTGGCTGTAGCATGTTTATCTTTTGCTCCAAACTTTCAATAAAATTCTGCTGCCAGAATTTTATTTCAAAGTTCAATATGTCCAAGATCATTACTATTGATCCGTGACTCCGTTGGGGGTGCACTTTGGACCTAGTTGCTGTACTTTATATCTAGTTTGTGTTAAAGTCCTTTGCCATGCTTTTTGGGTGCTGTAGATTAATTATTTTGAGCTCCCAAGTTGCTATGTTGCTGTAATTTTCAGTTTTCGCTCAAATCTTGTTTCGGGCATAACTTTTAGCCCGTAACTCCGATTTCAGCGAATCTTATATCAAACTTGGGTGTTTTTCTGTGTAGATTAATAATATCAGGTTGTTATCTTGTTTTGAGGTGTTTTTCTTGAGTGATGTTTTACGTGCTCCATGTGCATCTTTAGTGCATCCGTCATGCATTCATGTTTTCTCGAGTGCGCATTGCATCGTGTTGATTGGTGCTTGGTGTGTTTGTTGTGTTTAGAGCCGGAAGCTGAGAACGAGTACGAGGTTGAGCACGAGGTTTCCAACGAGTTTGAGCACGAGGACCCTTCTTTCGATCCGAACGTCTTCTCTTCAGGCAAGATGACCGAACCCCGATAACATTACTATCTTCGCCTATTGCTAGTAGTCTCGATCTATAGTTTTGCCTCGATGCCCATGTTCTTCTTGTCAGCCTCCTACTTGTAACCAATTGCCATGTTTAACCACCCTACCTATGCAAACCGTTGCTTGGCTAAGTACGCTTCGCTCAGCCCTTCTTATAGCGTTGCTAGTTGCAGGTGAAGTGAAGATGCTTGCTCCATGTTGAAGTTGTGGTTGGGTTATATAACACTATATAAATGCTTTAATTGAAATCACCTATATATTGGCAAGGGTGGAAGGCTAAGCCTTTTTGCTTGGTGTTTTGTTCCACTCATGCCGTTAGGATCCGTATAAGCCGGTTTTATGTTCCTTGATTATGCGTTCCTAACATGGTTGGGGTGTATGGGACCCCCTCGATAAACCGCTAAGTGCTAAGTCTTTTCCAGCAAATCCCAACATTGGTACTATTTGCCTAATAACAAACTAAACATGCATAGGGAGTAATTAACCCTCTTTCTTAATCAACAACCCCGGGCCAGTGCTCCACATGAGTGTTGGTCCGAAACGGGGGTCCCGCAGGGCCGCCTTGGGGCAACCCAAGGTATCTGGCATACACCTGTAGCATCACCCATCCGGTCGTGTCCTGAGACCTAGATACGCGTGGCTACGATCAGGGTGTCGACACACCGGGAGGATTTGCTGGATTAGCCTTACCTTAGCTCGGTATATCTTGAGCACGGGATTCCGAGGATACTCGGGTCTTCCCACTTTGGAGTTGCGACTCCGCGGATCGTGGGCTTGTAATGGGTCAAGTTGGAACACCCCTGCAGGGTTTGAACTTTCGAATGCCGTGCCCGCGGTTATGTGGCAGATGGGAGCTTGTTAATTCCGGTTGTAGCAAACTTGACACAATGATACTAATACACTACCAGCGTGTGTTCCGTGACTGTCAATTTCCGAATAGGGATTCGGGAGTTGAACACGGAGGGGTTATGCTTGTGAGCTTGTAGCTAGGATCACTTCGTGATCACTTCTCACCGATGCCTTCTCTTCTCGCTCTCACTTGCGTAAGATAGATGCTAGTTGCTGCTGCAGACTTGTTCTTTCTTCAGCCTTTCCCTCACCTAAAGGCTTTGATAGTTCTGTTACCCGGGAACGGGATTGCTGAGTCCTCTGTGGCTCACAGTTACTTCACACACCAGATGCAGGTCCAGCTGTGAGCTATCCAGGTGATGGCACTGAGCTGGATTGGGAGTACGACGAGGAGCATAGTCGTTACTACGTGCGCTACCCGGACGATCAGTAGTGGAGTCTCTTACTAGGATTCGATCCGCCTGTGGTTGTTTTATTTATCTGAGTTTGGTACTTTGACATTTGGCTTTTGCCCTTAGAGGGTTGTAGTGATCTTATTGTATGATGTTTGAGACTTGTACTGTTATTCTGTGACGTGGCGATTGTAAGCCAACTATTTTCAGTTTACTATCCCTCTTTTACATGAGTTGTGCAAAGATTACCAAACTTGAGATCATTCTAGGATGGACTTATGCCTTTAAGTCGTGCCTCGACACGTAGGAGGTATAATTCCATCCTGGGCATTACATCATCCTTGACGTTGACTCCTGTTCTGTTCAGGATTGTTAAACGCACATTTTGGTTGGGGCTGGCCCTCGCCACCGTGACTCTCAGGGTCTTTGGGAGCTAGACTGGCTTCATGTTCCTTCCGCTGCCACCACTATCGCCAGTCCATCTGCTTCTGTCGCTTCAGCTACCAGCTCCTTTCAGCAGTGGTATCATTGACTTGGTCATCTTTGTGGGTCTCGCTTGTCGTCATTAGTTCATTGAGGTCTTCTGGGGTCTGTCTCAGGAGATGTCTCTTTAGAGTGTCAGGGCTGTAGACTAGGAAAACAGATTCAGGTACCTTACCCTACTAGTGAGTCAGTGTCTCAGCGTCCTTTTGATTTGGTCCATTATGATGTATGGGGTCCGGCTCCCTTCGCTTCGAAAGGGGGCCATCAATACTATATTATTTCCATAGATGATTTCTCTCGTTACACTTGGCTTTATTTTATGACTTCTCGCAGTGAGGTTCTTTCCATCTATAAGCGTTTTGCTGCCATGGTTCACACTCAGTTCTCTTCGCCTATTCGTGTGTGTTCCGTGCTGACTCCGTTGGCGAGTATATTTCCAAGATGTTGCGTGGTGTTCTTTCTAAGCACGACACTCTTCCTCAGTTCTCTTGTCCTGGTGCTCATGCTCAGAATGGCGTGGCTGAGCGAAAGCATCGCCACCTTCTTGAGACGGCTCATGCATTGAGGACCGCCTTCCACCTCATTTTTGGGCCGAGGCTACATTCACCTCCACCTATCTCATCAACCTTCAGCCGTCCGCTGCTCTCCAGGGTGGCATTCCTTTTGAGTGTCTCTTTGATCGTTCTCCTGATTATTCGATGCTTCGCTTGTTTGGTTGTGTTTGCTATGTTCTTCTTGCCCCTCGGGAACACAACAAACTGACCGCTCAGTCTGTTGAGTGTGTTTTCTTAGGCTATAGTGATGAGCATAAGGGCT
The DNA here is from genome assembly GCA_902687465.1 of Secale cereale. NCBI lineage: Eukaryota > Viridiplantae > Streptophyta > Magnoliopsida > Poales > Poaceae > Secale > Secale cereale. The sequence goes on from LR738710.1 coordinate 658,044,293, forward strand.
AGCATTGTTGGGATCATATCGGTCGTCGGATGTGTATTTCTCGGGATGTGACTTTTGATGAGTCTCGTCCCTTCTACCTGCACCCATCTTCCTCGACCTTTTCTGTGGAGGATATCTCTTTCCTTACTTTTCTCGACACACCTATCACTCCAGTTGATCCCTTGTCTCTTCGTCATGCTCACTCTACTTCTCCACCTCTTGTCGATTTGCTGCCACCATCTCCCACGGTTTCCTCACCTTGCATGTCACCAGATTCTGCACCTTCATCCCTGGTGATTTCTTCGTCTCCGCCTCCTGATTCTACCTCGGCTATCCCTCCTCGTATTCTTCCATCTTTGCCTCAGTATACACTCGTCGTTCACGTACTGTGAATGTGTCTGCTGATGCACCATCCTCCTCGTCTCAGCCTACCTATGGCTTGTGTCCTCGTCCGCTTCCGCCTGTTGATCACCTTGGTTTTTCAACCGCTGGTGATGTTGTTCTTGAGCCAACTTCTTATCGTGAGGCCGTTGTTGATCCTAAATGGTAGTTTGCGATGGCAGAGGAGATTGCTGCTCTTGAATGCACTGGTACATGGGATCTTGTTTCTCTTCCTCCAGGTGTCCGTCCCATCACTTGTAAGTGGATTTACAAGGTTAAGACTTGCTCCGATGGTTCTCTTGAGCGTTATCAAGCTCGTCTTGTGGCTCATGGTTTTCAGCAGGAGCATGGTCATGATTATGATGAGACATTTGCTCCTGTGGCCCATATGACCACTATCTGCACACTTCTTGACGTGGCCTCTGCACGCCACTAGTCTGTATCTCAGCTTGATATTAAGAATGCCTTTCTTAACGGTGAGCTGCGTGAGGAGGTATACATGCAGCCACCACCTGGGTATTCTGTTCTTGATGGCATGGTATGTCGTCTTCATCGCTCTCTCTATATATGGCCTTAAGCAAGCCCCCTGCGCCTGGTTTGAGCGTTTTTCCTCTGTGGTGACTACCGCTGGTTTTTCAGTGAGTGCTCATGATCCAGCATTGCTTGTCCACCTTTCTCCTCGTGGTCGGACTCTTCTTCTTCCCTATGTTGATGACATGATCATCACTGCCAACAACCTCGAGTATATTGCCTTTGTGAAGGCCCGTCTTAGTGAGCAGTTTCTTATGTCCGATCTTGGACCTCTTTGCTACTTTCTTGGGATTGAAGTCTCTTCTACCTCTGATGGCTTTTTTATATCCCAGGAAAAGTATATACAAGATCTTCTTGTTCGTGCTGCTCTTACTGATGAGCGCATTGTTGAGACTCCAATGGAGCTCAATTTTCACCTCCGTGATACTGATGGTGACCCCTTGCCCGATCCGACGCGTTATCGTCATCTTGTTGAGAGTCTTGTCTATCTAGCTGTCACTCGTCTGGATATCTCTTATCCGGCTCATATTCTAAGTTAGTTTGTCTCTGCTCCCACTTCAGTTCACTATAGTCACCTCCTTCGTGTTCTCCGGGCACGATTTCTCATCGTCTATTCTTTCCTCGCTCCAGTTCTTTACAGCTTCAGGCCTATTCGGATGCTACGTGGGCTAGTGATCCCTCTGATCGCCGTTCACTTTCTGCTTACTGTGTTTTTCTTGGTGGTTCTCTCATTGCCTGGAAGACGAAGAAACAGACTGTAGTTTCCCGTTCGAGTGCAGAGGCTGAGTTACGAGCTATGGCTCTTTTGATGGTAGATGTGACTTGGTTACGGTGGTTACTTCAGGATTTTGGTGTTTCTGTTACTACACCTACTCCACTCTTGTTTGACTGTACATGTGCTATTAGCATTGCGCGCGATCCTGTGAAGAATGAGCTCACCAAGCATATTGGTGTTGATGCTTTCTATGTGCACACTGGTGTGCATGATCAGGTTATCGCTCTTCAGTATGTGCCTTCCGAGTTACAGTTGGCGGATTTTCTGACGAAGGCTCAGACTAGAGCGCAGCATGGCTTCTATCTCTCCAGACCCAGTGTTATTAATCCACCATGAGTTTGAGGGGGGGTGTTATATATATATATATATATATATATATATATATATATATATATATATATATATATATATATATATATATATATATATATATATATATATATATATATCCATGTAACCTTTCGTATTTACCCTATTGTATAAGGGGTTTCCTGCATATATTCCACATCTGTACATGCATATACTGGCCTATGGCCACCGGGAAATACAAGTTGTATATTTCCCTAACAACGTACACTGCCTTCTCTCGCCTTTATTATTTTACACAGGCATATTAGACCAAACAGAAGTATCGTGCCGAATTTTGGAATTATTCCGGGTTCGTTTGGCTTTTTTATACATTAATTGAATTTCTGGGTATTTAATGTGCATAATTCAAATTTGAACTACGAGCACATGCTCCAGTGCACCAAAGTTGGTTGAAAAATCACATGTGTGTCCTTGGGTGAATTTCTAGGTCCCATGCAAGAAATGGGAATGAAATTCAAACATCTGGGCATCGTGGCTCGGCCGGAAAGATTGAGAAACTTGGTTTTTTAATTCCTGTAAATCCAAAACACGCCTGAAAATCATGAAACTTGGCATGGTGTCATGACATGGCACCAACATGCTGTGGAAATTTTTCTGTCTGATTTGCGAAGGCGCACACATTAACAACCAACAAAGTCATTTTGGAACAAGTGTTGTCACGTTACAAATCAAAAACACAACTATTATTGAAACCGTGGCGTTCTACTTACCAATTACGTGTCACATGTTGGGAAACGTAGTATTTCAAAAAAAAATCTACGATCACGCAAGATCTATCTAGGAGAAGCATAGCAACGAGCGGGGAGAGTGTGTCTACGTACCCTCGTAGACCGGAAGTGGAAGCGTCTAGTGACGCGGTTGATGTAGTCGAACGTCTTCGCGATCCAACTGACCCAAGCACCGAACGTACGGCACCTCCGTGTTCAGCACACGTTCAGCTCGATGACGTCCATGAGCTCTTGATCTAGTTGACCGTCATGGGAGAGTTTCATCAGCACGACGGCGTGGTGACGGTCATGATGAATTTACCGGCGCAGGGCATCGCCTAAGCACTGCAACGATATGACCGAGGTGTGTAACTGTGGAGGGGGGCACCGCACATGGCTAAAACTGATGTTTACTTGTGTGTCCTAGGGTGCCCCTGCCCCCATATATAAAGGAGCAAGGGGGAGGCCGGCCGGCCCTATAGGCGCGCCCAAGGAGGGCTACTCCTACTAAGAATAGGAATCCTATTCCTAGTAGGAGTCCACCAAGATGGAAGGAGGGGGAAGGAAGGAGAGGGAGAGGGAGAAGGAAGGGGGCGCCACCCCCCTTTCCTTGTCCTACTCGGACCAAGGGGGAGGGGCGCGCGGCCCAGCCCTGGCCGGCCCTCTCTCTCTCTCTCCACTAAGGGCCCAAGTGGCCCATTAGTTCCCACGGGGGGTACCGATACCCCTCCGGCACTCCGGTTAAATCCGAAACTCCTCTGGAACACTTCCGGGGTCCAAATATAGTCGTCCAATATATCAATCTTTACGTCTCGACCATTTAGAGACTTCTTGTCATGTCCGTGATCACATCCGAGACTCCGAACTACCTTCGGTGCATCAAAACACATAAATTCATAATACCGATCGTCATCAAACGTTAAGCGTGCGGACCCTACGGGTTCGAGAACTATGTAGACATGACCGAGACTCATCTCCAATCAATTACCAATAGCGGAACGTGTATGCTCATATTGGTTCCTACATATTCTAGGAAGATGTTTATCGATCAAACCGCATAACAACATACATTGTTCCCTTTGTCATCGGTATGTTACTTGCCCGAGATTCGATCGTCGGTATCATCATACCTAGTTCAATCTTGTCACCGGCAAGTCTCTTTACTCATTTTGTAATACATCATCTCATGACTAACTCATTAGTCATTTGCTTGCAAGGCTTATTATGATGTGTATTACCGAGAGGGCCCAGAGATACCTCTCCGACACTCGGAGTGACAAATCATATTCTCGATCTATGCCAACACCACAAACACCTTTGGAGACACCTGTAGAGCATCTTTATAATCACCTAGTTACATTGTGACATTTGATAGCACACAAGGTGTTCCTCCTGTATTCGGGAGTTGCATAATCTCATAGTCATAGGAACATGTATAAGTCATGAAGAAAGCAATAGCAGTAAAAGTAAACGATCTAGTTGCTAAGCTAACGGATGGGTCTTGTCCATCACATCATTCTCCTAATGATGTGATTTTGTTGATCAAATGACAACTCATGTCTATGGTTACCAAACATAACCATCTTTGATTAACGAGCTAGTCTAGTGGAGGCATACTAGGGACACTCTGTTTCATCTATGTATTCACACATGTACTAAGTTTCTGGTTAATACAATTCTAGCATGAATAATAAACATTTATCATGATATAAGGAAATACAAATAACAACTTTATTATTGCCTCTAGGGCATATTTCCTTCAGTCTCCCACTTGAACTAGAGTCAATAATCTAGATTACATAGTAATGATTCTAACACCCATGCAGTCTTGGTGCTGATCATGTTTTGCTCGTGGAAGAGGCTTAGTTAATGGGTCTGCAACATTCAGATCCGTACGTATCTTGCAAATTTCTATGTCTCCCTCCTTGACTTGATCGTGGATGGAATTGAAGCGTCTCTTGATGTGCTTGGTTCTCTTGTGAAACCTGGATTCCTTCGCCAAGGCTATTGCTCCAATGTTGTCACAAAAGATTTTCATTGGACCCGATGGACCAGGTATTACACCTAGATTTTCATTTCTTGCTTCAGAAGCAGCGATGTACTCCGCTTCACATGTAGATCCTGCCACGATGCTCTGCTTGGAATGCACCAACTGACAGCTACACCGTTCAATAAAAATACATATCCGGTTTGTGACTTAGAGTCATTCGAATCAGTGTCAAAGCTTGAATCGACATAACCGTTTACGACGAGCTCTTTGTCACCTCATAAACGAGAAACATATCCTTTGTCCTTTTTAGGTACTTCAGATGTTCCTGACCGTTGTCCAGTGATCCACTCCTAGATTACTTTGGTACCTCCCTGCTAAACTTATAGCAAGGCGTGCATCGGGTCTGGTACACAACATTGCATACATGATAGATCCTATGGCTGAGGCATAGGGAATGACTTTCATTTTCTCTCTATCTTCTGCAGTGGTCGGGCATTGAGTCTTACTCAACTTCACACCTTGTAACACAGGCAACAACCCTTTCTTTGACTGATCCATTTTGAACTTCTTCAAAATTTTATCAAGGTTTGTGCTTTGTGAAAGTCCAATTAATCTTCTTGATCTATCTCTATAGATCTTGATGCCTAATATATAAGCAGCTTCACCGAGGTCTTTCATTGAAAAAATCTTATTCAAGTATCCCTTTATGCCATCCAAAAATTCTATATCATTTCCAATCAACAATATGTCATCAACATATAATATTAGAAATGCTACAGAGCTCCCACTCACTTTCTTGTAAATACATGTTCTCCAAATGTCTGTATAAAACCATATGCTTTGATCACGTCATCAAAGCGTATATTCCAACTCTGAGATGCTTGCACCAATCCATAGATGGATCGCTGGAGCTTTCATACTTTGTTAGCACCTTTAGGATCGACAAAACCTTCTGGTTGCATCATATACAAGTCCTCTTTGAGGTATCCATTAAGGAATGCATTTTTGACATCCATTTGCTAGATTTCATAATCATAAAATGCGGCAATTGCTAACACGATTCGGACAGAGTTAAGCATCGCTACGGGTTAGAAAGTCTCATCGTAGCCAACTCCTTGAACTTGTCAAAAACCTTTCACAAAAAGTCGAGCATTGTAGACAATAACATTACCATCGGCGTCAGTCTTCGTCTTAAAGATCCATTTATTTTCAATGGCTTGCTGATCAACGGGCAAGTCAACCAAAGTCCATACTTTGTTCTCATACATGGATCCCATCTCAGATTACATGGCCTCAAGCCATTTTGCGGAAACTGGGCTCATCATCGCTTCCTCATAGTTCGTAGGTTCATCATTGTCTAGTAACATGACTTCCAGAACCGGGTTACCGTACCACTCTGGTGCGGAACATACCCTGGTTGACCTACGAGGTTCAGTAGTAACTTGATCCAAAGTTTCATGATCATCATCATTGGCTTCCTTGCTAATTGGTGTAGGAATCACTGGAACTTGTTTCTGTGATGTACTACTTTCCAATTCGGGAGGTGGTACAATTACCTCATAAAGTTCCACTTTCCTCCCACTCACTTCTTTCGAGAGAAACTCCTTCTCTAGAAGGGATCCATTCTTAGCAACGAATATCTTGCCTTCGGATCTGTGATAGAAGGTGTACCCAACAGTTTCCTTTGGGTGTCCTATGAAGACACATTTCTCCGACTTGGGTTCGAGCATATCAGGTTGAAGCTTTTTCACATAAGCATCGCAGCCCCAAACTTTAAGAAACGACAACTTTGGTTTCTTGCCAAACCACGGCTCATTAGGTGTCGTCTCAACGGATTTAGATGGTGCCCTATTTAACGTGAATGCAGTTGTCTCTAAAGCATAACCCCAAAACGATAGTGGTAAATCGGTAAGAGACATCATAGATTGCACCATATCTAATAAAGTACGGTTATGATGTTCGGACACACCGTTACGCTGTGGTGTTCCAGGTGGTGTGAGCTGTGAAACTATTCCACATCGTTTCAAATGAAGACCAAACTCGTAACTCATCTATTCGCCTCCGCGATCAGATCGTAGAAACTTTATTTTCCTATTACGATGATTCTCTACTTCACTATGAAATTATTTGAACTTTTCAACTGTTTCAGACTTGTGCTTCATCAAGTAGATATACCCATATCTGCTCAAATCATGAGTGAAGGTTAGAAAATAACGATACCTGCCGTGAGCCTCAACACTCATTGGTCCACATACATCAGTATGTATGATTTCCAACAAATCTGGTGCTCGCTCCATTGTTCCGGAGAATGGAGTTTTAGTCATCTTGCCAATGAGGCATGGTTTGCAAGCACCAAGTGATTCTAGAAGTCCATCTGCATGGAGTTTCTTCCTGCGCTTTACACCAATATGACCTAAACGGCTGTGTCACAAATAAGTTGCACTATCATAATCAACTTTGCATCTTTTGGCTTCAATATTATGAATATGTGTATCACTATGATCAAGATCCAATAAGAATAGACCACTCTTCAAGGGTGCATGACCATAAAATATATTACTCATAAAAATAGAACAACCATTATTCTCTGATTTAAATGAATAACCGTCTCGCAACAAACAAAATCTAAATATAATGTTCATGCTCAATGCTGGGACCAAATAACAATTATTTAGGTCTAAAACTAATCCCAAAGGTAGATGTAGAGGTAGCGTGCCGACGGCGATCAGATCGAATTTGGAACCATTTCCCACGCGCATCGTCACCTCGTCCTTAGCTAATCTTCGTTTAATCCGTAGCCCCTGTTTCGAGTTACAAATATTAGCAACCGAACCAGTATCAAAAACCAATGTGCTACTACGAGCATTAGTAATGTACACATCAATAACATGTATATCAAATATACCTTTGTTCACCTTGCCATCCTTCTTATCCGCCAAATACTTGGGGCAGTTCCGCTTCCAGTGTCCAGTCCCTTTGCAGTAGAAGCACTCAGTTTCAGGCTTGGCTCCAGACTTGGGTTTCTTCGCGGGAGTAGCAATTGTCTTGATATTCTTCTTGAAGTTCCCCTTCTTTCCCTTGCCCTTTTTCTTGAAACTAGTGGTCTTGTTAACCATCAACACTTGATGCTCCTTTTTGATTTCTATCTCCGCAGCTTTGAGCATAGCGAAGAGCTCGGGAATTGTCTTCTGCATCCCTTGCATATTATAGTTCATTGAAAAGTCTTTCTAGTTTGGTGGCAGTGATTGAAGAACTCTATCAATAACACTATCTTCGTCAACTTTGCAACCAAGTTGAGTCATATGATTGTAGTACCCAGACATTCTGAGCAAGTGTTCACTGATAGAACTGTTCTCCTCCATCTTTCAGCTATAGAACTTATTGGAGACTTCATATCTCTCAATTCGGGCATTTGCTTGAAATATTAACTTCAACTCTTGGAACATCTCATATGCTCCATGACGTTCAAAACGTCGTTGAAGTCCCGATTCTAAGCCGTAAAGCATGGCACACTGAACTATCGAGTAGTCATCAGACCGCGTCTGCCAGACGTTCAAAGTGTCTACATTAGCGGGAGGGGGCTTGTTACCTAGCGGTGCTTCAAGGACATAATTCTTTTGTGCAGCAATGAGGATAATCCTCAAGTTACGGACCCAGTTCGTGTAGTTGCTACCATCATCTGTCAACTTACCTTTCTCTAGGAACGCATTAAAATTCAAGGGAACGGTAGCACGAGCCATTGATCGACAACAACATAGATATGCAAAAAAACTATCAGGACTAAGTTCATGATAAATTAAAGTTCAATTAATCATATTACTAAAGAACTCCCACATAGATAGACATCCCTCTAGTCATCTAAATGATCACGTGATTCAAATCAAATAAACCATGTCCGATCACCACGTGAGATGGAGTAGTTTTCAATGGTGAACATCATATGTTGATCATATCTACTATATGATTCACGCTCGACCTTTCGGTCTCCAGTGTTCCGAGGCCATGTCTGTACAAGCTAGGCTCGTCAAGTTTAACCAGAGTATTCTGCATGTGCAAAACTATCTTACACCCGTTGTATTTGAACGTAGAGCTTATCACACCCGATCATCACGTGGTGTCTCGGCACGACGAACTTTCGCAACGGTGCATACCCAGGAAGAACACTTGTACCTTGAAGTTTTGTAAGGGATCATCTGATAATGCTACCGCCGTACTAAGCAAAATAAGAAGCATAATAAGATAAACATCAATCAAAATATGTGAAATGATATGGCCATCATCATCTTGTGCTTTTGATATCCATCTCCAAAGCATCTTAATGATCTCCATCGTCACCGGTTCACACCATGATCTTCATCGCATCGTCGTGGCCGTCTCACCAACTATTGCTACTACTACTATCGCTAACTCATAGTGATAAAGTAAAACAATAACATGGCCTTCGCAATTCATACAATAAAGAGACAACCATAAGGCTCCCGTCGGTTGACGATAATTTACAAAACATGATCATCTCATACAATAACGTATAACTCATCACGTCTTGACCATATCACATCACAACATGCCCTGCAAAAACAAGTTAGACATCCTCTACTTTGTTGTTGCAAGTTTTACGTGGCTGCTACGAGCTTAGCAAGAACCGTTCTTACCTACGCATACAAAACCACAACAATTTTTCATCAAATACAAAAGGAACGTCCTTCTGGAGAAGATTAGTGAGGGGTCTCGAAGTCTTGGAAAAGTTTTTAATAAATCTTCTATAGAAACCAGCATGGCCGAGAAAACTGCGAATACCTTTGATGTCCCTTGGATAGGGCATCCTCTCAATTTCTTCGATCTTGGCCTTGTCCACCTCAATTCCCCTTTCGGAAATCTTGTAACCAAGAACAATTCCTTCGTTAACCATGAAGTGGCACTTCTCCCAGTTGAGTACCAGATTTGTCTCCTCACATCTCTGCAAAACTTTATTAAGGTTGTGGAGACAATGGTCAAAGGAAGTTCCATAGACGGAGAAATCGTCCATGAAGACTTCCACAATCTCCTCACAGAAACCATGAAAGATAGCAGACATACACCTTTGAAAAGTAGCAGGGGCATTACATAAACCAAAAGGCATACGCATGTAAGCATAAGTACCAAAGGGACAAGTAAAAGTGGTCTTCTCTTGATCAGCAGTGTTAACATGAATTTGAGAGAAGCCAGAATAACCATTGAGGTAACAAAAGTGGGTATTTTTGGATAACCTTTCAAGCATTTGGTCGATGAACGGCAACGGCTAGTGATCCTTCCTGGTTGCCTTGTTTAGCTTCATGTAATCAATACACATTCTATATCCAATAATAATTCTCTGAGGTATTAGTTCATTCTTATCATTAGGAACCACAGTTGTACCTCCTTTCTTAGGAACACAATGTACCGGGCTTACCCACTTACTATCAGCTATAGGGTAGATAATATCTGTGGCTAGAAGCTTGAGAATCTCAGTTCTTACAACATCCATCATCTTCGGGTTCAACCGTCGTTGATGATCAACAGCTGGTTTAGCATCGGGCTCAAGGTTGATAGTATGTTGACAGATAGATGGACTAATCCCCTTAAGGTCATCAAGGGTATAGCCAATTGCACCTCGGTGTTTACGAAGTACTTCCAATAGTCGCTCTTCTTCATATCCTAAAAGGTTAGAGTTGATAATAACAGGATATACTTTCTTTTCATCTAAATAAGCATACTTGAGCGTATCGGGAAGAGGTTTAAGATCGAACACCGGGTCTTCTTTTGGTTTTGATAAAATTCCCAAAGGTTCAACCGGAAGGTTGTGCTTCAGGATAGCAGGTTGTCTCAAGAATATTTCATCTAGTTCATTTCTTTCCTGCATATGCAAATCATTCTCGTGGTCCTCCATATATTGCTGCAAAGGATCATTAGGGGGAATAGCAATAGAAGCAATACTTTCAATAATTTTATCATCACTAGGTAAATCGGTACCACGAGGCTGCTTAGAGAACTTGGAAAAATTAAATTCATATGGCTCACCATTGAATTCAACAGAAACTTTACCTTTCTTGCAATCTATTATAGCTCCACAAGTTCTAAGAAAAGGTCTACCAAAAATAATAGGACAAAAATTGTCCCTCTCTGAACCAAGTACTAGAAAGTCGGTAGGGTATTTGACCTTTCCACATAGGCCTTCAACGTCCCTCACAATTCCGATAGGAGAGATAGTTGCTCTGTTTGCAAGATGAATGGTAACATCAACTCCTTCAAGTTCACAAGGTGAAATCTCACCGATGATCTCTTCATAAAGTGAATAGGGGATAGCACTAGCGCTCGATCCCAAATCGCATGGCCCGTAATAATTGTGATCTCCTATTTTAACAGATACTACTGGAGTACCTGAAATTGGGCCTTTATTCTTGGCTGTGACAAGGTTAGTGGAAACAGCACAAAAGTTTACATTGGAATCCAAAACACATTAGTAACAAGGTCTTTAACCAATGCAACTTGAGGATCGACCTTGTTCTGGTCCTCAGGCTCATCAATTCTTCTCTCACTTTTATTTATTATGCCTGTCACAAGAGAGTGCTCCCTTATCCTTGCGGGAAAAGGAGGCTTTTCATATATAACTGCAGGCAAAATAGGGTCAGCAACATGAATATCAACAGCTAACTCTTTGAAAGGTTCATGATGCTGATCTCTCTTCTTTTTAAAAGAATCAACGTGAGAGGAAAAATCCTTACAGAAATCAATCATTAGATGGGAATCAAGACCAATCTTAGAGCAAAAGGTATTGAAGTAATCAGTTTTCACATAGCTCTCAATATAATCATGCTCATAATTTATAGCGGGTTCAATACCTTTATCGATTTCCCAATCTTCGGTATTCCTTTGGATCCTTTCAATGAGATCCCACCTTTCTTCAACACTCTTCGTCTGAAATACCCCACTAGAGGAGGCATCCAGCATCTCCTTATCCTGACGAGAAAGCCTGGCATAAAAATTTGTAAGTATAATTTCCTTGGGGAGCTCATGAATAGGACATTTGAGCATTAGGGACTTCAATCTCCCCCAAGCTTGAGCAATGCTTTCTCCGTCACGAGACCTAAAGTTATAGATATAGTTCCTGTCTCGATGAATTTCATGAAGAGGATAAAACTTGGTATAAAAGAGAGACATAAGCTCTTGCCAATCAAGCAAGTGTGAGTTATCGAGAAGCTTATACCAATCTGAAGCTTTATCTATAAGCGATTCAGAGAACAATTTCCTCATGACAAACTCCATTGATACACCTGCAAGCTTAAATAATGAACATAGTTGTGACAGATATAGCAAGTGTTCACCGGGATGTCTATCTCCTGCATAACGATTAGCCAAAACATAATCGATAATACCAGCTGGTATTTTATAGGGCACAATTTCAGTAGGGGGAGGAGCAACCACCAAAGATGTGGGGCGTCTTCCCACAAGCAACGATCCAATAGCAAGGTTGTCCATAAGGACAAAGAGCAGCAACAGCAAAATAAAAATATAAAAACTTCCTTACCAGTTAACTTTACCAATAGCGCTACACTCCCCGGCAACGGCGCCAGAAAACGGTACTTGATGACCCACAACCGTAAGGGATCTATTGCAGCGTTTTTGATAAGTAAGAGTGTCGAACCCAACGAGGAGCAGAAGGTATTGATAAGTGATTCTGAGCAAGGAATAACTGCAAGCACTGAAAGATAACTTTTTAGGGGTTTTCTTGATATAAGCAATAGGAAAGTAAAAGCGAGCAAAGTAAAAGGCACTGGAGAGTAACAAGTGGCCCAATCCTTTCTAAGCAATGGAGAGGCCTAGCAACTGAACTTATAAAGGCTAAAGTGTTCTTGAGTACACACGGGAGAGGTAGTCATGTGCTTTCGCCATATTCCGTATCGGTACTTTGTTATGTGTTGATAAGTGCTGAGTGGGTGGATCTATGCTAGTACACTCTCTAGACTAAGATGAGTGCACTCTTATTATTAAACACCTTGCAAGCATCCGCAAATACAAGATAGTATTTAAGGCAAAAGCCTAACCATAGCAGTACGATCGATGATCCATTGTTCCCTTGTGCAAAAGCGTGCGAACTGGGGTTCAGGTTTCTGTCACTCCGGCAACCCACCGTAAGCAATCTTTGTACACAATGTATTCCCCTAGGTCCTTAATAAGGCGAAGTGTTGAGTGTTCGACTCACACAATACCACTAGGAAAATAACAAGACAACTTAAGTATCAAACAACACATATTACTTCAACATCATATGACTACTAACAACAAGACTTTTCCCATGTCCTCAAGAACTAAAGTAACTACTCACGAGACATAAAAGAGACCATGATCAGTGGAGATAAATGGATGATAAACAATCTGGACATAATGATATTTCTCCAACAAAACTCAATAGCATTCACCACAAAGTAGTAATCAACACCGATAGAGTAGAGAGGATAGATAGTACGGATTACAACACAAGTTGCAATGGTGAGATGAGATTGGATGAAGATGGAGATGGTGCTGATGTTGGGGATGATGTTGATGATGATCTCGATGATGCCCGTAACGATGGTGATGACGATGGCGATGATCTCCCCTTCCGGGAGGTGATCTCCCCGGCGGAATCTGCCCGCCGGAGATGGCTTTTTCTTCTCTGTAGGTTTCCGCCACGGAGCGGCGGCGGAACTCCGTCAAAACTCTCTTTTTTAGGGTTTTTGGATGACGAGGAGTATATAGGCAAAAGGGGGCAGCCGGAAGTGGGCCAGGGGCTCCAGGCGCCCCCCCCCCGGCGCGGGCATGGTGGGGGCCGCGCCAGGTGGCCGCCTGGGCGCCCTGTGGCCCCCCTCTGGTTGCTCTTTTGCGTGCCTTCGTGATCCGTCTGGAAAATACCCTCCGTCGATTTTCAGGTAATTTGGATGTATTCTTCTTCAGCAACTCAGCGTCCACTTTTTACCGCTGAATCCTGCGTCTGCTGCTTCGGCACCGGAAAGTTGCAAACTGTGTAAAATAGGCCAAAACAACATAAGAACATCATCGTAATGTGAAATATATCAATGAATAAGGATGAATTACGATATAAAATAGTGATGCATTTTGGACGTATCACTCGTCATGTCCCCGGTCTCATCCGGGACTCCGAACTCCTTCGGTACATCAAAACTCATAAACTCATAATACCGATCGTCATCAAACGTTAAGCGTGCGGACCCTACGGGTTCGAGAACTATGTAGACATGACCGAGACTCATCTCCGGTCAATAACCAATAGCGGAACCTGGATGCTCATATTGTCTCCTACATATTCAACAAAGATTTTTATCGGTCAAACTGCATAACAACATACGTTGTTCCTTTTGTCATTGGTATGTTACTTGCCCGAGATTCAATCGTCGGTATCTCTATACCTAGTTCAATCTCGTTACCGGCAAGTCTCTTTACTCGTTCCGTAATACATCATCTCGTGACTAACTCATTAGTCTTTTGCTTGCAAGGCTTATTATGATGTGCATTACCGAGAGGGCCCAGAGATACCTCTCCGACACTCGGAGTGACAAATCCTAGTCTTGATCTATGCCAACACCACGAACACTTTCGGAGATACATGTAGAGCATCTTTATGATCACCTAGTTACGTTGTGACGTTTGATAGCACACAAGGTGTTCCTACGGTATTCGGGAGTTGCATAATCTCATAGTCATAGGAACATGTATAAGTCATGAAGAAAGGAATAGCAGTAAAACTAAACGATCATAGTGCTAAGCTAACGGATGGGTCTTGTCCATCACATCATTCTCCTAATGATGTGATCCCGTTGATCAAATGACAACTCATGTCTATGGTTAGTAAACATAACCATGTTTGATCAATGAGCTAGTCTAGTAGAGGCATACTAGGGACACTCTGTTTTGTCTATGTATTCACACATGTACTAAGTTTCCGGTTAATACAATTCTAGCATGAATAATAAACATTTATCATGATATAAGGAAATATAAATAACAACTTTCTTATTGCCTCGAGGGCATATTTCCTTCAGTCTCCCACTTGCACTAGAGTCAATAATCTAGCTCACATCGCCATGTGATTTAATACCGATAGTTCACATCGTTATGTGAATAACACCCATAGTTCACGTCACCATGTGACCAACACCCAAAGGGTTTACTAGAGTCAATAATCTAGTTCACATCGCTATGTGATTAATACCCAAGAGTAATAAGGTGTGATCATGTTTTGCTTGTGAGAGAAGTTTAGTCAACGGGTCTGTCACATTCAGATCCGTATGTATTTCGCAAATTTCTATGTCTACAATGCTCTGCATAGAGCTTTTCTAGCTAATTGCTCCCACTTTCAATACGCATCCAGATTGATACTTAGAGTCATCTGGATTTAGTGTCAAAGCTTGCATCGGCGTAACCCTTTACGACGAACTCTTTATCACCTCCATAATCGAGAAACATTTCCTTAGTTATCCACTTACTAAGTATAATTTTGACCGCTGTACAGTGATCTACTCCTGGATCACTATTGTACCCCCTTGACAAACTCATGGCAAGGTACACAACATGTTTGGTACACAGCATGGCATACTTTATAGAACCTATGGCTGAGGCATAGGGAATGACTTTCATTCTCTCTATATTTTTCTGCCGTGGTCTGGCTTTGAGTCTTACTCAACTTCACACCTTACAAGTCAGGCAAGAACTCCTTCTTTGACTAATCTATTTTGAACTACTTCAAAATCTTATCAAGGTATGTACTCATCGAAAGTCTTAACGTCTTGATCTATCTCTATAGATCTTGATGCCCAATATGTAAGCAGCTTCACCAAGGTCTTTCTTTGAAAAACTCCTTTCAAACACTCCTTTATGCTTTCCAGAAAATTCTACATCATTTCCGATCGACAATATGTCATTCACAAATACTTATCAGAAAGGTTGTAGTGCTCCCACTCACTTCTTGTAAATACAGGCTTCACCGCAAGTCTGTATAAATCTATATGCTTTGATCAACTTATCAAAGCGTATATTCCAACTCCGAGATGCTTGCACCAGTCCATAGATGGATCGCTGGAGCTTGCACATTTTGTTAGCACCTTTAGGATTGACAAAACCTTCTGGTTGCATCATATACAAGTCTTCTTTAATTAATCCATTAAAGAATGCAGTTTTGTTATCCATCTGCCAGATTTCATAAAATGCGGCAATTGCTAAATGATTCGGACAGACTTAAGCATCGCTATGGGTGAGAAAGCCTCATCGTAGTCAACTCCTTGAACTTGTTGAAAAACTTTCGCAACAAGTCGAGCTTTGTAAACAGTAACATTAGCGTCAGCGTCAGTCTTCCTCTTGAAGATCCATTTATTTTCGATGGCTTGCCGATCATCGGGCAAGTCAACCAAAGTCCACACTTTGTTCTCATACATGGATCCCATCTCAGATTTCATGGCCTCAAGCCATTTTGCGGAATCTGGGCTCATCATCGCTTCCTCATAGTTCGTAGGTTCATCATGGTCCAGTAACATGACTTCCAGAACCGGGTTGCCGTACCACTCTGATGCGGAACGAACTCTGGTTGATCTACGAAGTTCAGCAGAAACTTGATCTGAAGTTTCATGATCATCATCATTAGCTTCCTCACTAATTGGTGTAGGAATCACTGGAACTAGTTTCTATGATGTTCCACTTTCCAATTCAGGAGAAGGTACAATTACCTCATCAAGTTCTACTTTCCTCCCACTCACTTCTTTCGAGAGAAACTCCTTCTCTAGAAAGGATCCACTCTTAGCAACAAAGACCTTGCCTTCGGATCTGTGATAGAAGGTGTACCCAACAGTTTCTTTTGGGTATCCTATGAAGATTTACTTCTCCGATTTGGGTTCGAGCTTATCATGTTGAAACTTTTTCACGTAAGCATCGCAGTCCCAAACTTAAAGAAATGTCAGCTTAGGTTTCTCGTCAAACCATAGTTCATACGGTGTCATCTCCACGGATTTAGATGGTGCCCTATTTAACGTGAATGTAGCTGTCTCTAATGCATAACCCCAAAAGCGATAGTGGTAGATCGGTAAGAGACATCACAATCGCTCCATATCTAATAAAGTACGGTTATGACGTTCTGACACACCATTACACTATGGTGTTCCAGGTGGCGTGAGTAGTGAAACTATTTCACATTGTTTTTACTGAAGGCCAAACTCGCTAACTCAAATATTTTACCTCTACGATCATATCGTAGAAACTCTTATTTTCTTGTTACGATGATTATCCACTTCACTCTGAAATTCTTTGAACTTTTCAAATGTTTCAGACTTGTGCTTCATTAAGTAGATATACCCATATCTGCTCAAATCATCAGTAAAGGTCAGAAAATAACGATACCCGCCGCGAGCTTCAACACTCATTGGTCCACATACATCCGTATGTATGATCTCCAACAAATCTGTTGCTCGCTCCATTGTTCCGGAGAACGGAGTTTTAGTCATCTTGCCCATGAGGCATGGTTCGCAAGCACCAAGTGATTCATAATCAAGTGATTCCAAAAGTCCATCACTATGGAGTTTCTTCATGCGCTTTACACCATTATGACCTAAACGGTAGTGCCACAAATAAGTTGCACTATCATTATTAACCTTGCATCTTTTGGCTTCAATATTATGAATATGTGTATCACCACGATCGAGATCCAACAAACTATTTTCATTGGGTGTATGACCATCGAAGGTTTTATTCATGTAAACAGAATAACAATTATTCTATGACTTTAAATGAATAACTGTATTGCAACAAATATGATCAAATCATATTCATGCTCAACGCAAATGCCAAATAACATTTATTTAGGTTTTACACTAATCCCGAAAGTATAGGGAGTGTGCGATGATGATCGTATCAATCTTGGAACCACTTCCAACACACATCGTCACTTCACCTTTAACTAGTCTCTGTTCATTCTGCAATTCTCGTATCGAGTTACTAATTTTAGCAACTGAACCGGTATCAAATACCCAGGGGTTGCTATGAACACTAGTAAAGTACACATCAATAATCTGTATATCAAAATATACCTTTTTCACTTTGCCATCCTTCTTATCCGCCAAGTATCTAGGGTAGTTCCACTTCCAGTGACCATTTCCTTTGCAGTAGAAGCACTTAGTTTCAGGCTTGAGTTTTAGCTTTGGGTTTCTTCACGGGAGTGACAACTTGCTTGTCATTATTCTTGAAGTTCCCCTTCTATCCCTTTGCCCTTTACTTGAAACAAGTGGTCTTGTTAACCATCAACACTTGATGCTTTTTCATGATTTCTACCTTCGCCGACTTCAGCATCGCGAAGAGCTCGGGATTTCCTTTTGTCATCCCTTGCATATTATAGTTCATCACAAAGTTCTACTAACTTGGTGATAGTGACTAGAGAACTTTGTCAATTATTATCTTATCTGGAAGATTAACTCCCACTTGATTCAAGTAATTGTAGTACCCAGACAATCTAAGCACATGCTCACTAGTTGAGCTATTCTCCTCCATCTTGTAGGCAAAGTATTGTCAGAAGTCTTATACCTCTCGACACGGGCATGAGTATGAAATACTAATTTCAACTCTTGGAACATCTTATATGCTCCGTGGCGTTCAAAAAGTTTTTGAAGTCCCGGTTCTAAGCCGTAAAGCATGGTGCACTTAAACTATCAAGTAGTCATCATACCGAGCTTTTGTAAAAACGTTCATAACATCTACATCTGCTCCTGCAATAGGTCTGTCACCTAGCGGTGCATCAAGGACATAATTCTCTGTGCAGCAATGAGGATAATCCTCAGATCACGGAACAATTCCGCATCATTGCTACTAACATCTTTCAACTTAGTTTTCTCTAGGAACATATAAAAAATAAACGGGGAGCAACATCGTGAGCTATTGATCTACAACATAGATATGCTAATACTACGAGGACTAAGTTCATGATAAATTAAAGTTCAATTTAATCATATTACTTAAGAACTCCCACTTAGATAGACATCCCTCTAGTCATCTAAATGATCACGTGATCCAAATCAACTAAACCATGTCCGATCATCACGTGAGATGGAGTAGTTTCAATGGTGAACATCTTATGTTGATCATATCTACTATATGATTCATGCTCGACCTTTCGGTCTCCAGTGTTCCGAGGTCATATCTGCATATGCTAGGCTCGTCAATTTTATCCCGAGTATTCTGCGTGTGCAAAACTGGCTTACACCCGTTGTATTTGAACGTAGAGCTTATCACACCCGATCATCACGTGGTGTCTCGGCACGACGAACTTTCGCAACGGTGCGTACTCAGGGAGAACACTTATACCTTGAAATTTAGTAAGGGATCATCTTATAATGCTACCGTCGAACTAAGAAAAATAAGAAGCATAATAAGATAAACATCACATGCAATCAAAATATGTGACATGATATGGCCATCATCATCTTGTGCTTTTGATCTCCATCTCCAAAGCACCGTCATGATCACCTTCGTCACCGGCGCGACACCTTGATCTCCATCGTAGCATCGTTGTCGTCTCGCCAACTATTGCTTCTACGACTATCACTACCACTTAGTGATAAAGTAAAGCAATTACATGGCGATTGCATTTCATACAATAAAGCGACAACCATACGGCTCCTGCCAGTTGCCGATAACTTTACAAAACATGATCATCTCATACAAAACCGTATATCTCATCATGTCTTGACCATATCACATCACAACATGCCCTGTAAAAACAAGTTAGACGTCCTCTACTTTGTTGTTGCAAGTTTTACGTGGCTGCTATGGGCTTAGCAAGAACCGTTCTTACCTACGCATACAAAACCAAAACGATGTTTCATCAAGTATGTGCTGTTTTAACCTTCACAAGGACCGGGCTTAGCCACACTTGATTCAGCTAAAGTGAGAGAGACAGACACCCGCCATTCACCTTTAAGCAACGAGTGCTCATAACGGTGAAATCAGTCTCGCGTAAGCGTACGCGTAATGTCGGTCCGGGCCGCTTCATCTCACAATACCGCCGAAGCAAAGTATGACATGCTGGTAAGCAGTATGACTAGTATCGCCCACAACTCATTGTGTTCAACTCGTGCATATCATCTACGCATAGACCTGGCTCATGATGACACTGTTGGGAAACGTAGTATTTTCAAAATTTTCCTACGATCACGCAAGATCTATCTACTAGATGCATAGCAATGAGGGGGAGAGTGTGTCTACGTACCCTCGTAGACCGGGAGCGGAAGCGTCAAGTGACGCCGTTGATGTAGTCGAACTTCTTCGCGATCCAACCGATCAAGCACCGAACGTACGGCACCTCCGCGTTCAGCACACGTTCAGCTTGATGACGTCTCACGAGCTCTTGATCCAGTTGAGCTTCACAGGAGAGTTTCGCCAGCACGACGGCGTGGTGACAGATATGATGTATCTACCGGCGCAGGGCTTCGCCTAAGCACTGCAACGGTATGACCGAGGTGTGTTTCTGTGGAGAGGGGCACCGCACACGACTAAAACAATTCAACTTGTGTGTCCTTGGGTGCCCCCCTGCCCCCGTATATAAAGGAGCAAGGGAGAGGCCGGCCCTAGAGGGGGCGCGCCAAGTGTGGGGAGTCCTACTAGGACTCCCAAGTCCTAGTAGGATTCCCCTTTCCTTTCCGGAGTAGGAGAGAAGGAAAGAGGTGGAGAGGGAGAAGGAAAAGGGGGCTGCACCCCTTGTCCAATTCGGACCAGAGGGGGCGCGCCTCCTTCCTTTTGGCCTTTCTCCTCTATTCCCGTATGGCCCAATAAGGCCCATATACTCCGAAAAATACCCGAATCATTCGGAACCTTTCCGATGTCCGAATATAGTAGTCCAATATATCGATCTTTACGTCTCGACCATTTCGAGACTCCTCGTCATGTCCCCGGTCTCATCCGGGACTCCGAACTCCTTCGGTACATCAAAACTCATAAACTCATTATATCGATCGTCATCAAACGTTAAGCGAGCGGACCCTACGGGTTCGAGAACTATGTAGACATGACCGAGACTCATCTCCGGTCAATAATCAATAGCGGAACCTGGATGCTCATATTGGCTCCTACATATTCTACCAAGATCTTTATCGGTCAAACCGCATAACAACATACGTTGTTCCTTTTGTCATTGGTATGTTACTTGCCCGAGATTCGATCGTCGGTATCTCTATACCTAGTTCAATCTCGTTACCGGCAAGTCTCTTTACTCGTTCCGTAATACATTATCTCGTGACTAACTCATTAGTCGTTTGCTTGCAAGGCTTATTATGGTGTGCATTACCGAGAGGGCCCAGAGATACCTCTCCGACACCCGGAGTGACAAATCCTAGTCTTGATCTATGCCAACACCACGAACACTTTCGGAGACACCTGTAGAGCATCTTTATGATCACCCAGTTACGTTGTGACGTTTGATAGCACACAAGGTGTTCCTACAGTATTCGAGAGTTGCATAATCTCATAGTCATAGGAACATGTATAAGTCATGAAGAAAGCAATAGCAGTAAAACTAAACGATCATAGTGCTAAGCTAACGGATGGGTCTTGTCCATCACATCATTCTCCTAATGATGTGATCCCGTTGATCAAATGACAACTCATGTCTATGGTTAGGAAACATAAACATCTTTGATCAATGAGCTAGTCTAGTAGAGGCATACTAGGGACACTCTGTTTTGTCTATGTATTCACACATGTACTAAGTTTTCGGTTAATACAATTCTAGCATGAATAATAAACATTTATCATGATATAAGGAAATATAAATAACAACTTTATTATTGCCTCTAGGGCATATTTCCTTCAGGCTGCTGTGGAGAAGGACGGAGCCTGGGGGGAGGAAGAAGAGGAGGCCCAAGCCACTGCTGCTCTGCTGATTCTTTTTCTTTTTCATTTATCTTCAGACAGAAAAGAAAAGAAAAGCGTTAGGAGAAAAAGAACTAACATTTATGCCCTATTTAATAAAATTGGCTTGGACATTTTTAGAGGCAGAAAAATAAAAGGAGTTTGAATATGCTTCAAACTCTTGTCATTTTTGAACCCAACCAAATCAATTCCAAATAGGGTGATATTTGACAGAGAGGGTGTAGACATGGTGCAATGTTTTTAGGAAAAGAAAGAACATTGAAGGACTTGGCTAGATGGCTGCAAAATTAATTACAGAAAGGAAAGAAAAGAAGAGGAGGAAGAAGAAGAAGGTGTTCTAGGGTTTAGCAAGCCAAGGCTAGAACCACACTCATATACATCACCAGGTGCCTCACATACACACATCAACAAGAAGTAAACTAAGATGCCATGATGATGAAAGCAATGCATGGATGCAAAATAAAATAAATGACATGGCAATGCAAAAATAAAATGAGCTCAAATGACAAGAACCCCCAAGGATAAGGACAAGGATCAAAATGAGAATGCTTTATTGCCATTATGGAAAGTATCACATATGGGGTGTTACAAACTCTCCTACACTACAAAAAGATCTTGTCCCGAGATCTAGGACTAGAAGAAGGAAGGATACTCGGAACGAAGGTGATCTTCTTGTTCCCACGTAGTTTCTCGGTCGGTATGTGTCGGTGTACTAGAGTAGGGGTACCCTAGTATCCCGAACTTGTGCACGGGCAGTCGCAGCATCCCGCGGCAAGGCTTGCCGGGTGACCGCCAAGGTCCTCTGTGGTTCCTTTGGAGCCATTCAAGAACAAAGTATTCAAGCCAAGGAGACAAGGCCCCGGCAAAAGGAGCTTGCCGGGAAGGCCAACCAAGGCATCTCAAGGAACTTGCCGCGACGCGCCACGCGTCCCGGCAAGGCCCGGTGAGCGGCAAGCTCCCGGACGCGACAAGACAACGACCGCGGCAAGGCGCTTGCCGTGGCAAGCTACCACTCTGTACCCGCGCTCCAGCACTTCCACCAACGTGTCGCTCTGGGACCCTTCCAGGCGTACATGGCGGGAGGCTGTGCAGCCAGTGGTGCGCGGTGGCAAGCGGTGCTGACAAGATTGCTATCGTGGCGAGTGGTGGCGTCCCTGACGGTCCCTTTTGCACTATTTGGGCGACGCAGACGGGCATTCAATGCATTTGTTCCCTACCGTCAGAGTTAGGTATGATACACTGTAACAGGTAGTTGTACCAACCGCAACACCTTTCCATTTATACCCTTGTCTACGTTGCCACCTGTGGGTGACCCCTTGAGCATATAAAAGGAGGCCCATGCGCAACGTAGAGAGGGGAGGACGAGGAGAACACTCACGCTCGGTCTCGTTAGCTGCTGGTGTGTACTGTAGCACTCAGCGCTCCTGAGCAAGAACTCAATACAAACCACAAAGCAGGAGTAGGGTTTTACGCATCCGTGCGGCCCGAACCTGGGTAAACTGCTCGTCTGTTTCACCTCGATCCGCTCTTCGTGCGATCTCCGCCCCCGCCGAACCGAAAGGGGCTCGGTCCGCCGGTCCCGTAGGTGCTCGTGGATCCGTTTCCCCGACATCTTTGGCGCGCCAGGTGGTTGCACTGACAAAAAAGGAATAAGTTCGGAGAAAAGCATATGAGATACAAGACAAAACAACAAGAATTGAAGAACTACAAGTACAACAAAGAATCTTACTCTTCTTCTTCCTCGTCGGAGCTGAGCATGGAGAAGTCGAGGTCCGACTCACCTCCGGCGCGAGGAGGCGGAGGAGTAGGTTCCCTTGGCCGCTTGGCGGGAGCAGTGGCGGTGGTCCGAGACGACCCCGCTCCGGTTGCCGCCGCGTCGTGAGAAGCAGCAGGAGCAGAAGCGGTGGTCCGGGTGGACCCCGCCCCAGTTGCCGCAGTAGCGTGAGGTGCTCCCGCGGCAACAGTGCTTGCCGCGGTGGAGAGTGTCGCGTAGCGCGGCGGCTGTCGACTCGCCTGCCACTCCGCTACGTCCCCGGCTTTGCGCAGACGCCTCCTTGGTGGAGCTGGGGGCTCTGCTTGCGATGAGCTGTCTGAAGATGAGGAGGAAGTGGAGTTGATCTCCAACGAACCGCTCGTATCCTCGGCGGGCTCGCTCGACTCGACTTCATGTCCAGAAAGCTCTTCCAGTAGGTTCCCTTGGCCGCTTGGCGGGAGTAGTGGCGGTGGTACGAGACGGGTGACCGGCAAGCCTTGCCGCGGGATGCTGCGACTGCCCGTGCACAAGTTCGGGATACTAGGGTACCCCTACTCTAGTACACCGACAGGAGCCCCCGGGCCTGGGCCATACACGGTGCCGAGCGCTGTTGGGCCAGGCCCAAAACAGGGCACGGGCACGCGCGGCCTGGGTTACGCCGTATCTTTCTCCGTATCCACCGCGCCCTCCCCGAACGACGCGCGTTGAATGCGGCGTGGTGGGAGAGATCGTGGGTGGTCTCTTTATTCGGAAAGACGGAACGTCCGCCCCCTCCCTCCTTATAAGCAGGGGAAACAGGGGTAGTTCGCCCACTCGCCAGTTGCTATTCCAATCTCGGAAACCTCCGCCGCTCCCCGTTCTTCCCAAAGCTGAAAGAGAGCAGCGCCCTGCCCCCCCATCGCCACCAGCACCACCAACGCCGTCAGCCTCTCCCACCACTTCCGCCATGACTCCGAAAGCCGACAAGGGGAAGGTTGTGAAGTCGACCGAGGCGCAGCGGCTCGCGGCGCTGCGAAAGGGACGGGCAATCTTCCCCCCCAAGCTCGCCGCGAGGGAGCTGAGGGAGTATTACTACCTCTTCTGGTCAACGGAGACGCGGGCGCATCCGCGCACGAAGGTACTTCCAGTCGTCGCTTCGGAAATGGCTCCGAATGGATATCCCTTCTTTGCCTTGTTCTTCTACTGCGGGCTCTGCCCGCCTTTCTCTGAGTTTTTCTGCGATATTATGAACACCTACGAGTTCCGCCTCCTTGACTTCACCCCCAATGCTGTTCTGACCATGGCAGTTTTCGCACATCTCTGCGAAAACTTTGTCGGAGTCTATCCAAATGTAGCCCTTTTTCGCCACTTCTTTATGCCTCGAGTTGAGAGAGGAGAGCCTTTATCCGGCGGAATTGCCTGGATCTCGAGAGCCGGCAAGAAAGAAGCTTATCTGGAGGAAGAGTTCCTCGACAAGTGGGAGGAATGGAGAGCAGAGTGGTGCTGGATTGTCGAGGAGGACCCGCAGCCATTTACCGCTCGGCGCCAAACCCCAATAGCGCGCGGCAGCGATTGGAGCAGCGTGGCCCCGGAAGACGATAGGCTGAAGATTGCCGTCACCCGGATCCATCGCCTTAGGCTTGCCGGGCTCACTGTAGGTGCGGTTGGCGCAGATTTTCTTCGCCGCCGCATCGCCCCTCTGCAGGAGAGGAGGAGACCCGCCTGGGACTTCAAGAATGCGGCGGACATCATGAGGCTGCGCCCGGGCCTCAACTTCAACTTCACTGTTTTGGAACTTGACGCAATGCTCCGGGAGCTGTTCAAGTACGACCCCCAACATTCCGAAGTGTTCAGGTTGCCGAAGGACGTCGTTCCGCTGTGCAACAACTCCTCGCTCGACCACATCCGTGCAATGATGCCGCTGTGCGACTCGCATGGAATTGTCCCAACATGGCAAGAGCCTGCAGACGACGTCGTGCAGGAGTTCTTTGACGGCATGGTAGAAGTGCCGGTCCGCTCCGTCTCGACATTAGCCAGGCACGAGCCGATGGTGACAAGACCAGTGGGGGTGCAACCACCGTGCCCTCTCCGCCCCGAAGACCAAGATCGCCGACTCGCCGGATCCACCTCGACAGCGACTCCACCGCGTCATCAGATCCACGAGCTCGTCGCGATCAGCGCCAAGTTCTTCACGAACGACAGCAAGAAGACGCTCGTACTCGCATCGAGCGCCGAAGAGAGGCGCGGCGTCAATCAGACCAGCGCGCTGGACCCTCTGCCGACATGCATGCGCCAGGGGAACCAGGCGACTTGTCGTACGCGGTAGGTTGCCCTGCGTTTACTCGTGAGCTGCGGCAACTCCAGTGGCCCAGCATGAAGAATTTCAAGCCAGACGTACCAGAGAAGTACGACGGCAAGTCGCATCCGTCGGAGTTCCTCAGCATCTACACCATCGCGGTGCAAGCTGCCGGGGGGCGGGACGACAAGATCCTTGCCAACTACTTCCCGCTGGTGCTCAAGCCTAACGTTAGGTCCTGGCTCATGCACTTGCCGGACAACTCCATATCCTCCTGGGCAGACCTATGCCATCAGTTTGTCGGCGCCTTTACAGGCGGCCACAAACCTCATGGCCAAGAGAGTGACCTTCATCTGCTCGCCCAGAAGGAAGGAGAGCCCCTGCGCAAG
This sequence comes from Secale cereale, assembly GCA_902687465.1. Taxonomy (NCBI): domain Eukaryota; kingdom Viridiplantae; phylum Streptophyta; class Magnoliopsida; order Poales; family Poaceae; genus Secale; species Secale cereale. The sequence goes on from LR738710.1 coordinate 658,070,356, forward strand.
TACATTCAGAGATTCAGCCGTGTACAGCACAACATCCCAGATGTCCACCCTGCCGCGGTCATCAGCGCGTTCCATCAGAACATGCGTAACCGCAGGATGCGGGAGGAGATGGCGATGTGCAAGATCAGAGACGTCAGTGAGCTGTATGCCCTAGCCGACAAGTGTGCACGCGCTGAGGAAGGGAGGAAACTCCCCGGAGAGAATACAGGAGCAGGAGGATCTGACAGCGAGGATGCTGCCCCGGCAAAGAAAAACCGGTGGCGGAACAACAGGAAGAAGGAAGGCAAAGATGTGCTAGTCATTGAGCAGTCCGGCAACGAAGGTGGCGCCAAGAAAGCCAAAGTTGGTAGCCCCGGCAAGGAGATTGCCGCATGCACCAACTGCCAGGCTGTGGCGGTCGCCGACAAGCAGGACAGCACCGACAAGCAGTACTGCAAGATCCACCGCACCAAGGGGCATGACCTCCAGAGCTGCAAGAAGGTCGAGCAGCTTGTCGAGCAGCAAAGGGCTGAATACGAGCGACGCGACAAAGAGAAAGCCCAAGGAGGTGCTGGAGGATCCGGCAAGAAGCGCACCGGCCGGGGAGGACGCCGCGGCAAGGCCAAGAAGCGGCAAGGAGACAGACCTCCCCGCGGCCGCGACAAGGATGAAGATGACGACGACGATGAAGACATGGATGATGTTGAGACAGTGAGTAGGAGTTCCAGAAAGCCACAGAGGTTTTGTGCGTTGACGGCGGTGCTTCTCTGCATACTTCACACCGCCAACTCAAGCAGTGGGTGCGGGAAGTCAATGCGACAGAACCACCTGTCGAGTCACGCAAACTTCTGAAATGGTCCAGCACGCCTATCATCTTTGATATTGAGGACCACCCTGATCGCACAACTGCGGTCGGGTGCTTGCCGATGTTGGTTTCACCAACTATCCGCAACCTCAAGGTCACTAAGATGCGAGTTGACGGTGGGGCCGGCTTGAACCTGATCTCCTTCGCTGTACTCCAGAAACTCCAGATCCCTGACAGCGAGCTTGAAGAGACCGGCACATTCCAAGGAATCAACCCGGGAAGGAGCAAGCCGAAGGGGAAGATCACGTTGCCGGTGACATTTGGCAGCGAGTTGAACTTTAGGACTGAGAGGGTCACTTTTGACGTTGCCGATTTTCCATTGCCTTACAATGGGATACTCGGCCGTCCAGCACTCGCCAAGTTCATGGCAGCCTCTCACTACACATACAACATGCTGAAGATGCCAGGCCCAATAAGTGTCATCTCTGTCCTTGGCGACAAGAAGGATGCTCTTATCTGCGCCGACAAGATTTACCAGGAAGCGGCAGCTGCAATAGATCGCAAGTCACCTGCCGTTGAAGCTCCCGGGGGGAAGAAGAAGACCAAGTCTGGCAAGAGTTCTGATGCCCACTCCGGCAGGCGCACCTCTTCGGAGTGCTGCGTTACCGTCGAGGACGCACCATCGAGCTCCACCGGCAAGTGTAAGAAGATAATGGCAGCTCCGCCAAAGACCAAGAAGGTGTCCGCCAAGGAGGACGGCACTGGTGGTACCTTCACCATCAGTGCCACTCTTGACCCTAAATAGGAAAGCGCGCTCATTGCTTTCCTGCGGGCGAACGTCAACGTGTTTGCGTGGCAACCGTCTGACATCCTCGGTGTTCCCAGAAAAGTAATTGAGCACCATCTTGACGTTTGTCCTCATGCGCGGCCCGTCAAACAGAAGGTCGGGAAGCAAGCAGTGGAGCGCCAAGAATTCATCGCAGAAGAGATCAAGAAGTTGGAAGCAGCAGGCCTTGTCAGAGGAGTGCTCCATCCTACGTGGTTGGCCAATCCTGTAGTCGTGCGCAAGGCAAACGGGAAATGGAGGCTTTGCATCTACTTTACCGATGTTAATAAAGCTTGTCCCAAAGACCCATTTCCCTTGCCGCGCATTGACCAGATTGTTGACTCCACGGCCGGATGTGACTTGCTTTCATTTCTTGACGCATACTCGGGATACCATCAGATCTTCATGGGAGAAGAGGATGAGGAGAAGACCGCATTCATCACTCCATGTGGCACGTACTGTTTCATACGGATGCCTTTTGGTTTAAAGAATGCTGGTTCAACATTTGCAAGGGTAGTCCATGCCGCTTTTGAGCCACAAATACACAGAAATGTGGAAGCCTACATGGATGACATAGTGGTCAGGAGCAAGGACAAGGCAACTCTGATTCAAGATTTAAACGAAACCTTCGCAAATCTGCGCAAGATCAGCCTCAAGCTCAACCCCGAGAAGTGTGTGTTTGGAGTCCCTTCTGGCAAGCTTCTCGGGTTCTTCGTGTCTCAACGGGGAATTGAAGCCAATCCCGACAAGATCAAGGCCATTGAGCAGATTGAAGCACCAAAGCGCGTCAAGGATGTACGAAAACTTGCCGGTTGCGTGGCTGCTCTCAGCAGTTTTATCTCTAAGTCTGCTGAGCGCGCCCTGCCGTTTTTCAAAATATTGAAAAAGGCAGGTCCAATGAAATGTACTCCGGAAGCGGAGGCTGCGCTGCAAGACTTGAAGAGATACCTGTCCTCCACTCCAATACTTGTCGCACCTAAGCCACAAGAAAAGTTGCTGTTGTATATAGCGGCAACCAATCAAGTGGTTAGTGTTGCGTTAGTAGCGGAGAGGGAGGCAGATGATGAGCCAGCAACCATGGCAGACGCATCCAGGGACAAGCAGGTGGCTTCCCTGACAAGCTCTGGTCCCGACGAAGATGGATCTGCGCAGGCGCGCGAGGACATACAGAAGAGAATGGTGCAGCGCCCAGTTTACTTTGTCAGATCCCTTCTGCAGGGGGCTAGGTCAAGGTTCTCTGGTGTGCAGAAATTGCTTTTCGGCCTTCTCATGGCCTCGAGAAAGCTGCGCCATTACTTCCAAGCACATGAGATCACAGTTGTCACTCATTTTCCGCTGAAGAGGATACTGCAGAATCCAGAAGCAACAGGCAGGATTGTTGAGTGGGCACTGGAACTGTCAAGATTTGGCCTCAAGTTTGAGAGCACTTCAACTATCCAAAGCAGAGCATTGGCAGAATTCATAGCAGAGTGGACGCCAACACCAGATGAAGAAATTCCAGAAACGAGCATCCCCGTCAAGGAAGCAAGCAAAGAGTGGCTGATGTACTTTGATGGTGCCTTCTCGCTGCAAGGCGCCGGTGCTGGCGTGCTGCTTGTCGCACCCACCGAAGAGCACCTCAAGTACGTAGTCCAGATGCACTTTCCCAAGGAGCAAGCAACAAACAATACCGCAGAGTATGAAGGTTTGCTTGCCGGTCTCAGGATCGCGGCAGACCTTGGGATCAAGAAGCTCATTGTCAGGGGTGACTCGCAGCTTGTCGTCCGCCAAGTGAACAAGAGTTATCAGAGTCCGTTGATGGAAGCCTACATTGATGAAGTGAGAAAGCTAGAAGAGCACTTTGACGGCCTACAGATGGAGCATGTTCCAAGAGCTCAGAACGACATTGCCGATGGCCTGTCAAAGTGCGCCGCACTTAAGTTACCTGTGGAACCAGGGATCTTTGTGCTTAGGCTGACTCAACCGTCGGTAACGCCATCAACTGGACAGAGTAAGAAGAGGAAGTTGATTTCTGGTGACTATTTTCCGGCAGAGCTTCCCGAAGCCGCCGCCAAGAAGGTCCCCAAGATCAACACCAAGAGTGCTGAGGAGCAGTCTGCTCCGGCAAGCCCCAGGGTTTGTTCCGTTGAAGCAGAGGCTCCCGACAAGTTTTGCTCCGGCAAGCTTGCCGGGGAACATCAAGCTCCGGCTGAGCCGGAGGTTCTCGCCGTAGAAGCGGACGTTCCCGCAGCAGCAGATGTGCCTTTAGTCCTTGCTGTCGAGCCACAAGCTCCAGCATGGGCACAGCAGATTGTCCGTTTCCTTCAGACAGGAGAACTTCCCGAAGAGCAAGAAGAAGCGGAAAGAGTAGCCCGGCAGTCAAGTATGTACCAGTTTGTCGACAACACACTGTACAGAAGAAGACTCAACGGTTTGAAATTGAAGTGTATTCACCGGGAAGGCGGACAAAAGCTGTTGGCAGAGATACATGGAGGCATATGTGGTCACCACATTGGCGCAAGAGCACTTGCCGGCAAAGCATTCAGGCAAGGTTTCTTTTGGCCGACAGCCCTCCAGGATGCAACTGCACAAGTAACCAAGTGTGAAGCATGCCAGTTCCATTCCAAGCAGATACACCAGCCAGCTCAAGCTCTCCAGACGATCCCTTTATCCTGACCATTTTCGGTCTGGGGGCTCGACATCCTCGGCCCCTTTCCCCGAGCAGTCGGGGGCTTTGAGTACTTGTACGTTGCAATCGACAAGTTCACAAAGTGGCCGGAAGTGGAAGCAGTGAGGAAGGTGACAGCACAGTCAGCAGACAAGTTCTTCAGGTCGATTGTTTGCCGCTTCGGGATCCCTAACAGGATCATCACCGACAAGGGTACGCAATTCACGAGCCGCACCTTCATGCAGTACGTCCAAGATCTTGGCGCCAAGGTCTGCTTCGCTTCTGTTGCTCACCCGAGAAGCAACGGTCAAGCGGAGAGGGCAAATGCTGAAGTGCTGCGTGGGCTCAAGACCAGGACTTTTGACAGGCCGCGCAAGTGCGGAAAAAACTGGATTGAGGAGCTGCCAGTGGTTCTTTGGTCGATCAGGACGACGCCAAATCGAGCCACTGGCCAGACACCTTTCGCTCTAGTCTATGGAACAGAGGCAGTTCTCCCCACGGAACTCATATACGGGTCACCTCGAGTGCTCGCTTATGATGAGCTTGAGCAAGAGCAGCTGCGACAAGATGACGCGCTGCTCCTTGAGGAAGACGCGTCTTCAGGCTGCTGTACGAGCTGCTCGCTACCAGCAAGCTTTGCGCCGCTACCATAGCCGCAAAGTTAACGCCAGAAGTCTCGAGGAAGGCGACCTTGTTCTTCGGCGCGTTCAGTCCACCAAGAATTCCAACAAGTTGACGCCGAAGTGGGAAGGCCCTTACCGGGTGAAACGAGTCACTAGGCCTGGCGATGTCCGCCTTGAGACCGAAGATGGCATTCCGGTGAGCAACTCCTGGAACATTGAGCATCTTCGTAAGTTTTACCCGTAAGGCGCGGTTGTCGGAACCTGTTCCAGCAACCACCTTTTGTACAAGTCTTGCCGCTGTTGCATGTAAACCTTTGTACAAAGCCGGGCGCAGACCCCGTGCATAAGTAAAGCTCATGTGCTCTGCACATCTTGTCAATTTCATGCTTTCTATTTTTTGCATGTGTTATCTGACACTTTGTGCAGCACCTATCCCCGGTAAGCAATAACGAGCCGTAAGGCTCCATATCTTTATTTTCTCTTCTTTCTTTTTCTCAAGGAAAGGAAGGTTCCCTCGCGCACAAGTTTGCCGGGGGAAAGGAGAAGATAATGGTATGGACCAGGCGTCGTTCAAAGAAAGTTTCGCCTCACCGAGAAGCAAACAACAGAAAAGCTAAGTTGCCAAAGTTTGAGCAATCAGATTTTTTAAATTTTAAGTTATCTTCCTTGAACGACCGTGCTTTGTATGGAAAACCTGTGCGCGAAGGAACCAACTCGTAGCTAGTTGCGCCCTTACTTTGTTTCGAGTCCGCTTAACAACTTAAGTGTGCTGCGACTAGTTGCGACAAGGTTTCTTGTCGGTAACGGCACCGCCAGTAGGCTGCTGACGTCCCGCACTCAGCGCTCGCGGCTAAGGTGCCTGCGCCGGCAAGTTCCCTAAAAGCGTAGGGCAAAAACATACAAAGGAAGGAATCAAGTAAAGGAAATAACATTGCAATCATTACCCAAAATAGAGTTATATTACAAGGTAGCTTGTCGCGGCTCTAACAGATTGTTCTCATAACATGACCAGCAGCGACAAGAAAAGAAGAAAACGGGCGGCCTAGTCTACGCGATCGCCCTCAATCCTCTTGATCCCGCTCACCTTGTCCACAATGGGTGCGACAAGGGTCTTGAGCGCTTCCAGATCAGCATCCGACGGCAGGGTCTTGAGGACGTTGGTGAGGTTGAGGCCCGGGTTGCGGAAGGCCACCTTCACCAACACCTTTTGAAGAGCTCCCGCGCAGATCTTGCGCGACTCGTCGGCCAGCTGCTTTGGGATCTTCTCCCGGAGTCGCTGGAGGGCCGTCGCCACGCCTTTGAAGAACAAGGTGAGCTTGGCGCTGGGTTGGAGGTTCTCATCGGAGGGATACCCGAGATCCTCCATCCTCAGCTGCGCCAGCTCCCTGTCAATGTCTGCGGCAGCATCCACGAGACCCTCCGTCCAGTGCTCCACATTCTCCCTAAGAGCGTTCTTGTAATGCCCAGGATGGAGTTATACCTCCTACGTGTCGAGGCACGACTTAAAGGCATAAATCCATCCTAGAATGATCTCAAGTTCGGTAATCTTTGCACATCTCATGTAAAAGAGGGGATTGAAAACAGAAAAAAATAGTTGGCTTACACTCGCCACGTCACACAATTACATAACATGTCTCAATCATCATACATTAAGAATATCACAACCCTCTAAGGGCAAAACCAAATGCAAGACACCAAACTTAAATAACATCCACAAGCGGATCGGATCCTAGTAGGAGTCTCCACTACTGATCATCCAGATATCGCACATAGTACCGACTACGCTCCTCGTCGTACTCCCAATCCAGCTCGGTGCCATCACCTGGATAGCTCACAGCTGGACCTGCATCTGGTGTGTGAAGTAACTGTGAGCCACAGAGGACTCAGCAATCCCGTTACCGGGTAACAAGACTATTTAAGCCTTTGGGAGAGGAAAGGCTGAAGAAAAGAATAAGTGTCTACAGCAGCAACTAGCATCTAGCTTACGTGAGTGAGAGCGAGAAGAGAAAGCCTCGGTCGAGAAGTGATCACGAAGTGATCCTAACTACAAGCTCAACAAGCATAACCCCTCCGTGTTCAACTCCTGAATCACTATTCGGAAATTGACAGTCACGGAACACACGCTGGTAGTGTATTAGAAACATTGTGTCAAGTTATCTACAACCGGAATTAACAAGCTCCCATCTGCCACATAACCGCGGGCACGGCTTTCGAAAGTTCAAACCCTGCAGGGGTGTTCCAACTTGACCCATTACAAGCCCACGATCCGCGGAGTCGCAACTCCAAAGTGGGAAGACCCGAGTATTCTCGGAATCCCGTGCTCAAGATATACCGAACTAAGGTAAGGCTAATCCAGCAAATCCTCCCGGCGTGCCGATACCCTGATAGTAGCCGCGCGTATCTCGTCTCAGGCCACGTCCGGATGGGCGATGCTACAGGTTTTTACCAGACCTTGAGTTTCCTCGAGGTGGCCCTGCAGGACCCCCCAGTTCGGACCAACACTCATGTGGAGCACTGGCCCGGGGTTGTTGATTAAGAAAAAGGGTTTATAACTCCCTATGCAAGTTTAGTTTGTTATTAGGCAAATAGTACCAATGTTGGGACTTGCTGGAAAAGACTTAGCACTTAGCGGTTTATCGAGGGGGTCCCATACACCCCAACCGTGTTAGGAACGCATAATCAAGGAACATAACACCGGTTTATACGGTTCCTAACGGCAGGAGTGGAACAAATCACCAAGCAAAAGGCTTAGCCTTCCACCCTTGCCAATATATAGATGATTTCATTTAAGCATTTATATAGTGTGATATAACCCAACCAAACTTCAACATGAAGCAAGCAGCTTCGATCTTCACCTGCAACTAGCAATGCTATAAGAAGGGCTGAGCGAAGCGTACTTAGCCAAGCAACGGTTTGCATAGGTAGGTTGGTTAAACATGGCAATGGTTTACAAGTAGGAGGCTGACAAGAAGATCATGGGCATCGAGGCAAAACTATATATCGAGACTACTAGCAATAGGCAAAGATAGTAATGTTATCGAGGTTCGGTCATCTTGCCTGAACGGAAGTCGTTCGGATCGTAAGAAGGGTCCTCGTGCTCAACCTCATTGGAAACCTTGTGCTCATACTCGAACTCAGACTCTGCTTCCGGCTCTAAACAAAACAATCACACCAAGCACCAATCAACAAGATGCAATGCGCACTCGAAAAAGATGAATGCATGATGGATGCACTAAGGATGCACACGGAGCACGGAAAATATCACTCAAGCAAATCACCTCAAAACATGATAACAATCTGATATTATTAATCTACACAGAAAATCAATCAAGTTTCATGTAAGATTCGCTGAAATCGGAGTTACGGGCTAAAAGTTATGCCCGAAACAAGAAATGAGCGAAAGCTGAAAATTACAGCAACATAGCCACTTCGGAGCTCAAAATAATTAAGCTAAAGCACTCAAATATCATGGCAAAGGACATGAACACAAACTAGACATATACTACAGCAACTAAGTCCAAAGGTGCACCCCCAACGGAGCCACGAATCAATAGCAATGATCTTGGACATATTGAACTTGACAATAAAATTCTGGCAGCAGAATTTTATTGAAACTTTGGAGCAAAAGATAAACATGCTACAACCACTCAAATAGACATGTGAGGACATGAATGGAAAGACAACAATATATACTACAAGGAACAATCAAGATCCACTCCAAAACTATCATGGTTTGTCCTAGAACATCACACGAACATGGCATCGGAACGTTACAGATTTCAGACTTAGTGAAAAACCACTAAGTCCTAAAACAGCAATATCATCATGGCATCTAAAAGAGCATGTTTAAGTCACCTCGAAACTAAACATGGCAAGAGGTAAGCACCTCATCAAAGTACACATGAAGGTGATTCCGAAACATACAAGCATGCATCATGTAGGTAAACACAACGATTGCAACGAGTTCAACAAGATGGCATTTCATAACAAGTGAAACAACATCACAGCCACATGGCACTTTGCAACGATGATAACAAGGCAATAATAAATCTATCATGCAACCTATCACATACAACATGTAGATCATGGCAAGACGAACACGTGGACATGTCATTTGCATCATTCGGACAAACGAGCTAAAAGATATCACATGGCAAAGGTGGCACAAAAATATCACATAACAGCAGTTTATATCATGATGCACTCTTGCAACAGCAAAACAAGCACCAAGATGATCTCTAACATGCATGACAACAACAGATAAAACGTAGTGCACGATCCCACGAACGTCTGGACATGCTATATGCGCGAATCGGAGCTACACACAAAAAGTTAGAGCAGTTGAAAGATTGCATCACAGATTAACAGATCTGGGACTTAGAGATATTTGGAACAACCTAGATCTGCAGCAAACGGGCCCGGGGCGGATCCGGCCCGATCTGGAGGTGCGGGTGCGGCCTGGGGAAGAGGACGGGCCGGCGCGGCTGAAGGCGGCGGCCCGCTGGCTCGGGCCCAGCGGCAGCCGGAGGGAGGGGGCCCGGTGGCCTGGCGGCGGCGCGGCTGAACGAGGCAAAGGCGCGGGAAGTGACCTCGGCCCAGGCGGGATCTGGAGGGGCCTGGAGGGAGGCGCGGTCGGGCCGAGCGAGGAGGCGAAGCGGCCCAGCCGCGGGGAGAGGGCGCGGCCCGGCTGGCGCGGGAGCGCTGGGGCGGAAGGCGATCTCGGCGGGCGGCGGGGTCTGGGCCTTGGATCGGCGGGGACTTGGGCTGGTGCAGAAGGAAGCGACGATGGAGGGGCGGCGATGTGGTCCACTCGCTGGAGCGGTCGAGGGAACGGGTTCGAACCAGATCGGATCGAACCGGGAGGCGTTGACTTCGCTCGACGGAGGCGGCTGGCTCGATGGCTTCGAAGGAACGGCGGCCTGGTGGATCGGTGGATCTGGCTGGTTCCCTCGGGAACTGGCCAGATGGAGAGGAAGGGATTTAGATCCAAAAATTTAGGGGAAGGGGAGGAAGAAGCTAGAGAAGCCAAAATAGACTAGGAGGGTCTAATATATAGCAGTCTTTAGGGTTAGGAGGGATCTGGGGGTGTTAGGAGCCCTCCGATCGCGATCCGACGGATCCGATCGCGGGGGTAGTTTAGAAGGGCCCAGGAGAGAGTAGTAGCAGCTGTAGGGGTGTTTCTGGGACACAAAGCGAAGGCACTTTGGACCCACACGAATAACTGATGGGATAGCCAACGGAGTCCAAACGAGACGAGATTTGAGAGGCGGGTTGCACACAACAAAACAACAACACGCACAACAACCTCGCGGCACACCGGTAACGTTACACGCCCGAACAACAAATTAGGCCTACGGGACGTCACGGACACGTGAGGGAGCTCCGGAATGCGAAACGGACAACGGGAAGAAACACGCGGAACCGGATGCAACCGACAACCCAAATGCAATGCGATGCACATGACTATATGATATGAATGAATGCCACACACTCACACAACAAAACGACGAAAAACCCGAAAGACAAAGAACCCGAAATGGAAATAGATGAAGCCGGAGATTTATTATATACACAAAAGGGAAAGTATTACATCCGGGGCATTACAAACTCTCCTCAACTACAAAAAGATCTCGTCCCGAGATCTAGGATTGGAAAAAGGAAGGGTACTCGGAACGAAGATGATCTTCTCGTTCCCAGGTAGCTTCTCGGTCGGTGTGATGTGACCACTTGACTTTCATAAATTTGATGGACTTGTTGCGGGTCTTGCGGTCGGTTTCTTCGAGAATGGCAACTGGATGCTCTCGGTAGGACAGGTCTTGTTGAAGATCAATCTCTTCAAACGGAATCATGCGCTCAGGTGCCTTGAAGCATTTGCGAAGTTGAGACACATGGAAGACATCATGAACATTTGCGAAGTTTGGAGGGAGCTCAAGTTGATAGGCTAGGTCACCTCTTTTGCCAAGAATCTTGAAAGGCCCGACGTATCTAGGAGCAAGTTTTCCTTTGATACCGAATCTTTGGGTGCCTTTCATCGGAGAAACTCGGAGATAGACATGATCATCAATGTCGAATGCCAAATCACGATGCTTGCCGTCATAGTAGCTCTTCTGACGCGACTGAGCGGCCTTGAGATTCTCACGAATGACTTTGCACATTTCTTCGGCTTCCGAGATCAAGTCATTGCCAAGAAGTTGGCGTTCACCTGTTTCAGACCAGTTGAGAGGGGTACGACACTTTCTGCCATAGAGAATTTCAAATGGTGCTTTGCCTGCACTTGCTTGAAAGCTGTTGTTGTAAGAGAACTCGGCAAATGGAAGGCAGTCTTCCCATTTCATGCCAAAGGAGATGACACAGGCTCTGAGCATGTCTTCTAGAATCTGATTCACATGCTCGACTTGACCACTAGTCTGAGGGTGAAAAGCAGTGCTGAATCTGATCTTAGTGCCCATGGCGGACTGAAAGGAGTCCCAGAACCTTGATGTGAACAAGCTTCCACGGTCTGAGGATATAACTTGAGGAATGCCATGTAGGGACACAATTCTGGAAGTGTACAGCTCTGCAAGTTGAGCTGCATTGATTGATTCTTTTACTGGAAGAAAGTGAGCGACTTTGGTAAGCTTGTCAATCACCACAAAGATAGCATCATTTCCTCGCTTGGATTTAGGAAAACTAGTGACGAAGTCCATTTCAATGTGGTCGAACTTCCACTCGGGAATAGGAAGAGGTTGGAGAAGACCGGCTGGACGTTGATGTTCTGCTTTCACTCTTCTGCATACATCACATTCATTCACGAATTGGGCAATCTCCCTTTTCATGCGTGTCCACCAGTAAGATTGCTTGAGATCTTGATACATCTTGGAACTGCCAGGATGAATGGAAAGGAGAGAATCATGAGCTTCTTCCATTATGAGCTTCCTGAGATCACCTTTGGGAACAACGAGTCTGTCCTCGAAGAACAAGGTATCTCTCTCATCAACACGGAAGCACTTGTATTTTGGAGTGCCCTTTGCAATCCCATGTTTCACTTTCTTCACCATGGTATCACTGAGTTGGGCCTCACGAACTTGATCTTCCAAGGTAGGAGCAACTTGAAGATTTGCAAGAAAACCCTGCGGAACAACTTGGAGGTTGAGTTTCCTGAATGCTTCACAAAGCTCAGGCTGGTATGGCTTGATAAGAAGGCTGTTGCAATATGCCTTTCTTCTCAAAGCATCTGCAATCACATTCGCCTTGCCAGGAGTGTATTCAATGCTGGGATTGTACTCTTGGATCATTTCAACCCAACGAGTCTGACGGAGGTTCAGATGCGGCTGTGTGAAGATGTACTTCAAGCTCTTGTGATCAGTGAAGATGTCAACCTTTCTGCCCAACAACAGATGTCTCCACGTAATCAGAGCATGTACCACAGCTGCTAGCTCGAGATCATGTGTGGGATAGTTCTTCTCACTTGGCTTTAGCTGACGAGAAGTGTATGCCACAATTCTCTTATCTTGCATAAGCACACCACCAAGACCTTGAAGAGAAGCATCACAGAATACTTCATAGGGCTTGGATTCGTCCGGAGGAGTCAGAACTGGAGCAGAGACAAGCTTTTCTTTGAGGGTTTTGAATGCCACTTCACACTCTGGAGACCAAAAGTATTTGACATTCTTCTGAAGCAGGTTGGAAAGAGGCTTGGCAATCTTGGAGAAGTTTTCAACAAACCTTCTGCAATAGCTGGCAAGACCCAGAAAACTGCGGAGCTGCTTGTCGTTCTGAGGAGCTTCCCAGTTGACAATTGCTTCAACTTTCTCGGGATTAACCGCAATACTGTCAGCTGAGATGATGTGGCCCAGGTACAAGACCTTATCGAGCCAAAACTCGCACTTGGAGAACTTGACATAGAATTTATGCTCTCGGAGTCGATCAAGAACCAGACGTAAGTGCTTTTCGTGATCTTCTTCATTCTTGGAAAACACCAGAATATCATCCAGATACACAAGCACGAACTCGCCAGTATAGGGGTTGAAGATGTAATGCATCATCCTTGAAAAGGTAGGAGGAGCATTGGCGAGACCGAAGGACATGACGGTATACTCGTATGAACCGTAGCTCGTTCTGAAGGCCGTCTTGGGAATGTCTTCCTCGCGAATGCGAATTTGATGATAGCCCATTCGGAGGTCAAGCTTAGAGAACAATTTAGCTCCTTTGAGCTGCTCGAAGAGTTCATTGATGTTGGGGAGCGGATACTTGTTCTTAATCGTCTTCTTGTTCAATGGCCGGTAGTCAACACAGAGATGCTCCGTGCCATCTTTCTTCTTGACAAACAAGACACCACAGCCCCACGGAGACGTACTAGGTCTAATGAGACCCATACTCTCCTGCTTATCAAGCTGCTTCTTCAATTCCTTCAATTCATCCGGAGAGAGCTTGTACGGACGCCGGCATGCTGGCTCAGTACCCGGCTCGAGTTCAATGACAAACTCCACCTGACGGTGTGGAGGCATGCCTGGAAGTTCTTCAGGAAAGACGTCTTGATATTCGTTCACCACCGGAATTTGAGATATGGCATTAATTTCGCCCTTATCATTGAGAGAGAAAAGCCGGATAGTGTTATCCCAGGAGGCGAAGATAATCACATCTTCATCAGAATGAGTCATCTTGACTTCCTTCTGAGCACAATCGATGTGAGCATCGTGCTGAGAAAGCCAATCCATTCCGAGGATGAGGTCGATGTCAGAATTACCAAGAATCACCGGAGAAGCCAAAAATCGATAATCACCCATGCGAATAGAAACATCCGGAGCATAAACACTGGAGTGCATTCGTCTCCCCGGAGAAATAACTGTTAACTCCCTTGGCAGATTTTTGGTGACAATATCATGCTTGGATGCAAATGGATATGACATGAAAGAGCAAGAAGCACCCGAATCAAATAACACTTTAGCTGGAAAAGAGTTAACTGGAAGGTTACCCAAAATGACATCAGAAGAATTCTCCGTTTGTGCTGTATTCATCAGATTGACCCTTGCTGCCTTTGGATCATGCCTGACAATAGCTGAACTCATAGGTGGAGGAGGTGGAAGACGCTTCGGATTCGGACATCTGTTGGCATAGTGACCTTTCTGAGTGCATTTGTTGCAAGTCACTTCTGAGAGAGGACGGAAATGAGAGCCACTTGACTTGGAGCCTTGAGACTGAAACTGCTTCTTCGACTGGTTGCTCGGGTTGGGTGGGTGGGAGAAGCCACGTCCACTAGAGTTCTTGTAGTTGGAGTTGTTGGAGTTGTTGTATGGAGCTCGAATCACTGGAGGAGGAGGAAGCCAGAATTTCTGATGCTTCGAGACCAACTGAGACGATGAGGAAGAGTGAACGGCATCTCGAATTCTCTTCTTAGAAGCCTCCATCTTAAGGTGAGCTGCTTCTTGTTTCAAAGCCTTGTTATAGAACTTGTCAAATTCATCGGGCTCGAACAAAGTGAGAGCAAGCTGAAGTTCATCTTTGAGACCTCCACGGAACTGGTAGATTTTACTCTTGGCATCAGGAATGTCTTGCTTAGCATAACGAGCGAGGTTTTGGAACTTGACATTATACTGATAGACTGTCATGGAGCCCTGCTTCAGGTTGCGGAATTGCTCACGCATACCCTCGATGACACTTGTAGGAATGTGGTGCGAGCGGAAATCCTTGCAGAAATTCTCCCAAGAGATCACTTGACCTGACCTGGAGTCTTTGTACTGCTGCCACCAGTCAGCTGCTTGATCTTTCAGTTGGAAGGCTGCAAACTTCACATAATCATCTTCCTTCACGTTACTGCACTCAAAATGCTTCTTTATATCGGTTAACCAATCTTCAGCATCAAGAGGGTCGACACAGTAACTGAAAGCTTTAGGATTGTTGGCCAAGAACTGGTTAAGAGTAGCATGGTGCTGCTGGTTGAAGAAGTTGCCTTGATTCCCTGGAATACCCTGATTAGCTTGATTAGCTTGCATCTGTTGCATCATTTGCATCATCAACTGAGTGTTCTGAGCTGTAGTCTGCATAATTGCTCTCCAAGCCTCAGGCGGAGGAGGAGGGGAAGGAGGATGTTCTGGGACCTCTTCCACCTCTGGGTTAGCGTTGGGAACCTTTTTCGGAGCCATCCTGTAAGAGATGACCACGAATCAGCAATTGATTGACAAAAGGAATAAGCTGAATCAATGGAATGAATTGCAACAAGTCTTCACAATAATCATTCGAACAATAAGAACGAATGAAATCATTCGAACAAGAGGAACGAATGATATTCTTAGATAAATGATAACATCATTCTTCACGAGAAGCCACATAGGGGACAAAAGGTAAATAAGAAAAACAACAAGGTACGGACGGGAACAAACACAAGAGAGGAGTTTCGTTCTAACATCTTTGTGCTGAAAGCATATGAACGCGTTACGAAAAGGTTTTGCAATCCCCGGATCAGCATAGCCAAGGACCCTTTAAGATGCAACTCCTGATAGTAACATCGGTCATAAACCACTTCACTCAATGTAGAACCCCGAACTCACTAACCTGCATTCGTTGGAAGAATGCCTACGATCTACTGGATAAACCACCTATAGATTTCCGAAAGATTCCAGTTATGCAATCAGGTGTTGGGGATACACGGGAAGCACCGCGCAATCAACTCTAAACCTACATCCAGGTGTATCCATCCTTCAACACATAACCAGTCTTTCTCGGAAACTGTGTACCTCGGACCTTCGAAAAGCATCCACTATAACAAGCTATGGCAATACTCCCGAACTACCTCCCCAGTACTGGGTGATGTCGGGGTTATCTTGCCACTGGCCGTATAGGAGAGATTTTCGATGTCGGCCGTCTTAAGTATTTAGTACTGCCGCGATATGCTTGTGACAACAATACCCCGAAGCTCAACTCCTCGGTAACAGGAGGCATCGAGAACAATATCCTTGTCACAAGAACATCGAAACAATCCCAGAATACTCGCGGGATTCCTAAAAAAAAAATTTTGTGCAATTTTTGAAGATAGGAGAGACAAGAGTAGTCGTCAGGAGCCCTCACCAGAGAGAAAGGAGATGAGAAGCAAAGAAATCCTACTCTCCGATATAATATAGGACTCAAAAAGTTTTCAGTGTGTGCCTAGACTCGACCGTCAACGATTTGATCAAACAGTGGGGGCTCCTAGGTCGGAGAAGGCTCTGAATACCAACTTGTAATGCCCAGGATGGAGTTATACCTCCTACGTGTCGAGGCACGACTTAAAGGCATAAATCCATCCTAGAATGATCTCAAGTTCGGTAATCTTTGCACATCTCATGTAAAAGAGGGGATTGAAAACAGAAAAAAATAGTTGGCTTACACTCGCCACGTCGCACAATTACATAACATGTCTCAATCATCATACATTAAGAATCACAACCCTCTAAGGGCAAAACCAAATGCAAGACACCAAACTTAAATAACATCCACAGGCGGATCGGATCCTAGTAGGAGTCTCCACTACTGATCATCCGGATATCGCACATAGTACCGACTACGCTCCTCGTCGTACTCCCAATCCAGCTCAGTGCCATCACCTGGATAGCTCACAGCTGGACCTGCATCTGGTGTGTGAAGTAACTGTGAGCCACAGAGGACTCATCAATCCCGTTACTGGGTAACAAGACTATTTAAGCCTTTGGGAGAGGAAAGGCTGAAGAAAAGAATAAGTGTCTGCAGCAGCAACTAGCATCTAGCTTACGTGAGTGAGAGCGAGAAGAGAAAGCCTCGGTCGAGAAGTGATCACGAAGTGATCCTAACTACAAGCTCAACAAGCATAACCCCTCCGTGTTCAACTCCAGAATCCCTATTCGGAAATTGACAGTCACGGAACACACGCTGGTAGTGTATTAGAAACATTGTGTCAAGTTATCTACAACCGGAATTAACAAGCTCCCATCTGCCACATAACCGCGGGCACGGCTTTCGAAAGTTCAAACCCTGCAGGGGTGTTCCAACTTGACCCATTACAAGCCCACGATCCGAGGAGTCGCAACTCCAAAGTGGGAAGACCCGAGTATTCTCGGAATCCCGTGCTCAAGATATACCGAACTAAGGTAAGGCTAATCCAGCAAATCCTCCCGGCGTGCCGACACCCTGATAGTAGCCGCGCGTATCTCGTCTCAGGCCACGTCCGGATGGGCGATGCTACAGGTTTTTACCAGACCTTGAGTTTCCTCGAGGTGGCCCTGCAGGACCCCCAGTTCGGACCAACACTCATGTGGAGCACTGGCCCGGGGTTGTTGATTAAGAAAAAGGGTTTATAACTCCCTATGCAAGTTTAGTTTGTTATTAGGCAAATAGTACCAATGTTGGGACTTGCTGGAAAAGACTTAGCACTTAGCGGTTTATCGAGGGGGTCCCATACACCCCAACCGTGTTAGGAACGCATAATCAAGGAACATAACACCGGTTTATACGGTTCCTAACGGCAGGAGTGGAACAAATCACCAAGCAAAAGGCTTAGCCTTCCACCCTTGCCAATATATAGATGATTTCATTTAAGCATTTATATAGTGTGATATAACCCAACCAAACTTCAACATGAAGCAAGCATCTTCGATCTTCACCTGCAACTAGCAATGCTATAAGAAGGGCTGAGCGAAGCGTACTTAGCCAAGCAACGGTTTGCATAGGTAGGTTGGTTAAACATGGCAATGGTTTACAAGTAGGAGGCTGACAAGAAGATCATGGGCATCGAGGCAAAACTATAGATCGAGACTACTAGCAATAGGCAAAGATAGTAATGTTATCGGGGTTCGGTCATCTTGCCTGAAGAGAAGTCGTTCGGATCGTAAGAAGGGTCCTCGTGCTCAACCTCGTTGGAAACCTCGTGCTCGTACTCGAACTCAGACTCTGCTTCCGGCTCTAAACAAAACAATCACACCAAGCACCAATCAAAAAGATGCAATGCGCACTCGAAAAAGATGAATGCATGATGGATGCACTAAGGATGCACACAGAGCACGGAAAATATCACTCAAGCAAATCACCTCAAAACATGATAACAATCTGATATTATTAATCTACACAGAAAATCAATCAAGTTTCATGTAAGATTCGCTGAAATCGGAGTTACGGGCTAAAAGTTATGCCCGAAACAAGAAATGAGCGAAAGCTGAAAATTACAGCAACATAGCCACTTCGGAGCTCAAAATAATTAAGCTACAGCACTCAAATATCGTGGCAAAGGACATGAACACAAACTAGACATATACTACAGCAACTAAGTCCAAAGGTGCACCCCCAACGGAGCCACGAATCAATAGCAATGATCTTGGACATATTGAACTTGACAATAAAATTCTGGCAGCAGAATTTTATTGAAACTTTGGAGCAAAAGATAAACATGCTACAGCCACTCAAATAGACATGTGAGGACATGAATGGAAAGACAACAATATATACTACAAGGAACAATCAAGATCCACTCCAAAACTATCATGGTTTGTCCTAGAACATCACACGAACATGGCATCGGAACGTTACAGATTTCAGACTTAGTGAAAAACCACTAAGTCCTAAAACAGCAATATCATCATGGCATCTAAAAGAGCATGTTTAAGTCACCTCGAAACTAAACATGGCAAGAGGTAATCACCTCATCAAAGTACACATGAAGGTGATTCCAAAACATACAAGCATGCATCATGTAGGTAAACACAACGATTGCAACGAGTTCAACAAGATGGCATTTCATAACAAGTGAAACAACATCACAGCCACATGGCACTTTGCAACGATGATAACAAGGCAATAATAAATCTATCATGCAACCTATCACATACAACATGTAGATCATGGCAAGACGAACACGTGGACATGTCATTTGCATCATTCGGACAAACGAGCTAAAAGATATCACATGGCAAAGGTGGCACAAAAATATCACATAACAGCAGTTTATATCATGATGCACTCTTGCAACAGCAAAACAAGCACCTAGATGATCTCTAACATGCATGACAACAACAGATAAAACGTAGTGCACGATCCCACGAACGTCTGGACATGCTATATGCGCGAATCGGAGCTACACACAAAAAGTTAGAGCAGTTGAAAGATTGCATCACAGATTAACAGATCTGGGACTTAGAGATATTTGGAACAACCTAGATCTGCAGCAAACGGGCCCGGTGCGGATCCGGCCCGATCTGGAGGTGCGGGTGCGGCCTGGGGAAGAGGACGGGCCGGCGCGGCTGAAGGCGGCGGCCCGCTGGATCAGGCCCAGCGGCAGCCGGAGGGAGGGGGCCCGGTGGCCTGGCGGCGGCGCGGCTGAACGAGGCCCAGGCGTGGGAAGTGGCCTCGTCCCAGGCGGGATCTGGAGGGGCCTGGAGGGAGGCGCGGTCGGGCCGAGCGGGGAGGCGAAGCGGCCCAGCCGCGGGGAGAGGGCGCGGCCCGGCTGGCGCGGGAGCGCTGGGGCGGAAGGCGATCTCGGCGGGCGGCGGGGTCTGGGCCTTGGATCGGCGGGGACTTGGGCCGATGCGGAAGGAAGCGATGATGGAGGGGCGGCGATGTGGTCCACTCGCTGGAGCAGTCGAGGGAACGGGTTCGATCCAGATCGGATCGAACCGGGAGGCGTTGACTTCGCTCGACAGAGGCGGCTGGCTCGATGGCTTCGAAGGAACGGCGGCCTGGTGGATCGGTGGATCTGGCTGGTTCCCTCGGGAAATGGCCAGATGGAGAGGAAGGGATTTAGATCCAAAAATTTAGGGGAAGGGGAGGAAGAAGCTAGAGAAGCCAAAATAGACTAGGAGGGTCTAATATATAGCAGTCTTTAGGGTTAGGAGGGATCTGGGGGTGTTAGGAGCCCTCCGATCGCGATCCGACGGATCCGATCGCGGGGGTAGTTTAGAAGGGCCTAGGAGAGAGTAGTAGCAGCTGTAGGGGTGTTTCTGGGACACAAAGCGAAGGCACTTTGGACCCACACGAATAACTGATGGGATAGCCAACGGAGTCCAAACGAGACGAGATTTGAGAGGCGGGTTGCACACAACAAAACAACAACACACACAACAACCTCGCGGCACACCGGTAACGTTACACGCCCGAACAACAAAGTAGGCCTACGGGACGTCACGGACACGTGAGGGAGCTCCGGAACGCGAAACGGACAACGGGAAGAAACACGCGGAACCGGATGCAACTAACAACACAAATGCAATGCGATGCACATGACTATATGATATGAATGAATGCCACACACTCACACAACAAAACGACGAAAAACCCGAAAGTCAAAGAACCCGAAATGGAAATAGATGAAGCCAGAGATTTATTATATACCCAAAAGGGAAAGTATTACATCCGGGGCATTACAGTTCTGGGCGGCAGCAGCGCTCTCCAGCAGCACCTTATCGGCCTTGATCTCCTTCTTCAAGGCCACCTCCTGCTCCCTGGCACCGTCCAGCGTCTTGGTCAGAGTAGTCAACTTCAACTCAAGATCTGCGTTGAAGTCCTTGGCAGCGCCAAGTTCCTTGCCCTTCTCGACGAGACGAACCTGCAGCTCTGACAAGGTGTAGGCATCCTTCTCTTGCTCACGCTTGAGCGCGGCAAGCTCTTCACCGCTCGCCTTGAGATCGGCCTCCAGTCGCGCCACCTTCGTCTCCAGCTCCTTCTTGGCGGCCTCGGCAGCTGCGGCAGCATCCTCTGCTTGCTTGAGAGCTCCGTCGAATGTTTGCTCGCGCGCAGCAAGCTCCTCCTCGTGGCTGTCAAGGTTGACCTTCCGCTGCGCCAGCTCGCCCTCCTGCGCAGACAGCTTCTCAGCGGCAAGCCGCTGTTGTTCTTTGACTTCAGCCTTCTCGAGGAGGAAGGCCTTCTGCTCCTTAGCGAGTTGCGCCCGCTCCTCTGCCAGGGACCGGAGAGCTTCCTGGTTAAGACCCCGGAGCTCCTCCGCGCGCTTCTCGATGTCCGCCCCTGCCTTCGCGACAAGCGCCTCTCGAGATTCCAGCTTGGCCTGCCGAGCACGGTAGAGCGACACCAGCTTCCGCAGCAACCGCTCCTCCTCAGGCTCGCCGCTGCTGCTGCTCGGCGCATCAACCAGCGTCAGCCCAGCGGAGGCGAGCACCTCTCCATCGAAGCTTTCTCCCTCGACCGGCGCCCTGGAGCTTGACGCCCAGGGGAGGTTGATGAAGATGTTTTCGCCGGCCTTCAAGTAGACACCTGGCTGGGGCTCTTCAGAGCCTGATGCTGCGGCAGCGGCGGGGGGATCGGCGGTCGGCGTAGCGCCTGGCGCTCCTGCGGCCTCAGGGCCGTCAGTGCGATCGCCGTACGCATCGCCAGCTTCTGCGGCGGCAGTTTTGGCGGCCTCTCCGCCGGCGGGATCATCAGCGCCAGCAACCTCGGTCTCCATCGGCTCCGCAGCAGATGGGTCTGACGGCAGGAAAAGGGAGAAAAGTCAAGCAAATATCCGAAAAGAAGGTCAAAAGAAGAAGAACCCAAGGGAAGTTTTGGACCGAGAGGATTACCTGTACCAGGTTCTGCAGTCGTAGTCTCCGCCGCCGGGGGGCCGCTGGTGATGTCCCTTGCCGGAGAACTCTCCCTTGCCGGAGAACTCTCCCTCGCCGGAGAACTCTCCCTTGGCGGCGTAGTCGAAGAAGATGGCTTGTCGGGGACGGCCTCCGGTTCCCTTGGCGGCGTAGTCGAAGCAGATGGCTTATCGGGGGCGGCCTCCGGGCGCTCCTGGTGAGGCTGCTCTGCTCCTACACAAACCAACAATCAGATGTCAGCAAAGAAAGAGCATCCATGCGCGCCTAACAACGGAAAGCGAACCATATACTTACGCTGGGGGCTGCTCTGGAGAATAGTTGTCGGGTCCGGCAAGGTGGTCTCGGGCGCATCCTCTACTATCGCAGTGGGTTCGTCCTCGACGATGATCACCTCCTTTGGACGCGCCGGGACCTTGGCTCTCTTCGCCGCTCTTTGGGCCAGAGTCCTAAAAAGGAATAAGTTCGGAGTAAAGCGAATAAGATACAAGACAAAACAGCAAGAATTGAAGAACTACAAGAACAACAAAGAATCTTACTCTTCTTCTTCCTCGTCGGAGCTGAGCGCGGAGAAGTCGAAGTCCGACTCACCTCCGGCGCGAGGAGGCGGAGGAATAGGTTCCCTCGGCCGCTTGGCGGGAGCAGTGGCGGTGGTCCGAGATGACCCCACTCCGGTTACCGCCGCGGCGTGAGAAGCGGCAGGAGCAGAAGCGGTGGTCCGGGTGGACCCCACCCCAGTTGCCGCAGCAGCATGAGGTGCTCCCGCGGCAAGAGTGCTTGCCGCGGTGGAGCGTGTCGCGCGGCGCGGCGGCTGTCGACTCGCCTGCCACTCTACTACGTCCCCGGCTTTGCGGAGACGCCTCCTTGGTGGAGCTGGGGGCTCTGCTTGCGACGAGCTGTCTGAAGATGAGGAGGAAGAGGAGTTGATCTCCAACGAGCCGCTCGTATCCTCGGCGGGCTCGCTCGACTCGACATCATGTCCAGCAAGCTCTTCCTCGCCGGCAAGCTCCTCTCGCTCGGCACGGCTTGCCGACTCTGCTGCCTCTGCCTCCTCCACGGTGAATCCAAACTCGCCCGCGGCTGCGGCTGCCGCCGCCTCTTCCAGCCTAGTGGCGATGCGTTTCATCTCCGCATCGGTGGTGTCGCGAGTAAGGCTTTTCTGTTCGTCGGAGCGGACCGGCACTTCTACCAAGCCGTCAAAGAACTCCTGCACGACGTCGTTTGCAGGCTCTTGCCAAGTTGGGACAATTCCATGTGAGTCGCACAGCGGCATTATTGCACGGATGCGGTCGAGCGAGGAGTTGTTGCACAGCGGAACGACGTCCTTTGGCAACCTGAACACGTCGGGATGTTGGGGGTCGTACTTGAACAGGTCCCGGAGCATTGCGTCAAGTTCCAAAACAGTGAAGTTGAAGTTGAGGCCCGGGCGCAGCCTCATGATGTCCGCCGCATTCTTGAAGTCCCAGGCGGGTCTCCTCCTCTCCTGCAGAGGGGCGATGCGGCGGCGAAGAAAATCTGAGCCAACCACACCTACAGTGAGCCCGACAATCCTAAGGCATTGGATCCGGGTGACGGCAATCTTCAGCCTATCGTCTTCCGGGGCCACGCTGCTCCAATCGCTGCCGCGTGCTACTGGGGTTTGGCGCCGAGCGGTAAACAGCTGCGGGTCCTCCTCGACAATCCAGCACCAGTCTGCTCTCCATTCCTCCCACTTTCCACGGAACTCTCCCACCAGATAAGCTTCTTTCTTGCCGGCTCTCGAGATCTAGGCGATTCCGCCGGATAAAGGCTCTCTTCTCTCAACTCGGGGCGTAAAGAAGTGGCGAAAAAGAGCTACGTTTGGATAGACCCCGACAAAGTTTTTGCAGAGATGTGCGAAAACTGCCATGGTCAGAACAACATTGGGGGTGAAGTCAAGGAGGCGGAACCCGTAGGTGTTCATAAGATCGCAGAAGAACTCAGAGAAAGGCGGGCAGAGCCCGCAGTAGAAGAACAAGGCAAAGAAGGGATATCCATTCGGAGCCATTTCTGAAGCGACGGCTGGAAGTACCTTCGTGCGCGGATGCGCCCGCATCTCCGTCGACCAGAAGAGGTAGTAATACTCCCTCAGCTCCCTCGCGGCGAGCTTGTGGGGGAAGATTGCCCGCTCCTTTCGCAGCGCCGCGAGCCGCTGCGCCTCGGTCGATTTCACAACCTTCCCCTTGTCGGCTTTCGGAGCCATGGCGGAAGTGGTGGGGGAGGTCGACGGCGTTGGTGGTGCTGGTGGCGATGGGGGGCAGGGCGCTGCTCTCTTTCAGCTTTGGGAAGAAGGGGGAGCGGCGGAAGTTCCCGAGATTCGAATAGCAACCGGCGAGTGGGCGAACTGCTCCTGTTTCCCCTGCTTATAAGGAGGGAGGGGCGGACGTTCCGTCTTTCCAAATAAAGAAACCACCCACGATCTCTCCCACGACGCCGCATTCAACGCGCGTCGTTCGGGGAGGGCGCGGTGGATACGGAGAGAGATACGGCGTAACCCAGGCCGCGCGTGCCCGTGCCCTGTTTTGGGCCTGGCCCAACAGCGCTCGGCACGGTGTATGGCCCAGGCCCGGGGGCTCCTGTCGGTGTACTAGAGGAGGGGTACCCTAGTATCCCGAAGTTGTGCACGGGCAGTCGCAGCATCCCGCGGCAAGGCTTGCCGGGTGACCGCCAAGGTCCTCCGTGGTTCCTTTGGAGCCATTCAAGAACAAAGTATTCAAGCCAAGGAGACAAGGCCCCGGCAAAAGGAGCTTGCCGGGAAGGCCAACCAAGGCATCTCAAGGAACTTGCCGCGACGCGCCACGCGTCCCGGCAAGGCCCGGTGAGCGGCAAGCTCCCGGACGCGACAAGACAACGACCGCGGCAAGGCGCTTGCCGCGGCAAGCTACCACTCTGTACCCGCGCTCCAGCACTTCCACCAACGTGTCGCTCTGGGACCCTTCCAGGCGTACGTGGCGGGAGGCTGTGCAGCCAGTGGTGCGCGGTGGCAAGCGGTGCTGACAAGATTGCCATCGTGGCGAGCGGTGGCGTCCCTGACGGTCCCTTTTGCACTATTTGGGCGACGCAGACGGGCATTCAATGCCTTTGTCCCCTGCCGTCAGAGTTAGGTATGATACACTGTAACAGGTAGTTGTACCAACCGCAACACATTTCCATTTTTACCCTTGTCTACGTTGCCACCTGTGGGTGACCCCTTGAGCATATAAAAGGAGGCCCATGCGCAACGTAGAGAGGGGAGGACGAGGAGAACACTCACGCTCGGTCTCGTTAGCTGCTGGTGTGTACTGTAGCACTCAGCGCTCCCGAGCAAGAACTCAATACAAACCACAAAGCAGGAGTAGGGTTTTACGCATCCGTGCAGCCCGAACCTGGGTAAACTGCTCGTGTGTTTCGCCTCGATCCGCTCTTCGTGCGATCTCCGCCCCCGCCGAACCGAAAGGGGCTCGGTCCGCCGGTCCCGTAGGTGCTCGTGGATCCGTTTCCCCGACAGTATGGTGTGACCACTTTACTTTCAAGAACTTGATGGACTTGTTGCGGGTTTTTCCCTCAGTTTCTTCAAGAATAGCAATAGGGTGCTCACGATAAGACAAGTCTTGTTGAAGATCAATCTCCTCGAATGGAATGGTGCGTTCAGGTGTCTTGACGCACTTGTGGAGTTGAGATACGTGAAACACATCATGAACATTTGCAAAGTTGGAGGGAAGCTCGAGTTGGTAGGCTAGATTGCCTCTTTTGCCAAGAATCTTGAAAGGGCCCACGTATCTTGGAGCAAGCTTGCCTTTGATACCGAATCTCTGGGTGCCTTTCATAGGAGAAACACAGAGATAGACATGATCTCCAATGTCGAAATCCAAATCATGATGCTTGCCGTCATAGTAGCTCTTTTGACGCGATTGCGTGGCTGTGAGATTCTCACGTATGACTTTGCACATTTCTTCGGCTTTTGAGATCAAATCATTACCAAGAAGTTGACGTTCACCAGTCTCGGACCAGTTGAGAGGGGTACGACACTTTCTGCCATAGAGGATTTCAAAAGGAGCTTTGCCGGCACTTGCTTGGAAGCTGTTGTTGTATGAGAATTCGGCAAACGGGAGACAATCTTCCCACTTCATACCGAAAGAGATGACACAAGCTCTCAACATGTCTTCGAGGATCTGGTTCACTCTTTCGACTTGACCACTAGTCCGAGGGTGAAGCGCAGTGCTGAAGCGAATTTTTGTGCCCATGGTTGACTGAAAGGAGTCAGAGAACTTGGATGTGAACAAACTTCCACGGTCTGAGGAGATGACTTGAGGAATGCCATGGAAAGAAACAATTCTGGATGTGTGCAGCTCTGCCAGCTGAGCTGCGTTGATGGATTCTTTGACGAGAAGGAAATGAGCTACTTTAGTTAGCTTGTCAATCACTACGAAGATAGCATCATTCCCCTTCTTGGACTTAGGAAAACCAGTGACGAAATCCATTTCAATGTGATCGAATTTCCACTCAGGAATAGGTAGAGGTTGAAGGAGACCGGCTGGACGTTGATGCTCTGCCTTCACTCTTCTGCAGACATCACATTCATTCACGAATAGGGCAATCTCCCTTTTCATGCGAGTCCACCAATATGATTGCTTGAGGTCTTGGTACATCCTAGAACTTCCGGGATGAATCGAGAGGAGGGAGTCATGTGCTTCGTTCATTATGAGCTTCCTGAGATCACCCTTGGGAACCACAATTCTGTCCTCAAAGAACAAGGTATCTTTCTCATCAACGCGATAGCACTTGTACTTGGGAGTACCCTTAGCAATACCATTTTTCACTTTCTGCACCATAGCATCATTGAGTTGGGCCTCACGGATCTGATCTTCCAAGGTAGGAGAAACTTGAAGGTTTGCAAGAAAGCCTTGCGGAACAACTTGGAGGTTGAGCTTCCTGAATGATTCACAAAGTTCAGGCTGGAACGGTTTGAGAAGGAGACTGTTGCAATATGCATTTCTGCGCAAGGCATCAACAATGACCTTGGCCTTGCCAGGTGTGTACTCAATGCTTGGATCATATTCTTGAATCATCTCAACCCAACGAGTCTGGCGAAGGTTAAGGTTTGGCTATATGAAGATGTACTTCAAGCTCTTGTGATCGGTGAAGATGTCCACTTTTCTGCCCAACAGAAGGTGTCTTTGTTGGGAAACGTAGTATTTTCAAAATTTTCCTACGATCACGCAAGATCTATCTACTAGATGCATAGCAACGAGGGGGAGAGTGTGTCTACGTACCCTCGTAGACTGGGAGCGGAAGCGTCAAGTGACGTGGTTGATGTAGTCGAACTTCTTCGCGATCCAACCGATCAAGCACCGAACGTACGGCACCTCCGCGTTCAGCACACGTTCAGTTTGATGACGTCCCACGAGCTCTTGATCCAGTTGAGCTTCATGGGAGAGTTTCGCCAGCACGACGGCGTGGTGACAGATATGATGTATCTACCGGCGCAGGGCTTCGCCTAAGCACTACAACGGTATGACCGAGGTGTGTTTCTGTGGAGAGGGGCACCGCACACGGATAAAACAATTCAACTTGTGTGTCCTAGGGTGCCCCCTGCCCCCGTATATAAAGGAGCAAGGGAGAGGCCGGCCCTAGAGGGGGCGCGCCAAGTGTGGGGAGTCCTACTAGGACTCCCAAGTCCTAGTAGGATTCCCCTTTCCTTTCCGGAGTAGGAGAGAAGGAAAGAGGTGGAGAGGGAGAAGGAAAAGGGGGCTGCACCCCTTGTCCAATTCGGACCAGAGGGGGGGGGGCGCGCCTCCTTCCTTTTGGCCTTTCTCCTCTATTCCTGTATGGCCCAATAAGGCCCATATACTCCGAAAAATACCCGAATCACTCGGAACCTTTCCGATGTCCGAATATAGCCGTCCAATATATCAATCTTTACGTCTCGACCATTTCGAGACTCCTCGTCATGTCCCTGGTCTCGTCTGGGACTCCGAACTCCTTCGGTACATCAAAACTCATAAACTCATAATACCGATCGTCATCAAACGTTAAGCGTGCGGACCCTACGGGTTCGAGAACTATGTAGACATGACCGAGACTCATCTCCGGTCAATAACCAATAGCGGAACCTGGATGCTCATATTGGCTCCTACATATTCTACGAAGATCTTTATCGGTCAAACCGCATAACAACATACGTTGTTCCTTTTGTCATTGGTATGTTACTTGCCCGAGATTCGATCGTCGGTATCTCTATACCTAGTTCAATCTCGTTACCGGCAAGTCTCTTTACTCGTTTCGTAATACATCATCTCGTGACTAACTCATTAGTCTTTTGCTTGCAAGGCTTATTATGATGTGCATTACCGAGAGGGCCCAGAGATACCTCTCCGACACTCGGAGTGACAAATCCTAGTCTTGATCTATGCCAACACCACGAACACTTTCGGAGACACCTGTAGAGCATCTTTATGATCACCCAGTTACGTTGTGACGTTTGATAGCACACAAGGTGTTCCTACGGTATTCGGGAGTTGCATAATCTCATAGTCATAGGAACATGTATAAGTCATGAAGAAAGCAATAGCAGTAAAACTAAACGATCATAGTGCTAAGCTAACGGATGGGTCTTGTCCATCACATCATTCTCCTAATGATGTGATCCCGTTGATCAAATGACAACTCATGTCTATGGTTAGGAAACATAACCATCTTTGATCAATGAGCTAGTCTAGTAGAGGCATACTAGGGACACTCTGTTTTGTCTATGTATTCACACATGTACTAAGTTTCCGGTTAATACAATTCTAGCATGAATAATAAACATTTATCATGATTTTAGGAAATATAAATAACAACTTTATTATTGCCTCTAGGGCATATTTCCTTCAGTCTCCACGTGGTCAAGGCATGTACAACTGCTGCTAGCTCGAGATCATGTGTGGGGTAATTCTTCTCATTTGGTTTCAACTGACGAGAAGCGTATGCCACAATCTTCTTGTCTTGCATGAGAACACCGCCAAGACCTTGCAAAGAAGCATCACCAAAGACTTCATAGGGCTTGGACTCATCCGGAGGAGTAAGAACCGGAGCAGAAATGAGCTTCTCTTTGAGTGTTTTGAATGCCACATCACAATCAGGAGTCCAAGAGTACTTGACATTCTTCTGCAACAGGTTGGAAAGAGGCTTGGCAATCTTGGAGAAGTTCTCAACGAACCTTCTACAATAGCTAGCGAGACCAAGGAACCTTCGGAGTTGCTTGACATTCTGCGGGGGTTCCCAGTTGACAATAGCTTCAACTTTCTCGGCGTTCACAGAAATGCCCTCGGCAGAGATAATATGGCCAATATATAAGACTTTATCCAGCCAAAATTCACATTTGGAGAACTTCGCATAGAACTTGTGTTCTCGGAGCCTGTCCAGGACCAAACGGAGGTGCTTGGCATGGTCTTCTTCATTCTTGGAGAATGCCAAGATATCATCCAGATGGACGAGAACAAATTCATTGGTGTAGGGGTTGAATATGAAGTGCATCATCCTCGAGAAGGTGGGTGGAGCATTTGCAAGGCCGAAAGACATGACCGTGTATTCATAAGAGCCAAAACTCGTTCTGAATGCAGTCTTGGGAATATCCTTTTCACGGATACGGATCTGGTGGTAACCCATCCGGAGATCGAGCTTCGAGACCACCTTCGCTCCTTTGAGCTGCTCGAACAATTCATTGATATTGGGGAGCGGATACTTGTTCTTTATTGCCTTCTTGTTCAACGGCCAGTAATCAACGCAAAGGCGTTCCGTGCCATCCTTCTTCTTGACAAATAGAACACCACAGCCCCAAGGAGAAGTACTAGGCCTGATTAGGCCCATACGTTCTTGCTCATCGAGTTGTTTCTTCAGCTCCTTCAACTCATCAGGGGAAAGTTTGTACGGACGCCGACATGTTGGCTCGGTACCGGGCTTGAGTTCAATGACGAATTCAACTTGACGATGGGGAGGCATGCCTGGAAGCTCTTCAGGGAAAACATCTTCATATTCATTGACCACCGGAATCTGAGAAATGGCATTAATCTCGCCCTTGTCATTGAGAGAGAATTGCCTGATTGTGTTATCTCGAGAGGCGAAGATAATCACGTCTTCGTCAGGATGAGTAAGCTTGACTTCCTTATTTGCACAATCAATGTTTGCATCATGCTTGGAAAGCCAATCCATCCCAAGAATAAGATCAATGTCGGAATTACCGAGAATAACCGGAGAAACGAGAAAACTGTAATCACCCATATGAATAGATATATCCGGAGCAAACACACTAGAATGCATTCATTTTCCCGGAGAAATAATTGATAAATCCCTTGGTAAACTTTTGATTTCAACATTGTGCTTGGATGCAAAAGGTTGAGACATGAAAGAACATGATGCACCCGAATCAAACAAGACTTTTGCAAGAATAGAGTTAACTGGAAGATTACCAAGTATCACATCTAAAGAATTCTCTGCTTGGGCTGCATTCATCATATTCACTCTTGCTGTCTTGGGATTGTGCTTGACAATAGCAGTGCTGACAGGTGGAGGAGGCAGAAGGTGCCTTGGGTTGGGACACTTGTTAGCATAGTGACCCTTCTGAGTACACTTGTTGCAAATCAATTCTGAGAGAGGCCGGTGATAAGGACCACTTGATCTTGAAGCTTGAAACTGAGGCTTGGACTGATTGCTTGGGTTGTGTGGGTGGGAGAAACCATGGCCACCTGAGTGCTTGTTGTTGTTTGGAGGACGGAGCACTGGAGGAGGCGAAAGCCAGAACTTCTACTGCTTGGCAACCACTTGGGAAGAAGAGGAGGAGTGAACAGCATCTCTGATCCTCTTTTTGGAAGCTTCAATCTTGAGCTGAGCTGCCTCTTGCTTAAGATCCATATTGTAGAATTGGTCAAATTCATTCGGCTCGAACAAGGTGAGAGCTAGTTGGAGTTCATCCTTTAGACCACCAGGGAACTGATAAATCTTGCTCTTAGCATCTCGGATGTCTTGCTTGGCATAACGAGCAAGATTCTGGAACTTGACATTGTATTGATAGACGGACATGGTGCCTTGCTTCAGGTTGCGGAATTGTTCACGCATGCCTTCAATGACACTGGTCGGAATGTGGTGAGAGCGGAAATCCTTGCAAAAGTCAGTCCATGAGATCTCACGTCCACCTCTGGAATCTTTGTACTGTTGCCACCAATCAGCATCTTGGTCTTTGAGTTGGAAAGTGGCAAACTTGACATAATCCTCAGGTTTCACGTTACTGCATTCAAAGTACTTTTTGATATCTGTGATCCAGTCTTCAGCATCTAGCGGATCCACACAGTAACTGAAAGACTTCGGTTGGTTTGCCAGGAATTGGTTGAGGGTTGCAAAGTGAGGTTGAATGAACAGATTGCCTTGGCCTTGGTTCCCATGATTGCCTTGATTTGCTTGGTTGGCTTGAAAGTTTTGCATCATTTGCATAAGCATCTGGGTGTTTTCGTTGGTCGCTTGCATAATTGCTCTCCATGCCTCAGGAGGAGGAGGAGGGGAAGGAGGACGTTCAGGAACACACTCTTCTTCACCCTCTGGGTTAGCGTTGGGAACCTTCTTAGGAGCCATCCTGAATTTGATGACAACCGTTAGCCTTTGATGGAAAATATATAAGCTGAATCAACGGCTAGAAATTGCAACATAAGTCTTCACAAGAACATTCGAACAAAATGAACGAATGTATTCCACAGTTTAATGATACAACAATCTTCTCGAGAAGCCACTTGGGAGAACAAAAGGCAAATAAAAACACCAAGGAGCAGATAAAACAAATACAACATAGAAGTTTCGTTCCACATGTTCGTGTTGAATGCTCATGGAACGTGTTACAAAAGGGTGTTGCAATCCCCGGATCAGCATATCCAAGGACCCTTTAAGATGCAACTCCCAATTGGGACAACACCCATAAAACCTCTTCACTTGATGTTGAACCCCGAACTTCATACCATGTACTTGTTGGAAGAATGCCTACGAGCTACTAGAAGAACCCACCTATTAATTTCTGAAGGTTTCCGGTTATGCAATCGGGTGTTGGGGATACAGGGGAAGCACTGCGCACTCAACTCTAATCCTACATCCAGCTGTATCCATCCTTCAACACATAACCAGTCATCCTCGGAAACTATTTACCTCGGACCTTCGAAATGCATCCGCTATACAAGCTGTGGCAATACTCCCGAACTATCCCACCAGTACTGGGTGACGTCGGGGTTATCTCACCACTAACCGCATAGAAGAGTTTTCGATGTCGGCCGTCTTAAGTATTCTAGAACCGCTGCGATACATTTGTGACGACAACACCTCGGAGCTCAACTTCCCGGGACACTGCCACAACCCCTAAATAACAGGAGGCATCGAGAACAATGTTCTCGTCAGAAAGATATCGGAACAATCCAAACAATACTCGTGTGATCCTAAAATTTTTTAGTGAATTTTTGATAATAGAAGAGATAGAACATCGTTAGGAGTCCTCACCAGAGCGATGAAGGGATGAGGAGTAAAAAGAAATCCTACTCTCCGATATATATATAGGACTCAAAACATTTTTACGTGTGTGCCTAGACTCAACCGTCAACGATTCGATCAATCAGGGGGGCTCCTAGGTTGGAGAAGGCTCTGATACCAACTTGTAATGCCCAGTATGTGACTATGTCTCCCACGTGTCGAGGCACGACTTAAAGACATAATCACATACTAGAATGATCTCAAGTATGGTATCTTTGCACGACTCATGTAAAAGAGGGGATGAAAAAGTAAAAGAGTAGTTGGCTTACACTCGCCACGTCACACAATGTAATACATTAACATACATCATCCAGATAACATCAGAGTCCGGCTACGGACAAAAATCCAAATGAAAGATACCATAAATAAAGCAACACAAGGTCCCGATCATCCTAGTAAGAGCCCTACTGATCCTCGGGATAAGACACGTAGTAACGTCCACGCTCTTCATCGAACCCCCAATACAGGTCTGAACCACCACTTGTGTAGTTCTCAACGGTACATGCATCTGATGTTGTGTAGAATCTGTGAGCCAGGGAGGACTCACCAATCCCGTTCCCGGGTAGCAATACT
Organism: Secale cereale; assembly: GCA_902687465.1. Classification (NCBI taxonomy): domain Eukaryota; kingdom Viridiplantae; phylum Streptophyta; class Magnoliopsida; order Poales; family Poaceae; genus Secale; species Secale cereale. The sequence continues at coordinate 658,102,853 of LR738710.1, forward strand.
ATCAAAGCCTTATGTGTGGAAAAGGCTTTAAAACAAGGTTGCAGCAGCACTAGCACAAGCTTACGAGTTTAGAGCAAGAAGAGAACAAGTGCCAACGATCGCCAAGTTGATTACGAACTGATCCTAACTACTCACGATCAAACATAACCCCACCGTGTTCACTTCCCGAACCCCTTCGGAAAGAGACCGTCACGGTTACTCACGCTTGTAGTGTATTATGAACATGGTGTCAAGTTATCTATAACCGGATATTAACAAATTCCCATCTGCCACATAACCGCGGGCACGACTTTCGAAAGATCAAACCCTGCAGGGTGTCCCAACTTAGCCCATCACAAGCTCACGATCTGCGGAGTCGCAACTCCAAGGTGGGAAGACCCGAGTATTCTTGGAATCCCGTGCTCAAGATATTCTGACAAAGGTAAAACTAGTCTAGCAAGACCGTCCGGTGTGCCGACACCCTGATAGTAGCCACGCGTATCTCGTCTCAGGCCACGACCGGATGGGTGATGCTACAGGTTTTTACCAGCCCTCGGGTTTCCCCAAGGTGGCCCTGCAGGACCCCCAGTTTGGACCAACACTCATGAGGAGCACTGGCCCGGGGTTGTTAAATAAGAACTCGGGTTTGCAGCGCCCTATCCAAGTTTTAGTTATTAGGCAAATGTAAAACCAATGTTGGGCCTTGCTGGAAAAGCTTTAGCACTAAGCGAGTTATCAAGGGGGCCCATAAACCCCAACCGTGTTAGGGACACAAAATCAAGGAACATAACACCGGTTTAATGGTTCCTAGGGTGGCATGAGTGGAACAAAACACCAAGCAAGAGGCTTAGCCTTCCACCCATTACCAATATATAGATGATTTAGTTTAACAGTTTATATATTGTGATATCCCAACAATAACTTCATCATGAAGCAAGAATCTTCTAGTCTTCACCTGCAACTAACAACTCTATAGGAGGGGCTGAGCAATGCTTACGTAGCCAAACAACGGTTTGCTAGATGGGTGGTTAGAGAGTTTCATGGCAACAATAGGAGGGCTGACAAACAGACATATGCATCGGGGCAATATCTAAAGAGCGAGACATCTAGCATAGGCAAAGATAGTAGTGATATCTGGGTAAGGTCATCTTGCCTGTTGATTCCACGGAGGGATCGTAACCTTGCTCCTCAAACTCAACCTCGATAGGAACCTCGTACTCCGAATCGTCACCGGGCTCTAACCAACACAACAATGCAACACCGGAACACACTCAATCATAATGCAATGCTCAAACACATGATGCATGAACATGATGTACAAGGACAAGAGTAGATACGATGCATGGCCTAGGGTCACAAGAGTGCAACAACATCGTAACAAACAAGAGCACTCACATGAAAGAAATAAGCAAAAGAACAACTAACAAGTTTATGTAGATTATGCAAACAAGCACCCAATAAGTTTAAAGGGGTTGGTTAACATGGCAAGGGTGCAACAAAGATCACAGCAACATGCTAGCACATTTAAATGGGCTGGAAATAACAAGCAACATTTTCCAGAAACTGCCAATATTAATTAATTGCATTTGGGACAGATCTGGAAAACTTCTGGAATAAAGTTGTTAAACATGCTAAACAACAGCACCAAAATATTCTACACATTTTCCACCCCAAATGCATATAAAGTTTGTTAAATTTGGAGTTGTGGATATTTAGTTATGATTTTTCCAAGTTTTATCATATTTGAAACAAGAATAAATTCAAACAGCATTTTAAATGTTTTTAAACATGGCAACAAATAGCATATTCATAATCTACATGAAAAACTAAGCATTTTACATATACAACTTATTTCCAACAGATGAATATATCAACATATATTAATTAAACAAAGAAAATGCAGAAAAATAAAAGAAAAAGAAAACAGGCGCAGGGGTCAAAGTTGACCCACTCCTACGCTAGCCAGATCCACTGACAAGGGGGCCCAGCTGCACTGAGGTGGCACCAGCGGGTGCGCGAGGGGGCTGGAGGTGGCTGAGTGGCTGGCAGGTGGGGCCTGCCTATCAGCCTCTCGCGAAAAACAAAAGCGGACAAAAATACCCACTGCCCCGCACAGATTCGAACCCACGACCTGATGCATATCTAATGGAGACACAAGCCACTGCGCTGGCAATCGATTCGTGACAGAATACAGGTGCGAAACCTGAAGAGGTAACTGAAGATGCAGCAGTAGGGAAAAAGCAGGGCTCGTCAGAGCTGCTCGTCGGAGCTGCTCCGGCAACCAAAAGAGATGGCGGAGGTAAGCGGAGTGCTCCTGGAGGAGTTTCACCCCACTCGAAGCACTTGCGGCCACTAACATGCACTACATCGCCGGCGGCGAGCACTTGACAGAACGGCGGCGGCGGGCAACGACGAGACGACACAACGGCCTAGGCGGAGCGGCGACTACCCTGGCAGCATCTACGCAATGAGCTGAAGCGAACGGGCAACGCGGGACGGCCTATGGTGGTCGGGGCACTCGCCGGAGACAAGGCCCGACGGGCCAAGGGGAAGGGCACACCCGCCCACCAAGGGGCTGTGCGCCCCCAAGCCCCCTTACCAAGTTGCCAGAGGAGGTGGGGTAACATGAAGGGCCGATGGAAAACATACTAAGGTGGCATGTTTTATGTCGATACCAAGTCGTCCATGCCTACATCCGTCGACCATTATCCAAAAGCCAAGCTGAAGATCAACGCCCACACTTGTTTGGGCAACGACTAGTCCTGACCGAACAACTTGGTCCTATCCATCGCCGTGGTTGCTAGAGCCGACGCTTGGCAGACCCATCATGTTGCGCAATACGACAACCGACATCAAAGCAACTATTCTCTCTCGCCACCGCCTCCGATAAACGCTTGATGCGTTGCAACGAAAACATAAAATGGAGTAACACTATCAGAATACTGCCAGGACATTTCCATGCAACTGCGTCTGATGACCTGTCGCGGAAACCTATCGCCACAATGACGACAAAGATAATGCAAGAGGTCGCATGTAGGATGTCGTGCCTAGGGTTAGGGTGAAACAGGAGTCGGTTTATCTCTCATCCTTTGAGCAAATAGTCACAACGTTTCCCTATGCAGCTCATATCGGCCAGCATGTGCTCCCCGTTACCTCACTATCAAGGGGACATGGGATGATCGCTATGACGCCTACACGTTGTTCATCCGCCCAGAGAAATCTTCAAGAAGAACATCATTGGGCAGGCGTTGGCAGTGGTGAGGAATCGTATCGTGTGGCTCCATTATGAAGAGAAACATGCACATTTTGTGGCGGAGAATGACCACTCAGATGGTACAAATTTGACATGAACATGGCGACATTCACCGAGACGAACCACTCCATACCCCCTGACCTTGACAATGACGAGTGGGAATGGAATGATGACAAGGTCGCTGACCGTCATACCGTCGTACGTAGAGGACAAGTGGAATCGTGACATAGGCTTCACCATCGCCGTGATGGGAGCATTCATGTTTTTTTCTGAGATGCCAATGCTTCTTTCAAGACCTCAAAAGACATTAGTTTATTAGTATACAAATATTGTAAATTGACTTTTCAATCCCATGTAGCAACTCTGTTGACTATACACCTCATATAACACTTTTTTATGCAATGTTATCTCCAATTGGTATTTTGGAGCAACTCTAACCAGCCGACCCAAACGAATGTCGATTTTGTCCATTTTTTTGTCCATTTGGATCGGCGGCCCATCGGACACCCATGTCCGCTTTTATTTTTGGGTCACCGCTTGCGCCCATTGCTGGCTCGATCCATCTTTGAGGTCGCACGAAGAAAAAAATAACGCAAATATTTTGAAATTAGAAAATGTTAATTAAACATAAATTTCAGCCACAAAGGCTAGTGAGAGTCCACGAGTCCACATTACATTCAATAAAAACATTTAATAAAACTAAAAAATGGAGGAGGTGAGCTGCCCTAGGCGTCCTCGTCGGGGCCGGCGAGGTCGACGAGCGTCGGCGCCGGGGCAACCTAGGCGAACGTCGTCTCCCACGTTGTGCCTATGTCCCCCGGTGTTGGCCTGACCGCTGCCGGCTGGGTACCGCGAGCACGACGCTCCTCCTCCTCCGCCTCACGCCGCTCGTCGTCCGCGTTGCACTCCCACTTATTGAGCCGCTCGCCGTCGCGGTGTTGGGATCATTGCAGAAATTCAAAAAAATTATACGCATCACCAAAATCAATCTATGGAGTGACTAGCAACGAGAGAGGGGAGTGCATCTTCATACCTTTGAAGATTGCGATGCGGAAGTGTTGCAAGAACGCAGTTGGTGGAGTCGTACACGAAGCGATTCAGATCGCGGCCGAATCCGATCTAAGCGCCGAACAACGGCGCCTCCGCATTCAACACACGTACAGCCCGATGACGTCTCCCACGCCTTGATCCAGCAAGGAGATAGGGAGAGGTTGGGGAAGACTCCGTCCAGCAGCAGCACGACGGCGTGGTGGTGATGGAGGAGCATGGTACGCCGACAGGTCTTCACCAAGCACCGCGGAAGGAGAGGAGCAATTGGGAGGGGAGAGGACTGCGCCAGGTATCGGGTGCGGCTACCTCCCACCTCCCCACTATATATAGGGGCAAGGGAGAGGGGGCCTGGCCCCCTTAGATCCAATCTAAGGGGGGCGGCGGCCAGGGAGGGGGGGCTTGCCCCCCAAGCCAAGGGGGCGCCCTCTTTAGGGTCCCCCCCAACCCTAGGCGCATGGGCCCTAGGGGGCGAAGGCGCCCAGCCCACTTAGGGGTTGGTTCCCCTCCACATACAGCCCATACGGCCCTCCGGGGTAGGTGGACCCTCCCGGTGGACCCCCGGAACCGCTTCGGTGGTCCCGGTACAATACCGACAACCCCTCGAACACTTCCGGTGACCGTATGATGACTTCCCATATATAAATCTTCACCTCCGGACCATTCTAGAACTCCTTGTGATGTCCGAGATCTCATCCGGGACTCCGAACAACATTCGGTAACCACGTACATATATTCCCTATAACCCTAGCGTCATCAAACCTTAAGTGTGTAGACCCTACGGGTTCGGGAACCATGCAGACATGACCGAGACATCTCTCCAGCCAATAACCAACAGCGGGATCTGGATACCCATGTTGGCTCCCACATGTTCCACGATGATCTCATCGGATGAACCACAATGTCGGGGATTCAAACAATCCTGTATGCAATTCCCTTTGTCTACCGGTATAGTACTTGCCCGAGATTCGATCGTCGGTGTCCCTATACCTTGTTCAATCTCGTTACCGACAAGTCTCTTTACTCGTTCCGTAACACATCATCCCGTGACCAACTCCTTAGTCACATTGAGCTCATTACGATGATGTCTTACCGAGTGGGCCCAGAGATACCTCTCCGTCACACGGAGTGACATATCCCAGTCTCGATTCGTACCAACCCAACAGATACTTTCGGGGATACCCGTAGTGCACCTTTATAGCCACCCAGTTACGTTGTGACGTTTGGCACACCCAAAGCATACGGTATCTGGGAGTTGCACAATCTCATGGCCTAAGGAAATGATACTTGACATTGGAAAAGATTTAGCACACGAACTACACGATCTTGTGCTATGCTTAGGACTGGGTCTCGTCCATCACATCATTCTCCTAATGATGTGATCCCGTTATCAACGACATCCAATGTCCCTGGTCATGAAACCGTGACCATCTATTGATCAACGAGCTAGCCAACTAGAGGCTCACTAGGGACATATTATGGTCTATGTATTCACACATGTGTTACGGTTTCCGGTAAACAAAATTATAGCATGAAGAATAGACGATTATCATGAACAAGGAAATATAATAATAACCATTTTATTATTGCCTCTAGGGCATATTTCCGACAGTCTCCCACTTGCACTAGAGTCAATAATCTAGTTACATTGTGATGAATCGAACAACCATAGAGTTCTGGTGTTGATCATGTTTTGCTCGTGGAAGAGGTTTAGTCAACGGATCTGTGACATTCAGATCTGTATGCACTTTACAAATGTCTATGTCTCCATCTTGAATATAAGCATGAATGGAGTTGAAATGGCGCTTGATGTGCTTGGTCTTCTTGTGAAACCTAGGCTCCTTGGCAATGGCAATAGCTCTAGTGTTGTCACACAACAGAGTCATCGGGCCCGACGCGCTTGGAATAACTCCTAGGTCGGTGATGAACTTCTTCATCCAGACTCCTTCTTGTGCTGCTTCGGAAGCAACTATGTACTCCGCTTCACATGTAGATGCCGCCACGATGCTTTGCTTGCAACTGCACCACCATTCAAAATATACACGTATCTGGTTTGTGACTTGAAGTCATCCGGATCTGTGTCAAAGCTAGCATCAACGTAACCCTTTACAACGAGCTCTTCGTCACCTCCATAAACGAGAAACATATCCTTAGTCCTTTTCAGGTACTTCAGGATGTTCTTGACCGTTGTCCAGTGTTCCATTCCGGGATCACTTTGGTACCTCCCCACCAAACTTATGGCAAGGTTCACATCAGGTCTGGTACATAGCATGGCATACATAATAGAGCCTATGGCTGGGGCATAGGGGATGACACTCATCTTTTCTCTATATTCTGCCGAAGTCGGGCATTGACCTGTGCTCAATATCACACCTTGCAATACACGCAAGAACCCTTTCTTGGACTGATCCATATTGAACTTCTTCAGTATCTTGTCAAGGTATGTGCTTTGTGAAAGACCAATGAGGCGTCTCGATCTATCTCTATAGATCTTGATGCCTAATATGTAAGCAGCTTCTCCAAGGTCCTTCATTGAAAAACACTTATTCAAGTAGGCCTTTATGCTTTCCGAAAGTTCTATATCATTTCCCATCAACAATATGTCATCCACATATAATATGAGAAATGCTACAAAGCTCCCACTCACTTTCTTGTAAATACATGCTTCTCCATAAGTCTGTATGAACCCAAACATTTTGATCACTTCATCAAAGCGAATGTTCCAACTTCGAGATGCTTGCACCAGCCCATAGATGGAGCGCTGGAGCTTGCATACCTTGTTAGCATTCTTAGGATCGACAAAACCTTTCGGCTGCATCATATACTATTTTTCCTTAAGGAATGTCGTTTTGACGTCCATTTTCCATATCTCATAATCATAGAATGCAGCAATTGCTAACATGATTCGGACGGAGTTCAGCATCGCTACGGGAGAGAAAGTCTCATCATAGTCAATTCCTTGAACTTGTCGATAACCCTTAGCGACAAGCCGAGCCTTATAGATGGTCACATTTCCATCCATGTCGGTCTTCTTCTTAAAGATCCATTTATTTTCTATGGCTTGCCGATCATCGGGCAAGTCAACCAAAGTCCATACTTTGTTGTCATACATGGATCCTATCTCGGATTGCGTGGCATCAAGCCATTTGTTCGAATCCGGGCCCGCCATCACTTCTTCATAGTTCGAAGGTTCACCGTTGTCTAACAACATGATTTCCAGGACAGGGTTGCCGTACCACTCTGGTGCGGAACGTGTCCTCGTGGACCTATGAAGTTCAGTAGTAACTTGATCCAAAGTTTCATGATCATTATCATTAACTTCCTCTCTAGTCGGTGCAGGCACCACAGAAATATCTTCCTGTGCTGCGCTACTTTCTGGTTCAAGAGGGGTTACAACCACCTCATCAAGTTCTACTTTCCTCCCACTTACTTCTTTCGAGAGAAACTCTTTCTCCGGAAAGGATCCATTCTTGGCAACGAAGACCTTGCCTTTGGATCTGAGGTAGAAGGTATACCCAATAGTTTCCTTAGGGTAACCTATGAAGACGCATTTCTCCGATTTGAGTTCGAGCTTTTCAGGTTGAAGTTTCTTGACATAAGCATCGCATCCCCAAACTTTTAGAAACGACAACTTAGGTTTCTTCCCAAACCATAATTCACACGGTGTCATCTCAACGGATTTAGATGGTGCCCTATTTAAAGTCAATGCGGCAGTCTCTAAAGCATAACCCCAAAATGATTGCGGTAAATCAGTAAGAGACATCATAGATCGCATCATGTCCAACTGAGTACGATTACGACGTTCAGACACACAATTACGTTGAGGTGTTCCAGGCGGCGTTAGTTGTGAAACAATTCCACATTTCCTTAGGTGCGTACCAAATTCGTGACTCAAATATTCTCCTCGACGATCTGATCGTAAGAACTTTATTTTCCTGTCACGTTGATTCTCTACCTCATTCTAAAATTCCTTGAACTTTTCAAATGTCTCAGACTTGTGTTTCATTAGGTAGACATACCCATATCTACTTAAGTCATCAGTGAGGGTGCGAACATAACGATAACCACCATGAGCCTCAACGCTCATTGGACCGCACAAATGAGTATGTATGATTTCCAACAAGTTGGTTGCTCGCTCCATTGTTTCGGAGAACGGAGTCTTGGTCATCTTGCCCAAGAGGCATGGTTCACATGTGTCAAATGATTCATAATCAAGAGACTCCAAAAGTCCATCTGCATGGAGTTTCTTCATGCGTTTGACACCAATATGACCAAGGCGGCAGTGCCACAAGTATGTGGGACTATCATTATCAACCTTACATCTTTTGGCATTCACACTATGAATATGTGTAACATCACGTTCGAGATTTAATAAAAATAAACCATTGACTAGCGGGGCATGACCATAAAACATTTCTCTCATATAAATAGAACAACCATTATTCTCAGATTTAAATGAGTAGCCATCTCGCATTAAATTAGATCTAGATACAATGTTCATGCTCAAAGCTGGTACTAAATAACAATTATTGAGGTTTAAAACTAATCCCGAAGGTAGATGTAGAGGTAGCGTGCCGACGACGATCACATCGACCTTGGAACCATTCCCGACGGGCATCATCACCTCGTCCTTCGCCAGTCTCCGCTTATTCCGCAGCTCCTGCTTTGAGTTACAAATGTGAGCAACTACACCGGTGTCAAATACCCAGGAGCTACTACAAGCTACGGATGCCAATGGGTAGGGTATGGGCGGGTACAACACTTTTCTACCCAAACCCATACCCAAATCTTTTCTCCATACCCACCCACTTCACTACCCATGGGCGCAAATTGGTACCCATGCCCATACCCATCGGGTATCCTATACCCAATGGGTATCCGGTGGGTACAATATATATCATTGACATGACAAAGGTAAGATGAGAAGAAGGTTTAAATTCAGGTACCCGTCCGGTGGGTACAATATATAGCCTTATTTGCGGATGAATCGATGAGGTTTCAGTAACCCGGCTCTTGATTGCTTCATCTTCAAAGGTCAAGGAAAAGCAGAGAAGATAACTACTGTAGGTATACGAGGGGTATGGGGCAATGGACAGCTATGGGCCTGTGGTCCGTGGGCTAGTTAAGAACTCAATATAATTATTTATTCACACATTATAGGGTTTTATTTATTTATTAATTTTCTGGGTATCCATTGGGTTACCCGTGGGTATAATTTCATACCCATACCCTACCCATGCATTTTGCGGGTATGGATACCCATACCCATGGGTATGAAGTGGTAGTCTCAGCCATGCCCACTATTTTCGGGTAAGGTACCCACGGGTACCCATACCCATGGGAAAACTGCCATCCCTACTACAAGCGCTGGTAAAGTACACATCAATAACATGTATATCACATATACCTTTGACGTTGCCGGCCTTCTTATCCGCTAAGTATTTGGGGAAATTCCGCTTCAAGTGACCCGTTCCCTTGCAATAAAAGCACTCAGTCTGAGGCTTGGGTCCATTCTTTGGCTTCTTCCCGGCAACTGGCTTACCGGGCGCGGCAACTCCCTTGCCGTCCTTCTTGAAGTTCTTCTTACCCTTGCCTTTCTTGAAATTAGTGGTTTTATTCACCATCAACACTTGATGTTCCTTTTTGATATCCACCTCCGCTGATTTCAGCATTGAATATAACTCGGAAATGGACTTCTCCATCCCTTGCATATTGTAGTTCATCACAAAGCTATTGTAGCTAGGTGGGAGCAACTGGAGGATTCTGTCAACGACCGCGCCATCTGGAAGATTAACTTCTAACTGAGGCAAGCGGTTATGCAACCCAGACATTTTGAGTATATGCTCGCTGACAGAACTGTTTTCCTCCATCTTACAACTGTAGAACTTGTCGGAGACTTCATATCTCTCGCCCCGGGCATGAGCTTGGAAAACCATTTTCAGCTCTTGGAACATCTCATATGCTCCCTGTTGCTCAAAACGCTTTTGGAGCCCCGATTCTAAGCTGTAAAGCATGCCGCACTGAACCAGGGAGTAATCATCACTACGCGACCGCCAGGCGTTCATAATGTCTTGATTTGCTGGGAAAATGGGTGCGTCACCTAGCACTGCTTCATGGACATATGCTTTCTTGGCAGCTATGAGGATGATCCTCAATTTACGGACCCAGTCCGTATAGTTGCTACCATCGTCTTTCAGCTTGGTTTTCTCTAGGAACGCATTGAAGTTGAGGGCAACATTAGCATTGGCCATTTGATCTACAAGACATATTGTAAAGGTATTTGGACTATGTTCATGATAATTAAGTTGATCTAATCAAATTAAATGATGAACTCCCACTCAGATAGACATCTCTCTAGTCATCTAAGTGATACATGATCCGAATCGACTAGGCCATGTCCGATCATCATGTGAGACAGACTAGTCATCAACGGTGAACATCTCCATGTTGATCGTATCTTCTATACGAGTCATGTTCGACCTTTCGGTCTTCCGTGTTCCGAGGCCATGTCTGTACATGCTAGGCTCGTCAAGTCAACCTAAGTGTATTGCGTGTGTAAATCTGGCTTACACCCGTTGTATGCGAACGTTAGAGCCTATAACACCCGATCATCACGTGGTGCTTCGGAACAACGAACCTTAGCAATGGTGCACAGTTAGGGGCAACACAATTCTTGAAATTTTAATGAGAGATCATCTTATTTAAGCTACCGTCGTTATAAGAAAATAAGATGTAAAACATGATAAACATCACATGCAATCAAATAGTGACATGATATGGCCAATATCATTTTGCTCCTTTTGATCTCCATCTTCGAGGTGCCATGATCATCATCGTCACCGGCATGACACCATGATCTCCATCATCATGATCTCCATCATCGTGTCTTCATGAAGTTGTCTCGCCAACTGTTACTTCTACTACTATGGTAATGGTTTGCAATAAAGTAAAGTAATTACATGGCGTTTTCATTGACACGCATGTCATACAATAAAATAAGACAACTCGTATGGCTCATGCCGGTTGTCATACTCATCGACATGGAAGTCATGATTCCTATTACAAGAACATGATCAATCTCATACATCACATATATCATTCATCACATCCTTTTGGCCATATCACATCACACGGCATATGCTTCAAGAACAAGTTAGACGACCTCTAAATGTTGTTGCTAGTTTTTTACGTGGCTGCTATAGGTTTCTAGCAAGAACGTTTCTTACCTACGCCAAAACCACAACGTGATATGCCATATTTACCCTTCATAAGGACGCTTTTCATCAAATCCGATCCGACTAAAGTGGGAGAGACAGACACCCGCTAGCCATCTTATGCAACTAGTGCATGTCAATCGGTGGAACCTGTCTCACGTAAGCGTACGTGTAAGGTCGGTCCGGGCCGATACATCCCACGATGCCACCGAATCAAGATAATACTAGTAACGGCAAGTAAATTGACAAATCGACGCCCACAACAACTTGTGTTCTACTCGTGCATAGAAACAACGCATAAACTTGGCTCTGATGCCACTGTTGGGGATCGTTGCAGAAATTCAAAAAAATTCTACGGATCACCAAGATCAATCTATGGAGTGACTAGCAACGAGAGAGGGGAGTGCATCTTCATACCTTTGAAGATCGCGATGCGGGAGCGTTGCAAGAACGCGGTTGGTGGAGTCGTACACGAAGTGATTCAGATCGCGGCCGAACCCGATCTAAGCGCCGAACAACGGCGCCTCCGCGTTCAACACACGTACAGCCTGGTGACGTCTCCCATGCCTTGATCCAGCAAGGAGAGAGAGAGAGAGGTTGGGGAAGACTCCGTCCAGCAGCAGCACGAGAGCGTGGTGGTGGTGGAGGAGCATGGTACTCCGGCAGGGCTTCACGAAGCACCACGGAAGGAGAGGAGGAATTGGGAGGGGGAGGGCTGCGCCAGGTACGGGTGCGGCTACCCTCCCACCTCCCCACTATATATAGGAGCAAGGGAGAGGGGGTCAGCCACCTTAGATCCAATCTAAGGGGAGGGCAGGGAGGGGGGCTTGCCCCCCAAGCCAAGGGGGTGCCCCCTTTAGAGTTCTCCCCAACCCTAGGTGCATGGGCCCTAGGGGGAAGGCGCCCAGCCCACTTAGGGGCTGGTTCCCCTCCACATACAACCCATAGGGCCCTCCGGGGAAGGTGGACCCCGGAACCCCTTCGGTGGTCCCGGTACAATACCGGCAACCCCCCGAACACTTCCGGTGACCGTATGATGACTTTCCATATATAAATCTTCACCTCCGGGCCATTTCGGAACTCCTCGTGACGTCCGAGATCTCAGCTGGGACTCCGAACAACATTCGATAACCACGTACATATATTCCCTATAAACCTAGCGTCATCGAACCTTAAGTGTGTAGACCCTACGGGTTCGGGAACCATGCAGACATGACCGAGACATCTCTCCGGTCAATAACCAACAGCGGGATCTGGATACCCATGTTGGCTCCCACATATTCCACGATGATTTCATCGGATGATCCACGATGTCGGGGATTCAAACAATCGCGTATGCAATTCCCTTTGTCTACCAGTATAGTACTTGCCCGAGATTCGATCGTCGGTGTCCCTATACCTTGTTCAATCTCGTCATCGACAAGTCTCTCTTTACTCGTTCCGTAACACATCATCCCTTGACCAACTCCTTAGTCACATTGAGCTCATTACGATGATGTCTTACCGAGTGGGCCCAGAGATACCTCTCCGTCACACGGAGTGACAAATCCCAGTCTCGATTCGTACAAACCCAACAGATACTTTCGGGGATACCCGTAGTGCACCTTTATAGCCACCCAGTTACGTTGTGACGTCTGGCACACCCAAAGCATTCCTACGGTATCCGGGAGTTGCACAATCTCATGGTCTAAGGAAATGATATTTGACATTGAAAAAGCTTTAGCAGGCGAACTACACGATCTTGTGCTATGCTTAGGATTGGGTCTTGTCCATCACATTATTCTCCTAATTATGTTATCCCGTTATCAACGATATCCAATGTCCATGGTCATGAACTCGTGACCATCTATTGATCAACGAGCTAGCCAACTAGAGGCTCACTAGGGACATATTATGGTCTATGTATTCACACATGTGTTACGGTTTCCGGTTAACACAATTATAGCATGAACAATAGACGATTATCATGAACAAGGAAATATAATAATAATCATTTTATTATTGCCTCTAGGGCATATTTCCAACATGCGGCTCCTCCGCCAGCCAACGCTTCCGCCACTACTCGAGGTGGAACTTCTCCTGCATCGGCGTCGCCCCAAGCTAGATGGGTAGCGTTGACCCACTCGTGCACTACCCCCTCCCATTTGTACCGCTCGGGCTTGACGGGGGTCAGCGTTGGCTCGGGCTTGACGGGGACGGCGGCATCAGCGGCGGCACGACCCAGTCGCCGGAAGCGGAAAGCGCTATGGCCTCCGATAGGAGCTCCTGGTACGCCGCCTCCTCAACCGCCGCCTTGCGTCGCTCTTCCTCTTCGCTTTCATGGAGGGCGACCGCCAGCGCCTCCTGGTAGGCGGCCTCCTCCTCCTGGTCCTCGTCACGCATGACGAGGGGCTGCGGTGTGCCCGCCCCCACGTGTTGGACGTCGTGTCGGCGCTGCTCCTCATGCTCGAGGACGAACCAGACCTCCCAGCCAGAAGAGTCTCCTACGTAGACAGGGTTGAGGCGCTTCTCCGGCGTGAGTTGCTGCCGCCGACGCCGCACCTCCTCCCCGTGCGCCCGTGCCGTCCGCGGCATCGCCGACACTGGGATCCTCTCCGGATCCAAATGCCAGTCATGTGGCAGGGTGATGTCGGGGGTACGGGAAGGGGATGCAGTATGGCGAGGTCCTGCCCTTGTTCTTGCCGGCGAAGAAGCCCATGGTGGCGTGCGTAAGGGTGGCTAGGGTTGCCGCCGACGGGTGCCTAGATGGGGACCGGAGGCTGAAAGAGGATGAGGACGCCCCCACCCCCGCACACACGGATTAAAAAAGGACGCCTGTCGTCACTGATGCGTGGACCTACGATTTGTGGTCGTCGTTAACAAAGACGCGGGTAGTAGTTGACCGGCTGCCGTGTGGGAACGCGGCGGAAACCGAGCGGACACGCGGCGCGTCCGCGCCAACACATTTCATGCCTAAATTTGGGCCGGCAATGAATCAGCACAAACGTATTTTGGGAATGGGCCGGTGTGTTGGGCTAGCACTTTTGTGTGTGACGATCCGAACGGATGTCGGCTGACGAAATGGGTCACTGTGTTGGAGTTGCTCTTATGATCTCTCAAATGGTGTGTGATTGTTAAGCTGATGCAACCACAAAAAAGTTAACATATTACGGCGATTTTGTGTTTGCTTACAACCGTCACAATCTGTAAAATTATACAAAACGCTCTTCGCGTGCATTACGACGACTACTAGGGTTGCCCGAGAAAAGAAATGTACTATGAACAAACAGCTTGTATCACTCCCGGAAAACACAGAGAGCGAATCTTTGGTCGATTCAGCCTTTTGGCACGTGATATGCTACAATCATGGATGTTTGGGTGATGGTAGTGATTGCTTTAGACTTCTCTTGGAAAGTGTAAGCGTCATTTTTAGACTAATTATGATAGTGTATCATGGTCGGAAGGACACATAGTAGGTTAGGTTAGAGCAAATACAATATGATGACATAAGCGATATGTAAAATTTTAAATATAATATTTTTTATGAGTTGACGGATAGAGAAGAGAAATGAGCTACTCAGAGAACGGTTAATAATACATCCAACTGATGGATATATGATATTGACATGTCATTTATAGCCAACCTTGTAGCCTTCAAGTATAATAAGTAAGATACAAAGATGTGCTACTTCATTAATACATGGCCCACATCTCACTCTCACATAGTGCCTAGGAGCACGCTGTAGCTGGCTCTTATTCTGTAGCCGGCTCCTCTCCTCTCCCCTCAATGTCAGTAGAAAAATAATATTTTAACCCTTACAGCCTGCTTACATAAGCTTATTATACTTGCTCTCACTAAAAACCGGTTGTAGCACGTGCTCCTAGACATTCTGTGAGAATGGAAGGTGCGCCATGCAATTAACAAACAAAGTAGTACAAATTTACATGCTTCTATTGTACTTGATGGCTATAAAACTAGATATAAATGACGTGAAAAGATCATATAGCCAGCAACTGGCTATACTATTAACCATGCTCTTAGCGCATCTCTTTGAGTGTTTTTGTGTCAAACATATTTGGCCGAGTCGAGTACAAGCTATAGATGAAGATAATGGAAATCTCTTAATATTTTGATGGTCTACACAAGATCAGTTACAGTTGGGCGTCTCAAACACCTATACATTGGGAGGGCGATGCAGTCACTGTCCGGTCAAAAAATTCAATCCAGATGGATGCATCAGACCGGCCTTTTACGTCCGAACTGACCGACATCCCTCATATGTAGTCCAAATATAGAGCAGATACACGAAGGTTCGAGCGCTGATAATGAGAGGATGTGGGTGGCCGAGGCACGGCTCACTGTTGACATGGCAAAAACGAAGGCGGTGGATGCGGCGATGTGCGTTGCCTTGAAGGAGGAAGTTGTCTGTGCCCGCATCCTACAGAAGTGGTAGAGGAAAAACACGCGCACCCTTGCCCAAGAGCAAAACGGGTGGCCGAGACCCGTCTCATTGCCGACATGGCGAAGGCGAAGGCGACGGATGCGGTGGCGCGTGCTGCCTTGAAGGAAGAAGTCGTTTGTGCCCGCATCCTACAAAAGCGGCAGCAGAGGAACACGCACGCCCTCGTCCGACAGCAAAACGGGCGATCCGTACCATGGCCAGACTGTACCCAAAGAGGACACGGAGGACAGTGATGGGGTGGGCAGATCCAGCTCGATCCATTTTGCGTCTTTGAGCACTACTTTTGCGTCAAAAACGGCAAGGATGCCGGTAAAGACAAGGACAATTGTTGACGGTCTTTATCCATAACTAGTATGTATGTAGAAAATGTCAATTTTTTATAACGGGATGGCATGTGTTGATATAGTAGCCGGACGCTCTGTGTTGCATCGTAGAGATAGTTTACGATGAATGTGACAGTATGGATGTGAGGTATGCTAAATGATGTAGTGAAAATGAAAATTTGCTGATCGACCACATGCACGTTTGAGGCGGTTGATATTTTTCATGAAACCTTTTGAGGTGGTCGAATTATTTGTATGTGGTTGTACATGCTCTAAGTAGTAGCTCCTTATCAATCACCGTGATTTTTTTTTAGATAATCATCTACTAGGTGATATTTCTTGATTATTCTTTAGTTATACTTCTTGACTATGAGTGCCAATATCGTTTGAAATATATATGTATTTAGATTGAAAATTTGAAATCATAACGATAGATTTGTCTGGAAAAATATTTCTAAAATCCTACTATGATATTGTTTCGATTTAGTTTCCTTTATAATTTAAATTAACTCTCTTCTCCGCAATGAATAAAAAGAGCACCCATTGTGCTCGGAAGCTATAGTAAAAATTAGGGTCTGTCTAGATGTGCCTTCAATATTGCTCGTCTAGTGACTTTATTAAATAGAAAGAAAAGGACAAAAGAAAATGCTTACACGAATCTTAGCCGCACTGTACATACACAAAAAAAAATCAGATTTGCCGTAAGTGGTGGTCTGTCATTTTGTTTTTAACTTTCATATTAAAAAGGTGTACAAAAATTTGCACCCCTACGTCTAGTCCCGAGAGAAAGCAAGTTAACATGTTCGGTAGCTTAAGACCTCAAAACAGGAGGTCTCATGATTGAATGTGCCTATTTTCCTTTTCTTCACTTGCATTTTGTACAGTATAAAAATAAAGTACGCAGTATTAATCACATTAGACAAGTAGCTTAGCTGGTTGGCAGGCTGCACCTGATAGGCAGGTCTCAAGCTCGAACCGGTCAACTCCGCGATGTTCAAGCGTGTGATTCACACGATGAATACTACCCGGGATGAAATCCCGACGAAGGATCTGCAATGGACGACATCTGAGATGTTCAGATCTATTGTGATGTAACTTAGCATTCATACACAATTCATTCTGTAGCCTAGTTGGTAGGTAATCGCAGAAAAACCAGCCATGTGATGTGATTGTGATCCGGCTTGCCTACTCCCTTCTCATGTTCTCATCCGTGCTCCCACTTCATCATGCGGCTGTTCTTTTCCATTTTTCTTTCTAATCTAATCACCCCCTAATTTTAGAAGGATGAGGTCGGGCCTTATTTTATTTCAATCAAATAAAGCCACGTACGCGGGAACACGAATGAGCACACTCGCGGGGAGCAGCCAAAACAAAAATCAAGAAAAGAAAATTTGAAGAATGCGAGCACTAAATGCGGATCGTGCGTCTCTGGAGTTGTTCGGAGGGTCCCTAAAATTAAGACATTTGTCGGTTATTTGGTTCAATTTCTTAGTGTGCCAAAACAAATGTTTCTTTGTGTACAGCTATTGTGTTGTTGTTTAATAGTATTCCCTCCGTTCCTTTAGGGTGGTTGTAATGGGGAATATCATATACTAGTATCATGCATATGATACTAATGTATAATACTACCTTCCTAATGCATAGTATCATATATTAGTATCAAGTAGTACTCTATTTATTGCCATGCATGACATATACTATTATATCTTTTATTATGATATGGTATCATGATATGATACTCAACCATCTCTTTCTTCATTTAATTCTACGACATGTCATCAAAGTTGTCTAGGTGACATGCATGATACTAGCTATGATATTACCATTACTACCAGCCTTATACAAGCTACAAACTCATATTACAGGTAGTATCAAGGTAAAATTTAATGACTGCTTTGCTAGTCAATTTTTTCGTTATCTGGGATCATTAATTCATATGCATGCATGCAAGGAAGAAATGAAAAAGGAAATAGTACATTATCATTATGACTACGTGCATGCAAGTGTTAAACAAGTTGGTAGCACGAGGAAACATTATTATTTTTTGTCTCGAATACTGTTAATGACCTTGTATATATGCAAAATGTATTTTTCATAGTGGCCTTATACTCCCTCCGTTCCTAAATGTAAGGTGTATTAGTTTTTCAAAAAGTCAACTGTTGTCTATGTTTGACCAACTTTGCAGCAAAATATATAAAGATTTATAATACTAAATCTAGAAAATGTAAAAATATATTTCATGATGAATCTAGTGATACTGATTTAATATTCTAGATATTGACATTTTTGCCTATAAACTTGGTCAAATTTAAAGAAGTTTGACTTTTTGAAAAAATAATATACCTTATATTAAGGAACGGAGGGAGTATAAGGGAATGAAAGGAGTAGATGAAGTTCCTTCAATTGGACACGCACACAACCTAGTTTTT
>LR738710.1:658121674-658183888 GCA_902687465.1 Secale cereale
GGCATCCAGTCCTCGCATTCATCACGTTGTTTTTATCTCCTAGGAATCATGAATAGAAAAAAAAAGGAATATTCGCAAGAAAAGGAATCATGAATAGAAAAAAAAAAGAAACACAACATGCACGAGAGAAAAGATTGGATCGGCGACAAAAAAAAACGCAGTGCACGCGAGAGACAAAGGAAGGAGCGGCCCTATTGTAAAAAAAAATGGAAACACTAACGCCACAGGTGTGGGCGTTAGCCAACTCACCCGCACGCCTCCATCGCCGTCGAGTCACTTCTGCACCAATCTTGGCACGAAATGGGTGATTTTGTGTGCCACGTAGGACATCTCGTGTGTGTGGCGTATGAGAGAGTTCGTGTGCACGCCGGTTTCCTCTCCGTGGGCAACGGTTGCCACTCGGGGGGCGTGCGGTGGAACTGCCGTGGCGCCCGCACGCCACGCCCGACTGCAGTTGCCGTCAACCACGTCTCGCACTTCGTCCCCCTCCCCTCGCGGTTCCATTTACTCGCTCCACTTCATTACTCACCCAACCCACCATCCATAGCAGTTCAGTCGATTGGAGGAGAAACCGAGAGGAGAAGGCGGCGGCGGAGGCAGAAGAGTCGACGGGATTTGCGATCGTCGGTGGGGCTCGCCGGACCGGACCGTCTTCGCCGGAGTGCCCGCAGATTGAAGGTAATCCTCCTTCCCACGCACACATTTCTTGCACTGCGTTTCCCCCTCCCCTCTGTGGTCAATTTTCCGCTCGAGATTCCAACGGATTCGCGGTGCTTCGGCGTTCCCGTCGGCGGCGGAGTCTCGTGCTTGCTGTTCAGGGTGGCATTGCGCAGTTTCGTCGCCGTCGCGGTGGCAGTCATGTCGGCGTGTCTCGGCCTGTCCGCAGCCACATCCGGGTTTTGCTTTTGCGATTGAGCCGGCGTTTTTCTAGTTGTTAGTTATGTATTGCCTCGAAATGCTATTTGCGATCAGTGCAGGAAGTTTTCGTTATTGAATTTCATGTTATGATAGTTACCTATGAACCCTAGATCTAGGTAGTTGTATTTCAAAGTATAGTATAAAGGCAGCCATGGCAGTTTCAGCAACTATCTGCTCTGGATGGCAACTAATTTCCTGATTAACTGTGTTAGTTGCCACAAATATGCTTTCCATGTGGCAACTATTTTTGTGAACACACTATGGCTGTTACCATGTTGTAGGCAGGATAATGTGGCAAATTCATTGTATTATAGTCTCAATTTGTGTTTTACCATGCTGACTTGTGATATCTGAAGATATTTGGCTGTATTACATGGCAACTCATTTTTAATATGAGGCTAGTGTGTGAATTACCACATTACAGGTTGTTAGTGGATGTTTTCAACACTTTTTGGATTGTCTTGCATTTTAACATGACAATTTGAACCTAGTACATTTTCCTGTGAACATATGGCAACTCATTTTTATATGAGGACATGGTGTGAATTGTCACATTATATGTTTGTGCAGTGGAAGATGTGTGCCTTTCTTTGTACTGTCTTGTGCTAACATGGCAACTTGAACATTTTGTTTAAGTGCCCTATGATCTGTAAATTTTTCAAATGAAGCCAATGTGTTTAGTTGCCACATTTCTTGTTGCACAATCATAAGGGGGTGTGGGTGTTCATATGAAATTTGCCTAATCTTTTTGCCACTTTCATTTGAGCCCATGTGGCAAGTACATTCTGTTAGGTGGCAACTGCTTCCTTCATAAGTTCATTTCACCCTAACATTTTGTTTTGTTCTTACCTCAGCACAATGGCTCGCGGCGACCATCAAGACGATGATGATGATTTCATGGAGTTACCGCAACAGAATCGCGCAACTGGACGGACAAAAGACGGCGATGAGGTAACTTTCCACCCCCCATATGTTTGAATGTCACATTGAGTTTGCAATTGTCTGTTAGGAACTAAATTTTCATGATACTGAAAACATGGCAACAAATGATCATTTGTCTATTATGCAGAAGAAGAAACATCTGCGCAATAGGGCTTCGCAAGAACGCCTGACTACAATGACCAAGGGATTTACTGATGAGCAGAAGGGAGCTCCTGGTGAGATGGGGATGCAGGCTCTGATGGATGTTCGGTGCACGAACCTAGTGAACCATGTATGCGACTGGCTCGGTGAGATTTACGACGCCGCCTCCAGGGAATTCATGATTCCGAGACGTGGAAGACTACCTTTGGACGAGGAATCCGTGTTCTGCACTTTGGGTGTGCCCTGTGGAGAAATCAAAGTCCCGTACGAGGTGAATAATAAGATCGAGGAACCCTTGTTCACCCGTTTGTTTCCTGGGATGGCATCCATGCCGAATACGACTATGCTGGCAACTTCGCTGGAGGGCATGAAAACCCATGGCGAGGTTTTCAAGATGAAGCACCTCATGTACCTGATCTCAGCTGTTTTTGTGCCTACCACATCTCTTCGCCCTAGCAACAAGTGCTTTTCCATCCTGGTGAATGCTCTCTCTATACTTCTTTCTTTCTTCAATCTTTCGATTCTGATGTGATCTGGAAGCTAGTCACTGCCAGTTTTTTGATGCTTTTCATTTGAATGCTGATGCGACCACTTTTTTTCCTGAATTTTGTGTTGTGCAGGCGAAGCTGAAAGACGTGAAGAACATGAATTGGTGTAAATTAGTATGGAAAAAATACTAATGGTATTCATCGCGGACTTCCTGAATTTTGTGTTGTGCAGGCGAAGCTGAAGGGATGTCGCATGCACTTAATGGTATTTTTTTCATACTACTTTGCAAATACTCTTACCACGGTTGAATGTTTTCCCAAAATCAACATGTGAGCTGTTGATAAGTGTGAACCGTACAAGATCACGCATGACAACCCTTTTTTCATTGTTTATGTGAATTGTTTGCACGAGAAAGTGGCTTCTGTTTGATCCATGCCATCTGTTTGTTGCTGCCTACAAGGCAATAGCATTTTTCAACAACACACAAAAAGTGTTCATTTCATACATCCACTCTCTTTTTGTACAATCTACATGGCAACCAATCTGCATAACAAGGTGGCAACTACCAGCATAGCCTGATGGCAACTAGCACAGATAGATGGCAAATCTTTTTCCCTTCATTACCTTTCAACTTAATGACTCAATGACTCTACATTAGCTTCTTTTTCAACATAGCATGATGGCAACTGACATTTTTTTCTTTTTAATTGTGTATACCAGCTCATGTACGTCGATTGTCTTGATCTGTCCACCGTTGACTTTACTGGGATAGGAGGCCCGCCGCCTCCACATAAGTTTGCTGTCTCTGCGTAGATGTACAATGCTGTCAAGGCTGTGCTTGCCGCAGACAAGATAACTTATACAAAATATGGGAAACTGCAGGTTAGTTCTGCGTCCTTTCTTGCACGGCATTCTTTAATTTCGATGCTGCATACCATATGAAAAAATCTCCATACGGCAACCATCTGTGGCTAACAAGAGATTAATATCTTGTTAGCCATGTCTGTGTGCGCATGGCACCCATGTCTGACCCCACACGGCAACTCCGCCATCCGTGTTGAAAATTCTTATTTTTCTCCCTCTTTTTTTTGCAATACATGAATTGTTAGTCACTGTTCCTTATTTTCTCTCTTACATCTTAGTTGTTTTTGCTGATTTCCCAGCTGATGGCCAAGCATGCTATAGACTACAGTGTCTTTGGTGGGCCTCAAAACTTTGGCAAGTGGATGGATGTGCATTCAGCTCCATCTTGTCCTGCTGAGGTAATGAAGGATGTTTATTTTGTTTTCTGAAATTGTTTTTCTCTCATTTTTGGTATATCTCTATGATTGTTTCGGTTTATTTGTTCCTACGCACGTGACTCTAATATGCTTGGTTATTGCTACTTTTTGTTTTATGGTACTGCGAGGGCACCTGTTGAGCATCTAGTTGGGAAGTTTGCTTCCGGCATGACCAGCTTGCTCGAGAAGTTGGTTGAGGGTTGGACGGCACTTAATGGCTCTGACAGTGACGCGGTTGCGAGGTAGTTCACCCCATTTGTTGGAGAACGGACACATCGGCTGACTGGTTGCCGTGGCCGGTATGACTACAGCAGCTCCCAGGAGCTCCCCGACACGCAAGATGAACTAGATGGAGATGCTGGTCTCGATAAGGACGATGATGATGACATGGAGTATGTGCAAGATGAAATCGACGATGATGAATATGTTGAAGTTTGTGCAGGTGGTAAGAAGGACAAGGCTGCACCAGATGTCCCCTCATCGAAGAAAGTCATTCAACAGACAGCTGCGAGAGACAAGGGGGTGTCGCCCTCAAAGAGGGCAGGGCTCCAGAGGATGGTGGGCACGGCTCTGTTGGCAAGAGGTCTAGGACCGATCTCATAGCTGCTAGGAGGAGGTTCGACATCTATTTAGTGTTTTTTGTCTCTCCTTTTTAACAGACTGCCCCTTTTTTCCTTTGTTTGCTAAGTGCGGCATTATTTATGTGTCTCACACTTGGTATCCTTTTTGCCATTTTTTCTACGTGCAGTGAGGCGACAGCTGGTGGATGACTAGTTAAGAAGAAGCAAGCACCAACGCCAACCCGCGCTTCTGCCCGATTGAGCAAGGGTGCTCCCACTGCTGGTGACACCACTTCCACTAGGTCGTCTTCTCGTACGTTGACGTCCAACACCGGGGACCCTGTTGTGTTGCAAGACTTGAGGAAGACAGTCAAGAAGTAGGTTCTCCCTGTTTTTAACTGCCATAGTGTTATTTTTTTGCTTGATGCATTCTAGATCGTACACAACTTTTTTAGTTGATACATTTATGCGGCAACTACCCATCTGCTTTTCATTGTAGCTGTCCAGCTTGCCACATGGGCTACTGCCATCAGTCACACATGGCAATTGTTGTTTTCTCATGATCTACTTTTTGTTGCATGGCAACTCCTGCTTCTTTTGCATGGCAATTGCTAACTAGGCCACATGGCAATTCTTACTCCACTTATATGGCAACTAACAGCTTTCCTCTGGATTCCACCCCCTACCCTACATTGTCTTTTGTGCTCATCCATACATTTCTCTCAAATGGCAGCTCTAGCACATCACACATTTTTTCATTTCTAATATGGCTACCATGGCAACTATTCTGTTCAAATTTTTATACTATTCATGTGCTTTTCTTGCAGGGTGAAGAAGACTACTACACGCGTGACCAAGCAGAACACTAGAGACCCACTGGAACGCATTCATTCAAAGCCGTCGACAGGTGGCAACTCAAATGTTCATGAGGCGCCAGTTGAGAAAACTGCTGCTGCACCGTCCATTGTTCCCACGAGCTCTGATGGAAGCGGCCGACCATCTCCGCCGGTTGCAGATGTGCAGGCTACAACAACAGGCATCCGTACATCTGGGAGTGACGAGTCAGTATCTGCCAGGACTGCTGAGATATTGCCCACTCTGCTAGCAATGAAGGATGCTGCTGTGACCCATGCCACCCGATCAGCAAGTGTTGAAGTCGACGCTCCCCATAACAACCTCAGCAAGGAAGATTCCCGCTCATGTGATACGGGTTCCAAGTGTGTGGCTGGTGGCACTTCTGCGTCTACGAAAGAAGGGGCTGCGGCGACAATTCAAAATGAGATGCCACCCACAGGTGACACTCTCGGCACAACAACTCCAGCTTCTGGTGGTCCAGAGGTTGTTAAGGTGATCGTTGCGTGAGCTGGTCTTCCACCTAGGCGGCGTAGCTCCCGCAAGCAATCTGCAGACATACCCAACGCACCAGCTGTAGCTAGGAGCAGCAGAGATGACTCTGGTTACGTGCCTACTTCCACACTGTTCCCGCCATCTACCAAAAGCAATGTTATGGAGAAAACGGAAGTCCGGAGTACAACTGACGCAGGTGGCAAGCCGAGCATGACTGACGGAGCTGAACGCCCGGAGCAGACTGCACATGTACCTGTCGTGGAGATCCCCAGGTTAAATCTGCGCACTTCTAAGCTCCCAGTCAGCATTGGTGTCCCATATAGCCCAAACAAGAAGATCGCCAAGAAAGTTGCGGTTGACACAGCTGGCAACACGCACCACCCTACTAATAAGCCCGATGACACTACATCAGTTGAGGCAAAAATGTTTGTTGATCTGTCACCCCAGGATTCTGCGAAGCAACTTGCTCGCGATCCGGCTGGTAGGGAGGAGAGGCACCCAATGGCCTTCACCCCATCGAGCTGTGGCCTTGGCATCGATCGCAGTCAAGATGAACCAGTGGTGCAAGATCCTATGCCAGTCACATTTACTTTCCCGGCAGGCATGGCCCCAATGATGGCGCAACCAATGGCTGATGGTAGGAAGGCTGTGAAGTTTGCAGAGCCGATAGTGCAAGGTACATTTTTTTTTGTTTGACGTTTGTCACAAGCTTTTTTTAGTTTCTCACTAGTGATGGCAAATCTCATCTGATGTACATGGCAACTGGAGTTGCTCCAACATGGCACCCACATTTGTTGCCATGTTGCAATTCCATTTGCCAAGCACATGGCAACTGGAGTTGCTGCAACATGGCAACTTCAGTTCAATGTGCTTGGCAACTGCAGTTGCTTCAACATGGCAACTACGGTGCACTACACATGGCAACTGGAGTTGTTTCCACATGGCAACTACAGTGCACTACACATGGCAACTGTAGTTTCCATCACATGGCAACTCATTTTTTTGCACCCACATTTCATATTCTACACCATTTTTCCACAATAACTTGTTTTGCTTCGAAGTATGCTAACCCACTGTTTGATCTTTGCAGGCACCCCTGAGGAGATTTCGCCGTCCCTTGGAGAAGCTTACCACAGGATTGAGGAGGCAACATTCAAGAGTAGGTCATCACCGGGTAAGGGACAATCAAGTTCTAACGTGCCTGCTGAGTCGGTATCCGAGGATACCGTTAGAAGTGCCACCCCGGGATCTGTTAGGCAGCATACGGTAGTTCACGCACCACCCGCGAATGACTATGAGCCTGAAGTCAAGGCCACAAAGGAGCAGAACCATCTGTATGATATTGTCAAGCGTTTTGGAAATGCGAGGTCCAATAGCAAGCACATGAAGAAGCTGAAAGCGTAACGTCCACACCACATAACCCCTTACTTGCTTTTCTCTTATTTTTTTTCTTTTGCTATTCTAGCCATGCTTTTGTTTACTTTTTATTTTTATTTTTACTTAGTATACATGATTCTTTCATGTTATATCATTTTTCATACAACTCATGTTTGGACAGAACCAAAATCATACAATGTGATGCGACGTACGTCGACCTGGGTGATCTTGCCGAGTCTGTGAGGCCACTCGGTAAAATGTCGAAGAATGTAGTTGCGTGTGGGATTGACTTCATCAACATACATATGGATGTGCCGACAAAATGATCATGCAGTATAGTGTGACCTGCAAAATATGTGATGGTGACTTCCACCATAAAATCCTGAGGAAGCATTTTGCTGCGCACGGTGAATTCAAGCTCACACCGAAGAAATGTGTGAGTGCTCCTTCTATTTTGCACATTTTCCTCCCATGGTATGTTTTTGTGAGTAGCTATGCTTTCACATGTGGGCTACACACTGTTTTGTGACAGATGTTTCATGTGGCAACAGCTGCCATGTAAAATAAGTTTGATTGCGTTTTAATGCAACTTATGTGGCAACTTCAATTAAAATACTGTGCATTTTTTTCATACATGGATGGCAACTTGTTTCAATTACACATGGAAAAATAAACATTATCCGTGGGTGTATTTTTGGACACTTGCTGCTTTGTCATTCATGTACCTCTTAGTGCATCCGGCGATATCTTTACATATCATTTTTCCAACTACATCATTGCTGTTTTTTATTGATGAACTCTGCCTTTTCTTTTTCGTTCATCTTACTTGCAGGTACCGTTCCACATGTTCCAGGAGCTTGCACCACACGACCCACATGACAAGTGTGGTCACCACTACGCGATTTGCCTTGACCTGAAGAACCAACGATTTGAGGTGCTTGATTCTATTCTTTCAGAAGCTGATGCAGACCTTACTACACATGTTGAATTCTTCATCAACAACCTCAAAGAGACATGCAACCGTCACTACGAAACCTCGAAGGTCTAGATCGGTCATTTCCCAATCGAGTATGTCACGACTACGGAGCATGGAAATAGGTAATTTCTATCTTTTTTCATGTGTCCTCCACACCAATCCTAAACCTTTTTTATCACTTCTGCATTGACGTTTATGATTTTTTGTTCTCTTTAGTTGACCTGATTCTTTATTTATAGGCATGACTGTGGCTTTCACACGTTGGAATACCTTGCAAAGTGGGAAGGCCGATGGGTCCCTGTTGTCACAGCTGCAACAGTCGTTGAGCTCCGCAAAATATACACATGGAACTGGGTGATGAATGAAGATTTCAATACGCGGGCCAACGCACGAGAGTTCATAGAGGAAGCTGTCAAGAAAGCCAACAAGAAGTACAAGTGATCACGTGGTGCTCCATACCGCACGCCTACCTTACATTCTGTGGATGAGGAATGTAAGGTATCATCTTGTTTGTTTTAAATTATGTCCGTGTACTATGTTATGACTGCACCCCCCGTAGTCTAGTATCTAGTGGTGGCATATGAGTGACATTGAATATTTTTGTAATATATGTGTGGATGTGAACCTACTTAGGTGTGATAGCACCTACGTTTATGTTCAGTACTATTATGTGTTTGTGGTTGGTAGTAGCAGTTGGGTGTTTGAATGCGTCTATGATGCTTGACAACATGGCAAATATAGTTGATCAGACACGGTTAGTGAAAGTAATCGTTTTTTGTGCAACTGCATGATATTTGACGTGTCAACTGCACTATATTTGAGATGGCAACTTCACACATATAACATGGCAAATGCAGTTCATAAAACATGGCAACTGCAATTTTTGACTCACATGGCAACTAGATATCGTTCCACACGGCAACTGCATTATCAGTACACATGGCAACTATAGTTGACTTCACACGACAACTACAATTCATGCTTACATTGTACCCAGTTTCCATTTTTCAATAGATCAACATGTCAAAAAAAAAACGGAAACAAAATGCGTGGTCTGAAAATTGAAAATCTACGCAATGGCAGATCCAGTAGAAATCACATGGCGGATTCGATGGAAGCTGCATGGCAGATTTAGTAGTACATATGTGGCATACATGACATTTCTTTCGAATTCTGTTGTCCACCAACAATCATTCTCGAATTGTTAAAATCCTGACCATCTACCTTACAAAAATGGCACCAGCACGGAAGTTACAATCATCCACAGTTGCTTTACGGATTGCCCGCCCCTTTCTTTGTTTTCTTGTGTTTTGCTTGAATTTCCAACCCCGATTTGTATCTTATCTCTTTTGGACACCCTTTTGTGATGGAACGGGGCGGGTTCCTGACCTGGGTTTGTGTGCTTGCTGTTCCATACCCTACCTCCGAGTTTTCTGATGATGGACCCATGGACGAATGCACACTTGAGGTGCGGGGGAACCTGTGTAAGGCTTCTTCAGCCTTCCTCTTTTTGATCTCATCAAGCTCTCTTTTCAGGGCCTTCCTATGTTTTTATGCCACCCTCGCTGTCTCATCACTCTTGCATGCTTCATCTATTGGTTCAACCTAGTTCTTGGTTAGCACAATGCGCCTCACAGCTTCCATGGTTGCCTCTGGTCTCTCATCATGCACAGCCAAAACTGCATTTGATGTTTGTGGCCCCAATGCGTCGTCAGCGTCGCAAGTCCATCGCCACCGTATGAAATGGCGGGGCATTCGCGTGACCGCGTTCATGTCCATTAATTTTAGTATGTGACAACTCACAATCCCGTCCCATTCGAATTTGCAGCATTGGTAGTAGTATTCTGCTTCGTTTATCAAGGCCTTCACAAAGTAGTTCCTTCCTTTGTTTGGGTCTTCAGGTTCTGAATCTGACATTCCCAATAGAGTACACACCTTGAACGTATGTTCGTCCACCTAGTAAGCCGTGTACATGCTGGCACGCTTTATTTCTTCCTAGAATCTGCATGTTTTTTGTAGTTTGTTAAACTATTATATGATTTTTTTGCAGCACGTTATGTTTGATGTAGGCTGTAACGTATCAAAGGCATCTAAAATGAATGATGGCTCGAAATCCTAAATTTCCCCCCACATATGTTCTTGTGTTGGTTTGGTTCCATATATGAACTGTATGATATCTCCACATGGCAAATGCATAACATTTTAATTGGCAAGTGCAGTACATTTAACATGGCAACATCGGTTCATAAAACATGGCAAATGAAGTTTTGTGTCACATGCCAACTGCATACCATTTTCACATGGCAACTACAGTTCATGAAACATGGCAACTACGGTTTACTAAACATGTCAACTACAATTCACTAAACATGACAATTAAAGCTCACTAAACATGGCAACTACAGTTCACTAAACATGCCAACTACAGTTCTACCCACGTGGTACCAACAGTTGATTACACATGGCAACTACATATCATGATTACAATGTACTCAATGGCTACTTCTCAACATATCAGCAATTCAAAAAAGCTGGCAACTGCAGTGCCTTCTATATCGCACCCACTACCCCTCCATGCTTGTGCAAACAAGACGATAGCGCAATTGACTTACTTGTTAAAAATCTTGTTGGTATATATCTTGCTCATCTGCCTCTCCATAGGTAAATATGTTAGCAATTTAGGCTGCTTGAGCATGGTGTTTGCTTCTTGTTGTAGCTCAGATCACAGTATCTTCTGTTGCAAAGCTATGTATTGCTTGTCAAACTGTAGAAATGAGTTGCCAGGGCTCACGTACCGCTTCAGAACAGCATTGAACCCCTCGCTGCATTGTGTAGTCTGCAGAAATGGGAAGAAGCACTGCATGAAGTAGGCCGGCACCCAGTACATTCGCTTCTCCCACAGGCTAGTAAGTATCTCGTTGTCTTGGACTTGATATGTTTCAATCATAGCCGTCCAGCTCCGTTCAAACTCCTCCACCGTCAAGCTGTGGTCCACGCACAGCTCGAATGCCTTGTGCAGCTCTGGACGGTCAGCAAAGAACACTCCTAGCGTCTCCTCAGCCTTCTTAATAATATGCCACCTGCAGTGCCTGTGCACTGCCAACGGAAAGACCCCCTCTATGCCTGCACGCATGCTAAAATCCTGGTCCATTATTATGTTCATCGAGACTCATGCACTCCAAGAAGGTTTTGAACAACCAAGTGTACCCATCCGTGTCTTCGTTCCGAACGAGCCCGCAACCGAACTGCAACGACTGATTGTGGTTATTTATTCCTATGAATGGAGCGCATGGCATCTTGTACATATTAGTGAGATATGTCGTGTCGAACGAAATGCAATCTCGGAAATGTTTGTAGGCTCTCCTTGAAGCACCATCCACCCAATACATGTTTCTGACACGGTCCTCATCGTCCAATCTTATCATGTAGAAGAAATCATGATCTTCTTTAGCCATCTCGTCGAAGTAGGCTATCGTGTCTTCTATGTCAGCCAACCTGCTCTCTCTACGGTACTTTGCCTTTAGGTTTGTGACGTCTGCTGGTATGTAGGGCATGCTACTCAGCCTACCATCTTCGCTGTGGATGAGGGATAGTATTTGGACCGTTCTTGATGGACCGACGTTTCAATCATGTAGCAGCTTTATGAATTTCTTGTCGATGGGGTTGAATCCTCTGTGGGCACTCAGAAATTTTACCAGATCAAACTTCTTTATGAGTTCATGGTTGTGTTCGTCAAAATATTCGTTGACCACCCACTATGCTCCAACTGCGTTAAGCTTACACCGGACAGGGCATTCCGTCTTGACAATGATAACTGTCTTTCGTTCCGGCACGACAGGCGCAACCCATTTCCCCTTCTTGTTCCTTCGTGCCTTGTAGCACCTTAACTAACATCTGCTGTACTCGTTATTTTTTTAATTTTCATATGGTACTCGGTGCTGACCGCAAACCCATGGAACATTGCTTTTATCTGGTAGAATTCCTTGGCATCTTCGAACGAATTAAATCTCTGCCCAACATACGGTGCCTTAGGTACCATGATTTCTAATTGCCCACCATCTTCATCCCCTTGTGCTTCGTCATTAGTTTCATCATTCACTTCAGTATTGGTGGTTGTTTCATCTGCCTGAGTGTTGCTTGTGCCGGTGTGCAAAGGTGTGCTTGTCGGCATTGCTGGAACGATTGCCATTTCCGATACTGACTCTGCATTGTTTGTGGCATGATTGTTGGCTGGCTGGTGGAACGCTTCTTCCGTGCGCTCCGAGCTCCCCGCGGTAGATGTCCCTGCGCCACTATTGATTGTAGTTGAAGGTCATGCAAATTAAAAAATAGGTACGAGTGTAAGCATTTGGGTTGGATCACATGTTTATCGTAACAGAATACATCAACTGCATGTGATTTGACATGACATCATTCACACATTAAGCCATGGAATCTACATATGGCCATGCATGGCAACTATAGTTCTCTAGTCATGGCAGCTACAGCCCAACAAATATGGCAACTAGTGTTGCCAAGACATGGCAACCATCATTTTTTAGCATCAAAACTTGGATTTTATGGTCATGGCAACTACAGTCCAACATGAATGGCAACTACTGTTGCCAAGACATGGCAACCAGCATCTTTTAGCATCAAAACTTGGATTCTATAGCCATGGCAGCTACAGTCCAACATGAATGGCAAATACTATTGCCAAGACATGGCAACCATCATATTTTTAGCACCAAAAGTTGGATTCTAGGTATGAGCTCACTAGGCAAATGCGATCAATCATGAATGTTGCACACAATCATATATAAGTTGGCAAATCCTGAAGACAATAGATGACTTTTTGCCCGCGACCACTGATGGCTTCTCGCCCCTCGTTGGTTACCCCAAGTGGAAGGTTTGAGATGCAGTGTAGCGGTAGTTTTCCCTTGGCAAAGATACCAAGGATCGAATCCCCTGAGACTCCGAGGGTCAACAAGAAGGTGTCAACTGCTAGCGGCGCAACTTAGCGATTGACAGGACCTGCACACAAATACAAATAACTTTGCTCCCAACGAGTACAGAGAGGTTGTCAATCCCTCCGGCCTTGTCGTTTACAATGGATCAAACGCAAGAGATAATAGTGATAGGTATGACTGCAAGTAAGAACAGAAAGTAAATAGCGGGTGTGATCAATGATGGTAATATGGACCGGGGTCCCATGATGTTCACTAGTGATGTCTCTCTCCCAAAAGACGATAAAACAGCTAAGCGAGGTAAACGAATTACAGCTGGGCAATTGACAGGATTATGTGCGCAAACCAATGCTAACTATGCTGCAAAGAAAGGTAGAGGCTCAAAAGCATGGGCGGTACGCCAAGGCAAGTAGACCGAAATCCATCTGCATCTACTACTAATCATCCACCTTGAGATATCTATCCAGAACATGTCGCTGGTATTAAGTTGCGAGTCCCACCCATAGTGTAAACTCAAAGCAACAGACAACTGCATTAAAAGAACTTTGCGTAAAGTAAACAATCCTTGCACCCGCAAGTACAAGCACCGTTGTTTTCCCCCTTGTGGCAACAGCACATCCCCTAGACTCATGTTTCTGTCACTCAAGCTAGTCATCGAGGGGCATGAACCCACAATCAAGCATAACGTTCCCTCTTGGAGTTACTACCTACTACTTGGCCAAAGCAATAAACAGCAACGGAGAACATGCAAGAATTACTCAAGAACATAAATATAAAAGAGGTGAATCAAATATATTACTCACACACAATCTGAACATAATCTCATAATCCATCGGATCCCAGCAAACTCATCATAGCAACAGCATAAGGATTACATATGTGCCTCGATCATGTAAGGCAGCTCACGAGGTCTAATCGATGAAGAACAAAGAGGGGAGGAGAACATCACATAGCTACTGGTCATGGACCCATGGTCCAAGGGAGACTACTCACAACTCATCCGGGAGGCGTCCATAGTGGTGGAGAAGCTCCCGGTGGTGATCCTCCCCTCCGGCAGGGTGCCGGGAAGAGTTCTCCTGGTGCTCCCGATCTTGGAAGCACGGCGGCGGAAGAACAGAGATGAGATCGCGAAAAAGGGTTCCGTCCTCGAGGGTTTCGGGACGCGGTGTAAATATATGCCAAAGGGGGGCGTCAGAAGAGGCAAGGGGGCCCAGGCGCCCTGGCGGCGCGGCCAGGAGGGGGGCCGCCACCTCTGGTCGCCTGGAGCCCTGGTGGCCCCCCTCTGGCCCTACTTTGGCCGCATGGGAGCTTCCGGAACGCTGATTTTTTATATATTTTCCCGGGATTTTTCTGGCAATTTACGTAATGGGAAAACCTGAAATACAAAAACAGCAGAAAACAGAAACTGGCACTGGGGTGCACTGAGTTAATAGGTTAGTCCAAATATGATCAAAAGTGTATGGAAGTGCATAAATATCATAGCAATATCACACAAAAGAGGCATGGAGCAAGCAGAAATTATAGATACGTTTTGGACGTATCAACCACTTGGTAGCATATTTGTTTATTTTTTTCACCACCACCGTGACAAATCTACTTTTCCTCCCATTCTTTTTCCACAAAAGCAAACTAGTTCACATTTTTTACCTTGTTGTGTCGCATGTGCTGATCATATCTGGTTTGTCATTCTAATTTGATGTGCTCTATCTGCAATAATGCCGTCCTACAACTGTGAAACTTGCCATGAGATGTTTGCTGATGTGGTTCCACCATAACAACATGTGATCATATTAGCAGTTGGTCAATGCATGTCAACTGTAGTCTGTACAACATGACACATGTAGCGGTGCATCCATGCCACACAGATTTGTTCATACCTGCCATCCAGAGTTGTTTAGACATTTTGTAATCACATTTTATGACACATGGCAACTGCAATTATCCAGGCATGGCAACTGCAGTTGTCCAGTCATGGCGACCCTATGTCATCTATGTTCCTTCTCCTAATTCACTGTCCACAACTTCACTTCATGGAATCACCGGTGTACGACGTTGATGGCAGGTACATGGTTGCTGCCTGATGCCACATGTTGCATGAAGGTCCTACATTTTTCCCATATAACTCGTGAGTCTTTTTGCCATCCTTGCAAGTTTAATTTCATGGCCACACTAGTATGTTTCTTTTTTCGTATGAGTTACCTTGATTTGCCACATTAGCTACTTGAAGTTGGTCGCCCGTACATTTGTCAGCGTTAGCGTCCCGTGACTGAACTTGCCATGGTATCCCCCTGAGTCTGGTTGCGTCATAAGAACCTGCGAAAAATGACATTGTAGGACATAAGTAGAATGGCATCTTCCTCGTCACAAACATGGCAACTGTTCCTTCTTTTTTATCATGCATCGTACCGATGCCTGCGTACTGCTCTAGTAGTGGCAGCAATGGCCCTGCAGAAATGAGTTGATTGTAATCTGCTGCATCCCAAGGGCGTGTTTCCGGCCTTTGAGAAAACCAAGGATCAGTGCCGTCTTCGTGATTCATTCTTCTGCTTTTTCTGCCAGTATGTTTTTAGTCACTGCATGAACAACAACGCATCAACAATCCGCAAAATGCATTCTTGTTGTTTGCACATAGAAGATGACACGGCAATCATATCACATCTCCTGTGTAGGCAACCAACACATCATGGCAAGTAGGACATGCACATTCAGACTTTTTTCTAAAATCTGGATGCCAGCTATCATTTTGAAACGATGGCAACAACCAGTAAAATAGGATGGCAAGCAATAACATAGTGTGGTGGCAGCTAACAACAATGATAGGTGGCAACTGACGTTATATACAAGTGGCAATTATTTTTCATCCCTCCCTATGCCAAATTCCTCCTTTTCTCTCCCTATTTTTTAGTGATTCCTTGGCATCCTTCATTACCAACTACTCGCACCAAGCCAACCCATAAGCTTAGCTCAACTCTAGCATAGTATATGGCAGATCTGGCGTAAGTTGGTGGGAAAATGTGAACACACACAAATCCGCGGGGTGTTTTTCCCTGACAGCGTGGATCTAGTCGCCATCTTCGTGGGCAATCTGAAATTTCAAATTTCTGGACAGAAGAAGGACGAGAAACAGAAGGAGATCGGATATCCACCTGTGTTTAGCTTGTCGTCTTGGGAGGGTAGGGTTGGGGGGGTGGGTGGTTAGCAGTGGGGAGGTGCTAGGAATCTGCTCTGGTAGCCATGTCAACCAGAGAAGGAAGGCGATGGAGGTAGGGGATCGAGAGGTAGGAGACGACGACGGTAGGTTGGACTGGGGATCGAAAGGAGGCCTGGACGACTGGCATGTTGGGTCGTGCGGGCAGCGCAGTCGTCCACCCGGACGTGTGGGCAATTTTGCCACACACCGAACGTGCGGGCTGTGGCTGCGCGCGCCCAAACGTGGTCGTGCGGGCGGGGTCGTCTCCGTGCCACACAGGACGTGCGGCATAACCACCCGATATGCCACACGTGTGGCAGTTATCGGCGTCCAAAAAAAGGAGGAGCGGCCCTGCACTGTCAGATCGGGCGAGATCGAATCATTTGGAACTACTCCCTGAGCGAGATAGTGTAGTGTCAAAAAACGTCCTACATTATAGAATGGAGGGAGTATATTATAAACGTCTGATCGATCGTAATTTAGATTTCTTGTACTAATTATACTTTAGAAATATGAGACCTTTTTGGCTAGAGTGGTATCCGAAACTACTATCATTTGGTCGGTTGTTTGAATCACAGACCCGACACTATTTTTGCTGGAATAAATTCTTTTAATTTATGTTTTTTTACAACAAATAGACTTTATTTTCCATATAATGGTCATGTTGTTTTCAAGTAAATGAGAAACAAAATCAGGGATTGAATCAGTCGACTGGCTAGCTACCCGTGCATGCTAAAAGCAGGTCGCAGGCCGTGTGATTGTTTCTCTCTGAGGGCCTACTGGTAAGAAAATAATAATATCAGCTGGTTTTGCAAAAAAACTAGGCCACACGCCTGACATCGAGCCCCATGCCATGTTGCAATGCCTCGCTAGCGTTGTGGACGTATATATACATGTGATATTTGAATCGTATTTGCACTCACATGCCAAGTTATAAAACCAGTTCGATGTATTTTTTAAGTTCATACACTAAAATGAACATCCGTGGCAAGTTCAAGCATCACCAACGTATTTGCTGTTGGGATGTTGCATGAAAAAAAAATCTACGCACACGCAAGATCTATCCATGGAGATGCATAACTATGAGAGGGGTGAGCATCTTCATACCCTTAAAGATCGCTAAGCGGAAGCATTTGTTAACGCGCTTGATGTAGTCGTACACCTTCATGATCCATCCCTATCAAGTACCGAAAGTACATCACCTCCGCGTTCAACACACGTTCAGCTCGATGGCGTGCTCGCCTTCTTGATCCAGCAAGAGGGGCGAAGTAGTACATGAATTCCGGCAGCACGACGGCATGGTGATGGTGGTGGTGAATAACAATCTCCGCAGGGCTTCGCGAAGCACAACGAAAACTATGACAGAGGATAAACTAGAGGGGTCGGGGTTGCCGGCACACGGCTTGATGAATCTTAATGTGTTCCGGGTGCTAGCCATCCCCCTCTATTTATATGTTGAGCCCTGGGGTAGTTTCTTGGAGAAAGTGTCTCCTCAAAGTCAGTTTGGCACGCAAGGTAAGAGTCCTTCTCGGACTCCAGGAACCGACCCCTTGGCCTAAATAGAGTGTTATCGCACCAGAACATTTTGGGAAACATCCGAAACCCCTTCCGGTGAATTCCGGAACCCTTTCGGAGACCGAACACTATTATCCCATATATCAATCTTTACCTTCAGACTATTCCAGAGCTCCTCGTCATGTCTGTGATCTTATCCGGGACTCCGAACAATATTCGGTCACCAACATACAAAACTCATATAATACTATATCGTCAACAAACGTTAAACATGCGGACCCTACAAATTCGAGAATGATGTAGACATGACCGAGACACTTCTCCGATCAATAACTAATGGCGGGATATGGATGCTCATATTGGTTCCTACATATTCCACGAAGATCTTTATCAGTCAAACCTTTATGACAACATACGTAGTTCCCTTTTTTGTAGGTATGTTATTTGCCCGAGGTTCGATCGTCGGTATCTCCATACCTATTTCAATCTCGTTATCGGCAAGCCGCTTTACTTGTTCAATAATACATCATTCTTTAACTAACTCCTTAGTCATTTTGCTTGCAAGCATCTTATGATGTTGTATTACCGAGAGGGCCTAGTGATACCTCTTCGTCATACGGAGTGACAAATCCGAGTCTCGATCCATGCCAACTCAACAGACACCTTCGAAGATACCTGTAGAGCACCTTTATGATCACCTAGTTATGTTGTGATGTTTGATGGCACACAAGGAATTCTTCCAGAGTCCAGGAGTTGCATGATATCATGGTCGAAGAAAGATGTATTTGGCATTAAGAAAGCAGTAGCAATAAACTGAACGATCATATGCCATGCTAGCGGTTGGGTCTTGTCCATCACATCATTCTCCTAATGATGTGAGTCCATTATCAAATGACAACTCATGTCTATGGTTAGGAAACCTTAACCATCTTTGTTCAATGAGCTACTCTAGTAGAGGCTCACTAGGGACACACTATTTGTTTATATATCCACACATGTATTTAAGTTTCCGGTCAATACAATGCTAGAATGAATAATAAACATTTGTCATGATTAAGGAAATATAATAATAACCATTAATTATTGCCTCTATGGCATATTTCCATCAATCTCCCACTTGCACTAGAGTCAATAATCTAGTTCTCATCGCCATGTGATTATCACCCAAAGAGTTCACCATAGTCAATAATCTAGTTCACATCGCCATGTGACTAAAACCCAAAGAGTTCTAAGGTGTGATCATGTTTTGCTTGTGAGAAAGGTTTTTAGTCAACATGTCTGCAACATACAGATCCGCGTGTACTTTGCAAATATCCATGTCTACAATGCTATGCATAAAGCTACTCTAGCTAATTGCTCCCATGTTCAATACATATCCAGATTGAGACTCAGATTTATCCGAATCAGTGTCAAAGCTTGCAGCGACTAACCCTTTACGACGAACTCTTTACCACCTCCATAACCGAGAAACATTTCCTTAATCATCTTTAGGTACGTAAGAATAATTTTGACCGCAGTCCAGCGATCCACTCCTGGATCACTGTTGTACCTCCCTGCCAAACTTGGCAAGGCACACATTAGGTCTGGTACACAACATGGCATACATTGTAGAACTTATGGTTTAGGCATACGGAATGACCTCTCTGTCTTCTGTCGTGGTCGGGCTTTGAGTCTTATTCAATTTCACAGCTTGCAAGACAAGCAAGAACCCTTTCTTTGACTGGTCCATCTTGAACTTCTTCAGAACTTTGTCAAGGTATGCGATTTGTGGAAGTCCTATTAAGCGCCTCAATCTATCCCTATATATCTTGATGCCCAATATATAAGCAGCTTCACCGAGGTCTTTCATTGAAAAATTCCTATTCAAATATCCCTTTATGCTATCCAGGAATTTCATGTCATTTCCAATCAAAAATATGTCATCCACATATAATATTAGAAATGTTATAGAGCTCCCACTCACTTTCTTGTAAATACAGACTTCACCATAAGTCTGTATAAAACCAAATGCTTTGATCACTTCATCAAAGCATATATTCCAACTCTGAGATGCCATAGATGGATCGCTGGAGCTTGCACATTTTGCTAGCTCCCTTAGGATCGACAAACCTTCTGATTGCATCATATATAACTCTTCTTTAAGAAACATGTTAAGGAATGCAGTTTTGACGTCCATTTGTGAGATTTTATAATTGTAAAATACAACAATTGCTAACACTATTCTGACAAACTTAAGCATCGCTACATGTAAGAAAGTCTCATTGTATTCACCCCATTGACCTTGTCGAAAATCTTTTATGACAAGTCGAGCTTTGTAG
This sequence comes from Secale cereale, assembly GCA_902687465.1. Lineage (NCBI taxonomy): Eukaryota > Viridiplantae > Streptophyta > Magnoliopsida > Poales > Poaceae > Secale > Secale cereale. Next base: position 658,141,674 of record LR738710.1, read on the forward strand.
ACGGTGATATTACCGTCAGCGTCCGCCTCTCTCTTAAAAGTACATTTATTCTCAATGGCTTGCCGATCACCGGGCAAGTCCACCAAAGTCCACACTTTGTTCTCATACATGGATCCTATCTCAGAATTAATGGCCTCAAACCATTTAATATGGGCTTGTCATAGCTTCTTCATAGTTCGTAAGTTCACCTTTGTCCAACAACATGATTTCCAGGACATGATTACCGTACTACTCTGGTGCGGAGCGTGTTCTGGTCGACCTACGAGATCCAGTAATAACTTGATATGAAGTTTCATGATCATCATCATTTGCTTCCTCTCTGGTTGTTGTAGGCATCACGGGAATGGGTTTCTCTGATGTACTACTTTCCAATTCGAGAGAAGGTACAACTACCTCATCAAGTTCTACTTTCCTCCCACTCTCTTCTTTCGAGAGAAACTCCTTTTCTAGAAAGGACCCATTCTTAGCAACAAAAATATTGCCTTTGGATCTGTGGTAGAAGGTATAGCCAATAGTTTCTTTCGAGTATCCTATGAAGATGCACTTCTCTGCTTTGGGTTCGAGCTTATCAAGCTGAAACCTTTTAACATAAGCGTCGCATCCCAAAGCTTTAAGAAACGACTGAGGACGTCTGTTATGTGTTGCAAATCATCTATACAGACTCGAACAACGCTGCCGAATACGAGGCACTACTACATGGTTTCCGCATGGCTGTGTCCATGGGCATACAACGCCTAGAGGTGCGCGGAGACTCAAATCTCACAGTATCTCAGGTAAACGGAGAGTTTGATGCAAAAGATCCAAAAATGGGGGCTTATCGGAACTCCATATTAAAAATATCGGCTCGGTTCGAGGGGCTCGAATTTCATCACATCGCTCGAGACAGTCATCAGGCAGCGGACATACTCGCTCGCATGGGCACCAAGCGCGACCCAGTCCCGCCTAACACCTTTGTGGAAAGGCTCTTCAAGCCATCTGTAGTATGGCAGGATGAGAGCAAAGATGCTAGTTCAGACCTGATCACACCCTCAGCAGCCGAACACAATACATATATCATCAGGGGCCCAGATACGGCAATAACACCCTCTGCTCATGAGATCATGGCCATCATTGCTCCCTGAACCGAACCCTTCCTGGCCTACCTTAATAGGCAAGAACTTGCCGATGATCAAAATGAGGGCCGTCGCATAGTTCGGCGTTCTAAAGCCTACAAAGTTCACGAAGGTGACTGTACAAGAAAAGCACTACTGGTGTTCTCCAAAGGTGCATCTTCGAAGAGGAGGGACGACAACTTTTGGCCGAAATACATGCTGGTCTAGGCGGCCATCACGCCGCAGAGGAGGGAAGAAAACTTTTGGCCGAAATACATGCTGGTCTAGGCAGCCATCACGCCGCAGCTCGGGCTCTCGTAAGCAAGGCTTTCCGAACAGGCTTTTTCTGGCCAACGGCCCGACCAGATGCACAAGCCCTCGTCCAACATTGTGTGGGGTGTCAGATTTTCGCCAATCAAAGTCATATGCCTCCCACTGCCCTAAGAAAAATCTCCATCACTTGGCCTTTCGTGGTCTGGGGACTGGATATGGTCGGACCCCTCAAAGGGGAAAGCCACATTAAGAAATATTTACTGGTTATGGTGGATAAATTCACTAAGTGGATAGAGGCCAAACCAGTAAAAATTGTTGAAGTAGGACCAGCGATTGATTTTATATCCGGCGTGTGATACGTCTCCAACATATCTACTTTTCCAAACACTTTTGCCCTTGTTTTGGACTCTAACTTGTATAATTTGAATGGAACTAACCCGGACTGACGCTGTTTTGAGCAGAATTGCCATGGCGTTGTTTTTGTGCAGAAATAAAAAGTTCTCGGAATGACCTGAAAATTCACGAAGAATTATTTTGGAAAATATAAAAAATACCTGCGGAAAGATCCAGACCAGGGGCCCACACCCTGTCCACGAGGGTGGGGGGCGCGCCCCCTGCCTCGTGGCCCCCCTGGTGCTCCACCGACGTATCTCTGGATCCCATATATTCACTTTCGGGGAGAAAAAAATCAGAGAGAAAGAATTATCGCGTTTTACGATACGGAGCCGCCGCCAAGCCCTAATCTCTCTCGGGACGGCTGATCTGGAGTCCGTTCGGGGCTCCGGAGAGTGGAGATCATTGCCATCGTCGGCATCGTCATCATCAACCTTCCCCCATCACCAATTTCATGATGCTCACCGCCGTGCATGAGTAATTCCATCGTAGGCTTGCTGGACGGTGATGGGTTGGATGAGATCTATCATGTAATCGAGTTAGTTTTGTTAGGGTTTGATCCCTAGTATCCACTATGGTCTGAGATTGATGTTGCTATGACTTTGCTATGCTTAATGCTTTTCACTAGGGCCCGAGTGCCATGATTTCAGATCTGAACCTATTATGTTTTCATGAATATATGTGTGTTCTTGATCCTATTTTGCAAGTCTATAGTCACCTACTATGTGTTATGATCCGGCAACCACGAAGTGACAATAATCAGGACCACTCCCGGTGATGAGCGTAGTTTGAGGAGTTCATGTATTCACTATGTGTTAATGCTTTGGTCCGGTACTCTATTAAAAGGAGGCCTTAATATCCCTTAGTTTCCACTAGGACCCAGCTGCGACGGGAGGGTAGGACAAAAGATGTCATGCAAGTTCTTTTCCATAAGCACATATGACTATATTCGGAATACATGCCTACATTACATTGATGAACTGGAGCTAGTTCTGTGTCACCCTAGGTTATAACTACTACATGATGAATTGCATCCGACATAATTCCCCATCACCAATCCAATGCCTACAAGCTTTTCCCATATTGCTTGTTGCTTATTTACTTTTCCGCTGCTATTATTACAAAAACTACAAAAACACTATCGTTACTTTTATTGCTGTTACCATTATTACCATATTACTTTGCTACTAAACTACCTTGTTGCAGATACTAAGTTTCCACATGTGGTTGAATTGACAACTCAGCTGCTAATACTTAAGAGTATTCTTTGGCCCCCCTTGTGTCGAATCAATAAATTTGGGTTGAATACTTTACCCTCGAAAACTGTTGCGATCCCCTACACTTGTGGGTTATCAAGACTATTTTCTGGCGCCGTTGCCGGGGAGCATAGCTCTATTATGTAAGCCACTTGGGATTTATATCTGTTGATCATTATGAAGAATTTGAAGGACTCAAAAACCAAGATCTTACCCTCAACTACGAGGGGAGGTAAGGAACTGCCATCTAGCTCTGCACTTGATTCACCATCTATTATGGATAAATTTGCGACACCTACTCATGCTATTGAATCTGATATGTCGTATGTTCTTGATGATGCCACTTCTGCTATGTATGATGAAACTACTTCTATGCCTGATAATACTGTTCCACTAGGTGAATTTATAGATGAACAAATTGCTAAGGTTCGGGAGAATGCAAATATTGAAACTGATAATATTTATGAAAGTGATGATGAAGCTTCTCCCCCTAGATATGAATTGCCTGTTGTTCTTGAGGGTTATGTTATGGATGAAGAAACTGCTAGAGACTTTCTTGCTTGCAACGATAGATATGATCTTAAAAAATTATTAGCTAAGCTGAAAGAAAAGTCCTTGAATACTAGAATGAAACATAACCCTGCTTTTGCTACTTCACCTATCTTTGTTACTGATAAGGATTATGATTTCTCTGTTGATCCCGAGTTAATTACTTTGGTTGAATATGATCCTTTCCATGGCTATGAGTCTGAAACTATTGTGGCACATCTTACTAAGTTGAATGATATAGCCACCCAGTTCACAAATGATGAAAAGATTCGTTATTACTATATCCTTAAGTTGTTCCCGTTCTCATTAAAGGGTGATGCTAAGACTTGGTTTAATTCCCTTGATCCTGGTTGTGTGCGTAGTCCCAGGATATGATGTATTACCTCTCTGCTAAATATTTTCCCTCTCATAAGAAACAAGCTGCCTTATAGGAAATTTATAACTTTGTGCAAATTGAAGAAGAGAGTCTCCCACAAGCTTGGGGGAGGCTTCTCCAATTACTTAATGCTTTGCCTGATCATCCTCTTGAGAGGAATGATATACTTGATGTCTTTTATAATGGACTAACCGATGCTTCCAGAGATCACCTGGATAGTTGTGTTGGTTGTGTTTTCAGGGAAAGAACAGTTGATCAAGCTGAATTACTATTGAATAATATGTTGGCCAATGAAAATAATTGGACACTTCCTCAACCAGCCCCTAAGCCAACTACGAAGAAAAGGGGTTCTATTTCTCAGTCCTAAAGATATGCAAGAGGCAAAGAAATCTATGAAAGAAAAAGGTATTAGAGCTGAAGATGTTAAGAATTTACCACCTATTGAATAAATACATGGTCTTGATAATCCGACACAGGTAGTAAAGGTAAATTATCTTTATAGATTTGATGAAGGTGATATCCCTTGTTATAAGTCTGCTAGCCAATGCTTAGATGAGTTTGACAATTTTATTGTGAAACAAGAAAACTTCAATGCTTACGTTGGTAGACAATTGCAACATAATGCTTATATGATTGAATGCTTGAGTGATTATCTCTCTAGAGATAAAGGTGAACTGAAACTCTTTAGTATACATGCTTCTATGGTTACCACTCAAGTAGAACAAGTACTTAAGGCTCAGAATGATTTGCTCAATGAATTAAATAGTAAGAATAATGACTATGTTGTTAGAGTTGCTACTAGAGGTGGTAAAGTGACTCAGGAACCTTTGTATCCTGAGGGCCACCCTAAGAGAATTGAGTAAGATTCCCAGAGAGCTAATTTAGATGCACCTAGTTCTTCTAAGAAGAAGAAAAAGAAAAATGATAGAACTTTGCATGCTTCTAGTGAACCTGTAGCAGATACACCTGAGAATCCCAATGATATATCTGTTTCTGATGCTGAGACACAATCTGGTAATGAATATGAACCTAGTGATAATATTACTGATGATGTTCATAATGATGCTCAACCTAGCAATGATAATGATGTAGAGATTGAACCTTCTGTTGATCTTGATAACCCACAATCAAAGAATCAACTTTATGATAAGAGAGACTTTGTTGCTAGGAAGCATGGTTGGAAAAGAGAGCCATGGGTTCAGAAACCCATGCCTTTTCCTCCTAAACCATCCAAGAAAAAGGATGATGAGGATTTTGAGCGCTTTGCTGAAATGATTAGACCTATATTTTTGCGTATGTGTTTGATTGATGTGCTTAAAACAAATCCTTATGCTAAGTATATGAAAGATATTATTACCAATAAAAGAAAGATACCCGAAGCAGAAATTTCCACCATGCTTGCCAATTACACTTTCAAAGGTGGAATACCTAAGAAACTAGGAGATCCAGGAGTACATACTATACCTTGCTCCATTAAAACAAACTATGTTAAAACCGCTTTATGTGATCTTGGAGCCGGTGTTAGTGTTATGCCTCTCTCTTTATATCGTAGAGTTGACTTGAGTAAGTTGACACCTACTGAAATATCTTTGCAAATGGCCGATAAATCAACTGCTATACCTGTCGATATTTGTGAGGATGTGCCTGTTTTGGTTGCAAATGTTAATATTCTAATGGACTTTGTTATCCTTGATATTCCCAAGGACGATAGTATGTCTATTATCCTTGGTAGACCCTTTTTGAATTCTGCAGTGGCTGTTATTGATTGCAACAAAGGCAATGTCACTTTTCATGTCAATGGTAATGATCATACGGTATACTTTCCGAGGAAACAACCTCATGTCCATAGTATCAATTATATTGGAAAATTTTAAACTATTACTATTGGAGGTTTTGAATTTCCTCTTCCTACTGTCAAGAAGGCATATGATATTCTTATTTTTGGGGACATACATATCCCCATTGAGGTAACCTAGTGTTATTCGAAAATTCTCCGGTTTCATGTTTTTCGAAAAGAGTTTATTAACAAGACCTGATCAACCTTGTTAATGGATTCCTTTTGATGAGCATGAGATAGGTGAATCTAGATAGCACAACCTTCTGTACCCTCCTTTTACATTCTGTTAGTTAGGATAAATAAAGCAAAAAATAGTATTTTTTGTCTCTTTTCAGACTTATCCGTGCAATAAAAAATACCCCGAAAATAAAAGTTCTCCAAATGCCCTGAAAATTTAATATGATTTTTCTAGAATATTTGAGAATATATGGCACAGAACACACAACAAGGGGAGCCAGCACCTGGCCAAGAGGGTCCAGGGCGCGCCCCCTGCCTTGTGGGCCCCACGTGCCCCCCCTCCACTTATTCCTGCACCCATTCTCTTCTTCTTCCTCCCAAAAAATTCACTAACCAGCTCAAGCACGAGTTCTAGCTCATCTTCCTGCCATTTTCGATCTCCTTGCTCAAAGCACCATTCACCAAACTGTTTGGGGAGATTGTTCCTTGGTATGCGACTCATCCATTGGTCCAATTAGTTTTTGTTCTAGTGCTTTATTTATTCCTAATTTTTGCTGCTGTGGTGACCTTGTTCTTGAGCCTGCATGTCAAATTTCCTTGGTCCAAAGTATTTCTAATGCATGATATAGTCCCTAGGCACTTGTAGGAGTTGTTGCTATCAATCTTGTTGAGTTTTGTCAACTTTTATTTTGAGTTACTAATTTTTTTAGAAATTTTGAGAGGAGGAAAATGATAAAGAGATTGTTGAGGGGCTCCTTCAGTAAGAGTTCAGAGGAGAAGAAGAAGGAAGAAAATAAGAAGCCCAAATATAATCTTCCTTGCATGGCGGAAGTTCGACCCTGTGAATGGCCTTGTAATGATTTCATGAGAGCCGCCGGGATTTACGAAGACTTTTATTGGTTGGCAAATAATGCAGGCCTCACCGACTTCCTCCACGACCAGCGTGAACAGTATCTCTTACTCACTAATATTTTCACGCAAAATTTTCATTTCCATGCTAAGAAAACACCACCTATAGTGGAGTTTCATTTATATGATGAGGTTAAGGAAATATCACTCTTTGAGTTTTGTGAAATATGCAAGATACCCTTTGATGGTAGACTTGATGAACCACGTCGTGAAGACGTTGAAGGGTTTATTGACATGCTACCTGTAGGGGAAACTAGACAAGTCTCAGGGGCAAGAATTACTAGTATGCATTTCCCGGTTCCGCGCTACTTTGCTTTATTTGCTAGTAGATGTTTAATTGGTCGCGGGAACAGTGGGAATCTCAGTGCCCCTGATATTGTCATTTTACGCCATGCTTTGTTTCAAGACACAACTTTTAGCTTGGGTGCCGCAATTGCTAAACGACTGAGTCTGAACCGTTCAAAGGGCCCCATCTTTGGAGGCATATTTGCTTCTCGCCTTGCTGAACACTTTAGAATACCTATTAGGAATCATGGGAAGGAAGAAAAATATTAGTTGTAGCTTTTAGCTAGTTTACTTTCTTTGCTTGTAGTAGTAGTAACTAAAAGAAAACCCAAAAAGATTTCTCGCTTTTGCTTGTTGGGAGCTTTCCCGTGTAAATAGTTTCTTTTCTTTCCTTTGGGGGTCAAGAGTAGAAGACCAAGATTTAAATGCTTAGTGGCTCTCATATGCTTTATTGTTGATTTAACCTTGAGCCATATTACCTTGTCTTCTCTTTTGTATTAAATGCTCGCAGATTCCATCTTAGTCCAAGGCACGTGCACTATTATTATTATCCACACCATTCGGTCGTGCGAGTGAAAGGCAATAAGGATGATATATAATGAACTAATTGAGATGAGAAAAGCTGGTATGAACTCGACCTCTCTTGTTTTTGTAAATATGATAGTTCATCGTTCCTGATTCAGCTTGTTATGAATGAAACATGCATGCAATGACAATTAGAGATCATAGCTGCTTATGCCATGCTTAATTAGCTGAGAGTTTATAATGGTCTATCTTGTGTGCCAACATGATTTTAAAATGGTTGTGATGTGGTATGATAGGGTAGTATCCTCCTTTGAACGATTCAAGTGGTCTAACTTAGCACATGTTCACGCATGTAGTTGAAACAAAATCAACATAGCCTCCATGATATTTATGTTCATGGTGATTTATATCCTACTCATGATTGCATTCATTGTTGATTAATTTTAATGCATGTTCATGATCGTTGTCGCTCTCTAGCTGGTCGCTTCCCAGTCTCTTTCTAGCCTTCAGCTGTACTAAGCGGGAATACTGCTTGTGCATCCACTTCCATAAACCCCAAAGTTATTCCACATGAGTCCACCATACCTTCCTATATGCGGTATTTACCTGCCGTTCCAAGTAAATTTGTATGTGCCAAACTCTAAACCTTCAAATGAAATTCTGTTTTGTATGCTCGAACAGCTCATGTATCAACTAGGGCTGACTATATCTTCCATGCTAGGTGGGTTATTCTCACGATGAGTGGACTCCGCTCATCATTCATGAGAAAATGGCTGGTAACCGGGATGCCCAGTCCCATACTCAAATAATAATAATTAAACAAAACTCCCCCAGGGCTGTTGCTGGTTTCGACGGTACCCGTTGTTTCGGGCTAGCCGTGGAGTGTGCTTGTTGGTGGTTGGGGGAGTATGAACTTTACCATTCTGTTTGGGAACTGCCTATAATGTGTGTAGCATGGGAGATATCGAGATTCTTGGTTGTTATGTTGACAATGAAAGTATACCGCTCAAAATGTTATTTATCTCTATATAAAAATCGAGCTCTGGCACCTCTACAAATCCCTGCTTCCCTCTAAGGGCCTATCTATTTACTTTCATGCCGAGTCATCATCCTCTTATAAAATATCACCAGTAGGAGAGCACCTCTGTCATTTTCATGTATTACTATTAATTTGCATTGAGTGTGATCATGACTGGATCTCGTTTACCATGAATTACAATGTCTAGTCAGTCCTTGATCTTTAAAGGTGCTCTGCATTTATGTTTTGCGTTCTCAGAAAGGGCTAGCGAGAGACCATCTTGTTATATCATATCATGATTGTTTTGAGAAAGTGTTGTCATCCGAGGTTTATTATTATTGCTCGCTAGTTGATTTTGCCATTTACGATACGGAGCCGCCGCCAAGCCCTAATCTCTCTCGGGAGGGCTGATCTGGAGTCTGTTCGGGGCTCCGGAGAGTGGAGATCGTCACCATCGTCGCCATTGTCATCATCAACCTTCCTCCATCACCAATTTCATGATGCTCACCGCCGTGCGTGAGTAATTCCATCGTAGGCTTGCTGGACGGTGATGGGTTGGATGAGATCTATCATGTAATCGAGTTAGTTTTGTTAGGGTTTGATCCCTAGTATCCACTATGTTCCGAGATTGATGTTGCTATGACTTTGCTATGCTTAATGCTTGTCACTAGGGCCTGAGTGCCATGATTTCAGATCTGAACCTATTATGTTTTCATGAATATATGTGTGTTCTTGATCCTATCTTGCAAGTCTATAGTCACCTACTATGTGTTATGATCCGGCAACCCCGAAGTGACAATAATCGGGACCACTCCCGGTGATGAGCGTAGTTTGAGGAGTTCATGTATTCACTATGTGTTAATGCTTTGGTCCTGTACTCTATTAAAAGGAGGCTTAATATCCCTTAGTTTCCACTAGGACCCCGCTGCCATGGGAGGGTAGGACAAAAGATGGCATGCAAGTGTTTTTCCATAAGCACGTATGACTATATTCGGAATATATGCCTACATTACATTGATGAACTGGAGCTAGTTCTGTGTCACCCTAGTTTATAACTTCTACATGATGAATTGCATCCAACATAATTACCCATCACCGATCCAATGCTTACTAGCTTTTCCCATATTGCTTGTTGCTTATTTACTTTTCCACTGCTACTATTACAAAAACTACAAAAACACTACCGTTACTTTTATTGCTGTTACCACTATTACCATATTACTTTGCTACTAAACTACCTTGCTGCAGATACTAAGTTTCCAGGTGTGGTTGAATTGACAACTCAGCTGCTAATACTTAAAAGTATTCTTTGGCTCCCCTTGTGTCGAATCAATAAATTTGGGTTGAATACTTTACCCTCAAAAATTGTTGCGATCCCCTACACTTGTGGGTTATCAGCGTGGTACACCGCTACAGTGTCCCGTGCTACCTCTTCAGCATGCGTTGGTTTTCCCTTGAAGAGGAAAGGGTGATGCAACAAAGTAGAGTGAGTATTTCCCTCAGTTTTGAGAACCAATGTATTAATCCAGTAGGAGACAATGCACAAGTCACCTAGTACCTGCACAAATAATCAAGAACCTTGCAACCAACGCGATAAACAGGTTGTCAATCCCTTCACGCTCACTCGCAAAAGTGAGATCTAATAAAGATAGTAAAGTAAATATTTTTGTATTTTTGTGGTATAGATTGGAAAGTAAAGATTGCAAAATAGTAAACAAGATGCGATGTAAATAAAAGAGATTCAATATAATAGGAAAGAGACTCGAGGGCCATAGGTTTCACTAGTGGCTTCTCTCAAGATAGCATGTATTACGGTGGGTGAACAAATTACTGTCGAGCAATTTATAGAAAAGTGCATAGTTATGAAGATATCTAAGGCAATGATCATGAATATAGGTATCACGTCTATGTCAAGTAGACCGAAACGATTCTGCATCTACTACTATTACTCCACACATCGACCGCTATCCAGCATGCATCTAGAGTACTAAGTTCATAAGAAGGGAGTAACACATTAAGCAAGATGACATGATGTAGAGGGATAAACTCAAGCAATATGATATAAACCCCATCTTTTTATCCTTGATGGCAACAATACAATACGTGCCTTTCTGCCCCTACTATCATTGGGAAAGGACACGGGAAGATTAAATCCAAAGCTAAGCACTTCTCCCATTGCAAGAAAGATCAATCTAGTAGGACAAACTAAACCGATAATTCGAAGAGGCTTGCAAAGATATTAAATCATGCATATAAGAATTCAAAGAAGAATAAAATAATATTCACAGATAAACTTGTTCATAAATGCGCAATTCATCGGATCTCGGCAAACACTCCGCAAAAAGTATTACATTGAATAGATCTCAAAGAGAATCGAGGAAAACTCTGTATTAAGGATCAAAGAGAGAGAAGAAGCCATCTAGCTAATAACTATGGACCCGAAGGTCTGTGGTAAACTACTCATGCTTCATCGGAGAGGCTATGGTGTTGATGTAGAAGCCCTCCGTGATTGATTCCCCCTTCGGCAGATCGCCGGAAAAGGCCCCAAGATGCGATCTCATGGGTATAGAAGGTTGCGGCGGTGGAAAAGTGGTTTCGTGGCTCTCCCTGATGTTTCTAGGGTATAAGAGTATATATAGGCGGAAGAAGTACGTCTGTGGAGCTACGAGGGGCCCACGAGGGTGGGGGCGCGCCTACCCCCCTGGGCTTGCCCTCCTGCCTCGTGGTCTCCTCGTGGAGTTCCAAACTTCTACTCCAAGTCCTCTGGATTGCTTTCGGTCGAAGAAAGATCATCGCGAAGGTTTCATTCCGTTTGGACTCCATTTGGTATTCCTTTTCTGCGAAACTCTAAAATAGGCAAAAAAAAAATAGAAACACGCACTGGGCCTCCGGTTAATAGGTTAGTCCCAAAAATAATATAAAAGAGCATATTAAAGCCCATTAAACATCCAAAACAGATAATATAATAGCATGGAACAATAAAAGATTATAGATACGTTGGAGACGTATCAAGCATCCCCAAGCTTAATTCCTGCTCGTCCTCGAGTAGGTAAATGATAAGAACAGAATTTTTGATGTGGAGTGCTACCTAACATAATTATCAATGTAATTTTCTTTATTGTGCATGAATGTTCAGATCCGAAATATTCAAGACAAAAGTTTACTATTGACATAAAAATAATAATACTTCAAGCATACTAACAAAGTAATCATGTATTCTCAAAATAACATGGCCAAAGAAAGTTCATCCCTACAAAATCATATAGTCTCGCTATGCTCTATCGTCATCACACAAAATATTTAAATCATGCCCAACCCCGGTTTCAGCCTAGCAATTGTTTCATACTTTAGTATTCTCAAACTTTTTCAACTTTCACGTAATACATGAGCATGAGCCATGGACATAGCACTATAGGTGGAATAGAATGGTGGTTGTGGAGAAGACAAAAAGGAGGAAGATGGTGTCACATCAACTAGGCTTATTAATGTGCTATGGAGATGCCCATCAATAGATATCAATGTGAGTGAGTAGGGATTGCCATGCAACGGATGCACTAGAGCTATAAATGTATGAAAGCTCAACAAAAGAAACTAAGTGGGTGTGCATCCAACTTGCTTGCTCACAAAGACCTAGGGCACTTTGAGGAAGCCCATCATTGGAATATACAAGGCAAGTTCTATAACGAAAATTCCCACTAGTATATGAAAGTGACAAAACAAGAGACTCTCTATCATGAAGATCATGGTGCTTACTTTGAAGCACAAGTGTGGAAAAAGGATAGTAGCATTGCCCCTTCTCTCTTTTTCTCTCATTTTTTTATTTGGGCCTTTTCTCCTTTTTATGGCCACTTTTTCTCTCTCTCTTTTTTCATCCGGGGTCTCATCCCGACTTGTGGGGGAATCATAGTCTTCATCATCCTTTCCTCACTGGGACAATGCTCTAATAATGAAGATCGTCACACTTTTATATACATACAACTTAAGAATTACAACTCAATACTTAGAACAAGATATGACTCTATATGAATGCCTCCGGCGATGTACTCGGATGTGCAATGAATCAAGAGTGACATGTATGAAGAAATTATGAATGGTGGCATTGCCACAAATACAATTTCAAATACATGATCATGCAAGACAATATGACAATGATGGAGCGTGTCATAATAAACGGAACGGTGGAAAGTTGCATGGAAATATATCTCAGAATGGCTATGAAATTGCCATAATAGGTAGGTATGGTGGCTGTTTTGAGGAAGGTATGGTGGGTGTATGGTACCGGCAAAAGTTGCGTGATACTAGAGAGGCTAGCAACGGTGGAAGGGTGAGAGTGCGTATAATCCATGGACTCAACATTAGTCATAAAGAACTCACATACTTATTGCAAAAATCTATAAGTTATCAAAACAAAGTACTACACGCATGCTCCTAGGGGAAGGGTTGGTAGGAGTTAAGCATCGCGCGATCCCGATCTCCACTCATAAGGAAGACAATCAATAAATAAATCATGCTCCAACTTCATCACATAGCGGTTCACCATACGTACATGCTACGGGAATCACAAACTTTAACACAAGTATTCCTCAAATTCACAATTACTCTACTAGAATGACTCTAATATCACCATCCTAATATCTCAAAACAATCATCAAGCATCTAACTTCTCATAGTATTCAACACACTTTATAAGAAAGTTTTTATTATACCCATCTTGGATGTCCATCATATTAGGACTAGTTTTATAGCCAAAGCAAATTACCATGCTGTTCTAAAAGACACTCAAAATAATATGAGTGAAGCATGAGAGATCAATAATTTATATAAAATAAAACCACCACCGTGCTCTAAAAAGATATAAGTGACGCACTAGAGCAAATTTATCTAGCTCAAAAGATATAAGTGAAGCACATAGAGTATTCTAATAAATTTCGATTAAAGCGTGTCTCTCCTAAAGATGTGTTCAGCGAGGATGATTGTGGCAAACTAAAAATCAAAGACTGATATCATACATGACGCTCCAAGCAAAACACATATCATGTGGTGAATAAAAATATAGCCTCGAGTAAAGTTACCGATAGACGAAGACGAAAGAGGGGATGCCTTCCCAGGGCATCCCCAAGCTTAAGCTTTTGGTTGTCCTTGAATTTTACCTTGGGGTTCCTTGGGTATCCCCAATCTTAGGCTCTTTCAATTCTTTATTTCATAGTCCATCAAATCCTTACCCGAAAACTTGAAAACTTCACAACACAAAACTTAACAGAAAATCTCGTGAGCTCCGTTAGTATAAGAAAATAAACCACCACTTTAAGGTACTGTAATGAACTCATTCTTTATTTATATTGGTGTTAAACCTACTGTATTCCAACTTCTCTATGGTTCATACCCCTCTATACTACTCATAGATTCATCAAAATAAGCAAACAACACGCGAAAAACAGAATTTGTCAAAAACAGAACAGTGTGTAGCAATCTGTAACTTTCGAATACTTCTGTAACTCTTAAAATTCTGAAAGAAATTGGTGGATGTGAGGAATTTCTCTATTAATCATCTGTGAAAAGAATCAACCTAAAAGAACTCTCGAGTAAAAAATGATAGCTAATCTCGTGACGCAAAAGTTTCTGTTTTTTTACAGCAAGATCGCAAAGACTTCACCCAAGTCTTCCCAAATGTTCTACTTGGCACAAACACTAATTAAAACATAAAAGCACATCTAAATGTAAGCTAGATGAAATATTTATTACTAAACAGGAGCAAAAAGCAAAGAGCAAAAATAAAATTGGGTTGCCTCCCAGAAAGCGCTATCGTTTAACGCCCTTAGCTAGGCATAAAAACGCAAATAGATCTAGGTATTACCATAATAATGATAGGGAAAATCGCGAAAGCTCATTTCATACTCCCTACGTTCAGCAGCAAGTTTTCTTTGTGGTAGGCAAAAGTAATCAAAAGGGCTAAATTTAATGGGACAAAATTCCCCAAGATCAAGCTCGGGAGGTATTGGTTCCTCCTTTGGCCCCTCATATTGCACAACGAATTCATCATTATAAGCATTCTTTTGGCAAAAAGTCATGAGCCTTTGTTCAAGAGGAAAACCTAACCCATTGTTCTAAATAGCAAAATTGTCATTAAGTTCAGAAATCCTATCAACTAGAACCTCGGTAGGAACCTTTTTTCTAAGGTTTTCATTATAAGCAGCATGATCTAAAGATCGTAAACGCATTATGTCTTCTTGATTAAAAATGATTGCTTCTATGGGAGGACGGCTAACATCCACCCTATAATGCGAAAAAAAATCATTGGCCTCTTTCATTATAAATCTGAATTCAGGTGCTAAAAAGATGGTAGCCACTTGCTTAACAGAAGAATGCTCAATATTGAAAATTCTAGAAAAATCCTTTGTATGCAAGGAGGCATGTGCATAAATTATCTTTCAAGTTCAACTACGAGCAAAGATATAGCATCCGCAAGACTACTAGTTCTATGAAGAATAGACCCACCCATAGTGGGCAAAGCACAGACACAAGTAAAGAAATCTTGAATAACTCCTTTTCCAATAGTATTACCACTACTAATCTGGAACTTTTTAGTGTGTAAAATAGTAGGTTCTTCATGAGGATTATCAAAAGCATCGAAGTTTCCCCCATTGTTACTACTATCTTTTTTAACAATAACCTCCCCAGTTTCAGACATGATGGCAACAAACCGCACTAAGAACGAACACACACAAGAGGAAAGCGAAAAGACACGAACGAAAGAGGGGCGAGGAAAAGACAAAGGTTTTCAAAAATCATTTTAGAAGTGGGGGGTATGAAAACGAGAGGCGAATGGAAAATAATGTAATGCGAGGGAGAAGAGTTTATGATGGGTACTTGGTATGTCTTGACTTGGCGTAGATCTCCTCGGCAACGGTGCCAGAAATCCTTCTTGCTACCTCCTGACCATGCGTTAGTTTTCCCTTGAAGAGGAAAGGGTGATGCAGCAAAGTAGAGTAAGTATTTCCCTCGGTTTTGAGAACCAAGGTATCAATCCAGTAGGAGACAACGCACAAGTCACCTAGTACCTGCACAAACAATCAAGAACCTTGCAACCAACATGATAAAGGGGTTGTCAATCCCTTCATGGTCACTCGCAAAAGTGAGATCTAATAAAGATAATAAAGTAAATATTTTTGGTATATTGTGTTACAGAATGGAAAGTAAAGATTGCAAAATAGTAAACAAGATGCGATGTAAATAAAAGAGATTCAATATAATAGGAAAGAGACCCGGGGGCCATAGGTTTCTCTAGTGGCTTCTCTCAAGATGTATTACGGTGGGTGATGGGCCTCGAACCCCTCGTTGGATTACCCCAAGTGGAAGGTGTAAGATGCAGTAAGTAGAAGTGTTTTCCCCTAGCAAAGATGCCAAGGATTGAATCCCCAGAGACTCCTAGGTTCAACAGGTAGGTGTCAACCGCTAACGGCGCAATTAGCAATCAACGTGGATCTGCACACAGATACAAATAACTTTGCTCCCAACGAGTACAGAGAGGTTGTCAATCTCTCCGGCCTTATAGTTCACAAAGGGTTAAAAGCAATATGATAGTAGTGATAGATAGTGTTTTGCAATAGTAAATAAAATAGCAGAAAAGTAAATAGTGTATGTGATCAATGATGGTAATATGGACCGGAGTCACATGATGTTCACTAGTGATGTCTCTCTCCCAAAAGACGATAAAACAGCTATGTGAGGTAACAAATTACAGTTGGGCAATTGACAGGACCACGAACGCAAACCAATGCTGACTACATTGCAAGAAAGGTTGAGGTTCAAAGCATGGGCGGTACGCCAAAGTAAGTAGACCGAAATCCATCTGCATCTACTACTAATCATCCACCTTGAGATATCTATCCAGAACATCTCGCTGGTATTAAGTTGCGAGTCCCACCCATAGTGTAAACTCAATGCAACAGACAACTGCATTAAAAGAACTTTGCGTAAAGTAAACAATCCTTGCACCCGCGGGCACAAGCACCGTTGTTTTCTCCCTTGTGGCAACAGCACATCTCCTAGACTCATGTTTCTGTCACTCAAGCTAGTCATCGAGGGGCATGAACCCACAATCGAGCATAACGTTCCCTCTTGGAGTCACTACCTACTACTTGGCCAAAGCAATAAATAACAACGGAGAACATGCAAGAATTACTTATGAACTAAAATATAAAAGAGGTGAATCAAATATATTACTCAAGATCAATCTGAACATAATCTCATAATCCATCGGATCCCAGCAAACTCAACATAGCAACAGCATAAGGATTACATAGGTGCCTCGATCATGTAGGGCAGCTCACGAGGACTAATTAGTGAAGCACAAGAACGGGAGGAGAACATCACATAGCTATGGTCATGGACTCATGGTCCAAAGGAGACTACTCACGAGTCATCCGGGAGGCGTCCATGGTGGTGGAGAAGCTCCCGGTGGTGATCCTCCGGCAGGGTGCCGGGAAGAGTTCTCCTGGTGCTCCCGATCTTGGAAGCGGCGGCGGCGGCGGAACAGAGATGGGATCGCGAAAAGAAGTCTTGTTTCAAGGGTTACGGGGGACCCTTTAAATATCTGCCAAATTAGGGCACCGGGGGGCTCTCGGGGGGCCGAGGCGCCCCCCCCCGGCGCGGCCCAGGGGGGGCACGCCCACAGGGCGCCTGGAGCCCCTGTGCCCCCCCCCCCCAGGCTCCCCTTCGGAAGCAGTGTCGTTCTCGGAAGGCTGATTTTTTATATATTTTTTCTGTATTTTTCTGGGCAGTTCTCGAAACGTGAAAACCTGAAATACAAAAACAGCCGAAAACAGAAACTGGCACTGGGGTGCACTGGATTAGTAAGTTAGTCCAAATATGATCGAAAGTGTATGGAAGTGTATGAATATCATAGCAATATCACCCAAAAGTGGCATGGAGCAAGCAGAAATTATAGATACGTTTTGGACGTATCAGTGGGTGAACAAATTACTGTCGAGCAATTGATAGAAAAGTGCATAGTTATGAAGATATCTAAGGCAATCATCATGAATATAGGCATCACGTCCGTGTCAAGTAGACCGAAGTGATTCTGCATCTACTACTATTACTCCACACATCGAACGCTATCCAGCATGCATCTAGAGTATTAAGTTTATAAGAACGGAGTAACACATTAAGCAATATGACAAGATGTAGAGGGATAAACTCAAGAAATATGATATAAACCCCATCTTTTAATCCTTGATGGCAACAATACAATACGTGCCTTGCTGCCCCTACTGTCACTGGGAAAGGACACCGCAAGATTGAACACAAAGCTAAGCACTTATCCCATTGCAAGAAAGATCAATCTAGTAGGCCAAACTAAACCGATAATTCGAAGAGACTTGCAAAGATATCAAATCATGCATATAAGAATTCAGAGAAGAATCAAATAATATTCATAGATAAACTTGTTCATAAATCCACAATTCATCAGATATCGGAAAACACACAGCAAAAAGTATTACATCGAATAGATTTCCAATAGAATCGAGGAGAACTTTGTATTGAGGATCAAAGAGAGAGAACAAGCCATCTAGATAATAAATATGGACCCGAAGGTCTATGGTAAAGTACTCACGCTTTGTCGGGGAAACTGATCCGCGAACACCTATGGGACCAGCGGACAGAGCCCCTTTCGGTTCGGCGGGGGGGCGAAGATCGCACGAAGAGCGGATCGAGGCGAAACACACGAGCAGTTTACCCAGGTTCGGGCCGCACGGATGCGTAAAACCCTACTCCTACTTTGTGGTTTGTATTGAGTTCTTGCTCGGGAGCGCTGAGTTCTACAGTACGCACTAGCAGCTGACGAGACCGAGCGTGAGTGTTCTCCTTCCGTTTGAACCCCCCTTCTACGTTGCGCATGGGCCTCCTTTTATATGCTCAAGGGGTCACCGACAGGTGGCTACGTAGACAAGGGTAAAAATGGAAAGGAGTTGCGGTTGGTACAACTACCTGTACAGTGTATCATACCTAACCCTGACGGCAGGGGACAAGGGCATTGAATGCCCATCTGCGTCGCCCAAATAGTGCAAAAGGGGCCGTCAGGGACGCCACCGCTCGCCACGATGGCAATCTTGTCAGCACCGCTTGCCACCGCGCACCGCTGGCTGCACAGCCTCCCGCTACGTGCGCCTGGAAGGGTCCCAGAGCGATACGTTGGTGGATGTGCTAGAGTGCAGGTACAGAGTGGTAGCTTGCCGCGGCAAGCGCCTTGCCGCGGTCGTTGTCTTGTCGCGTCCGGGAGCTTGCCGCTCACCGGGCCTTGTCGGGACGCGTGGCGCGTCGCGGCAAGTTCCTTGAGATGCCTTGGTTGGCCTTCCCGGCAAGATCCTCTTGCCGGGGTCTTGTCTCCTTGGCTTGAATACTTTGTTCTCGAATGGCTCCAAAGGAACCACGGAGGACCTTGGCTGTCACCCGACAAGCCTTGCCGCGGGATGCTGCGACTGCCCGTGCACAAGTTTGGGATACTAGGGTACCCCTACTCTAGTACACCGACAGGAGCCCCCGGGCCTGGGCCACACACGGTGCCGAGCGCTATTGGGCCAGGCCCAAAACAGGGCACGGGCACGCGAGGCCTAGGTTACGCCGTATCTCACTCCGTATCCACCGCGCCCTCCCCGAGCGACGCGCATTGAATGCGCGTCGTGGGAGAGATCGTGGGTGGTTTCTTTATTCAGAAAGGCGGAACGTCCGCCCCCTCCCTCCTTATAAGCAGGGGAAATAGGGGCAGTTCGCCCATTCGCCATTTGCTACACCAATCTCGGAAACCTCCGCCGCTCCCCCCTTCTTCCCAAAGCTGAAAGAGAGCAGCGCCCTGCCCCCCATCGCCACCAGCACCACCAACGCCGTCGACCTCCCCCACCACTTCCGCCATGGCTCCGAAAGCCGACAAGGGGAAGGTTGGGAAGTCGACCGAGGCGCAGCGGCTCGCGGCGCTGCGAAAGGAGCGGTCAATCTTCCCCCCAAGCTCGCCGCGAGGGAGCTGAGGGAGTATTACTACCACTTCTGGTTGACGGAGACGCGAGCGCATCCGCGCACGAAGGTACTTCCTGGATATCCCTTCTTCGCCTTGTTCTTCTACTGCGGGCTCTGCCCGCCTTTCTCTGAGTTTTTCTGTGATATTATGAACACCTACGGGTTCCGCCTCCTTGACTTCACCCCCAATGATGTTCTGACCATGGCAGTTTTCGCACATCTTTGCGAAAACTTTGTCGGAGTCTATCCAAATGTAGCTCTTTTTCGCCACTTCTTTATGCCCCGAGTTGAGAGAGGAGAGCCTTTGTCCGGCGAAATCGCTTGGATCTCGAGAGCCGGCAAGAAGGACGCTTATCTGGAGGGAGAGCTCCGCGGCAAGTGGGAGGAATGGAGAGCAGACTGGTATTGGATTGTCGAGGAGAACCCGCAGCCGTTTACCGCTCGGCGCCAAGCCCCAGTAGCGCGCGACAGCGATTGGAGCAACGTGGCCCCGGAAGACGATAGGCTGAAGATTGCCGTCACCCGGATCCAACGCCTTAGGCTTGCCGGGCTCACTGTTGGCGCGGTTGGCGCATATTTTCTTCGCCGCCGCATCGCTCCCCTGCAGGAGCGGAGGAGACCTGCCTGGGAATTCAAGAATGCGGAGGACATCATGAGGCTGCGCCCGGGCCTCAACTTCTACTTCACTGTTCTGGAACTTAACGCAATGCTCTAGGAGCTGTTCAAGTACGACCCTCAACATCCCGAAGTGTTCAGGTTGCCGAAGGGTGTCGTTCCGCTGTGCAACAACTCCTCGCTCGACCGCATCCGTGCAATGATGCCGCTGTGTGACTCGGATGGAATTGTCCCAACTTGGCAAGAGCCTGCAGACGAGATTGTGCAGGAGTTTTTTGACGGCTTGGTAGAAGTGGTGGTCCGCTCCGACGAAAAGAAAGGCCTCACCCGTGACACCACCGATGCGGAGATGAAGCGCATCGCCACTAGGCTGGAAGAGGCGGCGACAGCCGCAGCCACAGGCGAGTTTGGATTCACCGTGGAGGAGGCAGAGGCAGCAGAGGCGGCAAGCCTTGCCGAGCGAGAGGAGCTTCCCGGCGAGGAAGAGCTTGCCGGACATGATGTCGAGTCGAGCGAGCCCGCCGAGCATACGAGCGGCTCACTGGAGATCAACTCCTCTTCCTCCTCATCTTCAGACAGCTCGTCGCAAGCAGAGCCCCCAACTCCACCAAGAAGGCGTCTCCGCAAGGCCGGGGACGTAGCGGAGCGGCAGGCGAGTCGACAGCCGCCGCGCCGCGCGACACGCTCCACCGCGGCAAGCACTGTTGCCGCGGGAGCACCTCACGCTGCTGCGGCAACTGGAGCGGGGTCCACCCGGACCACCGCTTCTGCTCCTGCCGCTTCTCACGCCGCGGCGGCAGCCGGAGCGGGGTCGTCTCGGACCACCGCCACTGCTCCCGCCAAGCGGCCAAGGGATCCTATTCCTCCGCCTCCTCGCGCCGGAGGGGAGCCGGATTTCGACTTCTCCGCGCTCAGCTCCGACGAGGAAGAAGAAGAGTAAGATTCTTTGTCGTACTTGTAGTTCTTCAATCCTTGCTGTTTTGTCTTGTATCTCATTTGCTTTACTCCGAACTCATTCCTTTTCAGGACTCTGGCCTAGAGAGCGGCGAAGAGAGCCAAGGTCCCGGTGATTTTCATCGAGAACGAACCCACCGCGACAGCAGGGGGTGTGTCCGAGACCACCCTGCCGGACCCGACAACTATTCCCCAAAGCAGCCCCCAGCGTAAGTATATGGTTTACTTTCCGCTGTTAGGCGCGCATGGGTGCTCTTTCTTTGCTGACATCTGCTTGTGGGTTTGTGTAGGAGCAGAGCAGCCTCACCTGGAGTGCCCGGAGGCCGCCCCCGACAAGCCGTCTGCTTCGACTACGCCGCCAAGGGAACCGGAGGCCGCCCTCGACAAGCCATCTGCTTCGACTACGCCGCCAAGGGAGAGTTCTCCAGCAAGGGGGAGTTCTCCAGCAAGGGGGAGTTCTCCAGCAAGGGAGAGTTCTCCGGCAAGGGACAGCACCAGCGGCCCTCCGGCGGCGGAGACCACGACTGCAGAACCCGGTGCAGGTAATCCTCTCTCTTCAAAACTTCCCTTGGGTTCTTCTTCTTTTGATATTCTTTTTCGATATTTGCTTGACTTTTCTCCCTTTTCTGGCTGTCAGACCCATCTGCTGCGGAGCCGATGGAGACCGAGGTCGCCGGCGAGGAGAACACGCGCGGCAATACCGACGACGCCGCTGCCACCGAAGAGGCAGCCGACGCAGATGATCCCGCCAGCGAAGAGGCCGCCAAAGCTGCCGCCGCAGGAGCTGGCGAGGGGTCTGGCGATCGCACTGACGGCCCTGAGGCCGCAGGAGCGCCAGGCGCTACGCCGACCGCCAACCCTTCCGCCGCTGCCGCAGTGTCAGGCTCCGAAGAGCCCCAGCCAGGCGTCTACTTGAAGGCCGGCGATGGCGTCTTCATCAACCTCCCCTGGGCGTCACTCTCCAGGGCGCCAGTCGAAGGAGAAAACTTCGACGGAGAGGTGCTCGCCTCCGCTGGGCTGACGCTGGTTGACGCGCCGAGCAGCAGCAGCAGCGAGCCTGAGGAGGAATGGCTGTTGCGAAAGCTGGTGTCGCTCTACCGTGCTCGGCAGGCCAAGCTGGAATCCCGAGAGGCGCTTGTCGCGAAGGCAGGAGCGGACATCGAGAAGCGCGCGGAGGAGCTCCGGGGTCTTAACCAGGAAGCTCTCCGGTCCCTGGCAGAGGAGCGGGAGCAACTCGCCGAGGAGCAGAAGGCCTTCTTCCTCGAGAAGGCTGAAGTCGAAGAGCAACAGCGGCTTGCCGCTGAGAAGCTATCTGCGCAGGAGGGTGAGCTGGCGCAGCGGAAGGTCAACCTTGACAGCCACGAAGAGGAGCTTGCCGCGCACGAGCAAACATTCGGCAGAGCTCTCAAGCAAGCAGAGGATGCCGCTGCAGCTGCCAAGGCCGCCAAGAAGGAGCTAGAGACGAAGGTGGCGCGGCTGGAGGCCGATCTCAAGGCGAGCGGTGAAGAGCTTGCCGCGCTCAAGCGTGAGCGGGAGAAGGACACCTACAACTTGTCAGAGCTGCAGGTTCGTCTCTCCGAGAAGGGCAAGGAACTTGGCGTCGCCAAGGACTCCAACGCAGATCTTGAGTTGAAGCTGACTACTTTGACCAAGATGCTGGACGGCGCCAGGGAGCAGGAGGTGGCCTTGAAGAAGAAAATCAAGGCCGATGAGGCGCTGCTGGCGAGTGCTGCTGCCGCCCAGAACACTTTCAGGGAGAATGTGGAGCACTGGACGGAGGGTCTCGTGGATGCTGCCGCAGCCATTGACAGGGAGCTGGTGCAGCTGGGGATGGAGGATCTCGGGTATCCCTCCGATGAGAACCTCCAACCCAGCGCCAAGCTCACCCTGTTCTTCAAAGGCGTGGCGACGGCCCTCCAGCGACTCCGGGAGAAGATTCCAAAGCAGCTAGCCGACGAGTCGCGCAAGATCTACGTGTGAGCTCTCCAAAAGGTGTTGGTGAAGGTGGCCTTCCGCAACCCGGGCCTCAAACTCACCAACGTCCTTAAGACCCTGCCGCCGGATGCTGATCTGGAAGCGCTCAAGACCCTTGTCGCACCCATTGTGGACAAGGTGAGCGGGATCAAGAGGATTGAGGGCGATCGCGTAGACTAGGCCGCCCGTTTTCTTCTTTTCTTGTCACTGTTGGTCATGTTATGAGAACAATCTATTAGAGCCGCGACAAGTTACCTTGTAATATAACTCTATTTTGGGTAATGATTGCTATGTTATTTCCTTTACTTGATTCCTTCCTTTGTATGTTTTTGCCCTACGCTTTTAGGGAACTTGCCGGTGCAGGCACCTTAGCCACGAGCGATGAGTGCGGGACGTCAGCAGCCTGCTGGTGGTGCCGTTACCGACAAGAAACCTTGTCGCAACTAGTCGCAGCACGCTTAAGTTGTTGAGCAGACTCGAAACAAAGTAAGGGCGCAACTAGCTACGAGTTGGTTCCTCCGCGCATAGGTTTTCCATACAAAGCACGGTCGTTCAAGGAAGATAACTTAAAAATTAAAAAATCTGATTGCTCAAACTTTGGCAACTTAGCTTTTCTGTTGTTTGCTTCCCGGTAAGGCGAAACTTTCTTGAACGACACCTGGTCCATACCATTATCTTCTCCTTTCCTCCCCCCGGCAAACTTGTGGGCGAGAGAACCTTCCTTTCCTTGAGAAAAAGAAAGAAGAGAAAATAAAGATATGGAGCCTTACGGCTCGTTATTGCTTACCGGGGGTAGGTGCTGCACAAAGTGTCAGATAACGCATGCAAAAAAACATGAAATTGACAAGATGTGCGGAGCACATGAGCTTTACTTATGCACGGGGTCTGCGTCCGGCTTTGTACAAAGGATTACATGCAACAGCGGCAAGACTTGTACAAAAGGTGGTTGCCGGAACGGGTTCCGGCAACCGCGCCTTACTGGTAAAACTTACGAAGATGCTCAATGTTCCAGGAGTTGCTCACCGGAATGCCATCTTCGGTATCAAGGCGGACAGCGCCAGGCCTAGTGACTCGTTTCACCCGGTAAGGGCCTTCCCACTTCGGCGTCAACTTGTTGGAATTCTTGGCGGACTGAACGCGCCGAAGAACAAGGTCGCCTTCCTCGAGACTTCTGGCGTTAACTTTGCGGCTATGGTAGCGGCGCAAAGCTTGCTAGTAGCGAGCAGCTCGTACAGCAGCCTGAAGACGGTCTTCCTCAAGGAGCAGCGCGTCATCTTGTCGCAGCTGCTCTTGCTCAAGCTCATCATAAGCGAGCACTCGAGGTGACCCGTATACGAGTTCCGTGGGGAGAACTGCCTCTGCTCCAAAGAGTAGAGCGAAAGGCGTCTGGCCAGTGGCTCGATTTGGCGTCGTCCTGATCGACCAAAGAACCACTGGCAGCTCCTCAATCCAGTTTCTTCTACACTTGCGCAGCCTGTCGAAAGTCCTGGTCTCGAGCCCACGCAGCACTTCAGCATTTGCCCTCTCCGCTTGACCGTTGCTTCTCGGGTGAGCAACAGAAGCGAAGCAGACCTTGGTGCCAAGATCTTGGACGTACTGCATGAAGGTGCGGCTCGTGAATTGCGTACCGTTGTCGGTGATGATCCTGTTAGGGATCCCTAAGCGGCAAACAATCGACCTGAAGAACTTGACTGCTGACTGTGTTGTCACCTTCCTCACTGCTTCCACTTCCGGCCACTTTGTGAACTTGTCGATTGCAACGTACAAGTACTCAAAGCCCCCGACTGCTCGGGGAAAGGGGCCGAGGATGTCGAGCCCCCAGACCGAAAATGGCCAGGATAAAGGGATCGTCTGGAGAGCTTGAGCTGGCTGGTGTATCTGCTTGGAATGGAACTGGCACGCGTCACACTTGGTTACTTGTGCAGTTGCATCCTGGAGGGCTGTCGGCCAAAAGAACCCTTGCCTGAATGCTTTGCCGGCAAGTGCTCTTGCGCCAATGTGGTGACCACATATGCCTCCATGTATCTCTGCCAACAGCTTTTGTCCGCCTTCCCGGTGAATACACTTCAATTTCACACCGTTGAGTCTTCTTCTGTACAGTGTGTTGTCGACAAACTGGTACATGCTTGACTGCCGGGCTACTCTTTCCGCTTCTTCTTGCTCTTCGGGAAGTTCTCCTGTCTGAAGGAAACGGACAATCTGCTGTGCCCATGCTGGAGCTTGTGGCTCGACAACAAGGACTAAAGGCACATCTGCTGCTGTGGGAACATCCGCTTCTATGGCGAGAACCTGCGGCTCAGCCGGAGCTTGACGTTCCCCGGCAAGCTTGCCGGAGCAAAACTTGTCGGGAGCGTCTGCTTCAACGGAACAAACCCTAGGGCTTGCCGGAGCAGACTGCTCCTCAGCACTATTGGTGTTGATCTTGGGGACCTTCTTGGCGGCGGCTTCGGCAAGCTCTGCCGGAAAATAGTCACCAGAAATCAACTTCCTCTTCTTGCTCTGTCCAGTTGATGGCGTTACAGACGGTTGAGTCAGCTTGAGCACAAAGATCCCTGGTTCCACAGGTAACTTAAGTGCGGCGCGCTTCGACAGGCCGTCGGCAATGTCGTTCTAAGCTCTTGGAACATGCTCCATTTGTAGGCCGTCAAAGTGCTCTTCTAGCTTTCTCACTTCTTCAACATAGGCTTCCATCAACAGACTCTGATAACTCTTGTTCACTTGGCGGACGACAAGCTGCGAGTCACCCCTGACAATAAGCTTCTTGATCCCAAGGTCTGCCGCGATCCTGAGGCCGGCAAGCAAACCTTCATACTCTGCGGTATTGTTTGTTGCTTGCTCCTTGGGAAAGTGCATCTGGACTACGTACTTGAGGTGCTCTCCGGTGGGTGCAACAAGCAGCATGCCAGCGCCGGCGCCTTGCAGCGAGAAGGCACCATCAAAGTACATCAGCCACTCTTTGCTTGCTTCCTTGATGGGGATGCTCGTTTCTAGAATTTCTTCATCTGGTGTTGGTGCCCACTCTGCTATGAATTCCGCCAATGCTCTGCTTTGGATAGTCGAAGTGCTCTCAAACTTGAGGCCAAAGCTTGACAGTTCCAGTGCCCACTCAACAATCTTGCCTGTTGCTTCTGGATTCTGCAGTATCCTCTTCAGCGGAAAACGAGTGACAACTGTGATCTCATGTGCTTGGAAGTAATGGCGTAGCTTTCTCGAGGCCATGAGAAGGCCGAAAAGCAATTTTTGCACACCAGAGTACCTTGACCTAGCCCCCTGTAGAAGGGAACTGACAAAGTAAACTGGGCGCTGCACCATCCTCTTTGGTATCTCTTCGCGCGCCTGCGCAGATCCATCTTTGTCGGGACCAGAGCTTGTCGGGGAAGCCCCCTGCTTGTCGTTGGATGCGCCTGCCGTGGTCGCTGGCTCATCATCTGCCTCCCTCTCCGCTACTAACGCAGCACTAACCACTTGATTGGTTGCCGCTATATACAGCAGCAACTTCTCTTGTGGCTTAGGTGCGACAAGTGTTGGAGTGGAGGACAGGTATCTCTTCAAGTCTTGCAGCGCAGCCTTCGCTTCCGGAGTCCATTTCATTGGACCTGCCTTTTTCAATATTTTGA
This sequence comes from Secale cereale, assembly GCA_902687465.1. NCBI lineage: Eukaryota > Viridiplantae > Streptophyta > Magnoliopsida > Poales > Poaceae > Secale > Secale cereale. Next base: position 658,168,536 of record LR738710.1, read on the forward strand.
AAAATGGCAGGGCGCGCTTAGCAGACTTAGAGATAAACCTGATGAGAGCAGCCACGCAACCGGCAAGTCTTCGTACATCCTTGACGCGCTTTGGTGCTTCAATCTGCTCAATGGCCTTGATCTTGTCGGGATTGGCTTCAATTCCCCGCTGAGACACGAAGAACCCGAGAAGCTTGCCGGAAGGGACTCCAAACACACACTTCTCGGGGTTGAGCTTGAGGCTGATCTTGCGCAGATTTGCGAAGGTTTCGTTTAAATCTTGAATCAGAGTTGCCTTGTCCTTGCTCTTGACCACTATGTCATCCATGTAGGCTTCCACATTTCTGTGTATTTGTGGCTCAAAAGCGGCATGGACTACCCTTGCAAATGTTGAACCAGCATTCTTTAAACCGAAAGGCATCCGTATGAAACAGTACGTGCCACATGGAGTGATGAATGCGGTCTTCTCCTCATCCTCTTCTGCCATGAAGATCTGATGGTATCCTGATTATGCGTCAAGAAATGAAAGCAAGTCACATCCGGCCGCGGAGTCAACAATTTGGTCAATGCGCGGCAAGGGGAATGGGTCTTTGGGACAAGCTTTATTGACATCGGTAAAGTCGATACAAAGCCTCCATTTCCCGTTTGCCTTGCGCATGACTACAGGATTGGCCAACCACGTAGGATGGAGCACTCCTCTAACAAGGCCTGCTGCTTCCAACTTCTTGATCTCTTCTGCGATGAATTCTTGGCGCTCCACTGCTTGTTTCCTGACCTTCTGCTTGACGGGCCGCGCATGAGTACAGACGGCAAGACGGTGCTCAATTACTTTCCTGGGAACACCGGGGATGTCAAACAGTTGCCACGCAAACACGTCGACGTTCGCCCGCGGGAAAGCAATGAGCGCGCTTTCCTATTTAGGGTCAAGAGTGGCACTGATGGTGAAGGTACCACCAGTGCCGTCCTTCTTGGCGGACACCTTCTTGGTCTCTGGTGGAGCTGCCATTGTCTTCTTACACTTGCCGGTGGAGCTCGCTGGTGCGTCCTCGATGGTAGTGCAGCACTCCAAAGAGGTGCGCTTGCCGGAGTGGGCATCGGAACTCTTGCCGGACTTGGTCTTCTTCTTCCCCCCGGGAGCTTCAACGGCAGGTGACTTGCGATCTATTGCGGCTGATGCTTCCCGGTAGATCTTGTCGGTGCAGATAAGAGCATCCTTCTTGTCGCCAGGGACAGAGATGACACTAATCGGGCCTGGCATCTTCAGCATGTTGTATGCGTAGTGAGAGGCTGCCATGAACTTGGCGAGTGCTGGACGACCGAGTATCCCATTGTAAGGCAATGGAAAATCGGCAACGTCAAAAGTGACCCTCTCAGTCCTGAAGTTCAACTCGCTGCCAAATGTCACCGGCAACGTGATCTTCCCCTTCGGCTTGCTCCTTCCCGGGTTGATTCCTTGGAACGTGCCGGTCTCTTCAAGCTCATTGTCAGGGATCTGGAGTTTCTGGAGTACAGTGGAGGAGATCAGGTTCAAGCCGGCCCCGCCATCAACTAGCATCTTAGTGACTTTGAGGTTGCGGATAGTTGGTGAAACCAACATCGGCAAGCACCCGACCGCAGTTGTGCGATCAGGGTGGTCCTCAATATCAAAGATGATAGGCGTGCTGGACCATTTCAGAAGCTTGCGTGACTCGACAAGCGGTTATGCCGCATTGACTTCCCGCACCCACTGCTTGAGTTGGCGGTGTGAAGTATGCAGAGAAGCACCGTCGTCAACGCACAAGACCTCTGTGGCTTTCTGGAACTCCTGCTCACTGGTCTCGACATCATCCATGTCTTCATCGTCGTCGTCATCTTCATCCTTGTCGCGGCCGCGCGGAGGTCTGTCTCCTTGCCGCTGCTTGGCCTTGCCGCGACGTCCTCCTCGGCCGGGGCGCTTCTTGCCGGATCCTCCAGCACCTCCTTGGGCCTTCTCCTTGTCGCGTCGCTCGTATTCAGCCTTTTGCTGCTCGACAAGCTGCTCGACCTTCTTGCAGCTCTAGAGGTCATGGCCCTTGGTGCGGTGGATCTTGCAGTACTGCTTGTCGGTGTCGCCCTGCTTGTCGGCGATCGCCACAGCCTGGCAGTTGGTGCATGCAGCAATCTCCTTCCCGGAGCTACCAGTCTTGGCTTTCTTGGCGCCACCTTCGTTGCCGGACTGCTCAACGACTAGCACATCTTTGCCTTTCTTCTTCCTGTTGTTCCGCCGCCGGTTTTTCTTCGCCGGGGCGGCATCCTCGCTGTCAGATCCTCCTGCTCCTGTATTCTCTCCGGGTAGTTTCCTCCCTTCCTCAGCACGTGCACACTTGTCGGCCAGGACATATAGCTCACTGACGTCTCTGATCTTGCACATCGCCATCTCCTCCCGCTTCCTGCGGTTACGCACGTTCTGATGGAACGCGCTGATGACCGAGACATGGTGAACATCTGGGATGTTGTGCTGTACACGGCTGAATCTCTGAATGTACTTGCGCAGGGGCTCTCCTTCCTTTTGGGCGAGAAGATGAAGGTCACTCTCTTGGCCATGAGGTTTGTGGCCGCCTGTAAAGGCGCCGACAAACTGATGGCATAGGTCTGCTCAGGAGGATATGGACTTGTTCGGCAAGTGCATGAGCCAGGACCTGACGTTGGGCTTGAGTACCAGCGGGAAGTAGTTGGCAAGGATCTTGTCATCCCGTCCCCTGGTAGCTTGCACCGCGATGGTGTAGATGCTGAGGAACTCCGATGGATGCGACTTGCCGTCGTACTTCTCTGGCACGTCTGGCTTGAAATTCTTCGTGCTGGGCCACTGGACTTGCCGCAGCTCACGAGTAAACGCAGGGCAACCTACCGTGTACGGCAAGCCGCCTGGTTCCCCTGGCGCATGCATGTCGACAGAGGGCCCAACGCGCTGGTCCGATTGACGCCGCGCTTCTCTTTGGCGCTCGATGCGAGTACGAGCGTCTTCTTGCTGTCGTTCATGAAGAACTTGGCGCTGATCGCGACGAGCTCGTGGATCTGATGACGCGGTGGAGTCGCTGTCGAGGTGGATCCGGCGAGCTGGCGATCTTGGCCTTCGGGGCGGAGAGTGCACAATGGTTGCATCCTCACCGGTCTTGTCACCACCGGCTCGTGCCTGGCTGACTTGCCACGGCTGCGATGTACTCGGCTGCCGTGGAGTGTCGCCATTGGCGAAGCCGATGAGACTCTGAATGGTGGCCCTCCATTCGACGATCTTGTCTGCCGTTGGAGGGTAGTCCAGGAGCAGTTGAGCTCGCGCCAAAGCTTCTACTGAAGTGGTGGGTGGCGGTGGCGAACGGTGTGAGGAGCGGGATATGCTCGGACTCCTAACTATGTTAGAAGGAGCAGTATCCCATCCAGACGACCGTGCCTCGCTCGTGCCAGCATGTTGGCGTGCAAGCTGGTCTTGAGCACCCCGAGGTCCACCAGCTCGATCTTGGTCCAGCAAACGTATGGTACCATGAGTACCATGACGCTGCCGGTCCCGCGCCTCCTGAGATGGGCGCGGTGCATGTACGGACGCCGAGGTCTTGGAGTGCGCCCGGTCGTTGTGGGAGCCGACTGCGCCGCCGATGGGCAGCGCAGCCTTGTCCTTGGACCTGGCAGCACCGTGAGCTCCCTCGTCGACGCCCGTTCTTCCACCGGCGTCTACCCCACCAGCCGTTTGCTCCGGCGGTGGTGGGTTCGTCGCGGACGGACCAGCCGCCTCCGAAGCCTTCTTCTTCGGCGGCATGTCGATGAAGACGTTGAAGATCTAGCTCGTGTGAATGCCGGATTAGGTTCACACAACCTCGACGCCCCCTACCTGGCACGCCAAAGATGTCGGGGAAACTGATCCGCGAACACCTATGGGACCGGCGGACCGAGCCCCTTTCGGTTCGGTGGGGGGCGAAGATCGCACGAAGAGCGGATCAAGGCGAAACACACGAGCAGTTTACCCAGGTTCGGGCCGCACGGATGCGTAAAACCCTACTCCTGCTTTCTGGTTTGTATTGAGTTCTTACTCGGGAGCGCTGAGTGCTACAGTATGCACCAGCAGCTAATGAGACCGAGCGTGAGTGTTCTCCTTTTGTTCGAACCCCCCTTCTACGTTGTGCATGGGCCTCCTTTTATATGCTCAAGGGGTCACCGACAGGCGGCAACGTAGACAAGGGTAAAAATGGAAAGGTGTTGCGGTTGGTACAACTACCTATACAGTGTATCATACCTAACCCTGACGGCAAGGGACAAGGGCATTGAATGCCCATCTGCGTCGCCCAAATAGTGCAAAAGGGGCCGTCAGGGACGCCACCGCTCGCCACGATGGAAATCTTGTCAGCACCGCTTGCCACCGCGCACCGCTAGCTGCACAGCCTCCCGCCACGTGCACCTGGAAGGGTCCCAGAGCGACACGTTGGTGGATGTGCTGGAGCGCAGGTACAGAGTGGTAGCTTGCCGCGGCAAGCGCCTTGCCGCGGTCGTTGTCTTGTCGCGTCCGAGAGCTTGCCGCTCACCGGGCCTTGCCGTGACGCGTGGCGCGTCGCGGCAAGTTCCTTGAGATGCCTTGGTTGGCCTTCCCGGCAAGCTCCTCTTGCCGGGGTCTTGTCTCCTTGGCTTGAATACTTTGTTCTCGAATGGCTCCAAAGGAACCACGGAGGACCTTGGCTGTCACCCGGCAAGCCTTGCCGCGGGATGCTGCGACTGCCCGTGCACAAGTTCGGGATACTAGGGTACCCCTACTCTAGTACACCGACAGGCTTCATCGGAGAGGCTATGGTGTTGATGTAGAAGCCCTCCGTGATTGATTCCCCCTCCGGCAGATCGTCGGAAAAGGCCCCAATATGGGATCTCATGAGTACAGAAGGTTACGACGGTGGAAAAGTGGTTTCATGGCTCTCCCTGATGTTTCTAGGGTATAAGAGTATATATAGGCAGAAGAAGTACGTCAGTGGAGCTACAAGGGGCCCACGAGGGTGGCGGCGTGCCTACCCCCCCTAGGCACGCCCTCCTGCCTCGTGCCTCCTCGTGGAGTTCCAGACTTCTACTCCAAGTCTTCTGGATTGCTTTCGGTCCAAGAAAGATCATCGCGAAGGTTTCATTCCGTTTGGTATTCCTTTTCTGCGAAACTCTAAAATAGGCAAAAAGCAGAAACTGGCACTGGGCCTCCGGTTAAAAGGTTAGTCCCAAAAATAATATAAAAGAGCATATTAAAGCACATTAAACATCTAAAACAGATAATATAATAGCATGGAACAATCAAAAATTGTAGATACGTTGGAGACGTATCATACCGCACAGCATCATCACAGATAATAGGTCCAATTTTACAGCCGATGATGTGAAAAACTGGTGTGCTAGGTTGGGCATTAAACTTGACTATGCATCCGTCTACCACCCTCAAACAAACGACCAGGTCGAACGGGCCAATGGCCTGATAATGAGCGGCATTAAACCCCGGCTAGTGCGCTCCCTACGGGAGTCAGATAAACACTGGGTGAGGAACTCAATTCCATGCTCTGGGGGCTGCAGACCACACCTAACCAAACAACCGGATACACACATTTCTTTATGGTTTATGGCGCAGAAGTTGTTCTACCCCGCGACATTATTCATGACTCGCCTAGAGTACGCATGTACGAGGAGCGAGAAGCTGGGCTCGATCGGCAGGATGACCTGGACGGCCTTGAGGAGGAGCGTGATATCGCGCACGCTCATTCCGCATTTTATCAACAACAGGCCAGGTGGTACCAAAGCAGAGATGTGTAGGATAAAACATACAACGTTGGCAATCTCATCTTACGTCTCCCAGAGAAGAAAAGGGATAAGCTCAAACCACGATTGGAGGGTCCCTTCGTATAGATGAAGTTCTCACAGGAGGAGCCTATCGCCTTCGCAATGCATCGGATAATCGCCTTGAGCCAAATCCATGGAACGCTGCTCGGCTGCGACGATTCTACGGATAGTTAGGTAGCACCTTTTCTTTTATTTCGACTAGGTTCCTTTTTCATCTCTTCTTTTGTATTTTTCCTTTAATATCCAAGGATGTATTCGGATCTACCGAACTATGAGGGGTACACATCTTTAAATGTACATACCCCACGATAACTGGGGGCTTCTTTGACGAAGCTTAACAATAAAGCTTGTTGCTTACATTTGTTCATGTCATTTGTTCCCTTTTTTGCCATTATATGCACCTCTATGACTTAAGTTTTTGCCAAGCTGGGTTGCCTCCCTCCTGAGTTTATACCCTATCTTCCCGATTGTTTGGCTAGGGTGTAAAGGGAGCACCTTTGCGATTGCCACAACCGGGTAATCCGGATCTGTACCTCATACGGGTGAAGCCGAAAGCTAGCATACCTAAAGGAATAAGTGGTCGGCAAGGAACGACAAAATATCTACGTTTACATAACTCTAAGGGATAGGCCGCCCATAATTCCACCTTTTGGATCAAAAAGCCTAGGCATGCATAATCAAGCACGCTGACCCAGGGAAAGGAACCCTTAACAGAACTATTTTCCCTAGAAGATGTTTCTTACGTTAAATAGTAATATAACATAACTCCTCGAACAAATTTTGTCTGCTCAAGCAATATGACCGGATTGCCTGGTTTCCGAACATAATGAGTGTTTATTACATTCAAACATGGTATCCGGAAACACTCCAAGATTTTTGGTTTAGAGGTTGAAGCCGAAGGCCTGCCATGACAAATTTTGTCAAGTTCGGTCGGAGATAAGTTTAATGATAAAGTACATAGATACATCGAATCAAATGCCTACTCCTTATCTATGACATCCATAAGACTATCTAAGATACAATCTTCTTGCGAATATTTTGCAGCTATCATCACTTGGTCATATACCAAGCTCACGGGAATTTCTTGCTTGGGCCATATGATTCGGCTCAAGCCCGGTATAGCGTGTTTTCACCATGGCCCGTGCCTCTCGTGCACCTTCTCGGCATGCTAACACCTTCCATAGCTCAAATCGGCGCTGGGCACCTTTGAACAGGTTCGCAAAATCCTCCATACTTTTTGGAGGGACATCGGATGGCCATAAGGCTTTGACCATACTCTTCATGGCTTTTCGGGCACGCTCATGCACTATGGACAACTCTTTTAGCACGGCGCCTCGGAAGACGGATATCTCTTCTTCAGGACGCCCGGTTAAGAGACCTGCATGAACATCATTATAATAATCCGAACTACCGAACAATATGATTTCCTTGGATGGTTTAAAGGTCATACCAAATATGCCACCTTTCAGCTTTTTATTCTCCTTCAGTGCATCCGATAATTGAGCCTTTAAGCTCTCTATCTCTTTGGCTTGCTTATCCTTTTCTTCTTCTAGCTTATTATTTTGGTCAATGGCCCGTGATAGCACGCGGTGACCGGCTGCTTCTTGCTTCTCAGCATATTCCTGGGCTTTCTTGGCAGCCGTCAAGCTTTCTTGCAGTTGATCTATAGAATCCGCTACTAAAATACAACAATGTATGCTTAAAACATCATGGCGGCGGATCATATTTTTCGGATATTATTTTTTCCTTACCATGAGATCCCCTCGTGGAATTCTTCATTTCCTCTAGCTCGTTGGTGACGGCATTTAGCTTCGTTCGGCTTGCTTCAAGCTCCTGGGACATCATGTTGTTCTTCTCTTTGAGAACCTGTGGACATAATGATCCTTAAATCGGTTGGATTAACCGCTTCAAGTCTCGGGGGCTACTGGCATATCCCTATTAAATTTACACAAACTTTTACCTTCATATCCTTTGAGAACAGGTGATTGATTCCCGAAAGTCCATCTCGGGCGGCTCGGATATATGCATCCACGGAGCTGAGGGCATTGAATTCCTGCTCAGTAAAAGCTGGAGAATGCATGGCCTATTTTTGTCGTCGATGATTCATTGCGCTCTCCACTTCGGAATTTGTGACAGATATGTCATCTGAATCCTCATGAGGTGGATAGTTCGACGCCTCATTCGTATTGGCTCTCATCCCTGTCGATGAGTCCGGGGCCGGATTACATGGTGATCGGCTAACCGGGTCCTCGGACGGGGTTCATCGTACGCTCCTCTGAAATAAGACAGGAGGTGAAGCGTAACAATCTGGTCTTATGCCTAAGCACATATCAAAGATTATACCTCTTTAATGAAGGAGGGGACTCGACATCACTCTTGTTTCTTTTCGCTTTGAAGGTTCGCCCGCTATCTTCTTTGAAGCCGCCCTCGATGTAGTGCGGCGTGCCGAGCACCGACCCTTTTGAGCATGAGTTAGTGCAGTGGGTGAGGCGGAAGGGGAGGGATCCTTTTGTGAGGATGTCTTATGGATACTTACATCATAGGAAGGGAGAAGGCCCGGATAATCGACCAGAATAGCCACTTCTGAGCCATCGAGGCTCTCTTGATGATAGACTCCATCAATAAGCTCTATAAATATATCTAGATCCTCATTGAATCCGATATCTTCGTTGCGAGCATGGTCATCTGGCTGTGGGGCGGGACAATGACTCTTCTCGACCACGTTCCTCCATGTCTGTTTTAAAACGACCCGAATAATTTGATTAGCACATCTCAATAAAGAGTTTAGATAATGCTGATAATCAAAAAGCTTACCCAGTCGATAGGGTTATACATGGAAAAACCTTCCCGATAATTTAAACGGGCAAACTCTTCTTCTCCCCCTTATAAAGATCCGCCAGAATGGCGGCTAGGGTGGTCGGGGTATCCGAACCCTCATGCTTGTAATGAGACGTGTCGTCCGTCCCGTTGTAATGCCATAGAGGGAACACCCTGGATTGAAGGGGCTAGACGCGTCGCTTTATTGCAATGGGCATGACTTCGATTATCGACAGATTGGAATGAGCAAGTACCTGACCTTGTTGACTAGCCTATTAACTTCCTCGCTATCCCCTTGCTTAGGGCTCTAGGGGCACCAATTGAAGCATTTCTTCAAAGGAGCGCTGGAGAATTCGGGAAGCCAGTGCCGAACTGGGTCCGGAAGGGGAAAGTCTTCAACATAGAACCATTCAGAAGTCCACGGGTTCCTTCTTGGGAGTGTCGGCCGGGTAAACTGTTGCAGCTATGCGCCATACTTCGGCGCCGCCCACTTCAAATATGGAACCCTTTTGGGAGCGAGGGACAAGGCAAAAGAACTTTCTCCACAGTTCGAAATGAGCCTCGCAGCCTAAGAATAGCTCGCAAAGAGCAACAAAACCCGAAATATGCATGATAGAACCTGGCGTGAGGTTGTAAAGTTGGAGTCCGTAAAATTCCAATAGGCCTCTGAGGAAGGTATGGATTGGAAAGCCTAAACCCCTGAGAAGAAATGAAACGAAGCACACCCTCTCCTCTTTACTAGGTTGCGGAAATTTTCTTCTAGCGCCTCATTGCCGATTGAAGCCAATCCAGTCCGCACGGAAACTAAATCAGCGGGAGGAATATATCCCTCCGTCTGAAGTCTATTCAGCTAGAGGTGAGACACCGAGAAGCTTCCCCAATCACCCACTTGAGGGCCATGGGGGTGCGAGGGAGCGCTCGGGGCGTTTGCCATGCTTTGAGGTTTTTTGTGGTTGGCTCTGATGATCTTTGCGCGATGTAGAAGGGAATATGAGATCTAATCTCCTTAAATAGACATCGCCCTTGCATGGTAAGGGTTTTATTTGTAAAAAGTACATGGACTGTTCGCATTCGCCTGACGCATGAAAATCGAGGCGACGACGGGAAGGAATCATCAAGGAAGGGTATAAAGGTTAAGACCGGATTGTCATCACTACGAAGTATAACAAACCCGCCTTGCAAAGCTGAAGACATAAAGCCGGATACTACATCATCATTGAAGGCAAGTTCGGGGGCTACTGAGGGAGTCCTGGATTTGGGGGTCCTCGGGTGTCCCGACTATTCTGTAATGCCCAGGATGGGACTATACCTCCTACGTGTCGAGGCACGACTTAAAGGTATAAGCCCATTCTGGAATGATCTCAAATTTGGTATCTTTGCACGACTCATGTAAAAATAGGGATGAAATTGCAAAAGGAGATAGTTGGCTTACACTCTCCACTTCACACAATACATTACATAAGCAAAACATCATTCAAAACATCACAACCCGATTACGGGTGAAGATCCAAATGAAAGATACCAAAACCATAAAGAACCACTGGTCCGAATCGCCCCTAGTAGAAACCACTACTGATCGTCGAAAACGTCTCAAACATACGGCCACTCTCTTCATCGAGCTTCCAGTGAAGTACTTGAACCAGCTTCTGCATCAAACTCGGCTGAACCTGCATCTGGTGTTGTAGTATCTGTGAGCCACGAGGACTCAGCAATCCCATAAACATGGGTATCAAGACTAGCAAAGCTTTATGGGTAGGAAGAGGTAAAGTGGTGAGGCTGCAGTAGCGGCTAAGCATAATATGGTGGCTAGCTTACGAGTACAAGAATAAGATGAGCATCTACGCAAACGGCCGCAACTAGTAGAGATCGCTAAAGATCCTGAACTACATACGAGTCAAACATAACCCCACCGTGTTCTCTTCTCAAAATGAAAAGAGACAGTCACGGTTACTCACATAGTTGTGTGTTTTACTTCGGATCCTCTGTCAAGTTTTCTACAACCGGACATTAACAAATTCCAATCTGCCACATAACCGCAGGCACGGCTTTGGAAAGATCATAACCCTGCAGGGGTGTCCCAACTTAGCCCATCACAAGCTCTCACGATTAGATGAAGTGATAAATATAATATCATCACCCCTTATCTTAGGGAAATCCGATCAGGCTCGACTTCCCGGTGCACAAGACATTTCAACAATGGTAAAACAAGTCCAGCAAGACCTCCTGGTGTGTCGACACCCTGATAGTAGTCGCGCGTATCTCGTCTCAGGCCACGACCGGATGGGTGATGCTACAGGTAAAACCAAACCTCGAGTTTCCCCATGGTGGCCCTGCAAGACCCCCGTTTGGGACCAACACCATCAGCACTGGCCCCCCCCCTGCTATGTAGAAAGAATCCTCGGGTAGCGCTAACTCCCTATGCAATTTAATTATTTAATTAAGTTGTTATTATGAGCAAATTAAAACCAATGTTGGGCCTTGCTGGAGGAGTTTTATTCAAAGACGAACTGTCAAGGGGTCCCCATCCACCCATCGTGTAAGGAACGCAAAATCAAGGAACATAATGCCGGTTTATCGGCGCCTAAGGTGGCATGAGTGGAACAAAACACCGAGCAAAAGGCCAAGCCTTCCACCCATGCCCAGTATATATGTGTGTTAATAATAATAATAATAGATATTGTGATATTCCAACAACAAGTTCCCTCCTAGAACGATCTTCATCTTCACCTGCAACTAACAACACTATAAGAGGGGCTGAGCAAGCGGGTAACATAGCCAAACAATGGTTTTGCTAGGAAGGTGTCAAAGGTTAGAGGTTTCATGGCAACAAGGAGAGGCTGACATAAAAGATGGGTAGCGCGACATGTAACGATAGCATCGAGACAACTAAGCATGGCAATGGTAGTAAAGGTATCCAAGGGTATGATCATCTTGCCTGGGATTCCGCAAGGAAGAAGAACGGGTCCACGAAGTAGACGGAGCAACATAGTCGAGCGAATCCTCACAACTCCGGAACGAAACCGAAGCTAACAAGAGAAGCAACCGGAAAGAAGCAAACAACACGGTAAACACACAAGCATAAACATGGCATACGATGCAAATCCAAGTATGATGCATGTCCGGTTTAAATATGCATGGCATGGCAATGTGCACAAACAAATCTACAAGTTAAGTGGAGCTCAATATGCAACGAGTTGCATATTGACGAAACACCACATGTTATTTATTTAGTTGACTCTCGTTTATTTACAAGACAAGATTAAATGTTTTTTAACATGGCAAGAGGTGAAGCAAGAGCAAACTAACTATTTAGGCAAGTTTAAATGAGGCCGGAAATAACAACAACAATTCCGGAAAATCCCCGTGAGCATGTTTAGCAATTCTTAAAGCAAGCAATATTTTAAACATATTAATGTTGTTAACATGATGCGGATGACATGATCAAGTTTTATGCAAGTTTTTATTAAAAGTTGACATGAAGGGATAAGCAGCATTTGTCACCGTGGTGGAAAGAAAGGGTGCCACGGTAACGATCCGAAAATGATGCAACGCAACATCTCGGTTCCGGTAACTCGTTGAGAGTCCGGTGCAAAAGAAAGGAGACGTGAGCGAGTCGAACAAGATGAAAGGTGGGGTGATCCCGTCATCGGGTTCCCACGGGTCGGCGACGAGGCAACCGAGGAGCACGACAAAAGATGAAACGACACGGTGCACACAAGGGAAACATCTCATACAACCACAAGAAAACATTCTCGGGTCATCGTCTCGGGGTTATACCTTCGAAGCGCTCGTTCTCGGAGGGGTCCAAGTCGTCGAGGGACGTGGTGGAAGTAGTTGTTCACGTTATCGTGTCGTGGTACTTGCCGGCGGGGTACTTGTCGAGTCGTCGTTGACATAGGGGTACACGTTTATGCAGTGGTACTTGCAGTCTCGGCGACGGTAGTTGTTCACGTTCGTAGATGTACAAGTCGTCGGTAGAGGAAGTAGTCACTCGGGCGTCGAGGTACTTGGCGCATCGTTGCACTTGGCGTAGTCGAACTTGACAGATTCGAACCCTTCGGTGTCGATCTTGGCATAACTTGGTCTTCGGGTCGTCGTTGGAAGTAGTTGTACTAGGCACCGGCGACGGAGGTACTTGGACTTTGCAGAAAACATAAAACAGCAGCAACAAGGAGATGGCAACACGGCAGAGTAGCTGCGGCCTTGGCGAACAACATCAACAACAAACGGAGGTCTCGGTCACGGAGGCGACGCGGCTTGGAAGATGGCGCGATAGAGCAGCTCCAGCGGCTGCGGAGCTCCTGGTGGAGAGGTGATGCAGGCGAGGCACACGGCAGCAGGGAGCTGCTCGGGCCAGGCGAGGCCGTGGCGGCGCGGTCACCTAACCGGCCGAGCTGCCGGGCCTGCAGCATCAAGGAGGCGATGCTCCCCGTGGTGTCCAGAGGCGAGGCTGGGCGCGGGGGAGGTGACCGGAGGGAGGCGCGGCGCTCGGTGCCGGCGCTGGAGGCTGGCGGATCGGGAGGAGCCAGGGAGGAGAGGCGCGGCGGCTCACGCCTGGCGATGCGGGGCGGCTCGCGGGGTGCGGTGCTCGGGGCCTGCTGGTCCTGGCGAGCTCCGGCCGCGGCGAAGGAAGGAGGCCGATGAGGGGATCGGGGGGAGAGGGAGATAGCGAGAGGGAGCGGGCGAGCGAGGGGATGGGGTTTGGGATCGGACGAGAGGGGAACGAGGGGGTTCGGCGGCGCGAGGGGGATGAGAGGGAGGAGCGATCGAGCGGTCATCGCTATGGTTAGCGGTGGAGTTGGGCCAGGAGGCTGATGGGCCTGCAGCTGGAAGGTCCAAGCTGGGCCTGAGCTCCTCTCCTTATTTGTTTCTTTAGCAGAAATAAAATAGAGAGAGTTCGAAATAATTAAGAAAAGTGCCATGAAAAGGAAATAAAGGATGGAACTTTTTTGTAAGGATTTAAGGAATATTACCAACCCAACAAAAGTGGTTCCAACAAAATAGGGAAGTGCAAACCCAAAATATTTAGCTTGCCTTAAAGGAGTTTGGAAGGAGTCTAGATTTTAGGAGGAGCCTCGATACAACGGAAAAGAGTTATAGACAAGGTTTAGATGGTGAAACTTGAAGCAAAAGGGGCATGGGAAAAATATGCAAGTGTGTTGCGGTTAATTCCAAACAATGGAATATTTATTTATAATAGCTCCATAATATTAGGAGGATATGTTATAAAGAGAAGTCATCCTTCCCTCGATTTAAATGGACCGAAGGTCCACACAATTTATTTAAGTTGAGAAGCAAAATAAATATGACATGATGGCATGATGACATGATGCAAAGCAAAATAAATAACACAAGCACAAAAGAAACACACGGGAGGACCCGGGACATCTGGAATCTCTGGAATCTTCTGGAACGACGGTCTTCGGGCGTCACAACTCTCCCACACTAACAGAGGATCTCGACCCGAGATCCTAGAGATAGCACCGGGTAGAAATGAAAAAGAAGAGGTAAACAGAGTTGCTTCTTTGACAGACGAGTGAAACCAGGAACCTTGAGAGGTTGAACAAATGAAAAAAGAATACAACAGAGATGAACGAAGTTAAGAGCACTCCGGTAAAATGAGGAACAAGGAACATTATGAGAACCTTGAAGGTTGAAAAGACATGAAACAAGAGCTCACAGATGACGAAAGAATTTCAAAACCACTCCGGTTAACCAAGATTGAGAAGGAATAAGAACGAAATAATCTGGACAGCACTCCGTCTGAAAATGGAAGGAAATGAACAAGAACTTGCCAAGTTGGGATGATACTTGATGAAATCAACAACACATTGCCTCCGAAACAATTAAAAGAATGGCACAAGGTTAAGAAAGATTTCAGATAGCACTCCAGTTGAAAAGAGAGGCAAAACTTAACGGTCTTCGGGCGTCACATATTCGTTATGGGCCGGACTGATGGGACGCGAAGACAATGTATAAGACCGCCCCTCGTGCCCGGGTAGGACTCCTATGTATGTAGAAAGGCAAGTTTGATGTCCGGGTGTAATGTTTCATTCCTCTGCAAGTCAACTATGTGCAACCCTAGGCCCCTCCGGTGTGTATACAAAGCAGAGGGTTTAGTCTATAGAGGCTAAGAGAATAATCATAGGCTAGACGGCTAGGGTTTATTCATTACGATCTCGAGGTAGATCAACTCTTGTAACCCCTATATTCATCAAGAACAATCAAGTAGGAAGTAGGGTTTTACCTCCTTTAAGAGGGCCCGAACCTGGGTAAACATAGTGTCCCTACTGATAACCCACAAGTGTAGGGGATCGCAACAATTTTCGAGGGTAACGTATTCAACCCAAATTTGTTGATTCGACACAAGGGGAGCCAAAGAATACTCTTAAGTATTAGTAGCCGAGTTGTCAATTCAACCACATGTGGAAACTTAGTATCTGCAGCAAGATAGTTTAGTAGCAAAGTAATATGATAGTGGTGGTAGCAGCAATAAAAGTAACGATAGTGTTTTTGTGGTTTTTGTGATAGTAGCAACGGAAAAGTAAATAAGCAACTAGCAATATAGGTAAAGCTCGTAGGCATTGGATCGGTGATGGGAAATTATGTTGGATGCAATTCATCATGTAGAAGTTATAACCTAGGGTGACACAGAACTAGCTCCAGTTCATCAATGCAATGTAGGCATGTATTCCGAATATAGTCATACATGCTTATGGAAAAGAACTTGCATGACATCTTTTGTCCTA
>LR738710.1:658183941-658285463 GCA_902687465.1 Secale cereale
CCCGTGGCAACAGGGTCCTATTGGAAACTAAGGGGTATTAAGGCCTTGTTTTAATAGAGTACCGGACCAAAGCATTAACACATAGTGAATACATGAACTCCTCAAACTAAGGTCATCACCAGGAGTGGTCCCGATTATTGTCACTTCAGGGTTGCCGGATCATAACACATAGTAGGTGACTACAGACTTGCAAGATAGGATCAAGAACACACATATATTCATGAAAACATAATAGGTTCACATCTGAAATCATGGCACTCGGGCCCTAGTGACAAGCATTAAGCATAGCAAAGTCATAGCAACATCAATCTCAGAACATAGTGGATACTAGGGATCAAACCCTATCAAAACTAACTCGATTACATGATAGATCCCATCCAACCCATCACCGTCCAGCAAGCCTACGATGGAAATACTCACACACGGCGGTGAGCATCATGGAATTGGTGATGGAGGAGGTTGATGATGACGATGATGACGACCTCCACTCTCCGGAGCCCCGAATGGACTCCAGATCAGCCCTCCCAGGAGAGATTAGGGCTTGGCGGCGGCTCCGTCTCCTGAAACGCGATAATTCCTTCTCTCTTATTTTTTTTCTCCCCGAAACGGAAGATATAGGATCTGGGGGTACGTTGGTGGAGCATCGGGGGGCCCACGAGGTAGGGGGGCGCGCCCCCACCCTCGTGGACAAGGTGTGGGCCCCCAGTGAGGATCTTCTTGTAGATATTTTTTACATTTTCCGAAATAATTCTCCGTCGATTTTCAGGCGATTCCGACAACTTTTTATTTCTGCACAAAAACAACACCATGGCAATTCGGCTGAAAACAGCGTCAGTCCGAGTTAGTTCCATTCAAATCATGCAAGTTAGAGTCCAAAACAAGGGCAAAAGGGTTTGGAAAAGTAGATACATTGGAGACGTATCAACTCCCGCAAGCTTAAACCTTTGCTTCTCCTCAAGAAATTCAGTTGATAAACTGAAAGTGATAAAGAAAAACTTTGACAAACTCTATTTGCTCTTGTTGTTGTAAATATGTAAGCTAGCATTCATGTTTTCAACAAGATCATGAACTAACCACATTCATAATAACTTTTAGGTCTCAAGACTACTCACATCAATGGCATAATCAACTAGCGAGCAATAATAATAAACCTCGGATGACAACACTTCTCAAAACAATCATGATATGATATAACAAGATGGTATCTCGCTAGCCCTTTCTGAGACCGCAAAACATGAATGCAGAGCACTTTTAAAGATCAAGGACAGACTAGATATTGTAATTCATGGTAAAAGAGATCCAGCCATAATCATACTCAATGCAAATTAATAGTAATAAATGCAATGACAGAGGTGCTCTCCTACTGGTGCTCTTTGATAAGAGGATGATGACTTGCATAAAAGTAAATAGATAGGCCCTTCGCAGAGAGAAGCAGGGATTTGTAGAGGTGTCAGAGCTCGATTTTTAAATAGAGTTGAATAACATTTTGCGCGGTATACTTTCATTGTCAACATAACAACCAAGAATCTCAATATCTCCCATGCTACGCACATTATTGGCGGTTCCCAAACAGAATGGTAACGTTTATACTCCCTCAACCACCAACAAGCACACTCCACGGCTAGCCCGAAACAACGGGTACCGTCCAAACCAGCAATAGCCCTGGGGGAGTTTTGTTTAATTATTATGATTTTGAGCATGGGACTGGGCATCCCGATTACCAGCCATTTTCTCATGAATGATGAGCGGAGTCCACTCATCGTGAGAATAACCCACCTAGCATGGAAGATATAGACATCCCTAGTTGATACATGAGTTGTTCGAGCATACAAAACAGAATTTCATTTGAAAGTTTAGAGTTTGGCACATACAAATTTACTTGGAATGGCAGGTAAATACCGCATATAGGAAGGTATGGTGGACTCATGTGGAATAACTTTGGGGTTTATGGAAGTGGATGCACAAGCAGTATTCCCGCTTAGTACGGATGAAGTCTAGAAAGAGACTGGGAAGCGACCAGCTAGAGAGCAACAACGGTCATGAACATGCATTAAAATTAATCAACAATGAATGCAAGCATGGGTAGGATATAAATCACCATGAACATAAATATCGTGAAGACTATGTTGATTTGTTTCAAGTACATGCGTGAACATGTTCCAAGTCAGATCACTTAAATCGTTCAAAGGAGGATACCACCCATCATACCACATCACAACCATTTTAATATCATGTTGGCATACAAGATAGACCATTATAAACTCTCAGCTAATTAAGCATGGCATAAGCAGCTATGATCTCTAATTGTCATTGCAAACATGTTTCATTCACAACAAGCTGAATCAGGAACGACGAGCAATCATATTTGCAAAAACAAGAGAGGTCGAGTTCATACCAGCTTTTCTTATCTCAATTAGTTCGTCATATATCATCCTTATTGCCTTTCACTCGCACGACCGAACGGTGTGGATAATAATAATAGTGCACGTGCATTGGACTTAAGCTGGAATCTGCAGACATTTAATACAAGAGAGAATACAAGGTAATATGGCTCACGGTTAAACCAACAACAAAGCATATGAGAGCCACTAAGCATTTTAATCATGGTCTTCTACTCTCAACCCCTAAAGAAAAGAAAAGAAACTATTTACACGGGAAAGATCCCAACAAGCAAAAGAAGAACGTGAAATCTTTTTGGGTTTTCATTTTTTTAATTATCTACTACAAGCAAAGAAAGTAAACTAGCTAGAAGCTACAACTATTATTTTTTGTTTTTTTGGGTTTTTCTAGCACACAAAAAAAGACTAAGAAAACGAAATTGAAACTAAGTATGGATGGTACAGTGAAGGAGTGTGAGCACCGACAACTAGAATAAGTGTGAACATGAATGTAAGTCGGTGAGAAACATGTACTACCCCAAGCTTAGGATTTTGGCCTAAGTTGGTTTATGGCCACGGATCGAAGCCACTCCCTCTAGTATACTGAGATGTGTCCTCTGGATGCCATTGGTTGGCGAGCTCGTCCAGCTCCCACCCATAAACAGATTGTCAGGAAGGATCATGTGGTGGTTCTGGCTCAGGCTCTGAAGCTTGTGTCTGGCCTTGGTACTTGTAGAAGGCATCTGATGTAATGAGATACTTGCCCGTGGATAGATCAAACAAAGATGGTGCAGGCAAGGTAACAATTTCATAGTATATTTCATCAAACCTTAATTTATAGTTAAGCTGCATGTTCCTATCTTTAACAATAAAATCATGAGATACCATACTCTAGATAAACATAGGCAACAATTTTTCTTCCTTCTCATAATGCCTAATAGGTATATTAAAATATTCAGCAAGGCGAGAAGCAAAGATGCCTCCAAAGATGGGCCCCTTTGAGTGGTTCAGACTCAATCGTTTGGCAACGACAGCGCCGAAGCTAAAAGTTGTGTCTCGAAACATGGCATGGCGTAAAATGATAATATCAGGGGCACTGAGATTTCCACTGTTCCCACAACCAATTAAACATCTACTAGCAAATAAAGCAAAGTAGCGCAGAACAGGGAAGTGTATACTAGTGACTCTTGCCCCTGAAACTTGTCTAGTTTCCCCCACAGCTATCATATCAATAAACCCTTCAACGTCTTCACGACGTGGTTCATCAAGTCTACCTCCGAAGGGTACTTTGCATATTTCACAAAAATCTAAAAGTGATATCTCCTTAACCACATCATATAAGCGAAACTCCACCGTAGGTGGTGTTTTCCTAGAATGAAAAAGAAAGCTTTGCGTGAAAATAATGGTGAGTAAGAGATACTGTTCTTTCTGTTCGTTGAGGAAGTCGGTGAGGCCTGCATTATTTGCCAACCAATAAAAGTCTTCGTAAATACCGGCGGACATCATGAAATTATTACAAGGCCATTCGCACGGTCGAACTTCCGCCATGCGAGGAAGATGATACTTGGGCTTCTTATTTTCTTCTTTCTTCTTCTCCTCTGAGCTCTTGCTGGAGGAGCCCCTCAATAATCTTTTTAACATTTTATTTTTCTGAAAAATTCTGAAATTTTTAGTAACTTTAAAATAAAAGTTAACCAAAGTCAACAAGATTGATAGCAGCAACTCCTATAAGTGCCTAGAGGCTATATCATGCATTAGAACTACTTGGGACCAAGAAAATTTGACATGCAAGCTCAAGAACAAGGTCACCACAGCATCATAAATTTGCAACAAATAAAGCACTAGAACAAAAACTAATTGTACCAATGGAGGAGTCACATACCAAGGAACAATCTCCCCAAACAGTTTGGTGAATGGTGCTTTGAGCAAGGAGATCGAAAATGGCAGCAAGATGAGCTAGAACTCGGGTTTGAGCTGGTTGGGGATTTTTTTGGGAGTAAGAAGAAGAGCATGGATGCAAGGATAAGTGGAGGGGGCCCACGTGGGGCCCACGAGGCAGGGGGCACGCCCTGCACCCTCGTGGCCACGTGCTGGCTCCCCTCGCTGTGTGTTCAGTGCCATATTTTCTTAAATATTCTAGAAAAAAACATATTTTATTTTCATGGCATTTGGAGAACTTTTATTTTCGGGATATTTTTTATTGCACGGATAAGTCTCAAAACAGACAGACAATGCTATTTTTCTTTTTATTTAACCTAATTAACAGAAAGTAAAAGGAGGGTGCAGAAGGTTTGTGCTATCTAGATTCACCTATCCCGTGCTCATCAAAAGGAATCCATTAACAAGGTAGATCAGGTCTTGTTAATAAACTCTTTCCGAGTAACATGAAACCGGAGAATTTTTGAATAACACTAGGTTACCTCAATGGGGATATGTATGTCCCCAACAATAAGTATGTCATATGCCTTCTTGATAGTAGGAATAGGAAACTCAAAACCTCCAATAGTAATAGTCGAAGTTTTTCCAATATAATTGATATTGTAGACCTGAGGTTGTTTCCTCGGAAAGTGTACCGTATGCTCATTACCATTGACATGAAAAGTGACATTGGCTTTGTTGCAATCAATAACAGCCCCTACAGTATTCGAAAAGGGTCTTCCAAGAATAATAGACATACTATCGTCCTCGGGAATATCAAGTATAACAAAGTTCGTTAGAATAGTAACATTTGCAACTACAACAGGCACATCCTCACAAATATCGACAGGTATAGCAGTTGATTTATCAGCCATTTGCAAGGATATTTCAGTAGGTGTCAACTTACTCAAGTCAAGTCTACAATATAAAGAGAGAGGCATAACACTAACACCAGCTCCAAGATCACACAAAGCAGTTTTAACATAGTTTCTCTTAATGAACCAAGGTATAGTAGGTACTCCTGGATCTCCTAATTTCTTAGGCATTCCACCCTCAAAAGTGTAATTGGCAAGCATGGTGGAAATTTCTACTTCATGTATCTTCCTTTTGTTGGTAATAATATCTTTCATATACTTGGCACAAGAATTTGTTTTAAGCACATCAGTCAAACGCATACACAAAAAGATAGGTCTAATCATTTCAGCAAGGCGCTCAAAATCCTCATCATCCTTTTTCTTGGATGGTTTCGGAGGAAAAGGCATGGGTTTCTAAACCCATGGTTCTCTTTCCATAATGTGCTTCCTAGCAACAAAGTCTCTCTTATCATAACGTTGATTCTTTGATTGTGGGTTATCAAGATCAACAACAGGTTCAATCTCTACATCATTATCATTGCTAGGTTGAGCATCATCATGAACATCATTATTAATATTATCACTAGGTTCATGTTCATTACCAGATTGTGTCTCGGCATCAGAAACAGATACATTATTGGGATTCTCAGGTGTGTCATCTACAGGTTCACTAGGAGCATGCAGAGTCCTATCATTTTTCTTTTTCTTCTTCTTAGAAGAACTAGGTGCATCTAAATTAGCTCTCTGAGAATCTTGCTCAATTCTCTTAGGGTGGCCCTCAGGATACAGGGGTTCCTGAGCATTTTACCACCTCTAGTTGCAACTCTAACAACATAGTCATTATTCTTACTATTTAATTCATTGAGCAAATCGTTCTGAGCCTTAAGTACTTGTTCTACTTGAGTGGTGACCATAGAAGCATGTATACTAATAAGTTTCAGTTCACCCTTAGCACTAGACAGATAATCACTCAAGCGTTCAATCATATGAGCATTGTGTTGTAATTGTCTACCAACATAAGCATTGAAGTTTTCTTGTTTCACAATGAAATTGTCAAACTCATCTAAGCATTGGCTAGCAGACTTATAATGAGGAATATCACCTTCATCAAATCTATAAAGAGAATTTACCTTTACTACCCGTGTCGGGTTATCAAGACCATGTATTTCTTCAATAGGTGGTAAATTCTTAACATCTTCGGCTTTAATACCTTTTTCTTTCATAGATTTCCTTGCCTCTTGCATATCTTTAGGACTGAGAAATAGAACACCTCTCTTTTTCGGAGTTGGCTTAGGGGCTGGTTCAGGAAGTGTCCAATTATTTTCATTGGCTAGTATATTATTCAATAATAATTCAGCTTGTTCCACTATTCTTTCCCTGAAAACACAACCAGCACAACTATCCAGGTGGTCTCTGGAAGCATCAGTTAGTCCATTATAAAAGACATCAAGTATATCACGCATCTCAAGAGGATGATCAGGCAAAGCATTAAGTAACTGGAGAAGCCTCCCCCAAGCTTGTGGGAGACTCTCTTCTTCAGTTTGAGCAAAGTTATATATTTCCCGTAAGGCAGCTTGTTTCTTATGAGCGGGAAAATATGTAGCAGAGAAGTAATACATCATATCCTGGGGACTACGCACACAACCAGGATCAAGAGAATTAAACCAAGTCTTAGCATCACCCTTTAACGAGAACGGAAATAACTTAAGGATATAATAGTAGCGGATCTTTTCATCGTTGGTAAACAGGGTGGCTATATCATTTAACTTAGTAAGATGTGCCACAACAGTTTCAGACTCATAGCCATGGAAAGGATCAGATTCAACCAAAGTAATTAACTCAGGATCAGCAGAGAATTCATAATCCTTATCAGTGACACAGATAGGTGAAGTAGCAAAAGCAGGGTCATGTTTCATTCTAGCATTCAAGGACTTTTCTTTCAGCTTAGCTAATAACTTCTTAAGATCATATCAATCATTGCAAGCATGAAAGTCTCTAGCAGTTTCTTCATCCATAACATAACCCTCAGGCACAACAGACAATTCATATCTATTGGGAGTAGTTTCATCATCACTTTCATAAATATCATCAACATTTACACTCTCCCTAACCTTAGCAATTTGTTCATCTAGAAATTCACCTAGTAGCACAGTATCAGGCATAGAGGTAGTTTCATCATACATAGCAGAAGTAGCATCATCAAGAACATACGACATATGAGATTCAATAGCAGGAGTAGGTGTCGCAAGTTTACTCATAACAAAAGGAGAATCAAGTGCAGAGCTAGATGGCAGTTCCTTACCTCCCCTCGTAGTTGAGGGTAAAATCTTGGTTTTTGAGTCCTTCAAATTCTTCATAGTGATAAACAGATATAAATCCCAAGTGACTTAAATAATAGAGCTATGCTCCCCGGCAACGGCGCCAGAAAATAGTCTCGATAACCCACAAGTGTAGGGGATTGCAACAGTTTTCGAGGGTAAAGTATTCAACACAAATTTGTTGATTTGACACAAGGGGAGCCAACGAGTACTCTTAAGTATTAGCAGCTGAGTTGTGAATTCAATCACACCTGGAAACTTAGTATCTGCAGCAAGATAGTTTAGTAGCAAAGTAATATGATAGTGGTGGTAGCAGCAATAAAAGTAACGATAGTGTTTTTGTGGTTTTTGTGATAGTAGCAACGGAAAAGTAAATAAGCAACTAGCAATATAGGTAAAGCTCGTAGGCATTGGATCGGTGATGGGAAATTATGTCAGATGCAATTCATCATGTAGAAGTTATAGCCTAGGGTGACACAGAACTAGCTCCAGTTCATCAATGCAATGTAGGCATGTATTCCGAATATAGTCATACGTGCTTATGGAAAAGAAATTGCATGACATATTTTGTCCTACCCTCCCGTGGCAGCGGGGTTCTATTGGAAACTAAGGGATATTAAGGCCTCCTTTTAATAGAGTACCGGACCAAAGCATTAACACATAGTGAATACATGAACTCCTCAAACTAAGGTCATCACCGGGAGTGGTCCCGATTATTGTCACTTCGGGGTTGCCGGATCATAACGCATAGTAGGTGACTATAGACTTGCAAGATAGTATCAAGAACACACATATATTCATGAAAACATAATAGGTTCAGATCTAAAATCATGGCACTTGGGCCCTAGTTAAGCATAGCAAAGTCATAGCAACATCAATCTGAGAACATAGTGGATACTAGGGATCAAACCCTATCAAAACTAACTCGATCACATGATAGATCCCATCCAACCCATCACCTTCCAGCAAGCCTACGATGGAATTACTCACACACGGCGGTGAGCATCATGGAATTGGTGATGGAGGAAGGTTGATGATGACGATGGCGACGATCTCCACTCTCCGGAGTTCTGAGCGGACTCCGGATCAGCCCTCCCGAGAGAGATTAGGGCTTGGCGGCGGCTCCGTCTCGTGAAACGAGATAATTCCTTCTCTCTTATTTTTTCTCCCCGAAACGGAAGATATAGGATCTGGGGGTACGTCGGTGGAGCATCGGGGGGCCCACGAGGCAGGGGGCGCGCCCCCACCCTCGTGGACAGGGTGTGGGCTCCCCGGTGAAGATCTTCTTGCAGATATTTTTATATTTTCCAAAATAATTCTCCGTCGATTTTCAGGCGATTCCAATAACTTTTTATTTCTGCACAAAAACAACACCATGCCCCCCTACCCTAGATCCGTCGGTTTTAACACCGACACCGACACCTAAAGTTTCTTGCCAAACCATAGTTCATACGACGTCGTTGATGGAAATATGACCTAGAGGCAATGATAAAGTTGTTATTATTTTATATTTCCTTATTCATGATAAAGTTTTATTATTCATGCTAGAATTGTATTGAGCGGAAACCTAAATACATGTGTGAATACATAAACAAATACCGTGTCCCTAGTAAGCCTCTAGAAGACTCGCTCGTTAATCAAAGATGCTTAAGGTTTCATAACCATGGACATGAGTTGTCATTTGATAACGGGATCACATCATTATGAGAATTATGTGATGGACAAGACCCGTCCATTAGCTTAGCATTTGATCGTACAGTTTATTTCTACTGCTTTCATGTATGTCAAATGCATATTCCTTTGACTATGAGATTATGCAACTCCCGGATACCGGAGGAATGCCTTGTGTGCTATCAAACGTCACAACGTAACTGGGTGATTATAAAAATGCTCTACAGGTATCTCCAAAAGTGTTTTGTTGGGTTGGCATGAATCGAGATTAGGATTTGTCACTCCGAGTATCGGAGAGGTATCTCTTGGCCCTCTCGATAATACACATCATAATAAGCCTTTCAAGCAAATGACTAATGTAGTTAGTCTCGGGATGATGTATTACAGAATGAGTAAAGAGACTTGTCGGTAATGAGATTGTACTAGGCATAGAGATACCGACGATCGAATCTCGGGCAAGTAACATACCCACAGACAAAGGGAATTGTGTATGTTGTCATAACATGTCGACCGATAAAGATCTTCGTAG
Organism: Secale cereale; assembly: GCA_902687465.1. NCBI lineage: Eukaryota > Viridiplantae > Streptophyta > Magnoliopsida > Poales > Poaceae > Secale > Secale cereale. The sequence continues at coordinate 658,193,609 of LR738710.1, forward strand.
AATATGCACGAGCCAATATGGGCATCCAGGTTCCGCTATTGGTTATTGACTGGAGAGGTGTGTCGGTCATGTCTACATAGTTTTCAAACCCGTAGGGTCCGCACACTAAACGTTCGTTGACGATATAGTGTTATATGAGTTATGTGATTTGGTGACCAAATGTTTTTTGGAGTCCCGGACGAGATTACAGACATGACGAGGAGTCTCGAAATGGTCGATAGGTAAAGATTGATATATAGGACGATGGTATTCGGACACCGGAAGTGTTCCGGAGGGTATCAGGTACTTGTTGAGTCAGCAGAAGGTGTTTCGGGTACCCCCCCCCAGCAATCCTATGCGCCTTATGGGCCATGTGAACTAAAACACCAGACCACAAGGGGCAGATGCACCCTATAAGGCTGGCCATAGGAGGAGGAGAAGGAAATAGGGGAAGGGAAAGGAAAGTGTGGAGTAGGACTCCCCCTTCTTTTCCTCTCCCCCCTCTATCCACCCCCCCCCCCTTGTTTATACGGTGAAGGGGGGCGCAGGACAAGGCATGGCACTAGGGGGCGGGGGCTAGCCCTAGGGCGTGCCCTGGCTGCCTCCCCTCCCCTCCCATCTATATATGTATGTGGGGGGCGCCTCACAAATACACAACATTGTTTTAGCCGTGTGCGGCCCCCCCGTCCACTGTTTACTCCCCCAGTCATATTTTCGTAGTGCTTAGGCAAAACCCTACGGAGATCATTTCACCATCATCGTCACCACACCGCCGTGCTGACAGAACTCATCTACTACATCGATGTCTTGCTGGATCAAGAACGCAAGGGACGTCACTGAGCTTAATGTGCAGAACATGGAGATACCGTGCGTTCGGTACTTGATCGGTTGAAGCATGAAGAAGTTCGACTACATCAACCGCGTTGTGAAACGCTTCCGCTTACGGTCTACAAGGGTAACTAGATAAATTCTCCCCATCGTTGCTACGTATCTCCATGGATAAATCATTGCGTCTACGTAGATTTTTTTGTTTTCCCTGCAACATTTCCCAACAGTGGTATCAGAGCCTGGTTTATGCATAGATGTTTTGCACGAATAGACCATAAAGAGTTGTGGGCGGTGATCGTCATACTGCTTACCACCAACATCTTATTTTGATTCGGCTGCATTATAAGATGAAGCAGCCCGGACCAACCTTACATGTCCGCGTACATGAGACCGGTTCCACCGACAGACATGCAACTTGTTTTGCATAAAGGTGGCTGGCGGGTGTCGTTTTCTCCTACTTTAGTTGAATCGAATTTGACTGCGGTCGGTCCTTGTTGAAGGTTAAAACAACAAACTTTATAAATCACCGTTGTGGTCTTGTGCTGTAGGTTAGAATGGTACTTGCTGGAAGCCCATAGCAGCCACATAAAACTTGCAAAAACATAGAGGACGTCGAACTCGTTTTTGCAAGGCATGTTGTGATGTGATATGGTCAAGACGTGATGAGTTATAGGTTATTGTATGAGATGATCATGTTTTGTAAATTATCGGCAACCGGAAGGAGCCTTATGGTTGTCTCTTTATAGTATGAAATGCAAGAGACATGTAATCGCTTTACTTGATCGCTATGAGTTAGAAATAGTCGTAGAGGCAATAGTTGGCGAGACAACCACGACGCTACGATCGATATCAAAGTTTGAGCTGGTGACGATGGAGATCATGACGATGCATTGGAGATGGAAATCAAAAGCACAAGATGATGATGGCCATATCATGTCACATATTTTGATTGCATGTGATGTTTATTATTTATGCATCTTATTTTGCTAAGAACGACGGTAGCATTATAAGATGATCCCTTCACTAAATTTCAATATAATAGTGTTTTCCCCGAGTATGCACCGTTGCTACAGTTCGTCGTTTCGAGACACCGCGTGATGATCGGGTGTGATAGACTCTACGTTCACATACAACGGGTGTAAGATAGTTTTACACATGAGGAATACTTGGGTTAAACTTGACGGGCCTGTCATATACAGACATGGCCTCGGAACACTGGAGACCGAAAGGTCGAACATGAGTCATATAGTAGATATGATCAACATAGAGATGTTCACCATTGATGACTACTCCATCTCACATGATGATTAGACATTGTTTAGTTGATTTGGATCATGTATCACTTAGATAAACCTGAGGGAGTTCATTAGTAATTTTATTAATTGAACTTAATTTATCATGAACTTAGTTATGATAGTATTTGCATATCTATGTTGTAGATCAGGCATGTGTTACCGTTCCCTTGAATTTTAGTGCGTTCCTAGAGAAAGCTAAGTTGAAAGATGATGGTACCAACTACACGAACTGGGTCTATAACATGAGGATTATCCTCATTACTGCACAGAAGAATTATGTCCTTGATGCACCGCTAGGTGACCCACCCGCTCCCGCTAACCTGGATGATGTCAACATCTAGCAAGCGCGATGTGATGACTACTCTATAGTTTAGTGTGTCATGCTTTACGGCTTAGAACCTGGACTTCAAAGACGTTTTGAACGTCATGGAGCATATGAAATGTTCTGGGATCTGAAATTGATATTTCAAGCTAATGCATGGGTTGAGAGATATGAAGTCTCCAACAAGTCCTATAGCTACAAGATGGAGGAGAATAGTTTTGTAAGTGAACACATACTCAAAATGTCTAGGTATCATAACCACTTGACTCAGTTGGGAATTACCCTTTCACCTGAGAGTGTTATTGATAGAGTTCTTCAATCACTGCCACCAAGCTACAAAGGCTTCATGACGAACTATAATATGCAAGGGATGGGGAAATCAATTCCCGAGCTCTTCGCGATGCTAAAATCGGTGGAGGAAGAAATCAAGAAGGAGCATCAAGTGTTGATGGTTAACAAGACCACTAGTTTCAATAAAAATGACAATGGAAAGAAAGGGAACTTTAAGAAGAACGGAAAATAGGTTGCCGCTCCCACGAAGAAACCAAAAGCTGGTCCTAAGCCTGAAACTGAGTGCTTCTACTACAAAGGGAGTGGTTACTCGAAGCGGAACTACCCCAAGTATTTGGCGGATAAGAAGGATGACAAAGTGAACAAAGGTATATTTGATATACATGTTATTGATGTGTTCCTTACTACTACTCGTAGCAGTGCCTAGGTATTTGATACTGGTTCGGTTGCTCATATTTGTAACTCGAAACAGGAGCTGCGGATTAAACGAAGATTGGCTAAGGACGAGGTGACGATGCGCGTCGGGAATGGTTCCACGGTCGATGTGATCGCCGTCGGCACCTACCTCTACATCTACCTTCGGGATTAGTTTTAGACCTAAATAATTTTTATTTGGTGCCTGCGTTGAGCATGAACATTATATATGCATCTTGTTTGATGCGAGACAATTATTCGTTTAAGTCAGAGATAGTTGTTCTATTTATATGAGTAATATCTTTTATGGCCATGCAACCTTGAGGAATGGTCTATTCTTATTGAATCTCGATCGTGGTAATACACATACTCATAATATTGATGCCAAAGATGCAAAGTTGATAATGATTGTGCAACATACTTGTGGCACTGCCGTTTAGGTCATATTGGTGTAAAGAGCATGAAGTAGCTCCATGCTGATGGACTTTTGGAATCACTTGATTATGAATCATTTGATACTTGTGAACCATGCCTCATGGGCAAGATGAATAAAACTCTGTCATCCTGAACAATGGAGCGATCTAATGACTTGTTGGAAATAATACATACTGATGTCTGCGGTCTGACGAGTGTTGAAGCACGCGGTGGGTATCGTTATTTTCTGACCTTCATAGATGATTTGAGTAGATATGGGTATATCTACTTGATGAAACACAAGTCTGAAACATTTGAAAAGTTCAAAGAATTTTAGAGTGAAGTAGAGAACCATCGTAACAAGAAAATAAAGTTTCTAAGATCCGATTGCGGAGGCGAATATTTAGATTACGAGTTTAGTCTCCATTTGGAACATTGTGGAAAAGTTTTACAACTCACGCCACCTGGAACACCATAGCGTAATGGTGAGCCCGAACGTCGTAACCGTACTCTATTAGATATGGCGCATTCTATGATGTCTCTTATCGATTTTCCTTTATCGTTTTGGGTTTATGCTTTAGAGATAGCTGCATTCACGTTAAATAGGGCACAGTCTAAATCCGTTGACATGACAACGTATGAACTATGGTTTGGCAAGAAACCAAAGTTGTCGTTTCTTAAAGTTCGGGGTTGCGATGCTTATGTGAAAAAGTTTCAGCCTGACAAGCTCGAACCCAAATAGGAGAAGTGCGTCTTCATAGGATACCCAAAAGAAATTGTTGGGTACACCTTCTACCACAGATCCGAAGGTAACTTTTTTTTGCTAAGATTGGGTACTTTCTAGGGAAGGAGTTTCTCTCGAAAGAAGTGAGTGGGAGGAAAGTAGAACTTGATGAGGTAATTGTACCTTCGCTCAAATTGGAAAGTATATCAACAGAGAAAACCGTTCCCGTGATGCCTACACCAACTAGAGAAGAAGCTAATGATAATGATCATGAAACTTCGGATCAAGTTACTACTGAACCTCGAAGGTCGACCAGAACACGTACCGCACTAGAGTGGTATGGTAGCCCTGTCATGGAAGTCATGTTGTTAGACAACGACGAACCTTCGAAGTATGAAAAAGCTATGATGAGCCCAGATTCCGATAAATGGCTTGAGGCCATGAAATCTGATATAGGATCCATTTATGAGAACAAAGTATGGACTTTGGTGGACTTGCCCGATTATTGGCAAGCCATAGAAAATAAATGGATCTTCAAGAAGAAGACTAACGCAGATGGTAATGTTACTGTCTAGAAAGCTCGACTTGTCACAAAAGGTTTTTGACAAGTTCAAGGAGTTGAATACAATGAGACTTTCTCACCCGTAGCGATGCTTAAGTCGGTCCGAATCATGTTAGCAATTGCTGCTTGATACGTCCATTTTGCATCATGTTATCTTACTATTATTTATGATGTTTTTGTGCATAATAATGCTTTTTGGAGTAATTCTAATGCCTTTTCTCTCATAATTTGCAAGGTATGCAACAAGAGGGAGAATTCCGACAGCCAGAAATCTCGACCTGAAAAAGCTACGTCAGGCCACCTATTCTGCACAACTCCAAACAAGATGAAACTTCACGGAGAATTTTTATGGAAAATTTGAAGATTATTGGAGCAAATAAGTACCAGAAGGGCCCACCAGGTGGGCACAACCCACCTGGGCGTGCAAGGGAGCCCAGGCGCGCCCTGGTGGGTTGTGCTCACCCGGGCCCACCTCCGGTGCCCATATTCTGGTATATAAGTCAATTTGACCTAGAAAAATTAAGGGGAGGACTTTCAGGACGGAGCGCCGCCGTCTCGGGGCGAAACTTGGGCAGGAACAGTTTTGCCCTCCGGCGGAGCGATTCCGCCAGGGAAACTTCCCTCCCGGAGGGGGAATCATCATCATCATCACCAACAACTCTCCCATCTTGGGGAGGGCTATCTCCATCAACATCTTCAACAACACCATCTCATCTCAAACCCTATTTCATCTCTTGTGTTCAATCTTGTTACCGGAACTATAGATTGGTGCTTGTGGGTGACTAGTAGTGTTGATTACATCTTGTAGTTGATTACTATATGGTTTATTTGTTCGAATATTATATGTTTAGATCCATTATGCTATTTAATACCCCTCTGATATTGAGCATGATTATCATTTGTGAGTAGTTACTTTTATTCTTGAGGTCGCGGGAGAAATCATGTTGCAAGTAATCATGTGAACTTGATGTGTGTTCGATATTTTGATAGTATGTATGTTGTGATTGCCTTAGTGGTGTCATGTGAACGTCGACTACATGACACTTCACCATATTTGGGCCTAAGGGAACGCATTGTGGAGTAGTAATTAGATGACGGGTTGCGAGAGTGACAGAAGCTTAAACCCCAGTTTATGCGCTATTCCATAAGGGACCGATTGGATCCAAAAGTTTAATGCTATGGTTAGAATTTATTCTTAATACTTTTCCAGAAGTTGCGGATGCTTGCGGGAGGGTTAATCATAAATAGGAGGTTTGTTCAAGTAAGACCAACACCTAAGCATCGGTCCACCCATATATCAAATTATCAAAGTAGCGAACACGAATCGAACCAACATGGTGAAAGTGACTAGATTAAATTGCCGTGTACCCTCAAGACCACTTTCTTATTATAAGAGACCATTTTGGCATGTCCTTTGCCTCAAAAGGATTGGGCTACCTTGCTGCACTTTTGTTACTACAATCATTACTTGCTCGTTAGAAAAATATCTTGCTATCAAACTACTCTGTTACTTACAATTTCAGCACTTGCAGACATTACCTTGCTGAAAACCACTTGTCATTTCCTTCTGCTCCTCGTTGGGTTCGACAGTCTTACTTATCAAAAAGAGCTACAATTGGTCCCCTATACTTGTGGGTCATCAAGGATATTTTCTAGCGCTGTTTCCCGGGAGTGAAGCGTCTTTGGTAAGTGGAAATTGGTAAGGAAACATTCATATAGTGTGCTGAAATTTATTGTCACTTGTTACTTTGGAGAACAATCCTTTGAGGGGTTTGTTCGGGGTATCTTAACCTCGACCGGAACCACAATTAGCTACCCCTCAACCTACCGCACCTACTAAAAATATTGAATATGAAATTCCTTCGGGTACGAGAGAACAACTGCTAGCTAATCCTTATGCAGGAAACACAACCGAACATCTCGATATGCACTTGATATATGTGGAACAAATTTGTGGATTGTTTAAGCTTGCAGGTTTACCCGGAGATGAGTTATGAAGAAGGATTTTCCTTTATCTTTGATGGGAAAAGCATTAGCATGGTATAGGCTATGCGATGATATTGGAGCTTGGAACTGGAATCGATTGAAATTGGAGTTTCACCAAAAATATATCCTATGCATATAATTCATCGTGATCGGAATTACATATATAATTTTTGGCCTCGTGAAGGAGAAAGTATCTCTCTAGCTTGTGGGAGGCTTAAGTCAATGTTATATTCATGCCCTAATCATGAGCTCTCAAGAGAAATTATTATTCATAATTTTTATGCTCGGCTTTCTCATAATGACCGATCCATGCTTGATACTTCTTGCGCTTCTTCTTTTACGAAGAAGACTATTGAATTCCGGTGGGGTCTTTTCGAAAGAATTATACGTAACTTTGAAGATTGGGAACTCGACGAAGGTAAAGAGTCAGGTATTAAGCTTAAGTATGATTGTGTTAAATCTTTCATGAATACCGATGCTTTTCAAAAGTTCAGCACTAAATATGGACTTGACTCTAAGATAGTAGCCTCCTTTTGTGAATCATATGCTACTCATGTTGATCTCCCTAAAGAGAAGTGGTTTAAATATCACTCACCTATTAAAGAAGAAATTAAAGAACCGATACTAGCTAAGGAAGAAACTATGCTTTATAATGTTGATCCAGTTGTTCCCACTGCTTATATTGAAAAAACACCTTTCCCTGTTAGGATAAAGGAACATTCTAAAGTTTCAACTGTGGTAAACAAAATTTATATTAGAACACCTAAACCAGATGAACAAATTAAAGTAGAACTTGATGTTGCTATGGTTAAAGATCTCTTGGAAGAAAATATAGACGAGCATGTTATTTACTTCTATGAAGAAGCTGCTAGAATTGCCGAACCGGATAAAAAGGATAAACACAGACTTGTTGTTGACATTCCCATTGTCTCAGTTAAAATAGGGGATCACTACTATCATGGTTTATGTGAGATAGGTGCTAGTGTGAGTGCTATTCCCTACTCCTTATACCAAGAAATTATGAATGACATAGCACCCGCAAAGATAGAAGACATAGATGTTACTATTAAACTTGCTAATAGAGATACTATATCACCAATTAGGATTGTTAGAGATGTTGAAGTCTTGTGTGGGAAAATAAAATACCCTACTGATTTTCTTGTTCTTGGTTCCCCACAAGATGACTTCTATCCCATTATATTTGGTAGATCTTTCTTGAACACCGCTAATGCTAAAATAGATTGTGAGAAACAAATCGTCAGTGTTAGTTTTGGTGGTGAGTCTCGTGAGTTTAATTTCTCCAAGTTTAGTAGAAAGCTTCATGAAAAGGAATTGCCCAGTAAGGATGAAATAATTGGTCTTGCTTCTATGGTTGTGCCTCCTACTGATCCACTAGAACAATATTTTCTAGACCACGAAAATGATTTACATATGCATGAAAGAAATGAAATATATGATATTTTCTTTGAACAACACCCTCTGCTTAAACATAATTTGCCTGTTGAAACTCTAGGGGGTCCTCCTCCACCTAAAGGTGATCCTGTGTTTGAATTAAAACAATTACCAGACACTTTGAAATATGCTTATCTTGATGAAAAGGATATATATCATGTTATTATTAGTGCTAACCTTTCAGAACATGAAGAAGAAAGATTATTGAAAGTTCTAAGGAAGCACCGAGCTGCTATTGGACATACTCTTGATGATTTAAAGGGCATTAGTCCTACTCTATGTCAGCACAAGATTAATATGGAACCTGATGCTAAACCCATTGTTGATCATCAACGTCGGTTAAATCCGAAGATGAAAGAAGTGGTAAGAACAAAAATATTAAAACTTCTGGAAGCAGGTATAATCTATCCTATAACTGATAGTAGATGGGTATGTCCTTTTCATTGTGTTCCTAAGAAGGGGGTATTACTGTTGTTCCTAGTGATAAGAATGAACTTATTCCACAAAGAATTGTTATATGCTATAGAATGGTAATTGATTTTAGAAAATTAAATAAAGCAACTAGAAAAGATCATTACCCTCTGCCTTTTACTGATCAAATACTAGAAAGATTATCTAAGCACACACACTTTTGCTTCCTTGATGGACACTCTGGTTTTTCACAAATACTTGTTTCTCAACCTGATCAAGAAAAGACCACTTTTACTTGTCCCTTTGGAAGTTATGCTTATAGACATATGCCTTTTGGTTTATGCAATGCACCTGCTACCTTTCAAAGATGTATGACTACTGTATTCTTTGATTTTTGTGAAAAGATTGTAAAAGTTTTCATGGATGACTTCTCTGTTTATGGGAAGTCTTGTGATGATTGTTTAAGCAATCACGATCGAGTTTTGAAGAGATGTGAACAAACAAATCTTGTCTTGAATTGGGAGAAGTGCCACTTTATGGTTAATCAAGGTATTGTCTTGGGTCATAAGATTTATGAAAAGGGTATTGAAGTGGAAAAAGATAAGATTGATGCAATTGGGAAAATGTCGTGTCCTAAAAATATCAAAGGTATTCGTAGTTTCCTAGGTCATGCTAGTTTTTATAGGAGATTTATCAAAGAATTCTCTAAAAAATTATAGGCCTCTTACAAACCTTTTGCAAAAGGATGTTCCTTTTGTTTTTTATGATGATTGTTTAGAAGCCTTTGAAACACTCAAGAAAGCCTTAATTTCTGCACCTATTGTTCAACCACCTGATTGGAACTTGCCTTTTGAAATTATGTGTGATGCTAGTGCTTATGTTGTTGGTGTTGTTCTAGGACAAAGAGTTGATAAGAAACTAAATGTTATTCATTATGCTAGTAAAACTCTAGACAGTTCTCTAAAGGATTATGCTGCTACTGAAAAAGAATTCTTAGCAGTGGTGTTTGCTTGTGACAAACTTAGATCTTACATTGTTGATTCAAATGTAACTATTCACACTAACCATGCTGCTATTAAATATCTTATGGAAAAGAAAGATGTTAAACCTGGACTTATTCGATGGGTTCTCTTGCTACAAGAATTTGATTTGCATATCACTGATAGAAAAGGAGCCGAGAACCCTGAAGCTGATAACTTGTCTAGGCTTGAAAATCTGCTTGATGACTTACTACCTATTGATGATAATTTTCTTGATGAGCAGTTAGCTGCAATAAATGTTGCTCATAATACTCCTTGGTATGCTGACTATGCTAATTACATTGTTGCTAAATATTTACCACCTAGCTTTACATACCAACAAAAGAAAAAATTCTTCTATGATTTAAGACACTACTTTTGGGATGACCCACATCTTTATAAAGAAGGAGTAGATGGTATTATTAGACGTTGTGTACCAGAGCATGAGCAGGGATAAATCCTTCAGAAATGTCACTCCAAGGCATATGGAGGGCATCATGCTGGAGATAGAACTTCTCACAAGGTACTGCAATCTGGATTTTACTAGCCTACTCTCTTCAAGGATGCCCGTAAGTTCATCTTATCTTGTGATGAATGTCAAAGAATAGGTAATATCGGTAAGCGTCAAAAAATGCCTATGAATTATTCACTTGCTGTTGAACCATTTGATGTTCGGGATTTTATTACATGGGACCTTTTCCTTCCTCTAATGGGTATACACATATTTTGGTTGCTGTTGATTATGTTACTAAATGGGTAGAAGCTATTCCAACCAGTAGTGATGATCACAACACCTCTATTAAAATTCTCAAGGAAGTAATTTTCCCAAGGTTTGGAGTTCCTAGATATTTAATGATTGATGGTGGTTCACACTTCATTCATGGTTATTTCTATAAAATGCTTGCCAAGTATGATGTTAACAATAGAATTGCATCACGTTATCATCCTCAGTCTAGTGGTCAAGTTGAGCTTAGCAATAGAGAAATAAAATTAATTTTGCAAAAGACTGTCAATAGGTCCAGGAAGAATTGGTCTAAGAAATTAGATGATGCACCATGGGCTTACAGAACAAATTATAAAAATCCTATGGGTATGTCTCCTTATAAAATGGTTTATAGAAAATCTTGTCATTTGCCTCTTGAGTTAGAACATAAGGCATATTGGGCAATCAAGGAACTCAACTATGATTTCAAACTTGCCGGTGAAAAGAGGTTATTTGATATTAGCTCATTGGTGAATGGAGAACCCAAGCTTATGAAAATGCCAAGTTATTTAAAGAAAAAGTAAAAAGATGGCATGATAAAAGAATCCAAAAGCGTGAGTTCAAAGTTGGAGAATATGTTCTTTTGCACAACTCTTGTTTCAGATTCTTTGCAGGAAAACTCCTCTCTAAATGGGAAGGCCCCTATGTCATCGAGGAGGTTTATCGGTCTGGAGCTATCAAAATAAATAATGCCAAAGGTACTAACCCGAAGGTTGCTAATGGGCAACGAATAAAACATTATATCTCAGGTATGCCCATTAATGTTGAAAGCAATATTATCCAAACTTTGACCCCAGAAGAACACATAAAAGAGTCCTTCCGGGACATTCCAGAATCGTGAAAATAAGTAGGTACGTGATATGATAAGTAAACGGACTCCGAAAAATCCGCAAAAATATTTTTTGTCAATTTTGGAATATTTAGAAAATTAGGAAAATAAGAAACTTCCAGGAAGAGTACCCTGGTGGGCACAAGTCACCAGGGCGCGCCTGGCACGCACGCCCAAATGGGTTGTGCCCACCTGGGGCACCCTCCGGACTCCGTTTTTCTTCCGTTTGCTTGTTTCCCAAGATAAAAAATCTTTATATACCCCCCGAACCTATTGACCACCGTATCACGAAGAAATCTTCTATTTTATTTTCCTTTCTGTTTTCTGACAGATTTAGCTAGACAAACACCATGTCTTCCTAACCCTTCAACAATGGAGGAGAAGACACATGGGTGGTTCAGGAGGATCTAAGGAGAGATGCAGCTGAAGAGGTTGCTATGGAGGAAGAGGAGGAAAATCCTTTTGAGGTTCACTCTCCGGCCTCTGAGAGAGGCACACTAGCTGGTATCTCTACTCACCCTAATCCTCATCAAGCCATGGGATCATTAAACAATCAAGTGAGCCTAGAAGTGCAAGAAGAACTCCCGCCGAAGAGGCCCTTACACGGGTTACATCATAACAATTTTTGCAATTTGATTCACAATTATAGGTTCGAGAATACTCCTCATAGGCACATACTGTCCAATTGGGACATATCTCGCCCAAGAGAAAATAGTGCAGGCATAAATCCTTGGAGTCCGGAAAATAAACACATAATGACCGAGGTGAATAATAACAGTGAGTTACTTCATCAGGCCCTTTGGGAGATTCAAGGTTTCAAGGATCTAGTCATGGTTATATTGGAGAATACTACTTCATCACCACCACTAGGGGTGGGCACTTTCAAACCGAAAACCAAAATTTGAAACCAAACCGAACCAGTTTAACCGAAATATAGGCTAAATCGGTTTTTGGTTATTCGGTTTGGTTTGAAAAATAGAAATTATTTGGTGTTTAATTTTAAATCGGTTTTCGATTGAGAAAAACCGTATACACCGAACTAACCGAATTATGAGTCCACTACCCTTGTTTCTCTCCACGCAAGCACAATAAGATAGCCAATTAGTCTAAGTCGCTAGCTAGTTGTGTATCGCTTTGTAAATTGCAGATAGATTCATGCAATCACAAGAGCATGGGTCTAGTGCATAGATTCTAGGATACTAATAGGTAGGTTTTTTTTAAGATGATTGATAGCTATGTCTGTACAAAGTATAACAAATCATTACATGATACGCTGCTTCAACTGATTGTGGTGCACATGTATTTTGGTTTTTCGGTTAACCGAACAAACCGAACCGATATATTTTGGTTAATAAGGTTCGGTGGCAATTTTTGTTGTGATTATTTCGGTTGTCATTTTTCAGAAACCGAAATTCTAGAAACCCGAATAAACCAAACCGAATTAACCATATAAACCGAATGCCCACCCCTAACCACCACCATCTTCTTCATCACCAAAAGAAAATTGAGTATCGGGTATGGGCACTCCCCTTGGCTTCTGCCAAGCTTGGGGGAGGTGCCCCGGTATCGTATAATCCCCACTATCCTTTTACCTTTACATGTTTTAGTTCGATCTTTTGCTTTAGAATGAATAGAAGTTTAGTTCGATCCTTTCTTTTTGAGAGTTTGCTTAGTGATCTATCCTTGTAATCATGTGCGAGATATATAATAAAGTTTAGTTTGAGTTTTTGCTTTCTTTACTTTCATGTAGCAATAAAAGAAAGGAAATAAATTAAAAAGATCATATGCTAATCTTATGGTAGGTGATGGCACCACATAAGGAAAAGTATAAGTAGAAATTTTTATTAGAGATTGAAAAACATAGTATTGGTCAATGATACAACTCATGAAAGAATTAATAAGGGAAGAGAAGGTTCACATATAAATATACTATCCTATAAATCTTTTGTGATTGTGAGACCCCATCAAAATATTATATGCCAAAATTGCTGACGTTGGACAAGGAAGACAACTTAATGATTTATGTTTGTTCATATTCATACATAAGTCATATTGTCATAGATCCTTTAACATGTGGTGCTTGCTCAATATCTTTTCTAGGCAAAAATTCCGCACTAAGTAGAGATACTACTTGTGCATCCAAAAACCCTTAAAACCCAAACCTTTTTCAAGAGTCCACCATACCTACCTATGGATTGAGTAAGATCCCTCAAGTAAGTCGTCATCCGTGCAAAAAGGCAATAAAATTCCTTCTAAATGTGTGAGAGCATTTAGTGTAAGAGAAAATTGAGCATTGCACGAACTTGCGATGGTGAAGAATAAAAGCGACAGACTGCATAATAAAGGTCGCTATCACAAGGGGCAATGCAACGTGACGTTCATTTGCACTAAGGGGTTGAACATACAAACAAATAAGCGCATGGCAACCTCTGCTTCCCTCTGCGAAGGTCTATCTTTTACTTTTATGCAAAGAGTCAAAGTTTTCTCTCTATTCCTTTTTATTTTCTACTTTGGCAAGCATCATGTGGTGAGGAAAGATCTAGTCACATATGTCCAGTTGAATATGGGTGGCATGAGTTATTATTGTTGACATCACCTTTGAGGTGAATAAGTTGGGAGGCAAAACTATAAGCCCCTATCTTTCTATGTGTCTAGTTGAAAGGTTTTACTCATGTGTATGCGGTGAGTGTTAGCAATCATAGAAGACTATATGATGGTTGAGTATGTGGACTTGCCTAAAAGCTCTGATACGTGACCCTTCCTGAAAAGATGATGAATTGTAGTTGCAAATTTGACTGAGAAAATAGTTTGTTAGTTTCTAATAGAAGTTTATGCTTTATACTTTGATTGTGTGATGAACTAATACTTATTCATGAGAAGTCTATGACAAAAGTCTTAAGTTTAATTTTGTTGATGTTATAATAATCTACATGATGCTTCTATGTCCGTATTTTTTTATCGACACCTCTCTCTCAAAGCATGTGGACTTGTTTTTCGATTTTGGTTTTCGCTTGAGGACAAGCGAGGTATAAGCTTGGGGGAGTTGATACGTCCATTTTGCATCATGTTTTCTTACTGTTATTTATGATGTTTTTATGCATAATAATGCTTTTTGGAGTAATTCTAATGCCTTTTCTCTCATAATTTGCAAGACATGCACCAAGAGGAAGAATTTGGGCAGCTGGAAATCTGGACCTGAAAAAGCTACATCAGGCCACCTATTCTGCACAACTCCAAACAAGCTAAAACTTCATGGAGATTTTTTACGGAATATTTGAAGATTATTGGAGCAAATAAGTACCAGAGGGGACCGACCAGGTGGGCACAACCCACCTGGGTGCGCCAGGGAGCCCAGGCGCACCCTAGTGAGTTGTGCTCACCCAGGCCAACCTCCGGTGCCCATCTTCTGGTATATAAGTCATTCTAACCTAGAAAAATTAAGGGGGGGACTTTCGAGATGGAGCGCCACCGTCTCGAGACGGAACTTGGGCAGGAGCACTTTTGCCCTCCGGCGGAGCGATTCCGCCGGGGGAACTTCCCTCCCGGAGGGGGAAATCACAATCATCATCATCACCAACAACTATCCCATATTGGGGAGGGATATCTCCATCAACATCTTCAACAACATCATTTCATCTCAAACCCTAGTTCATCTCTTGTGTTCAATCCTGTTACCGGAACTATAGATTGGTGGTAGTAGTGTTGATTACATATTGTAGTTGATTACTATATGGTTTATTTGGTGGAAGATTATATGTTCAAATCCATTATGCTATTTAATACCCCTTTGATCTTGAGCATGATTATCATTTGTGAGTAGTTACTTTTGTTCTTGAGGTCATGGGAGAAATCATGTTGCAAGTAATCATGTGACTTGATGTGTCTTCGATATTTTGATAGTATGTATGTTGTGATTTCCTTAGTGGTGTCATGTGAATGTTGATACGTCTCCGTCATATCTATAATTTTTGATTGTTCCATGCCAATATTATACAACTTTCATATACTTTTGACAACTTTTTATACTATTTTTGGGACTAACATATTGATCCAATGCCCAGTGCCAGTTCCTATTTGTTGCATATTTTTTGTTTAGCAGAATATCCATATCAAACGGAGTCCAAAGGGGAAAAACGGACGGAGATTTTTTTTTTTGGAATATTTATGAATTTTGGGTAGAAGAATCAACGCGAGACGACGCCCGAGGGGGCCACGAGGCAGGGGGCGCGCCCTGGGCCCTCATGGCCACCCCGTAAGGCGGTTGGTGCCCTTCTTTTGCCGCAAGAAATCTCATATCCGGATACAAATCGTGTCAAAACTTCAGCCCAATCGGAGTTACGGATCTCCGGGAATATAAGAAACGGTGAAAGGCCAGAATCTGAGAACGCAGAAACAGAGACAGACAGAGAGACATATCCAATCTCGGAGGGGCTCTCGCACCTCTGCCACCATGGAGGCCATGGACCAGAGGGGGAACCCTTCTCTCACCTAGGGAGAAGTCCAAGGAAGAAGGAGAAGGAGGGGGGCTCTCTCCCCCTCGCTTCCGATGGCACCGGAACACCGCCGGGGCATCGTGTGACGGTGATCTACACCAACACCTCTGTCATCTTCACCAACATCTTCATCACCTTCCGCATATATCCACAGCGGTCCACTCTCCCGCAACCCGCTGTACCCTCTACTTGAACATGGTGCTTTATGCTTCATATTATTATCCACTGATGTGTTTCCATCCTATGATGTCTGAGTAGATTTTCGTTGTCTTACCAGTGATCGGTGAATTGCTATGATTGGTTTAATATGCTTGTGGTTATTTGCTGTCCTTTGGTGCCCATCATATGAGCGCGCACGTGGATCACACCATAGGGTTAGTTATATGTTGATAGGACTACGTATTGGAGGGCAAAAGTGACAGAAGCTTCAACCTAGCGTAGAAATTGATGCATACGGGATTGAAGGGGGACCAATATATCTTAATGCTATGGTTGGGTTTTACCTTAATGAACGTTAGTAGTTGCGGATGCTTGCTAATAGTTCCAATCACAAGTGCATAGAATTCCAAGTCAGGTATGACATCCTAGCAGTGGCCTATCCCACATAAAACTTGATATCGGTCTAGTAACATAGTCAATTGCTTAGGGACAATTTCGCAACTCCTACCACCACTTTTCCACACTCGCTATAGTAACTTTATTGCTTCTTTATCCAAACAGCCCCTAGTTTTTATTTACGTGCTCTTTATATTCTTGCAAACATATCCTGTTACACCTACAAAGTACTTCTAGTTTTATACTTGTTCTAGGTAAAGCGAACGTCAAGCGTGCGTAGAGTTGTATCGGTGGTCGATAGAACTTGAGGGAATATTTGTTCTACCTTTAGCTCCTCATTTGGTTCGACACTCTTACTTATCGAAAGAGGCTACAACTGATCCCCTACACTTGTGGGTTATCAAGACCTTTTTCTGGCGCCGTTGCCGAGGAGTTATAGCGTGGGGTGAACATTCTCGTGTGTGTGCTTGTTTGCTTTATCACTAAGTAGTTTTTCTTTTGTGCTCTTGTTTTCTATCTTTATTTATGGTAGGAAACGCAAAATACCAAAAAAAATAGTGGTACCTACTGAAGCAATGGTTGAAGAACCACTCAAAATCTATCACACTCCTGAAGTTTTTTACTTGGATCATCTTCGATCCCTATGTGCTCGGGCTGAAACCCCAACTAGCTTAGTTGAGGGCAAATCTTTAGATGAGCATGCTTGTTATGTGCGACACCACATATCTGAAAAGGGAAACTTTTACTGGATCAAATTCATTTTTTGCAGTGCTATGCTTGGAATTTATTTAAAATATATTATTGTACTTGTTGATCGAAAGACCCTAAGAAACACCATCCTTACCACTGTAAGTTTAGTGATGATGGAATCGTATCTTCGTATACTAAGGGTGTTTATGATTACTATGATGTTCAACAAATTTAAGAATTTGTTGCTTTTAGGGGTACTTGTGAAATTGCTTCCTTTATTGAAGAATGTGATACTACTCTCTATAAATCTGAAAATTTGGCCATACTTAAATATTGCTATGATAATTATGCTTCCAATCCTTATATTAAACCATATATTGAAGACTCCTCCGTTGTCCAAGAAGAGACTAATATTTTGCAGGAGTCTATGGAAGAAGAAATTAATGACATTGTGAGCTCATTGGATGAAAAAGATGAGGAGGAGAGCGAAGAACAAAAGGAGGAAGAGCGGATTGATCACCCATGCCCACTTTCTAATGAGAGCAACTCTTTATATCATACATTGTTTAATTTCCCTTCGTGCTTACCGAAGGATGAATGCTATGATGATTGCTATGATCCCTTGCATTCGTTTGAAATATCCCTTTTTGATGAAATTGATGCTTGATATGCTTGTGGCGAAGATGCCAATATGAATTATGCTTACGGAGATGAACTTGCTATAGTTCCTTAGTACAAACATGAGATAGTTGCTATTTCACCCACACATGATAGTCCTATTATCTTTTTGAATTCTCCAAACTACACTATATCAGAGAAGTTTGCACTTATTAAGGATTATATTGATGGGTTGCCTTTTTCCATTGCACATGATGTTTTTGATGAATATAATATGCATGTTCTTGCTGCTCCTACTTGCAATTATTATGAGAGAGGAACTACATCTCCGCCTCTCTATGTTTCCAACACGATAAAATTGCAAAAACTGCTTATACTATGCATTGGCCTTTACTCGATGTGCATGAATTCTTCTTGTATGACATGCCTATGCATAGGAAGAGGGTTATACTTCGTTTTTGCATGACACATATCACTTTGTGCTCACTACTAAATGCCAAATCATTGCTAATTAAAATTGGCTTTGATATACCTTGGGATCCGGGTGGATCCATTTCTTGAGCACTATATGCCTAACTTAATGGATTTAAAGAAAGCGCTGACAGGGAGACAACCCGAAAGTTTTAGATAGACATTTATTTCTGTTGTGTGATTTTATAAAGTTTAAAACCAAAAAAATAAAGAGGGGAACCTAAAACTTTTCAAAAAGAAAAGTGAAAGTAAGAAGGACGAGCACCGTTGAAATGGGGGAGCTCCTCGAACTTTGTTCATGCCCATGGAAACTTTGCAAATCTTGAATTACAGAAAATTTTCAACAAAAATAATTATCCCCTTGTACAATTCCTTGTATTATAAAAATAATGTGCCAAGAGTTTTCTTTAGGATGATTAAACTGCTTGTTGGTTTGTGCGGTGCAAAAACAGAAACTTTGGCTGTAGTGCGTGATTTTACATTTTTACTGGAACATCAAAAGGATCTGAATCTTTTTGCAAAGTCTTTCTATACAAATTGTTGATTTTTTTCTATTTTTTCAGATATTTTAGAGTTACATAAGTATGGTTAATGCTCAGATTACTAGACTGTGTTGTTTTCACAGATTGCTGTTGTAGCTTCATTATTTGCATATGTTTGAATTCTTGTTGAAGCCTCCTTGATTTGGGGCCATAGAATTGTGATGGCATATGGTGGGTAATGTTTGTTCATAATTATACAATAATGTTAGAGCAGTAGATGATGAGATTTCATTGATCATATGCACTAACACCGCCACTAAAAGTTCGGTTAAGTTTTGTGTGGATGAAGTGTTCGAAGATCGAGGAGGTCTCGGTGTGAGAAGAAGGAGGAGAGGCAAGAGATCAAGCTTGGGGATGCCCAAGGCACCCCAAGTAAATATTCAAGGAGACTCAAGCGTCTAAGCTTGGGGATGCCCCAGAAGGCATCCCACCTTTCTTCAACAAGTATCCGTATGTTTTCGGATTCGTTTCGTAAACATGTTATGCGTAAACTCTTGGAGCATCGTGTGCTTTTTATTTTTCCTTTTAATAAATGCACCATGCTGGTATGAGATAATCCTTGGTTGATTTATAGAATGCTCTTTGCACTTCACTTTTATCTTTTGAGTATGGCTTTATAGAATGCTTCATGTGCTTCACTTATATCATTTGAAGTTTGGATTGCATGTTTCTCCTCACATACAAAACCGCCATTTGTAGAATGCTCTTTTGCTTCACTTATAATTGTTAGAGCGTGGGCATATCTTTGGTAGAAATAATTAAAACTTTCTTGCTTCACTTATATCTATTTAGAGAGTTCACAGGAGTTGGTCATTCACATGGTTAGTCATAAAATCCTACATAAAACTTGTAGATCGCTGAATATGATATGTTTGATTCCTTGCAATAGTTTTGCGATATAGAGATGCTAATATGTGGGAGGTACTAGTGAATGATTGTGGTTTTGTAAAAATATTGGGTTAAGGTTTGTGATTCTCGAAGCATGCACGTATGGTCTCCTAACTATGTAACCAAATTGGCGCGCATTGTATTTTGAGTGTTTATCTTTGCGTGAAGGTCGGGGGCGCGCGATGGTTAACTCCTACCAACCTCCCCCCTAGGAGCATGCGTCATAGTATTTTTCTTCGAGGGCTAATAGATTTTTCACAATAAGTATGTGAGTTCTTTATGACTAATGTTGAGTCCATGGATTATACGCACTTTCACCCTTCCACCTTGCTAGCCACTCTAGTACCGCGCAACTTTCGCTGGTGCATCAAACCACCTTATATCCTTTCTCAAAATAGCAACCATACCTACCTATTATGGCATTTCCATAGCCATTCTGAGATATATTGCCATGTGACTCCACTGTTCCGTTTATTATGACACGCACCATCATTGTCATATTGCCGTGCATGATAGTAAGATAGCTAGCATGATGTTTTCATGGCTTGTCCGTTTTTTGATATCATTGCTATTCTAGATCATTGCACATCCAGGTACACCGCCGGAGGCATTCATATAGAGTCATATTTTTGTTCTAGTATCGAGTTGTAAGTAAATAAAAGTGTGATGATCATCATTACTAGAACATTGTCCCATGTGAGGTTATACAAAAATAAAAGAGGCCAATGAAGCCCAAATAAAAAAAGATGCCAAAGAAGCCCACCAAAAAAAAGAGGCCAAAGAGCCCAAAATAAAAAAAATAAAAAAAGGAAAATAAAAAATGAGAGAAAAAGAGGGAAGGGACAATGTTACTATCATTTTTCCACACTTGTGCTTCATCATAGCACCATGTTCTTCATGATAGAGAGTCTCCTATGTTGTCACTTCCATATACTAGTGGGAATTTGCATTATAGAACTTGGCTTGTATATTCCAATGACGGGCTTCCTCAAATGCCCTAGGTCTTCATGAGCAAGCAAGTTGATGCACCCCCACTAGTTTTCTTTTGAGCTTTCATACACTTATAACTCTAGTGCATCCGTCACATGGCAATCCCTACTGACTCACATTGATATCAATTGGTGGACATCTCCATAGTCCGTTAATTTTCCTAGTCGATGTGAGACTTTCTCCCTACTTTTGTCTATCACCACCTTCTATTCCACCCAGAGTGTTATGTCCATGGCTCACGCTCATGTATTGCGTGAAGAGTTGAAAAGGTTCAAAAAAGTAAAGTATGAAAACAATTGCTTGGCTAACACCGGGATGGGCATAGGGGTACCTTGTGTTAAGAAAAGGGAGCATGAAAGACTATATGATTTTGTAGGGATAACGTTCTTTAGCATTGATATTTTGAAAGACTTGATTGTTTGTTGGGATGCCCGAGTATTAAATTCTTTTATGTCAAATGATAGACTATTGCTTTGAATCACTAGTGTCTTAATACTCATGCCATGATTAGATTACATGATCAAGATTATGCTAGGTAGCATTCCACATCAAAAATTATCTTTTTTATCATTTACCTACTCGAGGACGAGTAGAAATTAAGCTTGGGGATGCTGATACGTCTCCGTCGTCTCTATAATTTTTTATTGTTCCATGCCAATATTATACAACTTTCATATACTTTTGGCAACTTTTTATACTATTTTTGGGACTAACATATTGATCCAGTGCCCAGTGCCAGCTCCTCTTTGTTGCATGTTTTTTGTTTCGCAGAATATCCATATCAAACGGAGTCCAAACCGGATAAAAACAGACGGAGTTCTTTTGGAATATTTATGAATTTTGGGAAGAAATCAACGCGAGACGATGCCCGAGGGGGCCACGAGGCAGGGGGCGCACCCCAGGGGGTCAGGCGCGCCCTGGGCCCTTGTGGCCACCCCGTAAGGCGGTTGGCGCCCTTATTTCGCCGCAAGAAAGCTAATATCCGGATACAAATCGTGTAAAAATTCAGCCCAATCGGAGTTACAGATCTCTGGGAATATAAGAAACGGTGAAAGGCCGGAATCTGAGAACGCGGAAACAGAGAGAGGCAAAGAGACAGATCCAATCTCGGAGGGGCTACAACTGATCCCCTACACTTGTGGGTTATCAAACATCGACTACATGACACTTCACCATATTTGGTCCTAAGGGAATGCATTGTGGAGTAGTAATTATATGATGGGTGGCGAGAGTGACAGAAGCTTAAACCCCAGTTTATGCGCTATTCCATAAGGGACAGATTGGATCCGAATGTTTAATGCCATGGTTAGAATTTATTCTTAATACTTTCCTGTAGTTGTGGATGCTTGCGGGAGGGTTAATCATAAGTATGAGGTTTGTTCAAGTAAGAACAACACCTAAGCACCGATCCACCCACATATCAAATTATCAAAGTAGCGAACACGAATTGAACCAACATGGTGAAAGTGACTAGATGAACCCGTGTACCCTCAAGAATGCTTTGCTTATTATAAGAGACTGTTTTGGCCTGTCCTTTGCCTCAAAAGTATTGGGCTACCTTGCTGCACTTTTGTTACTACTCTCGTTACTTGCTCGTTACAAAAATATCTTGCTATCAAACTACTCTGTTACTTACAATTTCAGCACTCGCAGACATTACCTTGCTGAAAGCACTTGTCATTTCCTTCTGCTCCTCATTGGGTTCGACACTCTTACTTATCAAAAAGAGCTACAATTGATTGGTGGGTCATTACTACACTTTATGATTATGAAATCCGGCAAACGGATGTCAAAACTGCATTACTTAACGAGTTTCTGAAAGAAGAGTTGTATATGATGCAACTAGAAGGTTTTCTCAATCCTAAAGGTGCTAACAAAGTGTGCAAGCTCCGATGATCCATCTATGGAATGGTGCAAGCATCTCAGAGTTCGAATATACATTTTGATGAGGTGATCAAAGCATATGGTTTTATACAGACTTATGGTGAAGCCTGTATTTACAAAAAGGTGAGTGGGAGCTCTGTAGCATTTGTGATATTATATGTGGATGTCATATTATATGTGGCTTTATACAGACTTATGGTGAAGCTGCTTATATATTGGGCATCAAGATCTATAGAGATAGAACAAGACGCTTAATAGGACTTTCACAAAGCACATACCTTGACAAAGTTTTGAAGAAGTTCAAGATGGATCAGTCAAAAAAAGGGTTCTTGCCTGTGTTAGAAGGTGTGAAATTGAGTCAGAATCAATGCCCGACCACTTCAGAAGATAGAAAGGAAATGAAAGTCATTCCCTATGCCTCAGCCATAGGTTCTATCATGTATGCTATGCTGTGTACCAGACCTGATGTGTGCCTTGCCATAAGTTTGGCATGGAGGTACCAAAGTAATCCATGAGTGGATCACTTGACAACGGTCAAGAACATCCTGAAGTACCTGAAAAAGGACGAAGAATATGTTTATCGTTTACGGAGGTGGCGAAGAGCTCGTTGTAAAAGGTTACGTCGATGCTAGCTTCCTTACAGATTCGGATGACTCTAAGTCACAAACCGGATACATATTTATATTGAATGGTGGAGGATGTCAGTTGGTGCAGTTCCAAGCAGAGTGTCGTGGCGGGATCTACGTGTGAAGCGGAGTACATAGCTGCTTCGGAAGCAACACATGAAGGAGTCTGGATGAAGTAGTTCATATTCGATCTAGGTGTAATACCTAGTGTATCGGGTCCAATGAAAATCTACCGTGACAACACTGGAGCGATTGCCTTGGCGAAGGAATCCAGGTTTCACAAGAGAAGAAAACACATCAAGAGATGCTTCAACTCCAGTCGTGAAAAGGTCAAGGATGGAGACATATAAATTTGCAAAGTACATACGGATCTTAATGTTGCAGACCCGTTGACTAAGCTTCTTCCACGGGCAAAACATGATCAGCTCCAAGACTCCATGGGTGTTAGATTCATTACAATGTAATCTAGATTATTGACTCTAGTGCAAATGGAGAGTCATGGAAATATGCCCTAGAGGCAATAATAAAGTTGTTATTATTTTATATTTCCTTATTCATGATAAAGGTTTATTATTCATGCTATAATTGTATTTACCGAAAACCTAAATATATGTGTGAATACATAAACAAATACCGTGTCCCTAGTAAGCCTCTACTAGACTAGCTCGTTAATCAAAGATGGTTAAGGTTTCATAACCATGGACATGAGTTGTCATTTGATAACGGGATCACATCGTTATGACAATGATGTGATGGATAAGACCCATCTGTTAACTTAGCATTTGACCGTATAGTTTATTGCTACTGATTTCATGTATGTCAAATACATATTCCTTTGACTATGAGATCATGCAACTCCCGGATACCGGAGGAATACCTTTTGTGCTATCAAATGTCACAACGTAACTGGGTGATTATAAAGATGCTCTACAGGTATCTCCGAAGGTGTTTTGTTGGGTTGACATGAATCGAGATTAGGATTTGTCACTCGGAGTATCGAAGAGGTATCTTTGGCCCTTTCGGTAATACTTATCATAATAAGCCTTGCAAGCAAATGACTAATGAAGTTAGTATCAGGATGATGTATTATGGAACGAGTAAAGAGACTTGCCGGTAACGAGATTGAACTAGGTATGGAGATACCGACGATCGAATCCCGGGCAAGTAACATACCGTAAGACAAAGGGAATTGTGTATGATGTCATAATGGTTCGACCGATAAAGATCTTCGTAGAATATGTAGGAGCTAATATGGGCATCCAGGTTCTGCTATTGATTATTGACTGGAGAGGTGTCTCGGAAATTTCTACATAGTTCTCGAACCCGCAGGGTCCGCACGCTTAACGTTCGTTGACAATACAGTGTTATATGAATTATGTGATTTGGTGACCCAATGTTGTTCAGAGTCCCGGATGTGATCATGGACATGACGAGAAGTCTCGAAATGATCGAGAGGTAAAGATTGATATATAGGACAATGGTATTCAGAGACCGGAAGTGTTCCGGAGGGTATCGAGTACTTATCGGGTCACCGGAAGGTATTTCGGGTACCCCCGGCAATCCTATGGGCCTTATGGGCCATGTGAAGGAACACACCAGCCCACAAGGGGCTAGTGCACCCTATAGGGCCGGCCATAGGAGGAGGATAAGAAAAGAGGGGAAGGGAAAGGAAAGTGTGGAGTAGGACTCCCCCTTCCTTCCCTCTCCTCCCTCTCCACCCCTTGTTTATGCAAGGAAGGGGGCGCAGGGAAGGCAGGGCATTAGGGGGGCGGCGGCCAGCCCTAAGGCGCGCCCTGGCGGCCTACCCTCCCCTCCCACCTATATATATGTGGGGGAGGGGGTGCCTCACACAGACACAACATTGTCTTAGCCGTGTGCGGCGCCCCCGTCCACCGTTTACTCCCCCGGTCATATTTTTCGTAGTGCTTAGGCAAAGCCCTGGGAAGATCACTTCACCATCACCGTCACCATGCCGTCGTGCTGACGGAACTCATCTACTACCTCGACGTCTTGCTGGATCAAGAAGGCGAGGGACGTCACCGAGCTGAACGTGTGCGGAACGCGGAGGTGTCGTGTGTTTGATACTTGATCGGTTGAAGCACGAAGAAGTTCGACTACATCATGCGCGCTGTGAAACGCTTCCGCTCACGGTCTACGAGGTACGTAGACACACTCTCCCCCTCGTTGCTATGCATCTCCATGGATAGATCATTGTGTGTGCATAGATTTTTTTAATTTTCCATGCAATGTTTCCCAATAGTCATCTCAACGGATTTAGACGATGCCCTATTTAACTTGAATGCGACTGTCTCCAATGCATAACCCAAAACGATAGCGGCAAATCGGTAAGAGACATCATAGAATGCACCATATCTAATAAAGTACAGCTACGACATTCAGACACACCATTACGTTGTGGTGTTCCAGGTGGCATGAGTTCTGAAAGTATTCCACATTGTTTTAAATGAAGGCCAAACTTGTAACTCAAATATTCGCCTCCGCGATCTGATTGTAGAAACTTTATTTTCTTGTTACGATGATTCTCTACTTCATTCTAAAATTATTTGAACTTTTCAAATGTTTTAGACTTGTGTTTCATCAAGTAGATATACCCATACCTACTCAAATAATCTGTGAAGGTTAGAAAATAACGATACACGCCATGTTCTTCAACACTCATCGGACCGCATACATCAGTATGTATTATTTCCAATAAGTCATTAGCTCGCTCCATTGTTCCGAAGAACTGATTTTTAGTCATCTTGCCCATGAGGCATTGTTTGCAAGTATCAAATGATTCTTAATCAAGTGATTCCAAAAGTCCATCTTCATGGCTTTTCTTCATGCGCTTTACACCAATATGACCTAAACGGCAGTGCCACTATGTTGCACTATCATTATCAACTTTGTATCTTTTGGCATCAATATTATCAATATGTGTATCACCACAATCGAGATTCAACAAGAATAGACCATTCATTAAGGGTGCATGACCATAAAAGATGTTACCCATATAAATAGAACAACTATTGTTCTCTGACTTAAATGAATAACCATCTCGCAATAAACAAGATCCAGATACAATGTTCATGCTCAACGCTGGCACCAAATAAAAATTATTAATTGAGGTCTAAAACTAATCCCTAAGGTAGATGTAGAGGTAAGCGTGCGACAACGATCACATCAACCTTGGTGCCATTCTCGACGTGCATCGTCACCTCGTCCTTAGCCAGTCTTTGTTTATTCCGCGGCTCATGTTTTGTGTCATAAATATGAGCAACCGAACTAGTATCAAATACTCAGGCGCTACTATGAGCACTAGTAAGGAACACATCAATAGCATGTATATCAAATATAACTTTGTTCACTATGCCATCCTTCTTATCCGCCAAATATTTGGGTCAGTTCCGCTTCCAGTGACCATTACCCTTGCAGTAGAAGCACTCCATCTCAGGCTTGGGTCCAGTTTTGGGCTTCTTCACGGGAGCGGTAACTTCCTTGTCTTTCTTGTTGAAGTTCCCTTTCTTTCCCTTGCCCTTTTTCTTGAAACAGGTGGTCTTATTAACCATCAACACTTGATGCTCTTTCTTGATTCCCACCTCCACCGATTTCAGCATCGCGAAGAGCTCAGAAATCATTTTAGTCATGCCTTGCATATTACAGTTCATCACGAAGCCTTTATAGCTTGGTGGTAGTGATTGAAGAACTCTATCAATAACACACTCATCTGGGAGCTCAATTCCCACCTGAGTCAAGTGTTTGTGGTACCTAGACATTCTGAGTATATGTTCACTGACATAATCGTTCTCCTCCATATTACAGCTGAAGAACTTGTTGGAAACTTCATATCTCTCAACCCGGGCATTAGCTTGAAATATCAATTTTAGCTCTTGGAACATCTCATATGCTCCGTGGCGTTCAAAATGCTTTTGAAGTCCCGGTTCCAAGCCGTATAGCATGGCACAATGAACTATCGAGTAGTCATCAGATCGAGCTTGCCAGACGTTCACAACATCCGCATCAACTCCTGCAGCAGGTTTGTCACCTAGCGGTGCATCAAGAACATAATTCTTGTGTGCAACAATGAGGATAAACCTCAAGTTATGGACCTAGTCCGTGTAATTGCTATCATCATCTTTCAACTTAGTATTCTTTAGGAGCGCATTAAAATTCAATGGACCAGTAGCACGGACCATTTATCTACAACGTAGATTTGTAAAGACTATCAGGACTAAGTTCATGATAATTTTAAGCTCAATTAATCAAATTACTAATGAACTCCCATTTAAATCAACATCCCTCAAGATGTCTAAGTGATACATGATCCAAGTCAACTAACCCATGTCCAATCATCACGTGAGATGGGGTAGTCATTAATGGCGAACATCTCCATGTTAATAATATCTACTATATGATTCATGTTCGATCTTTCGGCCTCCAGTGTTCCAAGACCATGTTTGTACATGCTAGGCTCGTCAAGTTTTACCCAAGTATTCTTCTTGTACAAAACTGGCTTACACCCATTGTATGTGAACATAGAGACTATCATACTCGA
This sequence comes from Secale cereale, assembly GCA_902687465.1. NCBI lineage: Eukaryota > Viridiplantae > Streptophyta > Magnoliopsida > Poales > Poaceae > Secale > Secale cereale. The sequence continues at coordinate 658,221,210 of LR738710.1, forward strand.
TCATCATGAGGAGGTTCGAAACGACGAACTTTAGCAACGGTGCATAGTCAGAGAGACTATCACACTTGCTCGACAAGTCTTCTTTCCTTCAAAACACTTTTATCTTCAAATTAAGTGAAGGGATCATCTTATTATGCTACCGTCATTCTAAGCAAAATAAGATGCATAAAGGATAAACTGTTGGAAATATGCCCTAGAGGCAATAATAAAATGGTTATTATTATATTTACTTGTTCATGATAACTGTCTATTATTCATGCTTTAATTGTGTTATCTGGAAACAGTAATACATGTGTGAATACATAGACCACGACGTGTCCCTAGTAAGCCTCTAGTTGACTAGCTCGTTGATCAACCGATGGTTACGGTTTCCTGACCATGGACATTGGATGTCATTGATAACCGGATCACATCATTAGGAGAATGATGTGATGGACAAGACCCAATCCTAAGCCTAGCACAAGATCGTGTAGTTCGTATGCTAAAGCTTTTCCGATGTCAAGTATCTTTTCCTTAGACCATGAGGTTGTGCAACTCCCGGATACCATAGGAATACTTTGGGTGTGCCAAATGTCACAATGTAACTGGGTGGATGTAAAGGTACACTACGGGTATCTCCGAAAGCATATGTTGGGTTGGCACGAACCGAGACTGGGATTTGTCACTCCGTACGACGGGGAGGTATCTCCTGGCCCACTCGGTAATACATCATCGTAATGAGCTCAATGTGACTAAGGGGTTAGTCACAGGATGATGTGTTACGGAACGAGTAAAGAGACTTGCCATAACGAGATTGAACAAGGTATTGGTATACCGACGATCGAATCTCGGGCAAGTGCTATACCGATAGACAAAGGGAATCGTATACGGGATTGATTGAATCCTTGACATTGTGGTTCATCCGATGAGATCATCATGGTACATGTGGGAACCAACATGGGTATCCAGGATCCCGCTGTTGGTTATTGACCGGAGAGTTGTCTTGGTCATGTCTGCATGGTTCCCGAACCCGTAGGGTCTACACACTTAAGGTTAGATGATGCTAGGGTTATACGGAATGTAGTACGTGGTTACCGAATGTTGTTTGGAGTCCCGGATGAGATCCCGGACGTCACGAGGAGTTCCTAAATGGCCCGGAGGTAAAGTTTTATATATGGGAAGTCCTGTTTTGGTCAACGGAATGATTTCGGGGGTCACTGGTATTGTACCGGGGCAACCGGAAGGTGTCCGGGGGTCCACCGGGTGGGGCCACCTGCTCGGTGGGCCAAGTGGACCATGTGTAGGGGGGGAACCAGCCCCTGGTGGGCTGATGCACCCCCCCAAGGGCCCAAGGCGCCTAGGGTTTGGGGGAATCCTAAAGGGGGGCGCCTCCTTGCCTTGGGGGGCAAGGCAACCCCTTGGCCTCCGCCCCCTCCTCCGATTGGATCTGAGAGGGCGGGCCCCCTCTCCCTTGCCCCTATATATATGTGGGGGGTGGGAGGGCAGACGCACCCAAGTACTGGCGCAGCCCTCCCCCTCTCCCAAGTCCTCCTCCTCTCCCGTGGTGCTTGGCGAAGCCCTGCAGGATTGCCACGCTCCTCCATCACCACCACGCCATCGTGCTGCTGCTGGACAGAGTCTTCCCCAACACGTGTGTTGAACGCGGAGGCTGCCGGATCAAGGCGTGGGAGATGTCACCGGGCTGCACGTGTGTTGAACGCGGAGGCGCCGTTGTTCGGCTTTAAGATCGGAACCAACCGCGATCTGAATCGCTGCGAGTACGACTCCTTCATCCGCGTTCTTGTAACGCTTCCGCATCGCGATCTTCAAAGGTATGAAGATGCACCCCCCCTCTCGTTGCTAGTAGACTCCATAGATAGATCTTGGTGATGCATAGGAATTTTTTTGATTTTCTGCAACGATCCCCAACAGTGGAATCAGAGCCACGTCTATGCGTAGTTACTATGCACGAGTAGAACACAAGATTGTTGTGGGCGTAGATCTTGTCAATTTACTTGCCGCTGCTAGTATTATCTTGATTTGACGGCATCGTGGGATGAAGCGGCCCGGACCGACCTTACACGTACGCTTACGTGAGACAGGTTCCATCGACTGACATGCACTAGTTGCATAAGGTGGCTAGTGGGTGTCTGTCTCCCCCACTTTAGTCGGATCGGATTCGATGAAAAGGGTCCTTATGAAGGGTAAATAGAAATTGGCATATCACGTTGTGGTTTTGGCGTAGGTAAGAAACGTTCTTACTAGAAACCTGTAGCAGCCACGTAAAAACTTGCAACAACAATTAGAGGACGTCCAACTTGTTCTTGCAGCATATGTCGTGTGATGTGATATGGCCAAAAGTATGTAATGAATGATATATATGTGATGTATGAGATTGATCATGTTCTTGTAATAGGAATCACGACTTGCATGTTGATGAGTATGACAATCGGCGGGAGCCATAGGAGTTGTCTTATTTTATTGTATGACCTGCGTGTCATTGAAAACGCCATGTAATTACTTTACTTTATTGCTAACCGTTAGCCATAGTAGTAGAAGTAACATTTGGCGCGACAACTTCATGAAGACACGATGATGGAGATCATGATGATGGAGATCATGGTGCCGTGCCGCTGACGATGATGATCATGGAGCCCCGAAGATGAAGATCAAAAGGAGCAAAATGATATTGGCCATATCATGTCACTATTTGATTGCATGTGATGTTTATCATGTTTTACATCTTATTTTCTTAGAACGAGGTAGTAAATAAGATGATCTCTCACTAAAATTTCAAGAATTGTGTTCCCCCTAACTGTGCACCGTTGTTAAGGTTCGTTCTTCCGAAGCACCACGTGAAGATCGGGTGTGATAGGCTCTAACGTTCACATACAACGGGTGTAAGCTAGATTTACACACGCAATACACTTAGGGTTCACTTGATGAGCCTAGCATGTACAGACATGGCCTCAGAACACGGAAGACCGAAAGGTCGAACATGAGTCATATAGAAGATAATATCAACATAAAGATGTTCACCGTTGATTACTAGTCCATCTCACGTGATGATCGGACACGGCCTAGTCGATTTGGATCATGTATCACTTAGATGACTAGAGAGATGTCTATCTGAGTGGGAGTTCATTAAATTTGTTTAGATGAACTTAATTGTCATGAACATAGTCTAAAATCTTTACAATATGTCTTGTAGATCCAATGGCCCACGCTAATGTTGCCCTCAACTTCAACGCGTTCCTAGAGAAAACCAAGCTGAAAGACAATGGTAGCAACTATACGCATTGGGTCCGTAACTTGAGGATCATCCTCATAGCTGCCAAAAAAGCATATGTCCTTGAAGCACCGCTAGGTGATGCACCCGTTTTCCCAGCAGCTCAAGACGTTATGAACGCCTGGCAGTCGCGTAGTGAGGATTACTCCCTGGTTCAGTGCGGCATGGTTTACAGCTTAGAATCGGGGCTCCAAAAGTGTTTTGAGCAGCACGGAGCACATGAGATGTTCCAAGAGCTGAAAATGGTTTTCCAAGCTCATGCCCGAGTCGAGAGATATGAAGTCTCCGACAAGTTCTACAGTTGTAAGATGGAGGAGAATAGTTTTGTCAGCGAGCATATACTCAAAATGTCTGGGTTGCACAATCGCCTGTCTCAGTTGGGAATTAATCGCCCAGATGACACGGTCATTGACAGAATCCTCCAGTCGCTCCCACCTAGCTACAAGAGCTTTGTGATGAACTTCAATATGCAAGGGATGGAGAAGTCCATTCCCGAGGTGTATTCAATGCTGAAATCAGCGGAGGTGGAGATCAAGAAAGAACATCAAGTGTTGATGGTGAATAAAACCACTAAGTTCAAGAAAGGCAAGGGTAAGAAGAACTTCAAGAAGGACGGCAAAGGAGTTGCCGCGCCCAGTAAGCCAGTTGCCGGGAAGAAGCCAAAGAATGGACCCAAGCCTGAGACTGAGTGCTTTTATTGCAAGGGAACGGGTCACTGGAAGTGGAACTGTCCCAAATACTTAGTGGATAAGAAGGCCAGAAACGTCAAAGGTATATGTGATATACATGTTATTGATGTGTACCTTACCAGTGCTCATAGTAGCTCCTGGGTATTTGATACCGGTGCAGTTGCTCACATTTGTAACTCAAAGCAGGAGCTGCGGAATAAGTGGAGACCGGTGAAGGATGAGGTGACGATGCGCGTCGGGAATGTTTCCAAGGTCGATGTGATCGCCGTCGGCATGCTACCTCTGCATCTACCTTCGGGATTAGTTTTAAACCTCAATAATTGTTATTTAGTACCAGCTTTGAGCATGAACATTGTATTTGGATCTCATTTAATGCGAGATGGCTACTCATTTAAATCCGAGAATAATGGTTGTTCTATTTATATGAGAGAAATATTTTATGGTCATGCCCCGCTGGTCAATGGTTTATTCTTAATGAATCTCGAACGTGATGTTACACATATTCATAGTGTGAATGCCAAAAGATGTAAGGTTGATAATGATAGTCCCACATACTTGTGGCACTGCCGCCTTGGTCATATTGGTGTCAAACGTATGAAGAAGCTCCATGCGGATGGACTTTTGGAGTCTCTTGTTTATGAATCATTTGATACATGCGAACCATGCCTCTTGGGCAAGATGACCAAGACTCCGTTCTCCGGAACGATGGAGTGAGCAACCAACTTATTGGAAATCATACATACTGATGTGTGCGGTCCAATGAGTGTTGAAGCTCGAGGTGGCTATCTGTCACATCCCTAGCTTTGGTAATGCTCTAGGCTAGCCTCATGTGTGCATCATGTTTAATTTTTGTTAACTGGAAATGGGGATTGATCAAACCCTAGCACTAAATGAACTCAACTAGGTTCAAATAAAAATCCTTTTCAATAAACCCAGAAATGCCTTCATTAATGTGTGATAATTTTGGCAAGGGATTCTGATCCAAACCAAAAATATTGAACATTTTTAGGGAATTTTTGGGCTTTGAATTAAATCAATAAGTATTTAAATTGGGGCATGTAAATATTTTTAATATCTTTAAATGCTCCAACAATTCTGAAAATAGTTGAGGGTCTCTGCAATAATTTATTTAATGCCCACAATTATTTTTAGGATTTACTAAAATGATTTGGGCTATAAACTAAATCAAAACAAAATAACAGAAATAGAAAACAGAAAGAAAATAAGAGAGAGAGAGAAGTACCTGGGCCTTCTTACCTGTGCAGCCCACTAGAAGCCCGCAGACAGCCGGCCTGCCAGGCCCAGCCCACCCCCACCGCGTCGTCTTCCTCCGCCAGTCGGAGCAGCTCGCTGTCGCGTGCGCGCTCGCCCTGGCCAGCTCCTGCTTGCCACCTCCTGCTTCTCCTCGCGCCTGGAGACGTCCAGGGACTTGCTAGTCCCCCCTCTCTCTCACCCTCGCCTCATTTTTTCCCCCTGGCTCTCTCCCTCGTCGCTGTTCACCTTGGTCGAGCGCCACCGTCGCCGTCGTTGCCGTAGCCATAGCCACCGTGACCCCCGAGCCTCTCCGACTCGTCCACGAGCTTCGCCTCGTCCCTCTCTTCCTCCTCGCCAAGCCACCCGACGCCGGAAGCCCCCGAACGCCCTCACCATCGTCTTCTTCAACCTTCGGCCGCCGTCGACCTCGCCGGCAATTCGCGGCAACCAACGCCTCCCCGGCCCCTCCGTCTGCACCAGCCGAACCGCAGTGAGCCACTGAACCTTTTCCCTCCGTCCTTTCCTTCGCGCGCGCCCCGTAGCCATCGCCCCCTTCCTCACCGTCGCCGGCCGCCGCTGAGCATGTCGCCGCCGTGGCCACAACCACCATAGCTCGCATCCAAGCTCGCCATCGCACTCCTTGCACTCCCGCGCATCGGGCAGGGCCATCCGTTGCTCCTGGAGTGGCCCGTAGCGCCGTCTCGATCATCGCCCGAACTCCGGCGCCGCCAAACCTCGTCGCCGGTCACTTTTCGGCCACCCCACGGCCTCTCGTCTGGTCCTTTGGATGCGGAAGAGCCCCAGCAACGCGTAGGACCAAACGGCGGTCGTTTTGGTCGCCGTGGGACGAAACCCGAACCCTTCGCTGCATTTGGTCTCGCCGGCGATGAGCCGCCGGCGTTTCTGACCTCTTTGACCGGTGGGTTGACCACCCCGGGTCACTGACGCATGGGTCCCACGCCCTTAGTCCACCCCTAACCCGCTGACAATTGGGGCCCGCCCTGTTAATTAACTTAGGTTAATACTAATCTTTTGGTTAGCTAGTTAGTCACTGATGTGTGGGCCCCGCCTTGTCTGAAATTAGTTTATATTTTAGTTAGTGCTAATTAACCCTGTTAACTAGCAGAGCCACTGACGTGTGGGTCCCAGCCGTCAGGTTTGACCTGGGCTGGCGCCTTTGACCTGCTGACGTAGTGATGATGTCACTATGATGTCATAAATGCTTTTCTGGAATTCTAAATAAATCAAAAATGATTTATTTATTTCAGAAAATAACCAAAACTTCTAAAAATCATATAAAATCAACCGTAGCTCAGATGAAAATAATTTATATGTGAAAATGATCAGAAAAATTCAAGGAATCTGTTTATGGCATTTTCATGCATGTTTGAACAAGTTAAACCTGCTGATCAGGTCAAATCAATTAAATAATCACATATGGAGTTTGAATTTGAATCTTGGATTCAAACCAGCTTCATTTAATTGTGTTGCTAGTTGCATTAGCTCAATCAACAGCATATTGCCATGTCATGATAATGCATCATATTGTTGCATTGCATTGATTGTGTTCTTTCTCTGTTTGTCGGTTTTGTTCCCTCTCAGTAGACGACGTTCCGACGATGAGTTCGATGACACCAATGAGAACTCAATGTTATCTTCAGAAGTGCCAGGCAAGCAAAACCCCATTGAGCATTCCGATACAATCCCACTCTCTCGCTCTTGCTCTCTTTTACTGCATTAGGACAACAACGCTTCAACTGTTACCTGCTGCGGTAGTTGAACCCCTTTCCACTGCATGACCCATCATTGCCACAGTAAATAGTTGAAACCCACTAGTATGAGTAGGAGTTGTTTGAGCCATGTTGTGCCTACTCATTGATGCTTTCTGGTTATGCCTGCTATTGCTTAGAGTTGTGTCAGGTCTGATTCATCGGGGATGAATTGGAATGTGATGAACATGTCCTACTGTGTGTGAGCTAAGTGTGTGAACACGATTTGGTAAAGGTAGCGATGAGAGGCCATGTAGGAGTACATGGTGGGTTGTCTCATTACAGCCGTCCTCAGGAACTGAGTTCTGTGTTGGTTGATCCATGACCTGTTACTACCATGCATTGGGCCCGAAACCAATGGACCCTCTCGACTTATTAATCAACATGATCTCTATCCAGGAGTTGCAACTAGTTTCTGGTGTTTGTAGTTTACTGGAGGTCGTGCGCAGCGCTGACCCTCGGGGTGGGCTGTGACGCGGCAGGTACGTGGCACGGTGTACCGATTGCCCGTTTGGTGATGCGGGAACCCTGTACACATTGTTTGGGGCCGTGAGCGACACCCCGGCCGGATCTCCCCACGGATGGAACCCAAATAGGCGATAAACCTGGACGAGAGACTTGTGTGGTTAGTCAGGTCGTGGTCGACACCCTCGCTGGGCCTCCGCTTGAAGGTTGTCGAGTACATGTCGTGTAAACGGCGGTAAGTGGCGAGAGCGTGTGTGAAGAAGTACACCCCTGCAGGGTTATATATGATCTATTCGAATAGCCGTGTCCGCGGAAATGGACTTCTGGGTTACCTATTACAGTTCATAGACAAGTGAAAGTGGATACTCTAAAACGCGCAAGATAAGCGTGAGTGCTATGGATGGCCTTCTCGTAGGGAGACGGGAGCGGATCCATAGTGGTGTATTGTTTGGTGAATATGTGGACTCGTGTGCGCCACCTCAAAGAGTTACTTGCAGTCGTAGATCAGGATAGCCACCGTGTCAAAGCTGGCTTGCTGCAGTCAAACTCCACCACCCCCTTTGTTGATACTGATGCATATGTAGCTAGTTCTGATGTAAGTCTTGCTGAGTACCTTTGTACTCACGTTTGCTTAATTTATGTTTTGCAGAGAGACTTCAGTCTCGCTAGTGGTTCCACGTGGACTTCGACGTTTAGCTTGTTACCTCAGCTACGATCTTGAACCCTTGTAGGATCTGGTAGATAGTCAGGCTTCTCAGCCTTTTTCATTTGTAGATGTCTGTACTCAGACATGTAATGCTTCCGTTGCCTGTATGCTCTGTATGTTTGGTCATGTGACCTCTGATTGTAATAAATGCTATGATGGCTCTTCTGGGCCTTATCTATATGAGTTGTTGAGTTATGTTGTGATGCCATGTTGTACAGCACATACTTGCATGTTATGCATACGTGTAATGTGTATTGCTATGTGTGGGATCCGACACCTAGTTGTTTACCTTTGGTAGCCTATCTTACAGGGAAATGTCACCTGGTGCTTCCACTGAGCCTTGGTAGCTTGCTACTGCTCCGGAACACTTAGGCTGGCCGGCATGTGTCCTTCTTCGTTCCTATGTTTGTCCCTTAGGGGAAATGTCACGCGTTGTCCCTTTAAGTCCTTGTAGCTTGCTACGACTTGGGTTCATACGTTGATGACCGACACGTTCGTTGCTGGGTCATGTATGCCTGTCTCTGTAATTTAGTGCCACTTTTGGTTTATGACTGGTCATGTCGGCCCGGGTTCTCTGTCATATGGATGCTAGCGACACTATCATATACGTGTGCCAAAATGCGCAAACGGTCCCGGGCCAGGTAAGGTGGCACCCGTGGGGATACCGGGCGTGAGGCCGCAAAGTGATATGATGTGTTACAGGCTAGACCTGTGTGACTTAGGATCGGGGTCCTGACAGCTTTGGTATCAGAGCCTGACTGCCTGTAGGATTAGTAAGCCAAACTGGTCGAAGTTGTGTCTAGAAACTCTTAGTTATATAAGGGAATTGTTTGTGGAAGGGAACGTAAGGCTCTTTTACTCCTTTACTTTATGACCTTCTGATCTGAGTCACCTTCTCCTATTCCACGGGGATTAAGAACTAGGATTCTCATTCTATTTATCAGGATCACGTTATTGTGGATTCAACTCTCAGTTCAGTTTATTTTTCCTCTGTGTGTTCAATTGTTGATCTCAGAACCTTGACATTATGATGTTGGGTGGTTATGCTATCCTTTTGTCCGATCTCAAAAGTATTTTCGAGCATTTGCAGCCGTTATGTTGTCCGAGTCATCCCAGGTTTCTAAATAGTCTGATGCATTTGCAAACCTTTCCTCCCTATTTCCGATGTCCTTTTAGGCCAGATTAATCACACTAGTCAGTGTGTTGAGGTACTCTGTTACCTCGACATATATGTTGGAGTTATTATTATGACCCTAGCTGTCTTAGAGGATCAACCAGTAATCCAGCAATGTTTTATATTCCAGTGTGGTGATTTTGGCCATCATTCTCGAAAGCATCCCTTGATGCTATTTAGTTGGTAGGTATTCTATTCCTGGGTTCTTGAACCCGAGCTTCACCCTACTTACTTCATGTTGATAGCATTTGCTCGTTCCTTTAGGATATTAGTAACCTTGTGATAGTCCTCGAGGTCCGTGGTTATCGTTCTTCCAAATACCATGAACCATCCTTGGCAGAAGTTCTTCTGAACCAAAAGATCACGACCCGAGTGCTCTTGAGTAGTACTCCATTCATATTGTGACTCTGCCGGTCCTACTTTTCTGCATGGGTTATCCGGAAGAAATATGTGGAACTCGTTCGACATACTAACCTATGCATCCACAACTCAGAAAGATATATGTTCCTTTGAGTTGTCCATTTTTTGTTGTTTTATGACCTTCGTCTATCAGTTGATAGTCAGGAGTAGTCGTGCACTTGTGTTCATCGATGCCTTTTACTCTTGTGGTCCGTCAAGCCATTCTATTCTGGAATGACTAGGAGAAACAAACTCCAGTACCTTATCCATATCCAGGATTGGGTCAAAGAAGTTGTACTTCGCAGATGAAGAATGCTAATGCAGCTTCTAAACTGTTCTATCCTGGAGTATTACCATCTTTATGTCAAGAATGTCATAGGAATTGCACAACCTCCTATAAACTCTTGTTACAGTGATACTTCTCGCCATTATCGTTCATTTCTCGGTCTCCGTGTTATCGTAGCCGGAATACTGACAGGTGGATTGTGATGTGTGAAATCAATACTCCTAGCAACTCTGTTGCTTGGTAGTTAAATGGACGATAATCTCATTCTTAGCATGATGGTTACTAAATCATCATCCTAAGATTGATCGTGCTACCTAGTCCACTTTCCTGGTGCACTCCTTGATTGATGAGTTAGGATTTTGTCAAGTCCTTTCTCATGTGATCATATCGTCTTGCCTTGAAAAGCAAGATTGTTCTCGAGCTTAGTAACATATCGGTGGTTCGTGATTTTCTGAATATCTTCTCGGAAGTATTACCAGGTTGTCACCTGACCGCTATGTTGAGTTCGTGATCAAGTTGGTTTCTTATAAACCACCACTTCTCCAAGAATCTGTGTTGGGTACCCCGAACTAGTTGGTTAAGCTAAACAACAACTTGGAGAGTTGGAAGATAAAAGCTTAACCCACATAGCTCACTCCAAAGGGATATCTTGTGTGTGTATTGAAGATAGATGATATCTTCTCCAATTGATCCCCGTGATCATTTGTGGATTTATTATCTTGTCCAAAACTTTGATTTGAGTGTGGGCTATCCTCGAATCAAATCAGAACCAACGATATTCGTAACGTTGTCTTACTCGTGGTTGATCCCTCGAGCATACACCATTACATCTATTGGTCTGACCAATACTATCACTTGTTCACATAATTATGGAATTCCATCTCCATGGAAACCTGGATGAATTGTTGCTGAGCCCATCAGCAATATTGTTATCTTCTCCATGATCTATGTTGAACATCCAGTTAGTATTGGAAACTTTTATAAGCATTATCTTCATGACCCGTTCGTGAAGCATATGTACGGAAGAAAGAAGTGACTTCCTCTAATTCATGAGCATTTGATGCAAGTTGCCGCCGTGAATTCGAGAAAGCATGTTTCTACCTCCTCTGGAGTCATCCCAAGTCAGTCATGCATACGTGCGAAGTATTCTATGGTCTGATAGACTGATCATCTTCATTCTGTATGTATCCCTAGCACACCAAGCCACTGATTGATTTGTTCAAAGAAAAGAAGTTCAAATGCTATTCCCGAAGGGCCCGGACGGACATGCATAAGACTTCATTATCTCCAATGATGATTCCCAATCTGAACTCGATAGTATTTTATTATAAGACTACTATGTGGTCACGTTTGTCTGGGACAACGTGTTCACAGGTTTTGTAGCAGAACCAGCTCATGTTTTGGAGCTGCTATCGTAGTTCATTCCTGAGAATCTCGCAACGCCGTCTCGTCGATTTGTGTTGTAAAATTTCTTTTTCTTCCTAGACTCGATGAGTCTGGAATATCCTGACACCAACCAGAACTGAATCTCAGACAGATATGTTGGTTGGAGCATTTTCCCAAGATCTATGATATTGGTCTCTCGATAACCGGTAAAGTGGATGTCGTGGCCAACACACCCAGCCGGAAGGCCTATTATTGTAGTTTCTTGGTTGAAGAAGTTGACCACCTCCCCATAAGGACTTCGTAGGAATTACTCCCTAGTTGTTCCTTATGGATTTTTGTGCTCCTGAAGTCCGATCTTTACTTGTCGTTCTAGGTACCAAACCATTATGATAAATGGGTTGTGCTAGCACATCAAGGAGAACATTAGTAGCGGAGTGCTAAATGTCTCTCGGTCGATCGTCCAGATTTTGCCCCTTGGCCCCGCTAAGGTGAAATCTAGGAAAGTGTTATCTTCCTTGCATCTGCATCATCCATCATTATTCATCATGGTAGTATATGATGTTGCCAGGATCCTTGACACGGATATTGGTAAAACCTTGATGAATGTGGGAATACTCAAGTTCTTGAGAACACGCACAAGCACTAGGTGTTATCCTCGACACTAACCGGGATTGCTCCCAGTGTTCTTGGTTATGTTGTAACCTCTCAAAGAGCAATTTACTCTCTACTGTTGGGTTTCTCCCCAGTTACCAGAATCATTCCCAGCATCTGCATTTTGCTCCCAGCTTGCACCGCCAATGTGTCAATTCTCCATGGGATACCATTCTCAATCATTGTTGTTCGGGATCATCCTTAAAAGTGGACTTACCATGGGTCCCATTCATTCCTGATGATAAGCAAATCATCCCTTGTGTTGTCTTCAGCAAGATAGTCCACATCATCCATTCTGGACGAGTATGTCATTCTTTCGGACTCCGTCAAACGATCGATTGTGTTTGCCTTAGGATGGTATAGGGAATCTCAATGATCTCTATATCAAAAGTAATTCTTTTTGCCACTTAAAGAAATAATTCTACGAGTCACCTTCCCTAAAGGTGCCCCGTCTGGTGGTATCGTCACCATCTTCTTAGGTGTGGAATTATTGCCACTAGGTGAACCTTCATCGTTTGTTTCATTCCATCCCCCTGGAGGTGTACTCCGTGTCTCAGCTCAAGAGATGTTTCAACGTCTCACTCCAAGAGTTGATCTTGAGTTGCCCGATCTTTCATAAGATCAACTATTGCAGAGTTTCTTCTGTTATCACTGTGTTGGACAAAGATCTAGTAATCAAGGATGTCAGGATCAACATGATGCTACGAATCAACAATTTCGAGGAGGAGAACTGGATCAAGAAGATTGTGTTAGCTAGTGTCCCCTCTGATTTCTTATCTCACGTCCTGAATCTCGGGACGAGATTCTTGTTTAGTAGGGGTGAGTTGTCACATCCCTAGCTTTGGTAATGCTCTAGGCTAGCCTCATGTGTGCATCATGTTTAATTTTTGTTAACTGGAAATGGGGATTGATCAAACCCTAGCACTAAATGAACTCAACTAGGTTCAAATAAAAATCCTTTTCAATAAACCCAGAAATGCCTTCATTAATGTGTGATAATTTTGGCAAGGGATTCTGATCCAAACCAAAAATATTGAACATTTTTAGGGAATTTTTGGGCTTTGAATTAAATCAATAAGTATTTAAATTGGGGCATGTAAATATTTTTAATATCTTTAAATGCTCCAACAATTCTGAAAATAGTTGAGGGTCTCTGCAATAATTTATTTAATGCCCACAATTATTTTTAGGATTTACTAAAATGATTTGGGCTATAAACTAAATCAAAACAAAATAACAGAAATAGAAAACAGAAAGAAAATAAGAGAGAGAGAAGTACCTGGGCCTTCTTACCTGTGCAGCCCACTAGAAGCCCGCAGACAGCCGGCCTGCCAGGCCCAGCCCACCCCCACCGCGTCGTCTTCCTCCGCCAGTCGGAGCAGCTCGATGTCGCGCGCGCGCTCGCCCTGGCCAGCTCCTGCTTGCCACCTCCTGCTTCTCCTCGCGCCTGGAGACGTCCAGGGACTTGCTAGTCCCCCCTCTCTCTCACCCTCGCCTCATTTTTCCCCCCTGGCTCTCTCCCTCGCCGCTGTTCACCTTGGCCAAGCGCCACCGTCGCCGTCGTTGCCGTAGTCGTAGCCACCGTGACCCCCGAGCCTCTCCGACTCGTCCACGAGCTTCGCCTCGTCCCTCTCTTCCTCCTCGCCAAGCCGCCCGACGCCGGAAGCCCCCGAACGCCCTCACCATCGTCTTCTTCAACCTTCGGCAGTCGTCGACCTCGCCGGCGATTCGCGGCAACCAACGCCTCCCCGGCCCCTCCATCTGCACCAGCCGAACTGCCGTGAGCCACTGAACCTTTTCCCTCCGTCCTTTCCTTCGCGCGCGCCCCGTAGCCGTCGCCCCCTTCCTCACCGTCGCCGGCTGCCGCTGAGCATGTCGCCGCCGTGGCCACAACCACCATAGCTCGCATCCGAGCTCGCCATCGCACTCCTTGCACTCCCGCGCATCGGGCAGGGCCATCCGTTGCTCCTGGAGTGGCCCGTAGCGCCGTCTCGATCATCGCCCGAACTCCGGCGCCGCCAAACCTCGTCGCCGGCCACCCCGCGGCCTCCCGTCTGGTCCTTTGGATGCGGAAGAGCCCCAGCAACGCGTAGGACCAAACGGCGGTCGTTTTGGTCGCCGTGGGACGAAACCCGAACCCTCCGCTGCATTTGGTCTCGCCGGCGACGAGCCGCCGGCGTTTCTGACCTCTTTGACCGGTGGGTTGACCACCCCGGGTCACTGACGCATGGGTCCCACGCCCTTAGTCCACCCCTAACCCGCTGACAATTGGGGCCCGCCCTGTTAATTAACTTAGGTTAATACTAATCTTTTGGTTAGCTAGTTAGTCACTGATGTGTGGGCCCCGCCTTGTCTGAAATTAGTTTATATTTTAGTTAGTGCTAATTAACCCTGTTAACTAGCAGAGCCACTGACGTGTGGGTCCCAGCCGTCAGGTTTGACCTGGGCTGGCGCCTTTGACCTGCTGACGTAGTGATGATGTCACTATGATGTCATAAATGCTTTTCTGGAATTCTAAATAAATCAAAAATGATTTATTTATTTCAGAAAATAACCAAAACTTCTAAAAATCATATAAAATCAACCGTAGCTCAGATGAAAATAATTTATATATGAAAAATGATCAGAAAAATTCAAGGAATCTGTTTATGGCATTTTCATGCATGTTTGAACAAGTTAAACCTGCTGATCAGGTCAAATCAATTAAATAATCACATATGGAGTTTGAATTTGAATCTTGGATCCAAACCAACTTCATTTAATTGTGTTGCTAGTTGCATTAGCTCAATCAACAGCATATTGCCATGTCATGATCATGCATCATATTGTTGCATTGCATTGATTGTGTTCTTTCTCTATTTGTCGGTTTTGTTCCCTCTCAGTAGACGACGTTCCGACGATGAGTTCGATGACACCAATGAAGACTCAATGTTATCTTCAGAAGTGCCAGGCAAGCAAAACCCCATTGAGCATTCCGATACAATCCCACTCTCTCGCTCTTGCTCTCTTTTACTGCATTAGGACAACAACGCTTCAACTGTTACCTGCTGCGGTAGTTGAACCCCTTTCCACTGCATGACCCATCATTGCCACAGTAAATAGTGGAAACCCACTAGTATGAGTAGGAGTTGTTTGAGCCATGTTGTGCCTACTCATTGATGCTTTCTGGTTATGCCTGCTATTGCTTAGAGTTGTGTCAGGTCTGATTCATCGGGGATGAATTGGAATGTGATGAACATGTCCTACTGTGTGTGAGCTAAGTGTGTGAACACGATTTGGTAAAGGTAGCGATGAGAGGCCATGTAGGAGTACATGGTGGGTTGTCTCATTGCAGCCGTCCTCAGGAACTGAGTTCTGTGTTGGTTGATCCATGACCGTTACTACCATGCATTGGGCCCGAAACCAATGGACCCTCTCGACTTATTAATCAACATGATCTCTGTCCAGGAGTTGCAACTAGTTTCTGGTGTTTGTAGTTTACTGGAGGTCGTGCGCAGCGCTGACCCTCGGGGTGGGCTGTGACGCGGCAGGTACGTGGCACGGTGTACCGATTGCCCGTTTGGTGATGCGGGAACCCTGTACACATCGTTTGGGGCCGTGAGCGACACCCCGGCCGGATCTCCCCACGGATGGAACCCAAATAGGCGATAAACCTGGACGAGAGACTTGTGTGGTTAGTCAGGTCGTGGCCGACACCCTCGCTGGGCCTCCGCTTGAAGGTTGCCGAGTACATGTCGTGTAAACGGCGGTAAGTGGCGAGAGCGTGTGTGAAGAAGTACACCCCTGCAGGGTTATATATGATCTATTCGAATAGCCGTGTCCGCGGAAATGGACTTCTGGGTTACCTATTACAGTTCATAGACAAGTGAAAGTGGATACTCTAAAACGCGCAAGATAAGCGTGAGTGCTATGGATGGCCTTCTCGTAGGGAGACGGGAGCGGATCCATAGTGGTGTATTGTTTGGTGAATATGTGGACTCGTATGCGCCACCTCAAAGAGTTACTTGCAGTCGTAGATCGGGATAGCCACCATGTCAAAGCTGGCTTGCTGCAGTCAAACTCCACCACCCCCTTTGTTGATACTGATGCATATGTAGCTAGTTCTGATGTAAGTCTTGCTGAGTACCTTTGTACTCACGTTTGCTTAATTTATGTTTTGCAGAGAGACTTCAGTCTCGCTAGTGGTTCCGCGTGGACTTCGACGTTTAGCTTGTTACCTCAGCTACGATCTTGAACCCTTGTAGGATCTGGTAGATAGTCAGGCTTCTCAGCCTTTTTCATTTGTAGATGTCTGTACTCAGACATGTAATGCTTCCGTTGCCTGTATGCTCTGTACGTTGGGTCATGTGACCTCTGATTGTAATAAATGCTATGATGGCTCTTCTGGGCCTTATCTATATGAGTTGTTGAGTTATGTTGTGATGCCATGTTGTACAGCACATACTTGCATGTTATGCGTACGTGTAATGTGTATTGCTATGTGTGGGATCCGACACCTAGTTGTTTACCTTTGGTAGCCTATCTTACAGGGAAATGTCACCTGGTGCTTCCACTGAGCCTTGGTAGCTTGCTACTGCTCCGGAACACTTAGGCTGGCCGGCATGTGTCCTTCTTCGTTCCTGTGTCTGTCCCTTAGGGGAAATGTCACGCGTTGTCCCTTTAAGTCCTTGTAGCTTGCTACGACTTGGGTTCATACGTTAATGACCGACACGTTCGTTGCTGGGTCATGTATGCCTGTCTCTGTAATTTAGTGCCACTTTTGGTTTATGACTGGTCATGTCGGCTCGGGTTCTCTGTCCTATGGATGCTAGCGACACTATCATATACGTGTGCCAAAATGCGCAAACGGTCCCGGGCCAGGTAAGGTGGCACCCGTGGGGATACCGTGCGTGAGGCCGCAAAGTGATATGATGTGTTACAGGCTAGACTTGTGTGACTTAGGATCGGGGTCCTGACACTATCGTTATGTTCTCACCCTCACAAATGACTTAAGTAGATATGGGTATGTCTACTTGATGAAACACAAGTCTGAGACTTTTGAAAAGTTCAAGGAATTTCAGAATGAGGTTGGTAATCAACGTGAAAGAAAAATAAAGTTCTTACGATCAGATCGTGGCGAAGAATATTTAAGTCACAAATTTGGCACGCACCTAAGGAAATGTGGAATTGTTTCACAATTGACACCACCTGGAACACCTCAACGTAATGGTGTATCCGAACGTCGTAATCGTACTCTGTTGGACATGGTGCGTTCTATGATGTCTCTTACCGACTTACCGCTATCATTCTGGGGTTAGCTTTAGAGACTGCCGCATTCACTTTAAATAGGGCACCGTCTAAATCCGTTGAGACGACACCGTATGAACTATGGTTTGGGAAGAAACCTAAGTTGTCGTTTCTAAAAGTTTGGGGATGTGATGCTTATGTCAAGAAACTTCAACCTGAAAAGCTCGAACCCAGATCGGAAAATGTGTCTTCATATGATACCCTAAGAAAACTATTGGGTATACCTTCTACCTCAGATCCGAAGGCAAGGTCTTTGTTGCCAAGAATGGATCCTTTATGGAGAAAGAGTTTCTCCCAAAAGAAGTGAGTGGGAGGAAAGTGGAACTTGATGAGGTGATAGTCACCCCTTCCGAACCAGAAAGTAGCGCAGCGCAGGAAGATGTTTATGTGGTGCCTCCACTGACTAGGGAGGAAGTTAATGATAATGATCATGAAACTTCAGATCAAGTTACTGCTGAACTTCGTAGGTCCACAAGGACACGTTCCGCACCAGAGTGGTACGGCAACCCTGTCCTGGAAATCAACGTTGCTAGACAACAGTGAACCTTCGAACAATGAAGAAGCAATGGCGGGCCCGGATTCCAACAAATGGCTTGAAGCCATGAAATCCGAGATAGGATCCATGTACGATAACAAAGTATGGACTTTGGTTGACTTGCCAGATGATCGGCAAGCCATAGAAAATAAATAGATCTTTAAGACTGACGTGGATGGTAATGTGACCATCTATAAGGCTCAGCTTGTCGCTAAAGGTTATCGACAAGTTCAAGGAATTGACTACAACGAGACTTTCTCTCCCGTAGAGATGCTAAAATCCGTCCGAATCATGTTAGCAATTGCCGCATTCTATGATTATGAGATATGGCAAATGGACGTCAAAACGGCATTCCTTAATGGCTTCGTCAAGGAAGAACTATATATGATGCAGCTGGAAGGTTTTGTGGATCCTAAGAATGCTAACAAGGTATGCAAGCTCCAACGCTCCATCTATGGGCTGGTGCAAGCATCTCGGAGTTGGAACATTCGCTTTGATGAGCTGATCAAAGCGTTTGGGTTTATACAGACTTGGGGAGAAGCCTGTGTTTACAAGAAAGTGAGTGGGAGCTCTGTAGCATTTCTCATATTATATGTGGATGACATATTGCTGATGGGAAATGATGTAGAACTCTTGGAAAGCATAAAGGCCTACTTGAATAAGTGTTTTTCAATGAAGGACCTTGGAGAAGCTGCTTACATATTAGGCATCAAGATCTATAGAGATAGATCGAGACGCCTCATTGGTCTTTCACAAAGCACATACCTTGACAAGAAATTGAAGAAGTTCAATATGGATCAGTCCAAGAAAGGGTTCTTGCCTGTATTGCAAGGTATGAGATTGAGCACAACTCAATGTCCGACCTCGGCAGAAGATAGAGAAAAGATGAGTGTCATCCCCTATGCCTCGGCCATAGGTTCTATTATGTATGCCATGCTGTGTACCACACCTGATGTGAACCTTGCCATAAGTTTGGTGGGAAGGTACCAAAGTGATCCCGGTATGGAACACTGGACAGCGGTCAAGAACATCCTGAAGTACCTGAAAAGGACTAAGGATATGTTTCTCATTTATAGAGGTGACGAAGAGCTCGTGTAAAGGGTTACGTCGATGCTAGCTTTGACACAGATCTGGATGACTCCAAGTCACAAACCGGATACGTGTATATTTTGAATGGTGGGGCAGTCAGCTGGTGCAGTTGCAAGCAAAGCATCGTGGCGGCATCTACATGTGAAGAGGAGTACATAACTGCTTCCGAAGCAGCACATGAAGGAGTCTGGATGAAGGAGTTCATCACCGACCTAGGAGTTATTACAAGCGCGTCGGGCCCGATGACTCTCTTCTCTAACAACACTGGAGCTATTACCACTGCCAAGGAGCCCAGGTTTCACAAGAAGACTAAGCACATCAAGCGTTGTTTCAACTCCATCCGGAATTATATTCAAGATGGAGACATAGATATTTGTAAAGTGCATACGGATCTGAATATCGCAGATCCGTTGACTAGACCTCTTCCACGAGCAAAACATGATCAACACCAGAACTCTATGGGTGTTCGATTCATCACAATGTAACTAGATTATTGACTCTAGTGCAAGTGGGAGACTGTTGGAAATATGCCCTAGAGGCAATAATAAAATGGTTATTATTATATTTCCTTGTTCATGATAACTGTCTATTATTCATGCTTTAATTGTGTTATCCGGAAACAGTAATACATGTGTGAATACATAGACCACGACGTGTCCCTAGTAAGCCTCTAGTTGACTAGCTCGTTGATCAACAGATGGTTACGGTTTCCTGACCATGGACATTGGATGTCATTGATAACGGGATCACATCATTAGGAGAATGATGTGATGGACAAGACCCAATCCTAAGCCTAGCAAAAGATCGTGTAGTTCGTATACTAAAGCTTTTCCAATGTCAAGTATATTTTCCTTAGACCAGGAGGTTGTGCAACTCCCGGATACCGTAGGAATACTTTGGGTGTGCCAAACGTCACAGCGTAATTGGGTGGCTATAAAGGTACACTACGGGTATCTCCGAAAGCATCTGTTGGGTTGGCACGAACCGAGACTGGGATTTGTCACTCCGTATGACGGGGAGGTATCTTTGGGCCCACTCGGTAATACATCATCGTAATGAGCTCAATGTGACTAAGGGGTTAGTCACGGGATGATGTGTTACGGAACGAGTAAAGAGACTTGCCATAACGAGATTGAACAAGGTATCGGTATACCGACGATCGAATCTCGAGCAAGTGCTATACTGGTAGACAAAGGGAATCGTATACGGGATTGATTGAATCCTTGACATCGTGGTTCATCCGATGAGATCATCGTGGAAAATGTGGGAACCAACATGGGTATCCAGATCCCGCTGTTGGTTATTGGCCGGAGAGTTGTCTCGGTCATGTCTGCATGGTTCCCGAACCCGTAGTGTCGTGGAATTAGCACGGTAGATGTCCGGTTTAGAGGACTTAGGTGTGGAGCCATCGCGCGGGTTAGCTTGAAGAGGTTAAAGCACACAAAGAACACAGAGGGTTTATACTACTTCGGCCCCTTCGATGAAGGTAAAAGCCTACATCTAGTTTGGTTTGGTATTGCTTGGGCGTCAATGAACAGGGAGCGGATTGCTTGCCTGTGTCTCGACGGGTTGTTGCTTGTCCTTGAACCGTCGCCGGGTCGTCCCTTTATATAGGAGGCTACGCCTGGTCCGGTTTACAGAGTCTCGAGGCCGGCTCATAATCGTGTCCGCCTCGGTCTCTGCTCTTTCTATCTTACATCTCAAGTTACATGGTATGACGGTTTATAAACCGTAAGCTTTACATATGGGCCCTAAGCCTCCATGGGCCGGAACCTCCGGTTCATATTCTACTGGGCTTATGATAATACAACTATGTAAGTGTAATCCGGATCTTCCTAGCCGGTTTATACCTGCTAGTAATATCCCTGACATTAGGCCCCAAATTGATTTGAACTTGTTCATGTCAGTCTTCTAAGTCTTTGCATAAATTTCCTCTCTGTAACTTCTCTGCTTTGTAAACCGGCTATGACGTCATCTCCAGAAATCATCTCAATCTGTCGTGACATCACCTCCGCATTTATTGCTCATCTCTGTTTGTTACCCTTGTTAAATGCTATCCCGAAGATCGAGGCAACAACAGAATCTTTATCCAATCTCTGACCTCCTTGATTCCCGTGCTTGCCGTTTCACCTCACCAGCTTATAAATACCGCTGAGACCTGTCATTTTTCTTCCTTCCGCACTTCATCTTCCTCCGTCGCCCGAAGCTCCGCTGCCGTTCTTCGAGTCCGTTGCCGTTGTCAATCTAGGCCGCTGCATCACCCTGAACCGTGTCCAGAGCACTCCGCCGCCGTCTTCTTCTTCCTCAGGTACTCCTTCTTTCTCACCGTAGATCTCAATCTAGGGTTCATCCATGGCTTCCGCCATGAAACCTCGAAGCTTGCTGTTCATCCCTGTAGGTTACACTTGCAGTAGTTTCAAACCTTGGATTCGTTTCGAATGCGCTCCTGCTCCATGGTTTAAACCTTAGATTCGAACCTTAGATTCAAATCTTAGATTCATTTGGTCTGTAGAAACCCTTCGTGGTTCTTCCTGTATAAGACTTGCATATATTTCCTCTTTTTCTTGCATCTCAGATCCATTTTTACTTTAGCTTTATGCAGAAACCTGTTTCTTCGTCTTGTAGATCTATAAGTTACTCACCGGTTTAACCAATCATATGCTCTTCTTCTAATGAATTAGTTGTAAACCCGACGGTTTAGCCTCCTCTTTTCCTGTTATCATAAACCGGTAGCAGTTCGCTTCACATCTGCTTCCGGGTTGTCAATGCCACTAGTCCCTTGTCTAAACCGTCGATATAATTTGATGTTACGCTCCGGTTTATGCTTCAATACTTTAGTAATCCGGATTTTGCCCTGTATCTTTGAGCGTTTCCTTTAGTCGAGATGACTGCCAAACAGTTCGTTTGTTGCAATTGGGCTCCTTCCCGTATTACGGAAGAAGATTTAACAAAGGCCGCTTCAATTGGTCTTCTGGGTCCTAAAAATGTTCTGCACTAGCGGGCCCCAAGAGATGAATGCCCCCCTACCCCTAAGGAAGGAGAGATCGTTGTTTTCTTTGATCACATGGCCCGGGGTTTTAGCCCTCCCGGTTCAAAGTTTTTCCGGGATGTGCTAGCCGCTTTTCAGCTTCACCCTCAAGATATAGGTCCGAATTCTATATCCAATGTCTGTAATTTTCAAGTCTTCTCAGAAGCATACCTTCAAGAAGAACCATCAGTGGATCTGTTCCGAGACTTTTTCCACTTAAACCGGCGGACAGAGTTTACTGCCGGACCGCATCAAGAGTTGGGCGGTGTTAGCATTCAAAAGAGAAGAGATGTGACCTTCCCTCACGCTGCTCTCCATACACACCCCAAGGAATGGAACCAATCATGGTTCTATTGTAAAGACACCTCGCCTGAAGGAGAAAACCCACTGCCGGGTTATCGTGCCCATCGTCTACCTGAGGATCATCCCCTGCCGCAGCGCCTTAGTGCTCCAGAGCGGGCCCGGTTTGCCCCTCAGCTTGCTAAGCTTAGGGCCTTTATGGCCAACGGTTTAACCGGACTAGACTTTGTTCGCTGCTGGCTCGCTTGGAGCATCCTTCCACTGAGCCGGCGCTCCAGATTGATGTGCCAATATACCGGAAAAACGGATGACCCTCAACGCCACATTCACATAATACTTCCTGAAAAAGAAGTCACTGAATCCGCAAAGAAAATGCTCAACATATCTTTGGAAGAGTGCAGCCAGACCGGATTGGCTCCATTCTATGAAAACAACAAACCGCCAGCAGTAAGTTCTTTCTGACCTCTTCTACTTTTTCTGATCCGTCCATATCAATTATCTTCTATTTACTACTTATCTTCTGCACAGCCCAACGACCCATTCTGGAAGAGAAAACCTCAAGATAAGTCAGGCAAGCCGCCACGCCAGAAGACGTATGCTGTCAAGAAGAAAAAGGCGGCTGATGCCTCCGGTTCACATCCTGAGGAAGATGATCCGGATTCCGAGGTATAAATTGATCCTGATGTGTTTTAATCTCCCTTTATCCAAATTTATGTTAACAGTATCTTTCCACAGGATTTGGCTGAAGGAAGTAAAGCGGCAGAAGTTGAGGTAATCTCTCTTTCTTCAGACTCAGAACCTCCGGCGCCCAAAATCCTTCGGGCGTCCTCGAAATACCCTTTTTCTCATCCTTATGCTCGATTGGACCCCAAATTTCTTTTGAAGAAGCAGCAGCATGAAGCACGCCGGACTACGCGCCATAGTGGCCACGTAGTAGAATCCTCCGGAAAATCTCTTACTCCGGCTCGCAGGCGCCGCTCTGAGGTTTTACTTTTTCCAACTCTTCTTCATCCAAAGGCCGGGCTTATACGTAAACCACTTAAACCGTCTGATCCTAACTATCAGGAGACTCCTTTGTCCTCTTCTGGCGAGTCGACCGCCACCCAGGTCCCTGTGCTGAAGACCGTGCCTGGGTAAGTACTTTTCAATATCCGGTTTATATTTGTATTTGTTCCTTGATGATTCTCATTGTTCCTTCAATTTTCTTCAGCAAGCCCAAGCCTAGCAAGAAGGCAAAAGCCACCAAAACGGTTGCCGAGACTGCTACTGCTGAACCGGCGGCTAATCCAGACGAATTCATCCCTCCAGAGAACGATCCTGCGGCTCAGTTTGAAGATCCTATTCCCATGGATCACGATGACATTGTTGCCCCGGAAGATGCTAATATGGAAAATGTAGTTGAACCGGCGAGTCCTGTCCGGGTTAGCCCTCCTCAGACTAACCCGGATCCTGTTAGCCCGGCCCCTACTGTTGCCCCTTCTCAACCAACCACTACCTCTTCTCCGGATGTTCAGATAACCGGGACAGGTTTTACCGCTACTGCTGAGCCTATCATTTTGGCCAAACATACTGCTAAAGAGGAGAAGCTTCAACAAGAAAAGGGCAAGTGGAGCACGGACTTGTCCAGCTATGCCCAATTGAGTGGCCAGGAACTTTATTCCGGGTATTTGAACCGGCTTCATACCAGCCGCGATTATGAATTGGGCTTGGTTAATATGATGAAGGATAAGTACGAGGTAACTTCCTTCACTTGTCTTTGTTTTGTATTCTTTGTACTCCTGTCTTTATGCCATAGTAGCCCCCAAGTGCCGGTTTAGCTTCGTTGTAGGTGAACCGGCACTTTCAATGTATGCAAGATGAACTTACATTAGCCCCCAAGTGCCAGGGCCATAACTTGTTTTATGTGCCTGGGACTTGTCTGAATTTCTCTTTTAATACTTCAACTGTATATTAGCCCCCAAGTGTCAAGTGGATAATTTGTTTATATGCTTGAGACTTGTCTGAATTGTTTTTTACTCCATTTGATTTCCTTGTAGGCTGACTTGACCCGGAGGGCTGCAGAGGTAACTGAGCTCCGGAATAGACTTGCTGCTACTGAAACTGCTGCTGCCAAAGACAAGGAAGATCTTGCTCTGAATTTAACCAGCACCGAAAAGCTGAAAAAGGACTTTGAAGCGGAGCGTTCTGCCTGGGAGGTGCAGAGGAATGCTGTTGAGAAAAGAGCAAAGGATGCTGAAGCAGCCCTTAGTCCGGTGACGCAAGAGCTGCCCGGCTTAAGACAACAAATAGAACTTATGACCTCTGTTATCTTTGGTGAGCACTCAATTTGCATATGTTTTCATCTTTGCAATCTTTGTTCCGCTCCGGTTTAACTTTAAGAACCTTATGTAGGGCGACGCATAACTCATCTCGGAGATGGCGTTCGAAGGAAGCTCAAGGCCTCTTATACCTTGGTGGAGCAGCTGTATTCCGGCGCTCAAAGGAGTATAAGTGCAATGTCTCATCAGAAAGCGGCCCCAACCACTATCCAAGGTACCTTAGAGAAGCTCTCCATCCTGCCTGTGCGCTTGGTGGAAGTGAAGAAATCTGCTACAAGGGTCGGTACTCTTGTAGCACTGACTCGGGCCAAGGCATGGGTTCCGGATTTTGATCCGGAGGAAGCTATGAACGGATATCCCAGTACTAAGGAAGATGGGTCTGCCTTCTCTGGCTAGGACCTCCATGCTTTAACCAAGGAAATGTGCCCTCTTGCCAGCAAGCTTGCTGATGAAGCGGACATGACCAGGTATCATCCGGCATATGACTTAGAAAACGAACGTGTGGACCGCCCGGTTTATGATACCGAGAATCTGATCCCGCCAGTGCGTGCCCATACTTTCGCTCCAGATATTGATCCGTCCGTTCTTATTACTGAGAAAATGTACTTCCGTGCACTATCCAAGATTGACTGGCGCGTTCCCGACTTCAAGCCGCTTCGTGAAGATGAAGAAGTTCCGGAACAAGCCGATCCTCAGCCTTCGCAGCAGGAAGAAGAATCATAAACTGCTCCGTTTAACTCTTAGCTGCTGAAATATGTTGCCAAAAAACTTTTAATCCGTTCAGGCATGCAAGTGCCTTGTAATAGGATAGTTCGAAACATTGTCTGTCTCAATCCGGATGTCACAGCTTGACTTGGCGTCTGCCAATTTTAATCCCTTGTCTGCTATGGTTGATCCTTTATATTATCTGTATCTGCATAGACAACGCTAAGAAGATGTCCTGGCGGTTTACCACCGGACCTATTACATTGCTCCCATAGGCATATATATTGAAAGAGTATCTGTTTTATATCCAAAAATACTTCATACCTTTGATTAAATGTGCTTGACATCCGTAATCCGGTAGGCATTATTGAACGTGTAGATTCTGATTAGGCTCTTGGCCCTCTTGGCGTTTGCCCAATGATTGTTCGGGTTACGATAAACGCCAGTTTAAATCATGCTGGTGTTCCATGACCCAGACTTTGTAGATATGTGGTCAACTTTGAAGTTGCCCAGTTCCGGATCAAAAATTTGGATAACCACAGAAAACTTTGAAAAAACACAAAACACAAAACACTGTTGCAAATAAGACCATGTAGTCGAGGCTTTTTGCGAGCTGCCAGGCTCCATATTTGCCAATCAATGGATGCAATCCAAGGAGCTATGATTCATTTTGCCAATCAATGGATGTAATCCAAGGAGCCATGATTCATTTTGCCAATCAATGGATGCAATCCAAGGAGCAATGATTTCTTTTGCCAATCAATGGACGTAATCCAAGGAGCAAGGACTTATTTTGCCAATCAATGGATGTAATCCAAGGAGCAATGATTTCTTTTTCCAATCAATGGATGTAATCCAAGGAGCAAGGACTTATTTTGCCAATCAATGGATGTAATCCAAGGAGCAATGATTTCTTTTGCCAATCAATGTATGTAATCCAAGGAGCAAGGACTTATTTTGTCAATCAATGGATGTAATCCAAGGAGCAATGATTTCTTTTGCCAATCAATGGATGTAATCCAAGGAGCAAGGACTTATTTTGCCAATCAATGGATGTAATCCAAGGAGCAATGATTCGAATACGATCATATAAACCGGACCAGAAGGGATGAAGCGAGGATTCGAATGTGATCCGTAGCCCCCTAGTGACCGTGGAGGTAGGGTACTATGAAAGAGTTGCGCTTGAATGACAAGTCCTGGTTGGTCCCTTATAGAATTGTCCTGCATAGCAAAATAGACTAATCAAAGCATCTGAGTTAACTCCCATAAGACACTTATTTAGAAGAAAAAAGGCTGATCCCCCGGTTTACCAGGGGTGCCGGTTTATTTATTAATCATAATATATACAGGATACATGAAGCGGAGCTCATGGCTCAAGTGTAGTAAGGCCGCAGAAGAGCAATGTTCCACGGCCTCTTTGTCTCTTCCTCTGATGTCCGTGAGTCTTTGTGTTCTCGAACGTCCACCAGGTAGTATGAACCGTTGTGTAGGTTCTTGTTGACCACAAAGGGTCCTTCCCAAGGTGGGGATAGCTTGTGCATATCTGTCTGGTCTTGTATAGGCCGGAGTACCAGGTCCCCCTCCTGGAACGTCCTGGTCTTAACCCGGCGGCTGTGATATCTGCGCAGGTCTTGCTGATAAATTGCAGATCGTGCTGCTGCTATGTCACGCTCCTCATCCAGCCGGTCTAAGGTGTCCTGTCTTGCTTGCTCATTGGCCGCTTCAACATAAGCTGCTACCCGTGGTGAGTCGTGCTGGGTATCAATTGGAAGAACTGCTTCAGCACCATACACCATGAAGAAGGGCGTATAACATGTAGACCTGTTAGGCGTAGTGTTGATGCTCCAGAGGACAGAAGGTAACTCCTCGACCCAGCACCCTGGCGTTCTTTGCAAGGGGGTCATAAGCCGGGGCTTGATGCCTCGCAAAATCTCTTGGTTGGCCCTTTCAGCTTGACCATTGGATTGAGAGTGAGCTACTGAAGACACATCCAGGCGAATATGTTCCCTTTGGCAAAACTCTTCCATCTCTCCTTTAGATAGATTGGTGCCATTATCAGTGATAATGCTGTGTGGAAAGCCAAACCGGAAAATTACCTTCTTGATGAATTTAACCGATGTTGCCGCATCATACTTACTAACAGGCTCTGCCTCAATCCACTTTGTAAATTTATCCACTGCCACCAACAGGTGAGTTTTTTTTATCTTGGGATCGTTTAAAAGGCCCAACCACATCAAGCCCCCAAGTCGCAAATGGCCAAGTAATTGGAATCATCCGTAGCTCCTGTGCCGGAACAAGAGCTCGACGTGAAAATTTCTGACAAGCATCGCATTTCCGGACTAGATCCTCCACATCAGCATGGGCTGTTAACCAGTAGAACTCGTGACGAAAAGCCTTGGCTACCAGCGATTTCGAACCGGCGTGATGACCACAATCCCCTTCGTGTATCTCTCGAAGAATATCATTGCCTTCTTTCGATGATACACAGCGCTGAAACGCTCCAGAAACGATGCGGTGATGAAGTTCTCCGTTAACAATGGTCATAGACTTGGAACGCTGGATTATCTGCCTATCTTCAATCTCATCATCTGGTAACTCTCCTCGGCTCAGGTACGCTAAGTAGGGGAGTGTCCAATCCGGAATAACATGAAGCGCTGCCACGAGCTGTGCCTCCAGATCAGGAATAGCCAAGTCCTCCTCCGATGGTACCTGAACTGATGGACTGTGTAATTCATCCAAGAAAGTGTTTGGTGGCACCGGTTTACGCTGAAAGCCTAGCCGGCTTAGAGCATCGGCTGCTTCATTTTTTCGCCGGTCTATGTGATCAACCTGATATCCTTTGAAACATCCAGCAACTGCTTCAACTTCTCGCCTGTAAGCTGCCATGAGAGGGTCTTTAGAGTCCCACTTGCCAGACACCTGTTGCGCCACTAGATCTGAATCACCAAAACACTTGACCCGGCTCAAGTTCATCTCCTTAGCCATCTGCAGGCCGTGAAGCAGTGCTTCGTATTCAGCCGCATTGTTAGTACAAGGAAACATTAGTCGGAGTGCATAACAAAACTTGTCACCTCGTGGGGAAGTTAACACGACTCCAGCTCCCGAGCCTTCTAATTGCTTTGATCCGTCAAAGTGAATAGTCCAGTATGTATGATCCGGCTTCTCCTCTGGTGTTTGCAATTCTGTCCAATCATTGATGAAATCTACCAATGCCTGGGACTTGACAGCAGTATGGGTACATACTTCAATCCATGTGGGCCAAGCTCAATGGCCCACTTTGCTACTCTGCCCGTGGCTTCTCTGTTCTGGATTATGTCCCCCAACGGAGCTGAGCTTACAACGGTGATTGGGTGGCCCTGGAAGTAGTGCTTCAGCTTCCGGTTTGCCATGAACACACCGTACACCAGCTTCTGCCATTGTGGATACCTTTGCTTCGACTCAATGAGCACCTCACTGATGTAGTAAACCGGGCGCTGAACCTGATATTCCTTGCCTGCTTCTTTACGTTCCACCACAATTGCCTTGCTAACTGCACGGGCACTGGCGGCCACATATAACAGTAGCGGCTCATTGTCAACACGGGCAGCAAGAACCGGTGGTTCTGCTAATTGCCGCTTCAAATCCTCAAATGCCATACAAACCGATCTGTCTTTTTCAGCATCTGATAAAGCGGAATTGCCTTCTCTCCTAAACGGCTGATGAATCGACTTAACGCTGTAATCCGGCCTGCTATGCGCTGGACATCATTTATACAGGCCGGTTTAGTCAAGGACGTGATCGCCTTGATCTTCTCCGGATTGACCTCTATTCCTCTGTTTGGTACTAAGAACCCAAGGAGCTTGCCTGCTGGAACACCAAAAACGCACTTCTCCGGATTAAGCATCATCTTATAAACTCGGAGATTGTCAAAGGTTTCCTTTAGGTCCTCTATCAGCGTCTCCTCCTTCCTTGACTTTACAACGATGTCATCCACATAAGCATGGACATTTTTTCCGATCTGCCCCTTAAGACAGTTCTGTACGCAACGCTGGTAAGTTGCTTGGGCACTCTTGAGCCCAAAGGGCATAGATACATAGCAGAAGGCTCCAAATGGAGTTATGAAGGTTGCCTTCTCCTGGTCCTTAACTGCCATCTTGATCTGGTGATACCCTGAATATGCATCCAAAAAACTTAGCCGCTCACATCATGTCGTAGCATCAATGATCTGATCAATACGGGGGAGAGCAAAAGGATCAGTTGGACAAACCTTGTTTAGGTCTGTGTAATCCACACACATCCTCCACTTTCCATTTTTCTTCAACACCAGAACCGGATTAGCCAACCACTCCGGATGGAACTCCTCAACTATGAACCCTGCGGCCAAAAGCCTGGCCACTTCCTCACCTATAGCCTTGCACCTTTCTTCGTTGAAGCGGCGCAGATACTACTTGACCGGTTTGAACTTCGGATCAATATTAAGACTGTGCTCAGCGAGTTCCCTCGGTATACCTGGCATGTCAGAAGGTTTCCATGCAAAGATATCCCGGTTCTCATGGATGAACTCGATGAGCGCGCTTTCCTATTCGGGGTCAAGGTTAGCGCTGATAGTGAACTGCTTGGATGAATCGCCTGGAACAAAGTCAATTTGCTAAGTTTCCTCTGCCGATTTAAATTTCAACGCCGGATCATGCTTTGTAGTGGGCTTCTTTAACGGGGACATATCTGCCGGATCAACGTTATCTTTGTAGAACTTCAACTCCTCTGTAGCACACACTACCTCTGCATAGGCTGCGTCACCTTCCTCGCACTCCAATGCAATCTTGTGACTTCCGTGAACCGTGATGGTTCCCTTGTGACCCGGCATCTTGAGTTGTAGATAAACATAGCACGTTCTAGCCATGAACTTGGCATAAACCGTCCTCCCAAACAGAGCATGATATGGGCTCTGGATCTTTACGACCTCAAAGGTCACTGTCTCTGACGTGGAGTCCTGCTCATCTCCAAAGGTGACCTCCAAATCAATTTTCCCAACTGGGTAAGCCGATTTACCTGGCACCACTCCATGGAACACCGTGTTGGACTGTCTCAACTTCTTGTCCGTCAACCCCATACGACGGAAAGTCTCGTAATACAAGATGTTGATACTGCTGCCGCCATCCATGAGTACCTTTGTAAATTTATAGCCACCCACATGTGGTGCCACCACTAAGGCCAACTGGCCCGGGTTATCAATCTGTGGCGGGTGATCCTCTCTGCTCCACACAATAGGTTGTTCCGACCAACACAAAAAATGTGGTGTTGCCGGTTCAACTGCGTGTACCGCCCGCTTCAGGATTTTTTGATCTCTTTTGCACAAACTCGTAGTAAAGACATGGTACTGTCCACTACTTAGCTCCTTCGGATTACTCTGGTATCCGGATTGCTGCTGCTGTTGACGCTGCTGATTGCCTTGGTTATTGTAACCACCCTGACCATGCTGGTGGTTGCCTTGGTTGTTATAACCGCCCTGACCATGCTGGTGGTGGTTGCCTTGGTTGTAGTTATTGTTGCCGACATGATATCCTGATCCGGACCCATTACCCTGGTGACCTGGACCTTGAAAACCGGAACTCGAGCCGCCGCCCGGTGGTCCATTGTTGTATTTGGCTTGTCTCATGGCCTCTACCATGATTCGGCATTGCTCCCATGTATGTTTAGCAGGGTGTTCCGGCGTGCTATGTTTCGGGCAAGGCTCGTTCAACTGTTGATCCAGATCGACGGATCCTCCTCCGCTCCGTGGAGGTGGCGTACCCTTGCGACGCTGAAATTTCCTTGAACATTGGTATTGGCCACAAAATCAGAGCTGCCCTCTGCCTTTCGCTTACCATTAAAACTTGTTCCTGCCGGATTAGCCTGCGCCGGTTTACCAGCCTAGTTCGCTTTCCCGGACTTGTCTCCATCTGCCTCTGGGTATTTAGCGTCATCAGAGTCCCCATACTTCACCAGAGCGCTCATGAGTGTCCCCATGTCATTACAATCCCGCTTGAGCCGTCCCAACTTCAGCTTTAGAGACTCAAACCGGCAATTGTTTTCCAGTGTCACTATCGCCGTACTGGGATTGATGTTGTTGGAAGAGTGCAGGATTTCCTATACTCGTCGTACCCAGGTGCTCGTAGGCTCCTGTTCTCCTTGGACACATGCCGCTAAGTCTACTATTGACATTGGTTGCTTGCACGTATCTTTGAAATTTTTGATAAACTGGCGACGCAGCTCACCCCATGATCCGATGGAGTTAGGTGGTAAGCCCTTTAACCATGTCCGGGTTGTACCTTCAAGCATCATGGTAAAATACTTTGCGCATGCCGCTCCATCCACATCTAGCATCTCCATAGCCATCTCATAGCTCTCAATCCATGCCTCTGGAGCCAGGTCTGCCGTATAGTTGGGCACCTTGCGCGGACCTTTGAAGTCCTTGGGTAACCTTACGCTTCGTAAAGCGGGAACAAGACACTGTACTCCAAAAGAACTCGCCATGACTCCTGTCTTCGTTGTGGTTGGGTGAACCGGCGTCATTTGACGGGTATCCTCGCGGGCGGTTGGTCTGGCCCGGTTCATCGCCTCCTGGGTGTGTGCCTCTGCTCCTGCCGGATTATCCTGCCTGTGACGGTGACGTCTCCGTTCGCTCCTAGACACTTCCGGTTCATCCCAACGCCTAGTGTAACTCCTGCTGTGGCGGGGGGTTGAATGGATCCTGTCCCTGCTGTAAGAGTACGCCTGCTGCAGTGTCAATGTTGTGTCTAGCAATTCCTTGGCCCGACGCGCTTCCATCGCCACGGGGGATGTCCCTTCAATAGGTAAAGCGGCCAGTCGTGAAGCGGCGGCGACAATGTTATCCAACGGGTTTGAATAATGGCCAGGAGGGGTGGGGATGTGCGGCGTGGGCACAACCTGACGATTTCGCTCTGCGGCCGGCTGTTGAACTGGCTCACCTGCTCCTGTGGCTCCTCCCCGGTTTACTTCTAGGTTATTGCTGGCTCCCGCACCTGGTGTGCCAAAGAGATTCATCGCCTCATAGACCGGCGGTAGACGAGTTTGCTGCCTTCTGTTCCTTACCTCCTGTGCAGAAGCCTGATCAATCCTGAGCCGGAAAGCTTGGGAATCCAGCTCTACCTGCCTTGTAACCATCATGGCTTTCTCCGCATCCAGATCCCGTTTAGCTTGCTCAATCCGGCCCTTTAGCTGAAGGATCTCCGCATCATGCTGTGTCTTGTTGGCAGGAGCTACTTCTGCTATTGCGCATGCTGTCAACTCCTCGACCAAGGTAGATAGAGCGTTAGAGGGTGAGAGGGCTTGGCTGCTCGCCCCTGCACCAGCTACCTCTGCTGTGAACGCCCCAGTCACCGTGGGCTGCTGCATAGACTGTGATCCGGCCATGAAGACAGCCACCCGTTTTGGTGGATCAAAGGGGTCCGGAATACTGTCACCATAGGATACACCCCCGGATCGACCGTCCTACAACAGATACAGAGATTCGGTCTCCCCAGATGAAGATTCATCGTCAGAATAGACAACGGCTCGCCACCAGAATCCAATCCGTCCTCGGCTTGGACTCCATGTACTGCTCCAACGAAAACACGCTTCACGGCGGGCTGAATCCGGGCCGATCTCGCACGCTGAGCCGGCTCGACGATGTTGGGGAAGATGTCCGGCTCAGGTCCCGGTTCACGAATCTTGCCGATGAAGACGTGGATGCCGCCGAAGGGGACCCGGTACCCGTATTCGATTGAATCGGCCTCGAGGCCCCAGCCTGCGTCGTTGATGTAGATCCGGCCGCGGCGACTCTTGGTCATCCGGCCAACCACGTAACCCTTGAGTCCTGCACAGCTGCCCTTCAAGAACTCGAAACCATCGTGCGACAGCCCCACGGTGGGCGCCAACTGTCGTGGAATTAGCACGACAGATGTCCGGTTTAGAGGACTTAGGTGTGGAGCCATCGCGCGGGTTAGCTTGAAGAGGTTAAAGCACACAAAGAACACAGAGGGATTATACTAGTTCGGCCCCTTCGATGAAGGTAAAAGCCTACGTCTAGTTTGGTTTGGTATTGCTTGGGCGTCGATGAACAGGGAGCAGATTGCTTGCCTGTGTCTCGACGGGTTGTTGCTTGTCCTTGAACCGTCGCCGGGTCGTCCCTTTATATAGGAGGCTACACCCGGTCCGGTTTACAGAGTCCCGAGGCCGGCTCATAATCGTATCCGCCTCGGTCTCTACTCTTTCTATCTTACATCTCAAGTTACATGGTATGACGGTTTATAAACCGTAAGCTTTACATATGGGCCCTAAGCCTCCATGGGCCGAAACCTCCGGTTCATATTCTACTGGGCTTATGATAATACAACTATGTAAGTGTAATCCGGATCTTCCTAGCCGGTTTATACCTGCTAGTAATATCCCTGACACGTAGGGTCTACACACTTAAGGTTCGATGACGCTAGGGTTATAGGGAATGTAGTACGTGGTTACCGAATGTTGTTCGGAGTCCCGGAGGAGATCCCGGACATCACGAGGAGTTTCGGAATGGTCCGGAGGTAAAGTTTTATATATGAGAAGTCCCGTTTGGTCACCAGAATGATCTCGGGGGTCACCGATATTGTACCGGGGCCACCGGAAGGTGTCCGGGGGTCGACCGGGTGGGGCCACCTGCTCGGTGGGCCAAGTGGACCAAGTGAAGGGGGGGACCAGCCCCTGGTGGTCTGGTGCGCCCCCCCCCCCCTCCAAGGGCCCAAGGCGCCAAGGGTTTGGGGGGAACCCTAAAGGGGGGCGCCCCCTTGCCTTGGGGGGCAAGGCACCCCCCTGGCCGCCGCCCCCTCCTCAGATTAGATCTGAGGGGGCCGGCCCCCCTCTCCCTTGCCCCTATATATATGTGGGGGGTGGGAGGGCAGCCGCACCCAAGTACTGGCGCAACCCTCCCCCTCTCCCAGGTCCTCCTCCTCTCCTGCGGTGCTTAGCAAAGCCCTGCAGGAGTGACACGCTCCTCCATCACCACCACGCCGTCGTGCTGCTGCTAGACGGAGTCTTCCCAAACCTCTCCCTCTCCCCTTGCTATATCAAGGCGCGGGAGACGTCACCGGGCTGCACGTGTGTTGAACGCGGAGGCGCCGTTGTTCGGCGCTTAGATCGGAACCAACCGCGATCTGAATCGCTACGAGTACGACTCCTTCGTCCGCGTTCTTGTAACGCTTCCGCATCGCGATCTTCAAAGGTATGAAGATGCACTCCCCTCTCGTTGCTAGTAGACTCCATAGATAGATCTTGGTGATGCGTAGGAAATTTTTTGATTTTCTACAACGATCCCCAACATAAACGTCACATGCAATCAAGATATGTGACATGATATGGCCAGCATCATCTTGTGCTTTTGATATCCATCGCCAAAGCAATGACATGATCTCCAACGTCATCGTGTGACACCTTAATCTCCATCGTTGCGTCGGGGTCGTCTCGCCAACTATTGCTTCTACAACTATTGCTAATGCTTAGCGATAAAGTAAAACAATTACATGGCGCTTAGTGATTGACAAGTAGGTCATACAATAAATTAAAGAAAATCCTAAGGCTCCTGCCGGTTGTCGTACTCATGGACATGCAAGTCGAACATGATCATCTCATACATCAGCATATATCATATCATGTCTTGACCATATCACATCACAATATACCCAGCAAAAATAAGTTAGACGTCCTCTACTTTTTTGTTGCAAGTTTTACGTGGCTTTTACCATAAACTAGCAAGAACCGTTCTTACCTACGCAAAACCACAATGGTGATTATCAAGTTGATATTTAACCTTTTGCAAGGACCACCGTAGTCAAATCAGATTCAACTAAAGTGGGAGAAGTAGACACCCGCCAGCCACCTTATGCAAAACAAGTTGCATGTTAGTTAGTGGAACCGGTCTCATGTACGTGGACATATAAGGTTGGTCCAAGACGCTTCATCCCACAATACCGTCGATTCAAAATAAGACATTGGAGGTAAGCAATATGAACATCACTGCCCAGAACTCCTTTGTGTTCTACTCGTGCATATCATCTACGCATAGACTTGGCTCATGATGCCACTGTTGGGGAACGTTGCATGGGAAACAAAAAAAATCTACGCACACGCAAGATCTATCCATGGAGATGCATAACTACAAGAGCGGGAGAGCATCTTCATACCCTTGAAGATAGCTAAGCGGAAGCGTTTATCAACGTGGTTGATGTAGTCGTACACCTTCACGATCCATCCCAATCAAGTACCGAACGTACAGCACCTCCGCGTTCAGCACACGTTCAGCTCGATGACGTCCTCGCCTTCTTGATCAAGTAAGAGGGGTGAAGTAGTAGATGAGTTATGGCAGCACGATGGCGTGGTGACGGTGGTGGTGAAGAACAATCTCCGCAAGGCTTCGCCAAGCACAACGAAAACTATGATGGAGGATAAACTATAGGGGGCGGGTTGGTGACACAGGACTTGGTGAATCTTGATGTGTTCCGTGTGCTAGCACTACCCCTCTATTTATATGTTGAGCCCTGGGTTCGTTTCTTAGAGAAAGAGCCTCCTCAAAGTCGGTTTGGCACGCAAGGCAAGAGTCCTTCTCGGACTCCAGGACCAGACGCCAAGGTCCTCGTCGTCTGGCCCCCTGGCCTCCGCAGAACTCCTTTTGCACATTTCTAAAGCCTCGTGGGCTTTACCCCTAGGCTCAAAAAAATGTTCTCGTACCCGAACATTTTGGGAAACATCTGAAACCCCTTCTTGTGAATTCCAGAACCCTTCCGGAGACCAAACACTATTATCCCAATTATCAATCTTTACCTCTGTACTATTTCGGAGCTCCTCGTCATGTTCGTGATCTCATCCGGGACACTACACAACATTCGGTCACCAACATACATAACTCATATAATACTATATCCTCAATGAACGTTAAGCGTGCGGACCCTACGGGTTCGAGAATGATGTAGACATGGCCGGGACACTTCTCTAGTCAATAACCAATAGCGGCACATGGATGCTAATATTGGTTCCTACATATTCCACGAAGATCTTTGTCGGTCGAAACTTTATGACAACATACGTAGTTCCCTTTGTCCGTCGGTATGTTACTTGCCCGAAGTTCGATCGTCGGTATCTACATACCTAGTTTAGGGGGTGTTTGTTTCTCTAGTCCTAAGACCTTTTCTAGTCCCTGGGACTTTTGAAAAAGACTCTCAAGGAGGTACTTCTAAGGACTTTTAGCAAAAAGTCCCAAAAAAAGTCCCGCCATATTTGGTTTGCTAGGGACTTGTTCTATTCCCAACACAAAAAAGTCCCTCGAACCAAACACCCCCTTAATCTCGTTATCGACAAGTCTGTTTACTCGTTCTGTAATACATCATCCCGTAACTAACTCCTTAGTCACTTTGCTTGCAAGCTTCTTGTGATGATGTGTTACCGAGAGGGCCCAGAGATACCTGTCAGTCATACGAGGTGACAAATCCCAGTCTCGATCCATGCCAACTCAACAGACACCTTCGAAGATACTTATGGAGCATCTTTATGATCACCCAGTTATGTTGTGACGTTTGATGGAACACAAGGCATTCCTCCGGAGTCTTGGAGTTGCATGATATCATGGCCGAAGAAAGATGTATTTGGCATTAAGAAAGCAGTAGCAATAAACTAAACGATCATATGCTATGCTAGCGGTTGGGTCTTGTCCATCACATCATTCTCCTAATGACGTGGTCCTGTTATCAAATGACAACTCATGTCTATGGTTAGGAAACCTTAACCATATTTGATCAACGAGCTAGTCTAGTAGAGGCTCACTAGGGACACGGTATTTGTTTATGTATCCACACATGTACATAAGTTTCCGGTCAATACAATTCTAGCTTGAATAATAAACCTTTACCATGATTAAGGAAATATAATAATAACCATTTTATTATTGTGTGTAGGGCATATTTCCATCATTTACCTCTTAGCAAAACTGTAAAAAATTAAAGCTCAGCCTTTAATATCATATTAATTTCTAAAACACCGCTTATTTGGAGTTAATTGAAGTATTTCTTGTACGAACTACTCACTCTACTAACAAGATTGAACAAACCCTAATGTCAAGGAGCAAGCTAGTAAAATAAACATAATAATTGTGTTTGTATATTGTGTATCGGAGCGCCTATTAACGGTAAAATAGCTTTAACAACTATGAAGCCTTGACTCATAAACAAGTGGGGTAGGCTAGAGTTGAAACCCATAATATCTCGCAACCAACTTATGATTCTGATACATGGATAGCAAGTTTTCACGCATCCCTGTCCATGGCTACTTCTTTGGTGATACCCCAGTCCTTCAGGTCTTTCTGTACGAACTCCTCCCATGTAGTCTGGTCTACTCCGAGCTCTCTTGACATTATTAGTATGTTTTAGTTTTCCGCTATGTACTGGAGCTTTTAAAGGCCTACGCAAAATATGACCAAACCATCTTAGACGACGTTGGACAAGTTTTTCTTCAATCGGTGTTATCCCAACTCTATCCCGTATATCATCATTCTGGACCCAGTACTTCCTCATGTGGCCATACATCAATCTAAACGTGCGCATCTTCGCTACATCTAATTGTTGAACATGTCATATTTTACTTGACTGACACTCAACGCCATACAACATTGCGGGTTGAATCGTCCTTCTATAGAACCAGGCTTTTAGCTTTTGTGCCACTCTCTTGTACTCCCTCCGTTTCTTTTTAGTCTACATATAAGATTTGGTCAAAGTCAAACTTTGTCAACTTTGACTAAATTTATAGAGAAAAATATCAAGATTCACAATATGAAATCAATATTATTAGATGCATCATAAAATTAATTTTCACACTATATAGCTTTAGTATTGTAGATGTTGATATTATTTTTCTACAAAGTTGGTCAACAATATGAAATCAATATTATTAGATGCATCATAAAATTAATTTTCACACTATATAGCTTTAGTATTGTAGATGTTGATATTTTTTTCTACAAAGTTGGTCAAACTTGACAAAGTTTGACTTTGACCAAATCTTATATGTAGACTAAGAAGAAATGGAGGGAGTAACAGAGAACGCTAAAAACTTGATGCCACTTCATCCATCCAGCATAAATCAATGTTTTTTTTCTTTCAAAAGTGAGCTTTTTTTTAGAGAAAATTCAGAATCTATAAGTCCTTATGCAAAAAAAATATCAAATCTAGCACCCTGTCGGCCTCCCGTTGGACGAAGAGGCACTCTTCGTCCTACAGTTGACCGAAGTGGGATCTTCGGCCTCCCGTTGGCCTAAGAGTGGCCCAACTGGGCTGAAGATCACTCTTTGGTCTGCGGTAGGCCGAAGAGCACTCTTTGGTCAACCGTAGGCCGAAGAGTACATGGGCCCCACCATTTTCGTGTCACTGGTAGGCCGAAGCTGCATGGCTGCGCTCTTCTGCTTATGGTAGGGCGAAAAGTGTTTATTTTTTAAAAAGTATGGCCTAGGAATGTCGTGCAACCATTTATCATATTAGAAAGTGAAAAAATAGTATTCGCGCAACCCTTTCCGTCAATGTTTTCTCGCTAACTCTTTCCCTCCATATGATCCCGCCACACGTTTCCCGCCACCCGTTTCCCGCCAACCCGTTCCCGTCACCCGTTTCCCGCCAACCCTTTCCCGCCAATCCGTTCCCGCCAACCCGTTCCCGCCATACATCAATCGTTCTTTCTCGCCATTTTCTCCTCTCTACCTATAAAACTCCCTTCACACGAAGGTTGGTAAGCAGTCCGGTGTAGTGTAGTCGAGATGTCCGATTATCCTTTTGATCATAGTTTTCGCCCTGGGATGAGCAAACTTCTTCTGGGGCTAGCCACTGATTTCAAGATGGACAATAGGATAGTTGCATGGGACGAACTCATCGGTAGTGACACCATAATGAATGACTTGGCTCATGCATTACATAGGGTTGGGTGGCCTGAAAGGACCTACGAGGAGGTACGTAAAGAACTTCTATGGTTGCATGAAAGGTGGAAGAAGGTAGTGGAGACGAAGAGTGAATCTTTCAGAAGGACCGCAATAGAGCATACATATTTACGGACTGCCGATAGCGAAGACGAAGATGATATCTTCATGCCGAGCAGCAAGGCCAAGAGTACCGCATCATTGAAGGGTACGAGTACCGCATCGTTGAAGGGCAAGTGTGGGGACCCTGACTCATAAGTCGTAATCTCCTAATGCACGTGTACAGTGATCCCAGAGATCAATGCTCACTGAACACACAGAAGCTGAATAACAAGAGTCTTACATCCATACATACCGTATTACACAAATAGGACCATTATGGTCAAGTCTTGAATATATCACTGCAGCGGAAATCTTCAATAACAACTTGGACCCATGCCATCTGCCTTAACCCTACAGGCATTTTGACTGGGAAGCGTCCTAGCTCGCATGTTCGTCACCAAGAAATCTTCATCATATCCTATTCTCTCATGCCTGGCCAATAAAATAACCAGTGGCAAGCCAATGAGTACTTTGAATGTACTCCCAAGCAACCGAAGTGTGATGACAGAATAATTATGCAAGGCTCTACTGCTAAATTGGTAGTTTTGCGGAAAGCTAGTTTTTCATATGCAAGTATGATCAACATATAACATGGACATGCATGTGTCTGCAACAAGTATCAGGAGGTTTCAGACATCATTATCGAGAAAGAGTCATGAACAACTCTTGCTCACGCTCATCTTGACTTTCTCACAATCACATCAACAGATTTACCAAAACCGTGTTATTTTCCAGAAACTTATGGACATAGTCTAAGCAGCACCACCCAACTGTCCTTGACCGTGGACACGGCTATTCGAATAGTTTTACACTCTGCAGAGGTTGCACACATTACCCACAAGATCCGGGGAACTTCTGTGTCATTCACGACCCGCGGTACCTCAAGTACCCGGGGTAAGCACCCGATCACTATCTTTCCCTGGACGACACTAACACAGAGTCCACTCGATTGGTAACAGCCCCGTGCCAACATTTCACATCTTAAAATTTGTGGAGCCTTGCTCCCATATTCATCGCATACCATTGACACGGGGTACCAACGGTGTGTTCGGTGCCCTGTGAAAACAGTCATGGCCGCCTATCCAAGTACGACCCCGTCCCGAGAGTGACCTCATGTCACCCTCGTCACTAGTAATGCGGGCACCATGCTAGTAT
Organism: Secale cereale; assembly: GCA_902687465.1. NCBI lineage: Eukaryota > Viridiplantae > Streptophyta > Magnoliopsida > Poales > Poaceae > Secale > Secale cereale. The sequence goes on from LR738710.1 coordinate 658,261,717, forward strand.
CGACCTAGGTAATCAATAATGCCCTTTCCCATACAAGGGTAGAGTGGTTGCGCATGTTTGGTTGGGACGGTAGTCACACATAAATCTAATCCATCTCTGTAAACAACGCTTCCAACAAGCCTCCGTACACTACTTCTTCACCAAGTAGTGCCCTAGTTTCTCATCATCTCCTAGGGGCATTAGTGGCACCCACTGGGTCATTTGCAATTATGTCTTACCACACTTGTTTCACTCAATGCATAACCCTGACCCATTTGCGTAGCCAACTACTATAGCATACATCTATCTACTCCCACCGGCATAACCCTCATAAGAAGGTAGGGTCATGCACAATGCAAGCATCAACGAGGAAGTGCAGTGGCAGACCATCAAAGTGGTTCCACCACATCATGATTTCCGTAGCAACAACATTATGGTGCTATATGACATGCATAAAAAGGTTTCTCCAACATGGTCAAAGGGCTGCTTGCCTTATCCTTCCGAGTCTTCAAACCTTCTGGTCCATCTCCGAGTACTCCGTTTATTTCGTCAACTAACGATGGAAACAATCATAATAAGCAACACAACAAAGCAAAAAATAAAATTGCTCTAAAAATAGGAGTTGGACTTTTCTAGGATACCTCTAGTCATATTAAAAATAACCAAGGTGGTTTCATTGGAGTATGATCAATGGATGGTTTGGCACATTTCAATATGATGGAATCAAGGGGTTTATGGATTTGAAAGAAGTGTACAGAAATATATTTTTGAATAATGAGCAAAGGCACCTATTTAACAAATCATGATTTTAGAAGCATCTAGGAGTTGGTTTCACTGGATTTGGAGTTCAAATGAATTTCCTAGGATTTTGCAAAGTTGATAAATATGAAGAAATGGCTCAATATTTGGTGGGGTACAGAAAGTATTAATAAAAATGTTCCAAAACTAAGTTTGGATATTACAAGCATCTAGGAATTTGAACCATTGCATTTGGATCAAATTTGAGCTCTCTATGATTTTCTGAAGTTCATCACAGAAAATGGAATAATGACATTTTGATAATATTTGTTAAGGAAAGTTTCTGGAAAAATTTGCATGTTGCACCAACAGGTAGATCAGGATTTTAGAAACTCCTAGAAATTTGAATCATCCAATTTGGAGTTTATTTGATTTATTTATGGTTTTCAGAAGTTTATAGAAAAAGAAAAGGGAAAGAGAAAGGGCTTATACCCTTATGCTGCACACTGGGCGGAAGATAGCCGAATAGAAACTGGGCCGGCCCAACGGCTCGGCCGCGCGCACAGTGGGGTGGTGGCGTCGATGGCGCATTCGGCCAGGGCGCCTTCCAAAGGAGGAGGCGGATTGAGCGGAACCCGCCTCCACTTAACCCGGGCGGGTCCGGCGTGCCACGTCTGATGAGGCTGACTGGTGGGGCCACCGGTCCCACCGGCCGGCCTTGTTCTTCCCCGCACGGCCTCCCCGTGCCGCAGGAACAAAGGAGCGAGGCCGGGCTCGTTCCGGCGAGCAGGGGCGTTGCTGAGGGCGCCCTGAGCACCAGCGAGCTCGGGGGAGAGGGGCGCGACCACCTGGATGGGTCCTAGGCCCTGGGGAGGTCGAGATCACGAGTGGCGTCGGCCATGGCGGAAGATGGCGATGCCGATGATGGTTTTGGTGCTACGGCCGCCGGGAGGACCGAATGGAGCTCGGGAAAGACCTGCAACGAGGTTGTAGGTGTCATGGGGTAGTCTTGAATGGGAGGGGGAGGCCACAGGCCGTGAATTTAGGAGGAGGCCGACGGCGACACGTCGGTCATGGAGGTGGACAGAGGGCACTAGGGGACGAGGGGGCGTGTCCAGGAGCTTGATGGGAGATAGGGAGAGCGAGAGGAGTCCAGAGAAGGACTCTAGAGGACCTATACATAGGGGGGGCCGCGGTGCACCATGGGCAGCGTCCACGGACGCGCTCGGGTGAGCTCGCGGAGGGAGAAGGAGGGTAAGGGAGGATAGGGCCGACAGGTCCGCATGTCACGGACGTCGAGGACACCTCGGGAGACACGATCCCGGCGCCCAAGGTCATCGCACTCGCTTGGAATGGGTGAGCTACAGTGCGGGGGAGCACTGTAGCATGCTCCAGAGCGCGAGCTCTGCATGCCATGGCATAAACAAAGTGTCATAGGCGTGTCCCCACATGTCTGGAGGCTCTAGGGAGTTGTAAAGAATGGGGAAGATGCATTGGATGCTCTAGGAATCCTCTGGAGGGAAGGAGGGGTTGAGAGAGAGGGTGAATGGTGATGTCCAGAGGGGTAAACTGAGGTTTCACCCCCTCCAATAATTGAGCTGAGGCATGGGTGAGTTACTGGAGGTAGAAGATGACTAGGAGAGGCTGTGGTAAAAAGTTGAGCTCAAGTAGAATAGTAAAAGGGGGCAGAACAGTGGTTTTGGTAAAATGGCAGAAGGTGTTTGATGTAGTTTTGGGCAAGCAAATGACTTCCAATTGACATGGGACTTAACAGGATGAAATGGCACATAGATTTAGGCCCTTCCACCAAATTTGAGCTCATTTGAAGAAACTTGCCAATGTATCGTTGGTGAACCCTAGAAATCAACAGAAATGGATTTCTCAAGATTAGGATAAGCAAATCATCTCTCCTTGATGCACCACTTGGTGTAGTGTCATCATCTGGGTTTTTTAGCATGCCCACAAAATTTGAGGCCCCAAGTAAAAAGTTGGCAATGTAGAGTTGTTCAAATTTGGATCTGGTCAGAAAGGGTTTTGGGGCATTTAGATCAAGTTACCCTTCTCCAAAACTTGTTCCATTTAGCAAAGATGCATATTTACATCATTTGAGCATGTGCACCAAGTTTGAGAGCATTTGGACAAGTTTGGCAATGTAAAGTTGCTCAAACTTCAAAATGGACAGAAATGGTTTTGAGGGGATTAGATGATGTTTCATTGATCTTCAAGGCTTGAGGCTTTGTAAAATCATCAAATATGTCATATTTGACATGATAGAATTTCCCTGGAATTTTTGGAGAATATTTCGTTTTTAAATATTTCAAAAGCTTGAAATATCCAGAAAGGGTTTTGGAAGGATTTGTCCAATATTTTGAACATGACCATGTGTTGAAACTCTTATATATGGACAATATATGTCCTATGAGTTTCCCTGAATTTTGGCAAATATTTCTGAAATAGCTAAATAATTTTTACCTATTAAAGACCATTTCTGGTCTAAAGAAAAAGCATTTAAATAAAATATAAAAATAACTTTTAAAATTATAATTTTGTGGTTTATGGGAGTCCTACACCTAATAAGATTCAAATATACCTTTTGAAAGATTTTGCAAACCCTAAATAAGGTACTTGTAGTGCAAACCTCAATTCAGGGGGTTTTTGGAAAAACTAATTTTAGAAAATACTATTTGGCCAAAATATTTTTATAAGAAAATACTATACTGTTCTATACACATGGCATGATCATTGGGAAAAGGTCTTGGATCAAGGAGATGAAGTATAAGAGTTGGAGGATTTATTTGATTTTTAGAGCACTATCAAACATCAGACAGAAAATTAATCAAGCAAAGTCAAAAACACTCAAAAGTTTTTGCCAAACCACATTTTAGCATGATTATCAGCTTAAGTGTTGTTGCATGAAAATCAGGGTGTGACAGACCTACCCCCCTTACAAGAATCTCGTCCCCGAGATTCCCAGGCTAGGCGTGGAAAGGAATACGAAAACTTGGATATGGGGTAGTCTTCACTTCTTCTTGTTGGTTCTGCTTCCGAGTGGTGCTCCATGGAATCTTGAAGTACTTGGTGGTGTGGCTTCTCGCTTGTTGCCCTCTTTGATGCAGGTTGCTGAGGGGTCTCTGTATGGGTTAGGTTGAGCTAGATGTCAAAGGCTCGGTGATCGATGTCCTTGTGGGGACCGGGCTAGGTAGGAAGTAAGAAGTACTTCCAGAGTGGTGACCCGTGAAATATTTGGTGTACGGTGGGTATCTCAGGTGGTAAATCTAGCTGGTAGCCGTCTACTATTTGTCTTGCAGTGGTCTTGAAGAAAGTCGATAAATCTCGGTGTGAGCGTCCCTTCGACCTGGAAATGCTTGGTTCCTTCGAGAGGAGTGGTTTCCAGATACGCCCGGTCTTTGACGCGGAAGTTTACATCTCGAGGATGGTGGTCGGTGTAGTTCTTCCTTCTTGACAAGTCAGCCTTCAAATGTCTTCCATCCAGTTGACTGTCTCTTCTTTGTCTTCGGGCAGACAAGTAGGTCATCAAATAATGATGTTACCCAACTCGTCCAAGTACTCCATGAAGTCTACGGGGTACGCAAGGTAGGCTGGGGGTATTGGTGGTGGTCTCCGTTGAGTATTTGCATAGGTCTTCTTGACTTAGAGCCAAGGCCCGTGGTCGGAATCTCACCATGTTGTGGCTTGGGGGGCTCAAGGGTTTCAAGGATTCTAGTGTCTGAGTGAACGTTTGTTCTCTTATCCTTAAGCACGGTTTCTAAGATGCCAATAGCTCCATCTAGTACTCCGAACGAATAACCTTATACCACTAAATGCATCCTCTCGTATAGACCAACTTCAATCACCACTCATGCCATACACATCCTCATGACTCCCAAGAAGCGGTCGAACAAAATCGTACATATCTACGATCCCAATAATCATAGGCATGGCTACCCCTAAAAATCCACGGGTAGGGCATACAAGCTGCCAAGCAAAGGGTCAAACACCACAATCCAAGCGCCCAACCTATTCTTGCAAGGTTCAAGATAATGCATCTCTATTCTAAGGAAACACGTCATATGCCACTCCAAGATTTTGTTTCCTTCCTATAGATCAACTCCAATAGCCCGGTAATTTCCATCAATCACCACATAATCCAACAATTCTACAAATCTGGAGTCTATGGTGTTCCACAAGATCTCAAGTCCCTATAATGTCCAAATACTTGGAAGGACTATGCATTACGATAGTAAGTCCACCAAATTCCCATCATCTGGGTCAAGTAAACTCCAAGGTCATGATTATATAGATCCCTAGATAAACTACGATAATTAATCCAATCTCATAGTTTATTGTCCACCGGGAAACATGGTATCAAGATCAACGGTCTAAATCCAATTTACTCCGAACCATGTTGACATACTTAGCATCTATACCCAATCAGAATCACCTACATAAATCCAAATCTCATGTCCAACGAGTACTCCTACATTTCCCCCAAGTCATTCTCAAAATGTCAACTATCTCCCATCAATATTATCTGATCAAGTCAAATCCTTACACCTCCAAGAATTTCATCTTGCAATTACAATTGCCCTGCAAATCCAAGTTATTCCAGGGTGATGAAAGTTACGCCACCCCATTAATCATGATCCCACCAACATGAAAACCTCACAATCCATCAAGGTCTCAGATAATTCCTCAAAGTCACTGATGTAAAGCCACCAAGTCATTTGTCTTATATCCTCAAATTGGTCTATCTATGGCATCGTCAGTTCTTGTGCTATATTAGGACGAAAATGTGCTCACTCACAGTGTCCACTAGTTCTATTACGAACCCAGTGTTGTGCAAGGTTGTAGAGGCTTAACTAGTTCTCTTGTAATTCTATGGGTTAGGCACATGGTTAAGGGTTCGTGCTGGAGTATCTCGTGAAGTCTCAAGGGTCTAGGAATGGGTTTTAGTCTGGAGGGGTAAACATAACTTCACGGGGTTGCACTTGGTCGTGGAAGTGGTAGCAGAAGTCTTCATTGTTAGTTGGTTGCCGAGTTGGAATCCTTGGTACTTCTTGTCTTGCTGGTTTTCAGCTGAGGAGAGAGAAGAGAGGGGAAAGGTAGCATAGAGGAGGGGAATGCCTAAAGGGGGTTCTATAGTGCAAGTGCAAACAAACAGGTGCAAAAAGGCCCAAACAAAAGAAACAAGGCAAAGAAGATGATATAGCCATGCACTCGTTGCCTAGGGCAAAAGTGCGACTTATATCAAAACACAAACAAAAGCAAGCAACACACAATCATGGTTCTATTCGAACCATCATACGGACTCGACTGCGCATAGGGGGTACCCGACTCATCCTACCCTAGGGGTTCTCGGACTGAGCAGTCGTGACTTGTGCCTCGTGCAGTCTTCTGGGTTTTCCACAGGTGTTGCTATGTCCCTTGTAGTTGTTTGACAAACGATCCGGGTTGAGCCTGAAGAATCTTCAATAACTTCTCGACTGATGAGGTGATGCGGTGAAGGTGTCTCCTTGCAGCTGGCGTTGACTTGGTCTTCTCTTGTCTCTTTAATCATGATGATCCCTTGTGCCTTCTGGGGCGTCGAGGGTACCAGGTAGGCAATCCTTTATGCAATGATATCAATCAAGGCATAGTAGAGGTTCAACATGTTGGTTACATTGATGACAACATCGACACCAAGAGCAGGGAACGAAGAGAACCGTTTTCCTGCTCACTATAGTGAGGCGGACCAAATGGCGAGGTTCTCATCCACCGGTGGTTGCCGATACAACAACGGTAGTGACAGGATTACTCTATTAGCGATGTATATCATGATTTTGCATAACCTATACCCTGGTCATCATAGGACAATGTCGCATCATCTTGGGGCACTGTCAAGGGTGTCACCATCTTCTGGGTCCTCATGTCCTCATTCCTCGAGGATGGATTTTCTGTTGGTATCGTCTTGTCGTGGTGTCGCCACTCTTGTGTTCAGAAGAGGTGGGTGTGTGTTTGGCAAGGTGTACTCCGCAAAGATTACCGAAAATCCAGTGGTCAGGGGCATAGGGGTTCTAACGACCAAAAGTTTTGAAGGGGAAGATATCAAGTATAGCCTAGTTTTCGAAAAACTGAGAAGGGAAGAGAAGTATAGATAGTTTTGAAAACTAGTAATAGTTTTGAAAATAATTTTACCCTAGCTAACGACCATGCTAACTAAGGCTTCCTACAGTCAGGATGGCTCTGATACTAGCTCTATGGGGACCCCGACTCATAAGTCGTGATCTGCGAATGCACGTGTACAGTGATCCCAGAGATCAATGCTCACTGAACACACAGAAGCTGAATAACAAGAGTCTTACATCCATACATACCATATTACACAAATAGGACCATTATGGTCAAGTCTTGAATATATCACTGCAGTGGAAATCTTCAATAACAACTTGGACCCATGCCATCTGCCTTAGCCCTACAGGCATTCTGACTGGGAAGCGTCCTAGCTCGCATGTTCGTCACCAAGAAATCTTCATCATATCCTGTTCTCTCATGCCTGGCCAATAAAATAACCAGTGGCAAGCCAATGAGTACTTTGAATGTACTCGCAAGCAACCCAAGTGTGATGACAGAATAATTATGCAAGGCTCTACTGCTAAATTGGCAGTTTTGCGGAAAGCTAGTCTTTCATATGCAAGTATGATCAACATATAACATGGACATGCATGTGTCTGCAACAAGTATCAGGAGGTTTCAGACATCATTATCGAGAAAGAGTCATGAACAACTCTTGCTCACGCTCATCGTGACTTTCTCACAATCACATCAACAGATTTACCAAACCGTGTTGTTTTCCAGAAACTTATGGACATAGTCTATGCAGCACCACCCAACTGTCCTTGACCGTGGCACGGCTATTCGAATAGTTTTACACTCTGCAGAGGTTGCACACTTTACCCATAAGATCCTGGGAACTTCCGTGTCATTCACGACCCGCGGTACCTCAAGTAACCGGGGTAAGCACCCGATCACTATCTTTCCCTGGACGACACTAACACAGAGTCCACTCAATTGGTAATAGCCCCGTGCCGACATTTCACATCTTAAAATTTGTTGAGCCTTGCTCCCATATTCACCACATACCACTGACACGTGGTACCAACGGTGTGTTCGGTGCCCTGTGAAAACAGTCATGGCCGCCTATCCAAGTACGACCCCGTCCCGAGAGTGACCTCATGTCACCCTCGTCACTAGTAATGCGAGCACCAAGCTAGTATCGACCTAGGTAATCAATAATGCCCTTTCCCATATAAGGGTTGAGTGGTTGCGCATGTTTGGTTGGGACGGTAGTCACACATAAATCTAATCCATCTCTGTAAACAACACTTCCAACAAGCCTTGGTACACTACTTCTTCACCAAGTAGTGCCCTAGTTTCTCATCATCTCCCAGGGGCATTAGTGGCACCCACTGGGTCATTTGCAAGTATGTCTTACCACACTTGTTTCACTTAATGCATAACCCTGACCCATTTGTGTAGCCAACTACTATAGCATACATCTATCTACTCCCACCGGCATAACCCTCATAAGAAGGTAGGGTCATGCACAATGCAAGCATCAACGAGGAAGTGCAGTGGCAGACCATCAAAGTGGTTCCACCACATCATGATTTCCGTAGCAACAACATTATGGTACTATATGGCATCCATAAAAAGGTTTCTCCAACATGGTCAAAGGGCTGCTTGCCTTATCCTTCTGAGTCTTCAAACCTTCTGGTCCATCTCTGAGTACTCCGTTTATTTCGTCAACTAACGATGGAAACAATCATAATAAGCAACACAACAAAGCAAAAATAAAAGTGCTCTAAAAATAGGAGTTGGACTTTTCTAGGATACCTCTGGTCATATGAAAAATAACCAAGGTGGTTTCATTGGAGTATGATCAATGGATGGTTTGGCACATTTCAATATGATGGAATCAAGGGGTTTATGGATTTGAAAGAAGTGTACAGAAATATATTTTTGAATAATGAGCAAAGGCACCTATTTAACAAATCATGATTTTAGAAGCATCTAGGAGTTGGTTTCACTGGATTTGGAGTTCAAATGAATTTCCTAGGATTTCGCAAAGTTTATAAATATGAAGAAATGTCTCAATATTTGGTGGGGTACAAAAAGTATTAAAAAAATGTTCCAAAACTAAGTTTGGATATTACAAGCATCTAGGAATTTGAAACATTGCATTTGGATCAAATTTGAGCTCTCTGTGATTTTCTAAAGTTCATTACAGAAAATGCAATAATGACATTTTGATAATATTTGTGAAGGAAAGTTTCTGGAAAAATGTGCATGTTGCACCAACAGGTAGATCAGGATTTTAGAAACTCCTAGAAATTTGAATCATCCAATTTGGAGTTTATTTGATTTATTTATGGTTTTTAGAAGTTTACAGAAAAAGAAAAGCGAAAGAGAAAGGGCTTATACCCTTATGCTGCACACTGGGCGGAATATAGCCGAATAGAAACTGGGCCAGCCCAACGGCTCGGCCGCGCGCACAGGGGGTTGGTGGCGTCGATGGCGCATTCGGCCAGGGCACCTTCCAAAGGAGGAGGCGGATTGAGGGGAACCCACCTCCACTTAACCCAGGCGGGTCCGACGTGCCACGTCTGATGAGGCTGACTGGTGGGGCCGCTGGTCCCACCGCAGGAAAAGAGGAGCGAGGCCGGGCTCGTTCAGGCGAGCAGGGGCGTTGCTGCGGGCGCCCTGAGCACCAGCGAGCTCGGGGGAGAGGGGCGCGACCACCTGGATGGGTCCTAGGCCCTGGGGAGGTCGATATCACGAGTGGCATCGGCCATGGCGGAAGATGGCGATGCCGATGATGGTTTCGGTGCTACGGCCGCCGGGAGGACCGAATGGAGCTCGGGAGAGACCTGCAGCGAGGTTGTAGGTGTCATGGGGTAGTCTAGAATGGGAGGGGGAGGCCACAGGTCGTGAATTTAGGAGGAGGCCGGCGGCGACACGTCGGTCATGGAGGTGGAAAGAGGGCACTAGGGGACGAGGGGGCATGTCCAAGAGCTTGATGGGAGATAGGGAGAGCGAGAGGAGTCCGGAGAAGGGCTCTAGAGGGCCTCTACATAGGGGGGGCGTAGTGCACCGTGGGCAGCGTCTACGGACGCGCTCGGGTGAGCTCGCGGAGGGAGAATGAGGGCAAAGGAGGATAGGGCCGACAGGTCTGCATGTCACGGACATCGAGGACACCTCGGGAGACACGATTCCGGCGCCCAAGGTCGCCGCACTCGCTTGCAATGGGTGAGCTACAGTGCGGGGGAGCACTGTAGCGTGCTCCAGAGCGCGAGCTCTACATGCCATGGCATAAACAAAGTGTCATAGGCGTGTCCCCTTATGTCTGGAGGCTCTAGGGAGTTGTAAAGAATGGGGGAGATGCATTGGATGCTCTAGGAATCCTCTGGAGGGAAGGAGGGGTTGAGAGAGAGTATGAATGGTGTTGTCCAGAGAGGTAAAGTGAGGTTTTACCCCCTCCAAAGATTGAGCTGAGGCATGGGTGAGTTACTGGAGGTAGAAGATGACTAGGAGAGGCTGTGGTAAAAAGTTGAGCTCAAGTAGAATAGTAAAAGGGGGCAGAACAGTGGTTTTGGTAAAATGGCAGAAGGTGTTTGATGTAGTTTTGGGCAAGCAAATGACTTCCAATTGATATGGGACTTAACAGGATGAAATGGCACATAGATTTAGGCCCTTCCACCAAATTTGAGCTCATTTGAAGAAACTTGCCAATGTATCTTTGGTGAACCCTAGAAATCAACAGAAATGGATTTCTCAAGATTAGGATAAGAAAATCATCTCTCCTTGATGCACCACTTGGTGTAGTGTCATCATCTGGGTTTTTGAGCATGCCCACAAAATTTGAGACCCCAAGTAAAAAGTTGGCAATGTAGAGTTGTTCAAATTTGGATCTGGTCAGAAAGGGTTTTGGGGCATTTAGATCAATTTACCCTTCTCCAAAACTTGTGCCATTTAGCATAGATGCATATTTACATCATTTTAGCATGTGCACCAAGTTTGAGAGCATTTGGACAAATTTGGCAATGTAAAGTTGCTCAAACTTCAAAATGGACAGAAATGGTTTTGAGGGGATTAGATGATGTTTCCTTGATCTTCAAGGCATAAGGCTTTGTAAAATAATCAAATATGTCATATTTGACATGATAGAATTTCGCTGGAATTTTTGGAGAATATATCCTTTGTAAATATTACAAAAGCTTGAAATATCCAGAAAGGGTTTTGGAAGGATTTGTCCAATATTTTGAACATGACCATGTGTTGAAATTCTTATATATGGACAATATATGTCCTATGAGTTTCCCTGAATTTTGGCAAATATTTCCGAAATAGCTAAATAATTTTTACCTATTAAAGACCATTTCTGGCCTAAAGAAAAAGCATTTAAATAAAATATAAAAATAACTTTTAAAATTATAATTTTGTGGTTTATGGGAGTCCTACACCTAATAGGATTCAAATATACCTTTTGAAAGATTTTGCAAACCCTAAATAAGGTACTTGTAGTGCAAACCTCAATTCAGGGGGTTTTTGGAAAAACTAATTTTAGAAAATACTATTTGGCCAAAATATTTTTATAAGAAAATACTATACTGTTCTATACACATGGCATGATCATTGGGAAAAGGTCTTGGATCAAGGAGATGAAGTATAAGAGTTGGAGGGTTTATTTGATTTTTAGAGCACTATCAAACATCAGACAGAAAATTAATCAAGCAAAGTCAAAAACACTCAAAAGTTTTTGCCAAACCACATTTTAGCATGATTATCAGCTTAAGTGTTGTGGCATGAAAATCAGGGTGTGACAGACCTACCCCCCTTACAAGAATCTCGTCCCCGAGATTCCCAGGCTAGGCGTGGAAAGGAATACGAAAACTTGGATATGGGGTAGTCTTCACTTCTTCTTGTTGGTTCTGCTTCCGAGTGGTGCTCCATGGAATCTTGAAGTACTTGGTGGTGTGGCTTCTCGCTTGTTGCCCTCTTTGATGCAGGTTGCTGAGGGGTCTCTGTATGGGTTAGGTTGAGCTAGATGTCAAAGGCTCGGTGATCGATGTCCTTGTGGGGACCGGGCTAGGTAGGAAGTAAGAAGTACTTCCAGAGTGGTGACCCGTGAAATATTTGGTGTACGGTGGGTATCTCAGGTGGTAAATCTAGCTGGTAGCCGTCTACTATTTGTCTTGCAGTGGTCTTGAAGAAAGTCGATAAATCTCGGTGTGAGCGTCCCTTCGACCTGGAAATGATTGGTTCCTTCGAGAGGAGTGGTTTGCAGATACGCCCGGTCTTTGACGCGGAAGTTTACATCTCGAGGATGGTGGTCGGTGTAGTTCTTCCTTCTTGACAAGTCAGCCTTCAAATGTCTTCCATCCAGTTGACTGTCTCTTCTTTGTCTTCGGGCAGACAAGTAGGTCATCAAATAATGATGTTACCCAACTCGTCCAAGTACTCCATGAAGTCTACGGGGTACGCAAGGTAGGCTGGGGGTATTGGTGGTGGTCTCCGTTGAGTATTTGCATAGGTCTTCCTTACTTAGAGCCAAGGCCCGTGGTCGGAATCTCACCATGTTGTGGCTTGGGGGGCTCAAGGGTTTCAAGGATTCTAGTGTCTGAGTGAACGTTTGTTCTCTTATCCTTAAGCACGGTTTCTGAGATGCCAATAGCTCCATCTAGTACTCCAAACGAATAACCTTATACCACTAAATGCATCCTCTCGTATAGACCAACTTCAATCACCACTCATGCCATACACATCCTCATGACTCCCAAGAAGCGGTCGAACAAAATCGTACATATCTACGATCCCAATAATCATAGGCATGGCTACCCCTAAAAATCCACGGGTAGGGCATACAAGCTGCCAAGCAAAGGGTCAAACACCACAATCCAAGCGCCCAACCTATTCTTGCAAGGTTCAAGATAATGCATCTCTATTCTAAGGAAACACGTCATATGCCACTCCAAGATTTTGTTTCCTTCCTATAGATCAACTCCAATAGCCCGGTAATTTCCATCAATCACCACATAATCCAACAATTCTACAAATCTGGGGTCTATGGTGTTCCACAAGATCTCAAGTCCCTATAATGTCCAAATACTTGGAAGGACTATGCATTACGATAGTAAGTCCACCAAATTCCCATCATCTGGGTCAAGTAAACTCCAAGGTCATGATTATATAGATCCCTAGATAAACTACGATAATTAATCCAATCTCATAGTTTATTGTCCACCGGGAAACATGGTATCAAGATCAACGGTCTAAATCCAATTTACTCCGAACCATGTTGACATACTTAGCATCTATACCCAATCAGAATCACCTACATAAATCCAAATCTCATGTCCAACGAGTACTCCTACATTTCCCCCAAGTCATTCTAAAAATGTCAACTATCTCCCATCAATATTATCTGATCAAGTCAAATCCTTACACCTCCAAGAATTTCATCTTGCAATTACAATTGCCCTGCAAATCCAAGTTATTCCAGGGTGATGAAAGTTACGCCACCCCATTAATCATGATCCCACCAACATGAAAACCTCACAATCCATCAAGGTCTCAGATAATTCCTCAAAGTCACTGATGTAAAGCCACCAAGTCATTTGTCTTATATCCTCAAATTGGTCTATCTATGGCATCGTCAGTTCTTGTGCTATATTAGGACGAAAATGTGCTCACTCACAGTGTCCACTAGTTCTATTACGAACCCAGTGTTGTGCAAGGTTGTAGAGGCTTAACTAGTTCTCTTGTAATTCTATGGGTTAGGCACATGGTTAAGGGTTCGTGCTGGAGTATCTCGTGAAGTCTCAAGGGTCTAGGAATGGGTTTTAGTCTGGAGGGGTAAACATAACTTCACGGGGTTGCACTTGGTCGTGGAAGTGGTAGCAGAAGTCTTCATTGTTAGTTGGTTGCCGAGTTGGAATCCTTGGTACTTCTTGTCTTGCTGGTTTTCAGCTGAGGAGAGAGAAGAGAGGGGAAAGGTAGCATAGAGGAGGGGAATGCCTAAAGGGGGTTCTATAGTGCAAGTGCAAACAAACAGGTGCAAAAAGGCCCAAACAAAAGAAACAAGGCAAAGAAGATGATATAGTCATGCACTTGTTGCCTAGGGCAAAAGTGTGACTTATATCAAAACACAAACAAAAGCAAGCAACACACAATCATGGTTCTATTCGAACCATCATACGGACTCGACTGCGCATAGGGGGTACCCGACTCATCCTACCCTAGGGGTTCTCGGACTGAGCAGTCGTGACTTGTGCCTCGTGCAGTCTTCTGGGTTTTCCACAGGTGTTGCTATGTCCCTTGTAGTTGTTTGACAAACGATCCGGGTTGAGCCTGAAGAATCTTCAATAACTTCTCGACTGATGAGGTGATGCGGTGAAGGTGTCTCCTTGCAGCTGGCGTTGACTTGGTCTTCTCTTGTCTCTTTAATCATGATGATCCCTTGTGCCTTCTGGGGCGTCGAGGGTACCAGGTAGGCAATCCTTTATGCAATGATATCAATCAAGGCATAGTAGAGGTTCAACATGTCGGTTACATTGATGACAACATCGACACCAAGAGCGGGGAACGAAGAGAACCGTTTTCCTGCTCACTATAGTGAGGCGGACCAAATGGCGAGGTTCTCATCCACCGGTGGTTGCCGATACAACAACGGTAGTGACAGGATTACTCTATTAGCGATGTATATCATGATTTTGCATAACCTATACCCTGGTCATCATAGGCCAATGTCGCATCATCTTGGGGCACTGTCAAGGGTGTCACCATCTTCTGGGTCCTCATGTCCTCATTCCTCGAGGATGGATTTTCTGTTGGTATCGTCTTGTCGTGGTGTCGCCACTCTTGTGTTCAGAAGAGGTGGGTGTGTGTTTGGCAAGGTGTACTCCGCAAGGATTACCGAAAATCCAGTGGTCAGGGGCATAGGGGTTCTAACGACCAAAAGTTTTGAAGGGGAAGATATCAAGTATAGCCTAGTTTTCGAAAAACTGAGAAGGGAAGAGAAGTATAGATAGTTTTGAAAACTAGTAATAGTTTTGAAAATAATTTTACCCTAGCTAACGACCATGCTAACTAAGGCTTCCTACAGTCAGGATGGCTCTGATACTAGCTCTATGGGGACCCCGACTCATAAGTCGTGATCTGCGAATGCACGTGTACAGTGATCCCAGATATCAATGCTCACTGAACACACAGAAGCTGAATAACAAGAGTCTTACATCCATACATACCATATTACACAAATAGGACCATTATGGTCAAGTCTTGAATATATCACTGCAGTGGAAATCTTCAATAACAACTTGGACCCATGCCATCTGCCTTAACCCTACAGGCATTCTGACTGGGAAGCGTCCTAGCTCGCATGTTCGTCACCAAGAAATCTTCATCATATCCTGTTCTCTCATGCCTGGCCAATAAAATAACCAGTGGCAAGCCAACGAGTACTTTGAATGTAATCGCAAGCAACCCAAGTGTGATGACAGAATAATTATGCAAGGCTCTACTGCTAAATTGGCAGTTTTGCGGAAAGCTAGTCTTTCATATGCAAGTATGATCAACATATAACATGGACATGCATGTGTCTGCAACAAGTATCAGGAGGTTTCAGACATCATTATCGAGAAAGAGTCATGAACAACTCTTGCTCACGCTCATTGTGACTTTCTCACAATCACATCAACAGATTTACCAAACCGTGTTGTTTTCCAGAAACTTATGGACATAGTCTATGCAGCACCACCCAACTGTCCTTGACCGTGGCACGGCTATTCGAATAGTTTTACACTCTGCAGAGGTTGCACACTTTACCCATAAGATCCGGGGAACTTCCGTGTCATTCACGACCCGCGGTACCTCAAGTAACCGGGGTAAGCACCCGATCACTATCTTTCCCTGGACGACACTAACACAAAGTCCACTCGATTGGTAATAGCCCCGTGCCGACATTTCACATCTTAAAAATTGTTGAGCCTTGCTCCCATATTCATCACATACCACTGACACGCGGTACCAACGGTGTGTTCGGTGCCCTGTGAAAACAGTCATGGCCGCCTATCCAAGTACGACCCCGTCCCGAGAGTGACCTCATGTCACCCTCGTCACTAGTAATGCGGGCACCATGCTAGTATCGACCTAGGTAATCAATAATGCCCTTTCCCATATAAGGGTTGAGTGGTTGCGCATGTTTGGTTGAGACGGTAGTCACACATAAATCTAATCCATCTCTGTAAACAACACTTCCAACAAGCCTTGGTACACTACTTCTTCACCAAGTAGTGCCCTAGTTTCTCATCATCTCCCAGGGGCATTAGTGGCACCCACTGGGTCATTTGCAAGTATGTCTTACCACACTTGTTTCACTTAATGCATAACCCTGACCCATTTGTGTAGCCAACTACTATAGCATACATCTATCTACTCCCACCGACATAACCCTCATAAGAAGGTAGGGTCATGCACAATGCAAGCATCAACGAGGAAGTGCAGTGGCAGACCATCAAAGTGGTTCCACCACATCATGATTTCCGTAGCAACAACATTATGGTACTATATGGCATCCATAAAAAGGTTTCTCCAACATGGTCAAAGGGCTGCTTGCCTTATCCTTCTGAGTCTTCAAACCTTCTGGTCCATCTCTGAGTACTCCGTTTATTTCGTCAACTAACGATGGAAACAATCATAATAAGCAACACAACAAAGCAAAAATAAAAGTGCTCTAAAAATAGGAGTTGGACTTTTCTAGGATACCTCTGGTCATATGAAAAATAACCAAGGTGGTTTCATTGGAGTATGATCAATGGATGGTTTTGGCACATTTCAATATGATGGAATCAAGGGGTTTATGGATTTGAAAGAAGTGTACAGAAATATATTTTTGAATAATGAGCAAAGGCACCTATTTAACAAATCATGATTTTAGAAGCATCTAGGAGTTGGTTTCACTGGATTTGGAGTTCAAATGAATTTCCTAGGATTTCGCAAAGTTGATAAATATGAAGAAATGTCTCAATATTTGGTGGGGTACAGAAAGTATTAATAAAATGTTCCAAAACTAAGTTTGGATATTACAAGCATCTAGGAATATGAAACATTGCATTTGGATCAAATTTGAGCTCTCTGTGATTTTCTAAAGTTCATCACAGAAAATGCAATAATGACATTTTGATAATATTTGTGAAGGAAAGTTTCTGGAAAAATGTGCATGTTGCACCAACAGGTAGATCAGGATTTTAGAAACTCCTAGAAATTTGAATCATCCAATTTGGAGTTTATTTGATTTATTTATGGTTTTTAGAAGTTTACAGAAAAAGAAAAGCGAAAGAGAAAGGGCTTATACCCTTATGCTGCACACTGGGCGGAAGATAGCCGAATAGAAACTGGGCCGGCCCAACGGCTTGGCCGCGCGCACAGGGGGTTGGTGGCGTCGATGGCGCATTCGGCCAGGGCACCTTCCAAAGGAGGAGGCGGATTGAGCGGAACCCACCTCCACTTAACCCAGGCGGGTCCGACGTGCCACGTCTGATGAGGCTGACTGGTGGGGCCGCTGGTCCCACCGCAGGAACAGAGGAGCGAGGCCGGGCTCGTTCAGGCGAGCAGGGGCGTTGCTGCGGGCGCCCTGAGCACCAGCGAGCTCGGGGGAGAGGGGCGCGACCACCTGGATGGGTCCTAGGCCCTGGGGAGGTCGATATCACAAGTGGCATCGGCCATGGCGGAAGATGGCGATGCCGATGATGGTTTCGGTGCTACGGCCGCCGGGAGGACCGAATGGAGCTCGGGAGAGACCTCCAGCGAGGTTGTAGGTGTCATGGGGTAGTCTAGAATGGGAGGGGGAGGCCACAGGTCGTGAATTTAGGAGGAGGCCGACGGCGACACGTCGGTCATGGAGGTGGACATAGGGCACTAGGGGACGAGGGGGCATGTCCAAGAGCTTGATGGGAGATAGGGAGAGCGAGAGGAGTCTGGAGAAGGGCTCTAGAGGGCCTCTACATAGGGGGGGGCGTAGTGCACCGTGGGCAGCGTCCACGGACGTGCTCGGGTGAGCTCGCGGAGGGAGAATGAGGGCAAAGGAGGATAGGGCCGACAGGTCTGCATGTCACGGACATCGAGGACACCTCGGGAGACACGATTCCGGCGCCCAAGGTCGTCGCACTCGCTTGGAATGGGTGAGCTACAGTGCGGGGGAGCACTGTAGCGTGCTCCAGAGCGCGAGCTCTGCATGCCATGGCATAAACAAAGTGTCATAGGCGTGTCCCCTTATGTCTGGAGGCTCTAGGGAGTTGTAAAGAATGGGGGAGATGCATTGGATGCTCTAGGAATCCTCTGGAGGGAAGGAGGGGTTGAGAGAGAGTGTGAATGGTGTTGTCCAGAGGGGTAAAGTGAGGTTTTACCCCCTCCAAAGATTGAGCTGAGGCATGGGTGAGTTACTGGAGGTAGAAGATGACTAGGAGAGGCTGTGGTAAAAAGTTGAGCTCAAGTAGAATAGTAAAAGGGGGCAGAACAGTGGTTTTGGTAAAATGGCAGAAGGTGTTTGATGTAGTTTTGGGCAAGCAAATGACTTCCAGTTGATATGGGACTTAACAGGATGAAATGGCACATAGATTTAGGCCCTTCCACCAAATTTGAGCTCATTTGAAGAAACTTGCCAATGTATCTTTGGTGAACCCTAGAAATCAACAGAAATGGATTTCTCAAGATTAGGATAAGAAAATCATCTCTCCTTGATGCACCACTAGGTGTAGTGTCATCATCTGGGTTTTTGAGCATGCCCACAAAATTTGAGACCCCAAGTAAAAAGTTGGCAATGTAGAGTTGTTCAAATTTGGATCTGGTCAGAAAGGGTTTTGGGGCATTTAGATCAATTTACCCTTCTCCAAAACTTGTGCCATTTAGCAAAGATGCATATTTACATCATTTTAGCATGTGCACCAAGTTTGAGAGCATTTGGACAAGTTTGGCAATGTAAAGTTGCTCAAACTTCAAAATGGACAGAAATGGTTTTGAGGGGATTAGATGATGTTTCCTTGATCTTCAAGGCAGGAGGCTTTGAAAAATCATCAAATATGTCATATTTGACATGATAGAATTTCCCTGGAATTTTTGGAGAATATATCCTTTGTAAATATTTCAAAAGCTTGAAATATCCAGAAAGGGTTTTGGAAGGATTTGCCCAATATTTTGAACATGACCATGTGTTGAAATTCTTATATATGGACAATATATGTCCTATGAGTTTCCCTGAATTTTGGCAAATATTTCTGAAATAGCTAAATAATTTTTACCTATTAAAGACCATTTCTGGCCTAAAGAAAAAGCATTTAAATAAAATATAAAAATAACTTTTAAAATTATAATTTTGTGGTTTATGGGAGTCCTACACCTAATAGGATTCAAATATACCTTTTCAAAGATTTTGCACTCCCTAAATAAGGTACTTGTAGTGCAAACCTCAATTCAGGGGTTTTTGGAAAAACTAATTTTAGAAAATACTATTTGGCCAAAATATTTTTATAAGAAAATACTATACTGTTCTATACACATGGCATGATCATTGGGAAAAGGTCTTGTATCAAGGAGATGAAGTATAAGAGTTGGAGGATTTATTTGATTTTTAGAGCACTATCAAACATCAGACAGAAAATCAATCAAGCAAAGTCAAAAACACTCAAAAGTTTTTGCCAAACCACATTTTAGCATGATTATCAGCTTAAGTGTTGTGGCATGAAAATCAGGATGTGACAGCAAGAGTGCTGCATTGGCGGAGGATGACGATCATGCTTTCATGTACTCCCTCCGTCCTGATTTACTTGTCGTGGTTTTAGTTCAAATTAGAACAAAAACCATGACGAGTAAATCGGAACGGAGGGAGTAGTATGTAAGCTGTATTTTTTAAGCTCAGCCGTACCGTTTAATTTAGATGTACTAGTATCTTAATTATCGGTTGCAGTCTCGTTGCAAATGTAACTGGAATAACAATGCAAATACATAGTAATATGTCTCTCGCGTACATATAACGATATATGTCTCCTGATCAGATAGAAGCAAGTACGATAGCAACACACACGAAGCTAACATAGATAATGACTCACACATAGATGACCATATCACTGCTGTGGACGACGACAAACCTGGGTCTTCCTCGGACGAGGACCGGAAGGCGATAAGCGGTGAGGCGGTAGGCCAGGCTCACGGTAACCACAACCATAGATAACCTCGTATGTCCCTGTATGTGTCTCCTGCGTCGGTGGTGGTGTTGGAGTGTGAAACACTGTCTGAGATAAGTTATAAGTGTTTGCATCTTCGTCATTGTCATCGTCATATCCCTCTAATCCACATCCAGCACCACTAAGTATCGGTGACTACACAGAATGCATGAACGGTTGCGACTGGTTGCCTATTGTAGTACGGTAAAACATGTTAAATTGATTTGCAAACCTACAATGTCTAAAAGAATGTACACAGTAGTGTTACCTAGTTCCATTTGTTGATGCCAAGAAGAGCTCCCTGGTTGAGAAGGAGATGGCTGATTCCAGGAAGAGCTCCCTGGTTGTGAAGGAGGTGGTTGATGCCAGGAAGAGCTCCCTGATTGTGAAGGAGGCGGCCCTGAACGCTGCACAGAGAGGCGTGGTTTTGCACGATGCACAGAGTGTCGTGGTTCTGAATGGTGCACAGAGGGACGTGGGGGACGATGTGCCGGTCGAGGAACTGCAACATCTAAAGATCATCTACATGTAAGAGCTACGTAAATCCCTCTTAACTTCCCATCCATATGCCTCAACCATGAGAGGTGATCTGGCTGTGGGATAGTGTCCCCCCTCTCAACCTGACGCATTAAAGCAGAAACCTCCTCTCGCGCCTGGACTGTTAAGTCACTCTGCTCATGAAGAGAAGAGTTAACCAGTTGTATATGATAAGTTTATGATAAAAGTGCACATATGAGAACCATGGCACGTACCGCGTGGTGTCTCGTTCCCACAATAGAGGCAGTTGGGTACATATCGCTAGTGAGAGGGGCTTCAATCCGATCAGGAGTAGCTGACGGAACCAAGTAGATCCTCGCTGTCTACCGGTAAGTTTATAAATACAACCCGAACTTGTCCCAGTCAAAGGGTCGAACCTGATCCCAGATATTTGTTGGTGCAGTAGTCCATTCATGAATGTAAGGGGTAATGCTCTAAAGCCAAACAACCATGGACTTGTTTCCTCCTACGTGACTGTTCCTGAGATTGACATGCGTGTTGCACGGTTAGCTATATTTGAATGTAGTGGTGACAACCATAATAGTATTACCTACTTGTGAACGTGGTCTGGTATCCGCGGAAAATTTGGAATTCCAGGCTCTTGACATAGACCAAACTGTCTCATCACCCTATGAAGAGCCATCTCCTCAACCGTCGCGTCGAACACCAACTTGGCCTTGGTCATCCATTAGTGTCGATCTCTAGTTCATAAGGCAGATATCCCGACTAGATACCTGGCTGTTATAGTCTGATACGAGTAGGGCTCCTAGATAACTTGATCCTCGTGCAAACTATCGAACTGCACCATGAAGGACAGGTAGCAGCCCTTCACGTGGGTACGTGCAAATTGTCTCTATATATGACAACAATTATAGATTAGTAACACTATCGCATGGCAAAAATAATCGAAAGAAATACATAATATAAATGTACTTCTCTCCATGCCCAAACAGATCCCATAGTAGGGAAGTCGCTGATGGCAGGCACGTAAGCCCCTGTTATGTCCTTGTAATGCCCCGGATGTAACAATTCCATTTATGGCAATATATGCATCGTTGACTTAATCAATTTCATTCTGGGCTCTTCCCTCATTTCGGGTTTCTTCGTTTTTGTCTTGTGCGTGAGTTGCATGTCACCATGTCATTTTCATCATGTGCATTTGTAGCGACCATGATCTGAATGGACCGAAGTCTCTGTGTTTCTGTGTCATCCCTGGATCGGTAATGCTGACACACACAGTACTTGAAGGATTTATAACAGAGTGGCAATCACACACTTATCACATCGAATGTCTCAAAAGAGAACTTATTACAAAAGTCTATGGCATAAGGTCATCTAATAAAATAACAGCGGAAGGATTGCAACATAAGTGAGTCCATCAACTCCAACAGCATAGCTGAGTGCATGACAAACGACCTAGCGCGTCTTACTCTTCTTCTGAAAAGTCTGCAACGTAACATGTTGCAGCCCGAAACGGGTCAGCACGTGGAATATGCTGGCAAGATAACACAAGAGATCAAGTAACAGAATAAAGGCTAACACTATATGCATATTTGGCTGGTGGAGGCTCTAAGGTTAAGGTTTTTTCCATAAAGCCAATTTTTCCCTACAACAAAGGAATAACTTTTATTTAAACTATCATGGTAGTTGAAACATCATTGAGAAGGTACCTCCAACTCAATCCCAATTAAAGTAGTCATCATTGACCCACAAATTAATTTTTAGAGTGATGAGATCAACCAATAATTCAAGTACCAGATACTCAAGATGTCCTTAACCGGGGACACGGCTAATCATGATTAGTTTGTACACTCTGCAGAGGTTTGCGCACTTTTCCCCACAAGACTCGATCTCCTTTGTTGGATTTCTTGCACTGCATGGTGTTTGAGAAACGGACGACCGAGACACAGTCTTTCAGAAGCATTTACTCTTTACCTCGGGTGGACCCGTACACCTACTTTCCCCTACATCAGCTAGTCCACCACTGAAAGAGCTCACACAACTTACTCATACTATGCCAGAGCCCATAATGGCATTGTGGCATGGAAGTTTCTAGCATGAATAGTTTTATGATCCCTTTGAGCCCGGGTGTCATTCCATAGGATAATCTCACGGTTCCTCCGGGATTTCCTAGGACAACACTGGATTCTCCAGGTGCCCTGCAACCAATCCACCTAGATGTGTATTCAAGTAGCCACCTTAAGTTGAACCATTAATTAACAACTCGCATCTATCATGGATACTCTCAAACCCAATCCAGGTCTACGAGCATAGCATGGCAACCTAAGCATAACGTAGAAGTAACTCCTAGGGGTTTGAAAATAATGCATGTAATAGGTTCTACCTCAATCTACTTCCCAGACCCACAAGTTAAGTGATCCTACTCATGCAATGTGTGAGGGTTTGATCTAATGAATAAAAACTAGGTAATAAAGGGTATGATCAAAGTGTTACTTGCCTTGCTGATTTTTCGCAAAACCTAGGGACTCGTAGTAGCACGCTTCACACTCCGGGAATTCTATCGCAAGCAAAAAATAGCATACATAAGCATTCAAGCAAAGATGCACAGGTAAAACTCCAAATAAAAGGTCTAACCAGAAAGTTCAACTTAAGAACTCCGGTTTGCAAAAAGAATCAAATCAAACGGAGCAACGAAACTCAAACTGCGAAAGAAACGAGATCCGTTTACTAGATTGATCTAAAGTCAAATTTTACAGTAGCAAAACGTTGTTCAAGTTGGTTAACGGAAAGTTGGCTTCGAGACGAAAATCTGGGCGGTTGAAACGCTTGATTCCGAATTTCGAGCGAAAAGAAAAACTAAAAGGAAGATCAAGGCAGAAATCGCAATCGAAAATAATCGTGGAAAAACCCTGAAAAAGACAACGGACGAAGAGGCTAACGAACGAACGTTCGTTGTCTGTGACTAAAAGACGAAAAGCGTTCATTAAAACGAACGAACCAACGAACGTTCGCTAGATAACTAAACCAACGGAAAAACCGAACCGATCTAATAAAAAAGCAGATCTAGGGTTCTAAAAAAATGATCGGTTTTAAAAAAAAAACGACGGCGGCGAGTTCGGCGGCGGCGGCTACCTCGTCGGCGGCGGCTCCGGCGATGGCGGCGCGGGGCGGTGAGTGCGGTGGCGGGGCGGGCAGCGGCGGGCTTCGGTGCGGGCGGCGGTGGGCGGCACCGGCGAAGGCGGCGGCTTGCTGCGGCGGCGGGGTGGCGCGACGCAGGCG
>LR738710.1:658287310-658317247 GCA_902687465.1 Secale cereale
GGGCTGGCGGTGGCTTATAAAGGCCGGGGGCTTACTTGGCCAAGGGGCAAAGCGGAGGCGGTGGCCACCCGGACTCCAGCGGGAGTCCGGCTCGGGCCCGGCGGGGAAGGCGGTGGCGCACGGGCCGGCTGGGTCTTCGGCCCAGTTCGGTCCGAAACCAACTTTTTTTAAATGGTCGTGACGCAGAAAAACAATAAAATAAAAATACTAAACGGAGACGAAAAATTCCGAAATAAGTTTTCACCGTCCTCTAATAATATTTACGACACCGTGAACATTTTTCCCGGACCTAAATGCAATTTTGAAAAACGCGCATTTTTCCTATGCAAATAAAATCACAAATAAATCCGAATAAAATTCCAAAAGTGATTGTAGTATTTTTCCTCCAATATTTCTTTTATTTTGGAGAAGTCATATTATCTCCGCTCATATATTTTACTAAGAAATATTTTTAGGAGAGAAAAACAATTAAAACCAAAGTGATCCCCGTACTGGTATTTGAGAAAACTCAAATACGAAAACGGTAAAATCCCCAACTCTCTTCGTGGGTCCTTGAGTTGCTTAGAATTTTCGAGGATCGCAAGCACACAAATGCAGTAAAACATGCAATGCAATATGATACATGTATAACATTCCAAATTGAAAATTTGGGATGTTACAAACCTACCCCCCCCCTTAGAATGAATCTCGCCCTCGAGATTCGGTTGGGCTAGAGAACAGGTGTGGGTGGTCCTTGCGTAGATCGTCCTCTCATTCCCAGGTGGCTTCATCCTCGGTGTGGTGACTCCACTGAACTTTGCAAAACTTGATCACTTTGCTTCGGGTGACTCTGCTCGCAAACTCGAGAATCTTGACGGGTTTCTCCTCGTAAGTCAGATCACTATCCAACTTAAATGCTTCCAGGGGCATTGTGTCTCTTAAAGGAATATCGGCCATCTCAGCATGGCACTTCTTAAGATGAGAAACGTGAAACACGTCGTGAACTCCTGACAGTCTTTCGGGTAACTCCAACTTGTAGGCAACCTCTCTCATGCGTTCCAAAACACGCTACGGTCCCACAAATCTCGGGGCTAACTTTCCCTTAACTCCAAAATGTTTAACTCCTCGCAGAGGCGACACTCTCAGGTACGCTCTGTCTCCGATTTCATAGACTACTTCCTTGCGTTTCGAGTGTGCATAAATCTTCTGCCTTGACTGAGCTACCTTCAGTCGATCTCGAATCAGCTTAACCTTCTCTTCTGACTCTTTAATCAGAGCTGGTCCAAATAACTGACGGTCTCCGACTTCATCCCACATTAACGGCGTTCGGCATCTCCTCCCGTACAATGCTTCGAATGGTGCCATCTTCAAACTGGCCTGGTAACTATTGTTGTACGAGAACTCCGCATAAGGCAAGTTGTCGTCCCAACTAGATCCATAATCTAGCGCACAAGCTCTCAACATGTCCTCCAGAGTCTGATTGACTCTCTTGGTCTGTCCATCAGTCTGCGGGTGGAAAGCTGTACTGAATTCCAGCCTCGTTCCCAAAGTCTGGTGCAACTTATGCCAAAACTTTGAAGTGAAATGTGTTCCTCTATCTGATACAATGGTCCTCGGAACTCCGTGCTGACATACGATCCCGGTCATGTATATCTTGGCTAACTTCGCACTAGTATAAGTGGTTTTCACTGGGATAAAGTGGGCTACTTTGGTCAAGCGATCCACTACTACCCAGATTGAGTCATAAACCGATCTGGTCCTGGGCAATCCGGTGATAAAGTCCATGCCAAGCTTGTCCCACTTCCATTCGGGTATCGGCATAGGCTGTAGCAATCCTGCTGGCTTCTGATGTTCCGCCTTTACTCTCTGGCATACATCACATACCGCTACATACTCGGCAATATCCTTCTTCATTCCCGTCCACCAGAAACGTTCCTTGAAGTCCAAATACATCTTAGTGTTTCCGGGGTGTATCGAGTATGGTGAATCATGTGCTTCCTGCAGTATCAACTTTCTGATCTCCGCGTTGTTGGGCACATAGATTCGGTCCTCAAACCACAAGGTGTTGTGTTCGTCCTCACGAAAACCCTTGGCTTTTCCTTCACTCATCCTCTCCTTGATATCGACAATCTCTTTGTCATCCTTCTGGGCTTCTTGTATCTTTCCCAAAGATGTTGACTGAACCTCCAATGTCGCAACAAAACCTCTAGGAACTATCTCCAAACGAAGCTCCCTGCGATCTTCTGCTAACTCATATGGCAATTCTCCCTTCACTAGGGTATTTTCCTAACTCTTCCGGCTCAAAGCGTCTGCCACGACATTGGCCTTACCTGGATGATAATGCAGCTTCATATCATAATCATTTATGAGCTCCAACCATCTCCTCTGTCTGAGATTCAGCTCCTTCTGAGTGAAAATGTACTTCAAACTCTTGTGATCCATGTACACATCACAACGATTTCCAATTAGGAAATGTCTCCAAGTTTTGAGCGCATGCACAACTGCTGCTAGCTCCAAATCATGCGTAGCATAATTCAACTCGTGCGGTCGAAGTTGTCGAGATGCATAAGAAACAACTCTTCAGTCCTGCATGAGTACTCCTCCCAGTCCTAAGCGTGAAGCGTCGCAATACACTTGGGAATCCTTGCGTATATCTGGCAAGATCAGCACTGGGGCTGTCTTCAACCGTTTCTTCAACTTCTGGAAACTTTCTTCGCACTATTCAGTCCAATGAAACTTTGTGTCCTTCTTCAACAATGCCATCATAGGCTTTGCAATCTTGGAGAAATTATCTATGAATCTCCAGTAATATCTCACGAGTCCAAGAAAACTGCGGATTTCTCCAACTGAAGTGGGTGCGACCCACTCAGTGACTACCTGCACCTTGACAGGATCCACTGCTATACCTTCTCCTGATATAACATGTCCTAAGAATCCAACTTCCTTCAACCAAAACACACATTTTCTAAACTTGGCATACAACTGATGTTCTCTGAGCTTCTCCAGAACCAAACGCAAATGTTCCTCGTGTTCATCTTCATTCTTTGAGTACACCAAGATATCATCAATGAATACCACGACAAACTTATCCAAGAACTCCATCAACACCTTATTCATCATACTCATGAAATAGGCAGGGGCGTTAGTCAATCCAAATGACATAACCGTATACTCATATAGCCCATACCTTGTGGTGAAGGCTGTCTTAAGTATATCCTTCTCTCGGATCTTCAACTGGTGGTATCCTGATCACAGATCGATCTTGGAAAATACTTTAGCTCCTTGAAGTTGGTCAAATAAATCATTGATCATCAGCAGCGGGTACTTATTCTTAATTGTCACTTACTACGGGCACTTCTGGAAATGCCTGGTAGCTCCTTGAAGTTGGTCAAACAAATAAAAAACTCAATATCCCTATCCGGCGGCATGCCTGGTAGCTCTTCTGGAAATACTTCTGGATAATCCCTTACTACAGCACTTCCTCTTGAACAACTCCCGAGAGAGAATGTACTTGTGTCCTTCTAGGCGAATGCCTAGATACATACTTGAACCTTTTTCCCTCGGGGGTGGTAAGCAAAATAGACTTACTGGCACAATCGATGTTCCCTCCATACATCGATAGCCAATCCATACCTAGTATCACATCCAATCCCTGTGACTCCAAAACTATCAGGTCTGAGGGGAAAACATGGAGTCCAATGGTCAATGGCATCTGAAAACATCCTTGATTTGCCATATATTCTGCTCCGGGTGAACTTACTAAAATGGGGGTCATAAGGACTTTGGTGGGCAACTTATGTCTATTCACGAATCCCCTTGAAATGTATGAATGTGATGCACCAGTATCGAAAAGAACTACTGTGGTAAATGACTTAACCAAAAACTTACCGACAACTGCATCAAGTTACTCTTCAACTTCCTACACGGTCACGTGGTTCATTTGTCCTTTGTTGAAAGGGTTGGGCTTCTTCCCGGTGCTTCCATTACCGTTCCCATTCTTGGCTTCAGGGCACTCCGTGGCATAGTGTCCATTCTTCCCGCACTTGAAACAGGTAACGTGACTTAAATCCCTCTTGGCGAGAGTGGATGGGGTAGAGCGGTTCTGGTTATTGTCTGCTCCATTCCCATTCCCATTCTTGGAGCCATTGTGGTTGTGAGCACTCCCTCCATTATGGGTGTGGCTTCCATGGTTATGGGTATATCCTCCCGAGTTCGGGGTGAAACAGGGCTTCTGCTGGTCTCCAGAATTATTCCTTCCTTGTCCATACTTCCTCTTGCGGCTCTCAATCTGCTGCTGCTTCCCTTCAATCATAAGATCCTTGTCTACCAACTCCTGGTAGTTGTTGAAGGTTGCCACCATCAACTGTATGCTCAACTCATCATTCAACCCTTCCATAAACTTCTCCTGCTTCGCGACATCTGTGGCCACATCATCCGGGGCATAACGAGATAGAGTGCTAAACTCATCTATGTACTAAGCCACAGTACGATTTCCTTGGCGCAAGTTGCGAAACTCTCGCTTCTTCATGCTCATGGCTCCAGTTGAGACATGGGCAGTGCGATAAGCTTGCTGAAACTGATCCCAAGTGACATTGGCTACAGGGAAGGTGGATGTGTAGTTCTCCCACCATGCTGCAACTGGTCCAGCCAACTGATGTGCGGCAAAACACACCTTCTCAGCATCCGTGCAATTTGTGGTGGTCAAATCCCTTCCAATCTTGCGTAGCCAGTCATCAGCAACTATTGGTTTAATGCTGCTAGAAAACACCGGTGGTTGCAACCTTAGAAAACGTTTCAGGTTGTCCACAGGTGGTGGTGGCGGAGGGTTGTTGTTGTTGTTTTGATTGTTCTGGACAAGAAGTTGCATCAAGGTGTTCTGCTGGTAGATCAACTGAGTGAGCTCAAGGGGAAACTGAAATCCGGGCTCACATCACGGAGGCATCTGATGGGTGTAGAGGGAAGAGATTAGAATAGAAATGAGGTCTAGGGGAAAATTCACTACCCATATGCACATGAGACAAACACAATCATATCACACTAATCAATTTCAATCAAGGGCATACAAAGATCTAACTAACATTACAAAAGTGCTCTAAATTCTACTTTATGGGGGAAAACTACTAGTCATAGGGTGGTCATCTAGAAATTTTGATCGGCGGAAGATTCCATGATGTCTGCTCCAGCTTCATCTTCATAGTCATCATCACTATCATCGGGGTCTGAGTCGGTGTCGTCGATGATGATGTAGTCCTCTAAACGAATCTCCTTAGGTTCTTCTTCTTCCTCTTCTCCTCCTGGTGCTAGATCTCCCATGAATACTCCTAGCTTCCTTGTCAAGTCATCATTCTTCTCCACAAGTATTGTCATCTCCTCCTCGCATCCGTCACGTGTAGACTTGAGTTCCTCTTCTAGCTCCAAGTTCCTGGTTAGCGCCTTCTTCAAATCTATCATCCCTGCACACATCTGGTGCTCCTGTCGTCGAATGTGCTGGTTTAACTCCTAGATGAATGATGCAATGGACCTGTCCTTCCGGGTGCTGATCATGTCCCATTGCTCATCTCGGCGTCCACATATCTCGTAGATCGTGTCCTTAAACTCCTTCTTGTAGACTTCTCCAATATGTCCCATGGTAATGTGGGCTGCCATACTCTTGCCTAGGCTCCAGGTTGGTGCATCAAAAGAAAACTCTATGGGTTCAGTGGATGGCGCGAATGTCCTCCCAGGGATTTGAACTTGAATATTCCATCACTCCTCTTCTGGTAAAGTGGCGGTGTAGGTCCCGGTGAAGCTTGGTATTCCGACGTTCAGGTACCTAGTGACTTCCTTCAAGTGTCATCCGAAAGGTGTGTCTTCATCCGGTTGAGTGAACGTGTTCCTTGGGTCCACCATCCTAAAGATTAGAAAATGGAGAGGAGTCAGAAATGAGTAGAGAAGAGTGACCTAAGGTTTATCTTAGTGGTCGTGTCCTACAGTCAGCGTGTGCTCTGATACCATCTTGTAGCGACCACGATCCGAATGGACCGAAGTCTCTGTGTTTCTGTGTCATCCCTGGATCGGTAATGCTGACACACACAGTACTTGAACGATTTATAACAGAGTGGCAATCACACACTTATTACATCGAATGTCGCAAAAGAGAACTTACTACAAAAGTCTATGGCATAAGGCCATCTAACAAAATAACAGCGGAAGGCGTGGAAGATAAGTGAGCCCATCAACTCCAACGACATAGCTGAGTGCATGACAAACGACCTAGCGCATCTTACTCTTCTTCTGAAAAGTCTGCAACGTAACATGTTGCAGCCCGAAACAGGTCAGCACATGGAATATGCTGGCAATATAACACAGTAGAGCAAGTAACAGAATAAAGGCTAACACTATATGCATATTTGGCTGGTGGAGGCTCTAAGGTTAAGGTTTTTTGCATAAAGCCAATTTTTTCCTACAACAAAGGAATAACTTTTATTTTAACTATCATGGTAGTTGAAACATCATTGAGAAGGTACCTCCAACTCAAACCCAATTAAAGTAGTCATTATTAACCCACAAATTAATTTTTAGAGTGATGAGATCAACCAATAATTCAAGTACCAGATACTCAAGATGTCCATAACCGGGGACACGGCTAATCATGATTAGTTTGTACACTCTGCAGAGGTTTGCGCACTTTTCCCCACAAGGCTCGACTCCTCCGTTGGATTTCTCGCACTGCACGGTGTTTGAGAAATGGACGACCGAGACACAGTCTTTCAGAAGCATTTACTCTTTACCCCGGGTGGACCCATACACTTAATTTCCCCTACATCAGCTAGTCCACCACTAAAAGAGCTCACACAACTTACTCATACTATGCCAGAGCCCATAATGGCATTGTGGCTGCACACGGAAGTTTCTAGCATGAATAGTTTTATAATCCCTTTGAGCCTGGGTGGCATTCCATAGGATAATCTCATGGTTCCTTCAGGATTTCCTAGGACAACACTTGATTCTCCAGGTGCCCTGCAACTAATCCACCCAGATGTGTATTCAAGTAGCCATCTTAAGTTGAACCATTAATTAACAACTCACATCTGTCCTGGATACTCTCAAACCCAATCCACGTCTACGAGCATAGCATGGCAACCTAAGCATAACGTAGAAGTCACTCCGAGGGATTTGAAAATAATGCAGGTAATAGGTTCTACCTCAATCTACTTCCCACACCCACAAGTTAAGATCCTACTCATGCAATGTGTGAGGGTTTGATCTAATGCATAAAAACTGGGTAATAAATGTTGGGGAACGTAGTATTTCAAAATTTTCCTACGATCACGCAAGATCTATCTACTAGATGCATAGCAACGACAGGGGAGAGTGTGTCTACGTACCCTCGTAGACCGAAAGCAGAAGCATCTAGTGACGCGGTTGATGTAGTCGAACTTCTTCGTGATCCAACCAATCAAGCACCGAACGTACGACACCTCCGTGTTCAGCACACGTTCAGCTTGATGATGTCCCATGAGCTCTTGATCCAGTTGAGCTTCACGGGAGAGTTTCGTCAGCACGACGGCGTGGTGATGGAGATGATGAAGTTACCGTCACAGGGCTTCGCCTAAGCACTGCAACGATATGACCGAGGTGTGTTTCTGTGGAGGGGGGCACCCCACACGGTTGGGATAGATCAACAGATCAACTTGTGTGTCTATGGGGTGCCTCTACCCTCGTATATAAAGCAGTGGAGGAGGGGGAGAGCCGGCCCTCTCTATAGCGCGCCCTAGGGGAGTCCTACTCCCACCGGGAGTAGGATTTCCCCTTTTCTAGTAGAACTAGGAGCCCTTCCAAGTAGTAGGAGTAGGAGAGAAGGAAAGGGAAAAGAGAAGAGAAGGAAGGAGGTGGCGCAGCCTCTTCTCTCTCTTTCCCCTAAAGCGCAATAAGGCCCATATACTCCCCTGACGAATTCCTGTAACTCTCCGGTACTCCAAAAAATACCCGAATCACTCGGAACCTTTATGATGTCCGAATATAGTCGTCCAATATATCGATCTTTACGTCTCGACCATTTCGAGACTCCTCATCATGTCCCCGATCTCATCCGAGACTCCGAACTACCTTTGGTACATCAAAACACATAAACTCATAATACCGATCGTCATCAAACGTTAAGCGTGCGGACCCTATGGGTTCGAGAACTATGTAGACATGACCGAGACTCATCTTCGGTCAATAACCAATAGAGGAATCTGGATGCTCATATTGGCTCCTACATATTCTACGAAGATCTTTATCGGTCAAATCGCATAACAACATACGTTGTTCCCTTTGTCATCGGTACGTTACTTGCCCGAGATTCGATCGTCGGTATCACCATACCGAGTTAATCTCGTTACCGGAAAGTCTCTTTACTCGTTCCGTAATACATCATCTTGTGACTAACTCATTAGTCATTTGCTTGCAAGGCTTATTATGATGTGTATTACCGAGAGGGCCCAGAGATACCTCTCCGACACTCGGAGTGACAAATCCTATTCTTGATCTATGCCAACACCACGAACACTTTCGGAGACACCTGTAGAGCATCTTTATAATCACGCAGTTATGTTGTGACGTTTGATAGCACACAAGGTGTTCCTCCGGTATTCGGGAGTTGCATAATCTCATAGTCATAGGAACATGTATTAGTCATGAAGAAAGCAATAGCAGTAAAACTAAACGATCATAGTGCTAAGCTAACTGATGGGTCTTGTCCATCACATCATTCTCCTAATGATGTGATCCCGTTGATCCAATGACAACTCATGTCTATGTCTAGGAAACATAACCATCTTTGATCAATGAGCTAGTCTAGTAGAAGCATACTAGGGACACTCTGTTTTGTCTATGTATTCACACATGTACTAAGTTTCTGGTTAATACAATTGTAGCGTGAATAATAAACATTTATCATGATATAAGGAAATAAATAATAACTTTCTTATTGCTTCTAGGGCATATTTCCTTCAGTCTCCCACTTGCACTAGAGTCAATAATCTAGATCACATCACCATGTGATTAACACCAATAGTTCACATCACCATGTGACTTAACACTTTGTAGTTCACATCGCCATGTGACCAATACCCAAAAATGTTTACAAGAGTCAATAATCTACTTCACATCGCCATGTGATTAACACCCAAAGAGTACTAAGGTGTGATCATGTTTTGCTTGTGAGAGAGGTTTAGTCAATGGGTCTGCCACATTCAGATCCGTATGTATTTTGCAAATTTCTATGTCTACAATGCCCCGCACTGAGCTACTCCAGCTAAATGCTCCTACTTTCAATATGTATCTAGATCGAGACTCAGAGTCATCCATATCGGTGTCAAAGCTTGCATCAACGTAACTCTTTACGATGAACTCTTTATCACCTCCATAATCGAGAAATATTTCCTTAGTCATCCAGTAACTAAGGATAATTTTGACCGATGTCCAGTGATCTACTCCTGGATCGCTTTTGTACCTCCTTGCCAAACTCATGGCAAGGTACACAACAGGATTGGTACATAGCATGGCATACTTTAAAGAGCCCATGGCTGAGGCATAGGGAATGACTATCATTCTTTCTCTATCTTCTGCCGTGGTCGGGTTTTGAGTCTTACTCAACTTCATACCTTGCAACACAGGCAATAACTCTTTCTTTGATTGTTCCATTTTTGAACTACTTCAAAAAACTTGTCAAGGTATGTACTCACTGAAAAAACTTATCAAGCGTCTTGATCTATCTCCATAGATCTTGATGCTCAATATGTAAGCAGCTTCACCGAGGTCTTTCTTTGAAAAACTCCTTTCAAACACTCATTTATGCTTTCCAGAAAATTCTACATCATTTCCGATGGACAATATGTCATTCACATATACTTATCAGAAAGGTTGTAGTGCTCCCACTCACTTTCTTGTAAATACATGCTTCACCGCAAGTCTGTATAAAACTATATGCTTTGATCAACTTGTCAAAGGGTATATTCCAACTCCGAGATGCTTGCACCAGTCCATAGATGGATCGCTGGAGCTTGCATATTCTGTTAGCACCTTTAGGATTGACAAAACCTTCTGGCTGCATCATATACAACTCTTCTTTAATAAATCCATTAAAGAATGCAGTTTTGTTATTCATTTGTCAGATTTCATAAAATGCGACAATTGCTAACATGATTCGAATAGACTTAAGCATCGCTACGGGTGAGAAAGTCTCATCGTAGTCAACTCCTTGAACTTGTCGAAAACCTTTCGCAACAAGTCAAGCTTTGTAGACAGTAACATTACTGTCGGCGTCGGTCTTCCTCTTGAAGATCCATTTATTTTCAATGGCTTGCCGATCATCGGGCAAGTCAACCAAAGTCCACACTTTGTTCTCATACATGGATCCCATCTCAGATTTTATGGCCTCAAGCCATTTTGCGGAATCTGGGCTCATCATTGCTTCCTCATAGTTCGTAGGTTCATCATGGTCTAGTAACATGACTTCCAGAACCGGGTTGCCGTACCACTCTGGCGCGGAACGTACTCTGGTTGATCTACGAAGTTTAGCAGTAACTTGCTCCGAAGTTTCATGATCATCATCATGAGCTTCCTCACTAATTGGTGTGTGAATCACTGGAACTAGTTTATGTGATGTACTACTATCCAATTCGGGAGAAGGTACAATTACCTCATCAAGTTCCACTTTCCTCCCACTCACTTCTTTCGAGAGAAACTCCTTCTCTAGAAAGGATCCATTCTTAGCAACGAATATCTTGCCTTCGAATCTGTGATAGAAGGTGTACCCAACAGTCTCCTTTGGGTATCCTATGAAGACACATTTCTCCGACTTGGGTTGGAGCTTATCACGTTGAAGCTTTTTCACATAAGCATCGCAGCCCCAAAATTCAAGAAACGACAACTTCGGTTTCTTGCCAAACCACAGTTCATAAGGCGTCGTCTCAACGGATTTAGATGGTGCCCTTATTAAACGTGAATGCATCTGTCTCTAAAGCATAACCCCAAAACGGTAGTGGTAAATCGGTAAGAGACATCATAGACCGCACCATATCTAATAAAGTACGGTTACTATGTCCGGACACACCATTACGCTGTGGTGTTTCGGATGGCGTGAGTTGTGAAACTATTCCACATTGTTTGAAATGAAGACCAAACTCGTAACTCAAATATTCACCTCCATGATCATATCGTAGAAACTTTATTTTCTTGTTACGATGATTCTCTACTTCACTCTGAAATTCTTCGGACTTCTCAAATGTTTCAGACTTGTGCTTCATCAAGTAGATATACCCATATCTGCTCAAATCATCAGTGAAGGTCAGAAAATAGTGATACCCACCGCGAGCTTCAACACTCATCGGCCTACATACACCAGTATGTATGATTTCCAACAAATATGTTGCTCACTCCATTGTTCGGGAGAACGGAGTTTTAGTCATCTTGCCCATGAGGCATGGTTCGCAAGCACCAAGTGATTCATAATCAACTGATTCCAAAAGTCCATCACTATGGAGTTTCTTCATGCGCTTTACACCAATATGACCTAAACGGTAGTGCCACAAATAAGTTGCACTATCATTATTAACCTTGGATCTTTTGGCTTCAATGTTATGAATATGTGTATCATTACGATCGAGATCCGACAAACTATTTTCATTGGGTGTATGACCATCCAAGGCTTTATTCATGTAAACAGAATAACAATTATTCCATGACTTTAAATGAATAATCGTATTGCAACAAACATGATCAAATCATATTCATGCTCAACGCAAATGCCAAATAACATTTATTTAGGTTCTACACTAATCCCGAAATTATAGGGAGTGTGCGATGATGATCATATCAATCTTGGAACCACTTCCAACACACATCGTCAGTTCACCTTTAACTAGTCTCTGTTCATTCTGCAACTCTCATTTCGAGTTACTAATTTTTAGCAACTGAACTAGTATCAAATACCCAGGGGTTGCTATGAACACTAGTAAAGTACACATCAATCATCTGTATATCAAATATACCTTTGTTCACTTTGCCATCCTTCTTATCCGACAAGTATCTAGGGCAGTTCCACCTCTAGTGACCATTTCCTTTGCAGTAGAAGCACTTAGTTTCAGGCTTGAGTTTTAGCTTTGGGTTTCTTCACGGGAGTGACAACTTGCTTGTCATTCTTCTTGAAGTTCCCCTTCTATCCCTTTGCCCTTTACTTGAAACAAGTGGTCTTGTTAACCATCAACACTTGATGCTCTTTCTTGATTTCTACCTTCGCCGATTTCAGCATCGCGAAGAGCTCGGGAATTACTTTTGTCATCCCTTGCATATTATAGTTCATCACGAAGTTCTACTAACTTGGTGATAGTGACCAGAGAACTTTGTCAATTACTATCTTATCTGGAAGATTAACTCCCACTTGATTCAAGCAATTGTAGTACCCAGACAATCTGAGCACATACTCACTGGTTGAGCTATTCTCCTCCATCTTGTAGGCAATGTACTGTCAGAGGTCTCATACCTCTCGACACGGGCATGAGTATGAAATACTAATTTCAACTCTTGGAACATCTCATATGCTCCGTGGCGTTCAAAATGTTTTTGAAGTCCTGGTTCTAAGCCGTAAAGCACGGTCCACTAAACTATTAAGTAGTCATCATACCGAGCTTTTGTCAAAACGTTCATAACGTCTACATCTGCTCTTGCAATAGGTCTGTCACCTAGCGGTGCATCAAGGACATAATTCTTCTTTGAAGCAATGAGGAAACTCTTCAGATCACGGAACAAGTCCGCATCGTTGCTACTAACATCTTTCAACTTATTTTTCTCTAGGAACATATAAAACAAACGGGGAGCTACATCGCGAGCTATTGATCTACAACATAGATATGCTAATACTACAAGCACTAAGTTGATGATAAATTAAAGTTCAATTAATCATATTACTAAAGAACTCCCACTTAGATAGACATCCCTCTAGTCATTTAAATGATCACGTGATCCAAATCAACTAAACCATGTCCGATCATCACGTGAGATGGAGTAGTTTTCAATGGTGAACATCTTATGTTGATCATATCTACTATATGATTCATGCTCGACCTTTCGATCTCCAGTGTTCCGAGGCCATATTTGCATATGCTAGGCACGTCAAGTTTAACCCGAGTATTTTGCGTGTGCAAAACTGGCTTACACCCATTGTATGTGAACGTAGAGCTTATCACACCCGATCATCACGTGGTGTCTCGGCACGACGAACTTTCACAACGGTGCATACTCAGGGAGAACACTTATACCTTGAAATTTTGTAAGGGGTCATCTTATAATGCTACCGCCGTACTAAGCAAAATAAGAAGCATAACAAGATAAACATCACATGCAATCAAAATATGTGACATGATACGGCCATCATCATCTTGTGCTTTCGATCTCCATCTCCAAAGACACCTTCGTCACCGGCGCGACACCTTGATCTCCATCATAGCTTAGTTGTCGTCTCGCCAACTATTGCTTCCACGACTATCGCTACCGCTTAGTGATAAAGTAAAGCAATTACATGGCGACTGTATTTCATAAAATAAACCGACAACCATATGGCTCCTGGCAGTTGCTGATAACTTTACAAAACATGATCATCTCATACAATAACGTATCACTCATCATGTCTTGACCATATCACATCACAACATGCCCTGCAAAAACAAGTTAGACGTCCTCTACTTTGTTGTTGCAAGTTTTACGTGGCTGCTACGGGCTTAGCAAGAACCGTTCTTACCTACGCATACAAAAACGACAACGATTTTTCGTCAAGTATGTGCTGTTTTAACCTTCACAAGGACCGGGCGTAGTCACACTCGATTCAGCTAAAGTGAGAGAGACAGACACCTGCCAGTCACCTTTAAGCAACGAGTGCTCATAATGGTGAAACCAATCTCGCGTAAGCATACGCGTAATGTCGGTCCGGGCCGCTTCATCTCACAATACCGCCGAACCAAAGTATGACATGCTGGTAAGCAGTATGACTAGTATCGTCCACAACTCACTTGTGTTCTACTCGTGCATATCATCTACGCATAGACCTGGCTCATGATGCCACTGTTGGGGAACGTAGTATTTCAACATTTTCCTACGATCACGCAAGATCTATCTACCAGATGCATAGCAACGAGAGGGGAGAGTCTGTCTATGTACCCTCGTAGACCGAAAGCGGAAGCATCTAATGACGGGGTTGATGTAGTCAAACTCCTTTGCGATCCAACCGATCAAGCACCGAACGTACGGCACCTCCGTGTTCAGCACACGTCCAGCTTGATGATGTCCCACGAGCTCTTGATCCAGTTGAGCTTCACGGGAGAGTTTCGTCAGCACGACGACGTGGTGACGGAGATGATGAAGTTACCATCGCAGGGCTTCGCCTAAGCGCTGCAACGATATGACCGAGGTGTGTTTCTGTGGAGGGGGCACCGCACACGGTTGGGAGAGATCAACAGATCAACTTGTGTGTCTATGGGGTGCCTCTACCCTCGTATATAAAGGAGTGGAGGAGGGGGAGGGCCGACCCTCTCTATGGCGCGCCCTAGGGAGCCCTACTCCCATCGGGAGTAGGATTCCCCCTTTCCTAGTAGAACTAGGAGCCATTCCAAGTAGTAGGAGTAGGAGAGAAGGAAAGGGAAAAGAGAAGAGAAGGAACGAGGTGGCGCAGCCCCTCCCCCTAGTCCAATTCGGACTAGGCCTTGGTGGGGGCGCAACCTCTTCTCTCTCTTTCCCCTAAATCCCAATAAGGCCCATATACTCCCCGGCGAATTCCCGTAACTCTCCGGTACTCCAAAAAATACCCGAATCACTCGAAACCTTTCAGATGTCCGAATATAGTCGTCCAATATATCGATCTTTACATCTCGACCATTTCGAGACTCCTCGTCATGTCCCCGATCTCATCCGGGATTCCGAACTACCTTCGGTACAACAAAACACATAAATTCATAATACCGATCGTCATCAAACGTTAAGCGTACGGACCCTACGGGTTCGAGTACTATGTAGACATGACCGAGACTCATCTCCGGTCAATAACAAATAGCGGAATCTGGATGCTCATATTGGCTCCTACATATTCTACGAAGATCTTTATCGGTCAAACCGCATAACAACATACGTTATTCCCTTTGTCATCGGTACGTTACTTGCCCGAGATTCGATCGACGGTATTACCATACCTAGTTAATGATAAAGTAAAGCAATTACATGGCGACTGTATTTCATACAACGAAGCGACAACCATATGGCTCCTGCCAGTTGCCGATAACTTTACAAAACATGATCATCTCATATAATAACGTATCACTCATCATGTCTTGACCATATCACATCACAACATGCCCTGCAAAAACAAGTTAGGCGTCCTCTACTTTGTTGTTGCAAGTTTTACGTGGCTCCTACGGGCTTTGCAAGAACCGTTATTACCTACGCATACAAAAACCACAACAATTTTTCGTCAAGTATGTGTTGTTTTAACCTTCACAAGGACCGGGCGTAGTCACACTCGATTCAGCTAAAGTGAGAGAGACAGACACCCGCCAGTTACCTTTAAGCAACGAGTGCTCATTTTGGTGAAACCAGTCTCGCGTAAGCGTACGCGTAATGTCGGTCAGGGCCGCTTCATCTCACAATATCGCCGAACCAAAGTATGATATGCTAGTAAGCAGTATGACTAGTATCGTCCACAACTCACTTGTGTTCTACTCGTGCATATCATCTACGCATAGACCTGGCTCATGATGCCACTCTTGGGGAACGTAGTATTTCAAAAATTTCCTACGATCACGCAAGATCTATCTACCAGATGCATAGCAACGAGAGAGGAGAGTGTGTCTATGTACCCTCGTAGACCGAAAGCGGAAGCATCTAGTGACACGGTTGATGTAGTCGAACTTCTTCGCGATCCAACCGATCAAGCACTGAGCATACGGCACCTCCGTGTTCAGCACACGTTCATCTTGATGAAGTCCCGCGAGCTCTCACGGGAGAGTTTCATCAGCACGACGGCGTGGTGACGGAGATGATGAAGTTATCGTCGCAAGGCTTCGCCTAAGCGCTGCAACGATATGACCAAGGTGTGTTTCTGTGGAGGGGGGCATCGCACACGGTTGGGAGAGATCAACAGATCAACTTGTGTGTCTATGGGGTGCCTCTACCCCCATATATAAAGGAGTGGAGGAGGGGGAGGGCCGGACCTCTCCATGGCGTGCCCTAGGGGAGTCCTACTCCCACCGGGAGTAGGATTCCCTCTTTCCTAGTAGAACTAGGAGCCCTTCCAAGTAGTAGGAGTAGGAGAGAAGGAAAGGGAAAAGAGAAGAGAAGGAAGGAGGTGGCGCAGCCCCTCCCCCTAGTCCAATTCGGACTAGGCCTTGGTGTGGGGGCAGCCTCTTCTTTCTCTTTCCCCTAAAGCCCAATAAGGCCCATATACTCCCCGGCGAATTCCCGTAACTCTCCGGTACTCCGAAAAATATCTGAATCACTCGGAACCTTTCCAATGTCCGAATATAGTCGTCCAATATATCGATCTTTACGTCTCGCCCATTTCGAGACTCCTCATCATGTCCCCGATCTCATCCGGGACTCTGAACTACCTTCGGTACATCAAAACACATAAACTCATAATACCGATCGTCATCAAACGTTAAGCGTGTGGACCCTACGGGTTCGAGAACTATGTAGACATGACTGAGACTCATCTCCGGTCAATAACCAATAGCGTAATCTGGATGCTTATATTGGCTCCTACATATTCTACGAAGATCTTTATCGGTCAAACCATATAACAACATACGTTGTTCCCTTTGTCATCGGTACGTTACTTTCACGAGATTCGATCGTCGGTATCACCATACCTAGTTAATCTCGTTACCGGCAAGTCTCTTTACTCGTTCCGTAATACATCATCTCGTGACTAACTCATTAGTCATTTGCTTGCAAGGCTTATTATGGTGTGTATTACCGAGATGGCCGAGAGATACCTCTCCGACACTCGGAGTGACAAATCCTATTCTTGATCTATGCCAACACCACGAACACTTTCGGAGACACATGTAGAGCATCTTTATAATCACCCAGTTACGTTGTGACGTTTGATAGCACAGAAGGTGTTCCTCCGGTATTCGGGAGTTGCATAATCTCATAGTCATAGGAACATGTATAAGTCATGAAGAAAGCAATCGCAGTAAAACTAAATGATCATAGTGCAAGCTAACGGATGGGTCTTGTCCATCACATCATTCTCCTAATGATGTGATCCCGTTGATCAAATGACAACTCATGTCTATGGCTAGGAAACATAACCATCTTTGATCAATGAGCTAGTCTAGTAGAGGCATACTAGGGACACTCTGTTTTGTCTATGTATTCACACATGTACTAAGTTTCTGGTTAATACAATTCTAGCATGAATAATAAACATTTATCATGATATAAGGAAATAAATAATAACTTTCTTATTGCCTCTAGGGCATATTTCCTTCAATAAAGGGTATGATCAAAGTGTTATTTGCCTTGCTGATGATTCGCAAAACCTAGGGACTCATAGTAGCATGCTTCGCACTCCGGGAATTCTATCGCAAGCAAACAATAGCATACATAAGCATTCAAGCAAATATGCACAGGAAAAACTCCAAATAAGAAGATCTAACCAGAAAGTTCAACTTAAGAACTCCGGTTTGCAAAAAGAATCAAATCAAACGGAGCAACGAAACTCAAACTGTGAAAGAAACGAGATACGTTTACTAGATTGATCTAAAGTCAAATTTTAAAGTAGCAAAACATTGTTCAAGTTGGTTAAATGGAAAGAGGGCTTCGAGACGAAGATCTGGGCGCTTGAAACGCCTGATTCCGACTTTCGAGCGAAAAGAAAAACTAAAAGGAAGATCAAGGCAGAAATCACGATCGAAAATAATCGCGGAAAAACCGTGAAAAAGAAAACGGACGAAGAGGCTAACGAACGAACATTCGCTGTCAGTTACTAAAAGACGAAAAGTGTTTGTTAAAATGAATGAAAGTCCGCTAGATAACTAAACCGACGGAAAAACCGAACCGATCTAATAAAAAAACAGATCTAGGGTTCTAAAAAACCGATCGGTTTTAAAAAAAACGGCGGCGGCGAGTTCGGTGGCGGCGGCTCCGGCGACGGTGGCAAGGGGC
The DNA here is from genome assembly GCA_902687465.1 of Secale cereale. Lineage (NCBI taxonomy): Eukaryota > Viridiplantae > Streptophyta > Magnoliopsida > Poales > Poaceae > Secale > Secale cereale. Next base: position 658,305,470 of record LR738710.1, read on the forward strand.
GGCGAGTGCGGCGGCGGGGCGGGCAGCAGCGGGCTCCGGTGCGGGCGGTGGTGGGTGGCAGCGGCGGAGGCGGCGGCTTGCTACGGCGGCGGCGACGGCGGCTGCGGCGGTGGGGTGGCGTGGCGCAGGCGGCGACGGCGGTGTGGGGCGACGTGGGGGCTGGCGGTGACTTATAAAGGTCGGGGGGCTTACTTGGCCAAGGGGCCAAGCGGCGGCGGCGCCCACCCGGACTCCGGCGGGAGTCCGACTCGGGCACGGCGGGGAAGGCGGTGGCGCACGGGCCGGCTGGGCCTTCGGCCCACTTCGGTCCGAAACCAACTTTTTTTAAACGGTCCTGACGCAAAAAAGCAACAAAATAAAATACTAAACAAAGACGAAAAATTCCGAAATAAGTTTTCACCGTCCTATAATAATATTTAGGACAAAGTGAACATTTTTCCTAGACCTAAATGCAATTTTGAAAAACGCGCATTTTTCCTATGCAAATAAAATCACAAATAAATCCGAATAAAATTCCAAAAGTGATTTTAATATTTTCCTCCAATATTTCTTTTATTTTGGAGAAGTCATATGATCTTTGCTCATATATTTTACTAAGAAATATTTTTAGGAGATAAAAACAATTAAAACCAAAGTGATCCCCGTACCGGTATTTGAGAAAACTCAAATACGAAAACGGTAAAATCCCCAACTATCTCTGTGGGTCCTTGACTTGCTTAGAATTTTCGAGGATCGTAAGCACACAAATGCAGTAAAACATGCAATGCAATATGATCTATGTATAACATTCCAAATTGAAAATTTTGGATGTTACAACATTGCATTGCATTCGTGTTGTCACTTGCACCCGATCATGATCGTCTCTTCCCGTTGTCCGTTTCGAGTTCCGACACTCACACACGTGCCCGTGGCACCTACGAGTCCTCTTTCGCAAGTGGCCGTAGAACGTTCTCGGAATGAGGTGGGACTTGTCGTACGTTGTTGTTTTAGTACGTGGAGACTGCCTGTCAAGTTTCGTCGCGTTTGGAGGTCCTTTGATACTCCAACGGTTAACCTCGTGGGCTAAAAGCTCCTCTTTCTTTTGGCCTAACACCCATCCACAACGGCCCACTAACCGAGCACAACCACTTCCAACCTCTCGGTCGTCGGATCGTGATCGTGTGGGCAAAACCACACCTCATTTGGACCCTCCTAGATCCTTCTAGCTATAAAAACGTCTCCCCCGTCCAAAATTTCGAAGGAAACCCTAGCCCCTTCTTCCTTCTCCGCCGCCTCAGAATCCGTGCCGGGCGGACGTGTCCGTTCCGCGCCGGACACGCCCGCGCCCACCAGATCCCGCCGCCGCCGCACCGCGCGGGCCCGCGGGGCCCGTAGCCGGCCCGGTCGGCCTGTGCCGCCGCCCGCGGCTCCCGCCTCGCTCTGCCTCCCGTTGTCGTCGTCGGCCGCGACCACCGCTGGCCTCGACCTCGCCGGGCCGTCTCGCCCTCTGGCCGCCGGCGCCGCCACCCTCCGCTGCCGGTGCTCCCGCGCCCCGCCGCCGCCCGGTGTCCGCCGCCCGCCGCGCTCCTCGGCGCTCCCGCTGGCGACCGCTGCCGCTACCGCCGGCCCCGGCCGCACCTCACCGCCGGTCGGCCCGTCCTCCACTCCGGCCGCCAGAGCTCGCCGGAGCCGCGCCGCCGTCTTCCTCGTCCGGATCCGGTGGATCGGGACGAGATCCACCGGGATCCGAACCAAAGACGTCGTCTCCGTCCCGGATCTCCCTATCCCGCACATCTCCGTCCCGTTGACTTTTTGCGGGGGGTAATTTTCTCTAAGTCCCAGATCCATGTAAATTTTATGCCCTCTTTCTCATGTGGTAACTTTGTGCTCGGCGCTCCGTTTTGCATGTACGATATATAGAAATGTTCGTCGCGAAGTGCTCTACATGTTGGCATCAGTTTCATGCATGTTAGGGTTCATCTAGATGTCTTAATATTCATGGAAAGAGTGCTTCGTGATGTTACTGTTTCAGCACTAGTTGTCCGTTAACAATTTGTTGGCATGTTCGTGAGGTCACAACTTGGTGCTTGTTGGCCCAAATGTTGTGTATGATATGTCCAGATGTTCGTCTTATGATGCTCTTCATGATGGTTGCATTTGCATACATGTTAGGTTGCATTATGCCATGTTTAAACCTACTACAAAAGTGCATGTGGATGATAAGTTTCTGAAATTGTTATGAGATGATGTTTTGTCTTGTTGATGTATATTAATACATGGGTCATATGAGCTAGGTGTCAACATGAGTTTTGCTCTTTGAGATGTGCTCTACATGATAGATTTATTTTTCATGCCATGATATGTCTTGAGATGAGTGCAACAAGCTTGTTAACATGCCATCGTGATGTTAAATTTCTACTAAGGGTGAATCTGTTAATATTTATGCCATGTTTCCATGAGGCTACCGTCATTGTTGTGCATGGTTAGAGTTGTCCAGTGGGTGTTCCTTGATGTATATGTTATGCTCTAGCTATCCATGCTCTTTTTTGACATGATGCCATGTTGTAGCTTGTTCTCTTGAGGCCCTCTAGTTGCTTTAAAATGTTTCTGTCAGCATGCCCAGATTTTGCTAAGTCTGGATAAACTTTTGCAATTTTGCGATGATGTTTGGTACATGTTCTAGTATGTTGTAGAAGTAGCCATGTGGTTATTCTTGAAGAGAATGTTATGTATGTTATTACCATGCCTTTTGCTTGCATGAAGGCTTGATGTAGCTTGTTGTTTTCATGCTCTGAAGTTGCTATAAAATGTTTCTATCAGCTTGTTATCAGCAAGTTCAAATTTGCCATGTGAATAGCTATTGTTCTATGCATCCTATGACCATGTTCTTGCCATGAATATCTTCACAAACATGTCTTCTTGATGTTGGTTATGTTCACATGACATGCCATGCTTTGAGTTGAGTTGCACAACCTTGCATACATGCCTACCTGTCATTGTTATGCCATGCCTTGTATTTTTCACTAAGTCTGAGAAATCTGTAAACTTATTGTATCTTGCCATGCTTGTTTAATTGTGTTCCAGCAAGTTCTTGGGTGTGCTCTAAGTTCATTCTTGTTAAGAATCATGTCTATTTCACATCCATGCCTTTTGTCTTCATGTTTGGGTGTTGTAGCATAATTATATCTTGCTCCAAAGATGCTATGTTGCTGTTAACTGTAGTTTTGCATTGCATCTTGTTTTGCTTGTCATTTGCAAACCGTGCATCTGTTTCCCTTGATCTTTATATCGATTTCGACCGAAATCTTCCCCTCTATCCAATGGCTTGCTTGGTTGCCCAAGATGAAGCCAGTTCTACCATCTTCTCCTTAGGATCAAGAGCATCCTCATGCATACGCACATCATACTCGCATTCCATGACATGTCTTGCATCATGTTGTTTGCGCATTGCACCATGATTGTTCTTGTACCGTTGTTGTGCTCTTGTGTTGGGTAGAGCCGGGAGCCGATACCGAGTTCGAGGATCTTGTCGAGACTGAGTTTGAGGAGCCGTCTTACCATCCCACCGATGACTTACCAGGCAAGATGACCGTTCCTCGATATCACCTCTATCTTTGCCTTGCTAGTTGTCTCGCTCTTTAGCTATGCCTCGGTGCATATTCTTGTCTTGTCAGCCTCCTATTGTGGCCATGAAACACTCTAACCGCCTTCCTAGCAAACCGTTGTTTGGCTAAGTACGCTTTTGCTCAGCCCCTCTTATAGCGTTGCTACTTGCAGGTGAAGTTTGAAGATTGTTCCAAATTTGGACTTGTTTTATTGGGATAACACAATATATATCGTAATTAACTTAATGCACATATATATTGGCAATGGGTGGAAGGCTTGGCCTTCTGCTTGGTGTTTTGTTCCACTCATGCCACCTTAGGACCTGATAAACAGGTGTTATGTTTCTTGATTTTTCGTTCCTAACACGTTTCGGGTTTATGGGGCCCCCTTGATAATTCACTCTGCTTAAAGATTTTCGAGCAACACCCAACATTGGTTCTACATTTGCCAAACAACTAAAACATGCATAGGGAGTTATAAACCCGAGTTCTTAATCCACCCCCCGGGCCAGTGCTCCTCATGATTGTTGGTCCAACCGGGCAGACTGCGGGGCCACCACGAGGAAACTCGAGGATTGGCATTTTCCTGTAGGCTGTCCCATCCGGTCGTGGCCTAAGACGAGATACGCACGTCTACTATCAGGGTGTCGGCACGCCATGAGGTCTTGCTGGCTTAGTTTTACCTTTGTCGAAATATCTTGAGCACGGGATTCCGAGAATACTCGGGTCTTCTCAATTAGGAGATGCGACTCCGCAGACCATGAGCTTGCGATGGGCTAAGTTGGGACACCCCTGCAGGGTTTTGAACTTTCGAAAGCCGTGCCCGCGGTTATGTGGCAGATGGGAATTTGTTAATATCCAGTTGTAGATAACTTGACACCATATCCTTAAGAATACACTACCTGTGTGAGTAACCGTGATGTTCTCTTTCTGAAAGGCTTCGGGAAGTGAACACGGTGGGGTTATGTTTGACCGTGATTAGCTAGGATCACTTCTTGATCAACTTGGCGACCGTTGGCACATATTCTCGTCTCGCTCTGAACTCGTAAGCTAGTTGCTTAGTGCTTGCTGCAACACTTTATTTACCTCCCCACACCTATTGGCTTTGTTAGTTTTCATACCCGGGAATGGAATTGCTTAGTCCTTTGTGTCTCATAGTTTACACACACACATCAGATGCAGGTACCGCTGAGAACAATGCAGGAGATGGATCTGAACTTCACTGAGAGTTCGATGAGGAGCGTGGTCGTTACTATGTTCCGTATCCCGACGACCAGTAGTGGTTCCTACTAGGAGTGGTTCGGGCTTGTGTTCATGGTATCTTTCTCGTTTGGATTTTGTCCGTAGTCGGACTCTGTGTTTTTGGATGAATGTATCTTATTGTATTCATTGTGTGACGTGGCGAGTGTAAGCCATCTATCTTTTACACTTTCATCCCTAAACTTTTACATGAGTTGTGCAAAGATACCACGCTTGCGATCATTCCAGAATGCGCTTATGTCTTTAAGTTGTTCCTCGGCACGTGGGAGACATAGTCGCATCCTGGGCATTACAAGTTGGTATCAGAGCCTTCTCCGACCTAGGAGCCCCCTGATTGATCGAATCGTTGATGGTTGAGTCTAGGCACACACAAAAAATGTTTTGAGTCCTATATATATCGGAGAGTAGGATTTCTTTTTACTCCGCATCCCCTTCATCGCTCTGGTGAGGACTTCTGACGTTGTTTTACCTGCACTATTCTCAAATTTTCACCAATTTTTTTTAGGATCACGCAGGTATTGTTTGGATTGTTCCGATATCTTTGTGACGAGAACATTGTTCTCGATGCCTCCTGGCATTTAGGGGGTGTGGCAGTGTCCCGGGGAGTTGAGCTCCGAGGTGTTGTCGTCACAAATGTATCGTTGCGGTTCTAGAATACCAGAGGCGACCGACATCGAAAACTCTTCTATGCATGTCTGGTGGTGATGTAACCCCGATCACACCCAGTACTGGGGAGATAGTTCGGGAGTATTGCCACAGCTAGTATAGCGGATGCGTTTCGAAGGTCCGAGGTAAACAGTTTCCGAAGATGATTGGTTATGTGTTGACGGATGGATACAGCTGGATGTAGGTTTAGAGTTGAGTGCGCGGTGCTTCCCCGGTATCCCCAACACCAGATTGCATAACCGGAAAGCTTCGGGAATTAATAGGTGGGTTTCAAGTAGCTCTTAGGTAATGTTCCAAAGGGTGCATGGTATGAGGTTTTGGGTTCAACATCTAGTGAAGAGGTTTCATGGGCGTTGTTCCAATGGGGAGTTGCATCTTAAAGGATCCTTGTCAATGTTGATCCGGGGATTGCAAGGCCCTTTGTAACACGTGCCATGGGGCACTCACCACGAACATGTGGGACGAAACCTCTATTATGTATTTGTTCCATATGTACCTTGTTGTTTTATTCTATTATTTTGTTCTCCCAAGTGGCTTCTCGACAAGTTGTTGTACCATTAAGCTATGGAATTCATTCGTTAAATTTAGTTCGAATGTTCATTGTGAAGACTATATGTTGCAAATATCTAGCCGTTGATTCAGCTTGTCTATTATTTGCTTCAATGGCTAATAGTTGTCATCATCTTCAGGATGGCACCTAAGAAAGTTCCCAACTAGAACCCAAAGGGTGAAGAATGGCATCCTCCTTCCCCTACTCCTCCGTCTGAGGCATGGAGAGCGATTATGCAGGCAAACAATCAGAACACTCAGATGCTCATGCAAATGATGCAGAGTTTCCAAGAAAATCAAGGCAATCAAGGGAACCAAGGCCAATAAATCTGTTCAATCAACCTCACTTTGCTACTCTGAACCAATTCTTGGCAAACCAACCAAAGTCTTTCAGTTTCTGTGTTGATTCGCCCGATGCTGAAGATTGGATCATAGACATCAAGAAACACTTTGAGTGCAGTAACGTCAGAACTGAAGATTATTTCAAGTTTGCCGCTTTCCAACTCAAAGATCAAGCTGCAGATTGGTGGCAACAGTACAAACACTCCAGAGGGGGTCGTGAGATCTCGTGGACTGACTTCTGCCGCGATTTCCGTTCTCATCACATTCCAACCAGTGTCATTGAAGGCATGCGTGAGCAATTCCGCAACCTGAAGCAAGGCACCATGTCTGTCTACCAATACAATGTCAAGTTCTAGAATCTTGCCCGTTATGCGAAGCAAGACATCCCCGATGCCAAGAGCAAAATCTACCACTTCCGAGGTGGTCTGAAAGATGAACTCCAACTTGCACTCACTTTGTTCGAGCCAGATGAATTTGATCAATTCTACAACATAGCTCTCAAGCAAGAGGCAGCTCAGCTCAAATGTGAAGCTTCCCAAAAAGAGGATAAGAGATGTTGTTCACTCCTCCTCTTCCTCTCAAGTGGTTGCCAGGCAGCAGAAGTTCTAACTACCGCCTCCTCCAGTGCTCCGTCCTCCAAGTAACAACAAGCACTCAGGTGGTCGTGGATTCTCCCACCCACCCAACCCAAGCAACAAGTCCAAGTCTCAGTACCAAGCTCCAAGACCAAGTGTTCCTCCTTCCTGTCCAGTTTCTGAGGTCACTTGCTACAAATGTGGTCTGAAGGGTCACTATTCCAACAAGTGCACCAACCAGAGGCGCCTTCCGCCTCCTCCACCTGTCAGCAATGCTATTGTCAAGCACAATCCCAAGCATGCAAGAGTGAACCTGATGAATGCAGCTCAAGCAGAAAATTCTTCTGATGTGATTATTGGTAATCTCCCAGTTAACTCTATTCCTACAAATTGTTTGATTCTGGTGCATCACTTTCCTTCATGTCATGTCCATTTGCATCTAAGAGTAACGTGGGCATAGTGGACTTGCCAAAGAAGTTATCAATTAATTCTCCGGGCAAACACATGACTTCCAACTCAGTGGCTCCGGATATATCTATTCACATGGGAGATTACAGTTTTCTGGTTTCCCCGGTTATTCTCGGTAACTCGGAAATTGATCTTATTCTTGGGATGGATTGGCTCTCTAAGCATGATGCAGATATTGATTGTGCAAACAAGGAGGTCAAGATAACCCATCCTTCCGAAGACATGATTATCTTCGCAGCTCGAAATAACACAATCAGGCTATTCTCTCTCAATGGCAAGGGCGAGATTAATGACATATCCCAGATTCCGGTGGTTTGTGAATATGAGGATGTATTCCCTGAAGAGCTTCCAGGCATGCCTCCCAACCGTCTAGTTGAATTCGTCATTGAACTTGAACCTGGTACCGAGCGAGCCTATCCGCGTCCGTACAAGCTTTCTCCTGATGAGTTGAAGGAGCTGAAGAAACAACTCGATGAGCAAGAATGAATGGGTCTAATCAGACCAAGTACTTCTCCTTGGGGCTGTGGTGTTCTTTTTGTCAGGAAAAAGGATGGTACGGAACGATTGTGCGTTGATTACCGGTCATTGAACAAGAAGACAATAAAGAATAAGTACCCGCTCCCCAATACCAATGAATTGTTCGAGCAGCTCAAAGGAGCCAAGGTTTTCTCGAAGCTTGATCTCCGGATGGGTTACCATCAGATTCATATCCATGAAGAGGATATTCCCAAGACCGCATTCAGAACGAGTTATGGCTCATATGAATACACGGTCATGTCTTTCGGGCTTGCAAATGCTCCACCCACCTTCTCTCAGATGATGCACTTCATATTCAACCCCTACACCAACGAATTCGTTCTCGTCTACCTCGAAGATATCTTGGTATTCTCCAAGAATGAAGAATATCATGCTAAGCACCTCCGTTTGGTCCTTGACAGGCTCCGTGAGCACCAGTTCTATGCGAAGTTCTCCAAATGTGAATTATGGCTTGATAAAGTCCTCTATCTTGGCCATATTATCTCTGCCGAGGGCATTTCTGTTAACCCCGAGAAGGTTGAAGCTATTGTCAACTGGGAACCTCCTCAGAATGTCAAACAACTCCGAAGTTTCCTCGGTCTCGCAAGCTATTGCAGAAGGTTTGTTGAGTACTTCTCCAGGATTGCCAAGCCTCTTTCCAACCTATTACAGAAGAATGTCAAGTACTCGTGGACTCCTGATTGTGATGTGGCATTCAATACCCTCAAACAGAAGCTCATTTATGCTCCGGTTCTTACTCCTCCGGATGATTCCAAGCCTTATGAAGTCTTTTGCGATGCTTCATTACAAGGTCTTGGTGGTGTTCTCATGCAAGACAAGAAGATTGTTGCATACACTTCACGTCAGCTTAAACCAAATGAGAAGAATTACCCCACACATGATCTTGAGCTAGCAGCAGTTGTTCATGCCTTGATCACATGGAGACACCTTCAGTTGGGCAGAAAAGTGGACATCTTCACCAATCACAAGAGCCTGTAGTACATCTTCACACAGCCAAACCTTAACCTCCGCCAGACTCATTTGGTTGAAATGATTCAAGAGTACGATCCAAGCATTGAGTATACTCCTGTGAAGGCCAATGTCATTGCAGATGCCTTGAGCAGAAAGGCTTACTGCAACAGTCTCCTCATCAAACCGTTCCAACCTGAACTTTCTGAATCATTCAGGAAGCTCAACCTCCAAGTCGTTCCGCAAGGATTTCTTGCCAACCTTCAAGTCGCTCCTACCTTGGAAGATCAAATCCGTGAGGCCCAACTCAGTGATGCTATGGTGCAGAAAGTGAAACATGGTATTGCTAAGGGTACTCCCAAGTACAAGTGCTATCGCATTGACGACAGAGACACTTTGTTCTTTGAGGACAGAATTGTGGTTCCCAAAGGTGATCTCATAAAGCTCATAATGAACGAAGCACATGACTCACTCCTCTCGATACATCCAGGAAGCTCCAAGATGTACCATGACCTCAAGCAATCCTATTGGTGGACTCGCATGAAAAGAGAGATTGCTCAATTCGTGAACGAGTGTGATGTCTGCAGAAGAGTGAAGGCAGAGCATCAACGTCCAGCCGGACTCCTTCAACCTCTACCTATTCCCGAGTGGAAATTCGATCACATTGAGATGGATTTCGTCACTGGCTTTCCCAAGTCCAAGCGAGGAAATGATGCTATCTTCGTGGTGATTGACAAGCTCACTAAAGTGGCTCATTTCCTTCCAGTCAAAGAATCCATCAACGCAGAACAGATGGCGGAGCTGTACACCTCAAGAATTGTCTCTTTGCATGGTATCCCTCAAGTAATCTCCTCAGATCGTGGAAGCTTGTTCACTTCCAAATTCTGGGATTCCTTTCAGTCGGCCATGGGTGCCAAGATTCGCTTCAGCATAGCTTTTCACCCTCAGACTAGTGGCCAAGTCGAAACGTGAACCAAATTCTCGAAGATATGCTTAGAGCTTGTGTAATCTCCTTCGGTATGAAATGGGAAGATTGCCTTCCATTTGCCAAATTCTCCTACAACAACAGCTTCCAAGCAAGTGCAGGCAAAGCTCAGTTTGAAATTCTCTATGGCAGAAAGTGTCGTACCCCTCTCAACTGGTCCGAGACTGGTGAACGTCAACTCCTTTGCAATGATTTGATCTCAGAGGCCGAAGAAATGTGCAAAGTCATACGTGAGAATCTCAAAGCCGCGCATCGCGCCAAAAGAGCTACTATGACGGCAAGCATCGTGACTTGGCTTTCGACATTAGAGATCATGTATATCTCTGTGTTTCTCCCATGAAGGGCACTCAGAGGTTCGGTATCAAGGGAAAGCTTGCTCCAAGATACGTTGGTCCTTTCAAGATAGTTGGCAAGAGAGGCGATCTAGCCTACCAACTCGAGCTTCCCTCCAACTTTGCAAATGTGCACGATGTGTTTCACGTGTCACAACTCCGCAAGTGCTTCAAGATGCCTGAACGCACCATTCCTTTCGAAGAGATTGATCTTCGAAAAGATTTGTCTTATCGTGAGCACCCCATTGCTATCCTTGAAGAAACTGAGTGCAAGACCCGCAACAAGTCCATCAAATTCTTGAAAGTAAAGTGGTCACACCATACCGACCGAGAAGTTACATGGGAACAACAAGATAATCTCCATTCCGAGTATCCCGCTTTCTTTCAGTCCTAGATCTCGGGACGAGATCTTTTTGTAGTGGAGGAGAGTTTGTAACGCCCTAGATGTAACAATTCCATTTATGGCAATATATGCATCATTGACTTAATCAATTCCATTCTGGGATCTTCCCTCATTTCGGGTTTCTTCATTTTTGTCTTGTGCATGAGTTGCATGTCACCATGTCATTTTCATCATGTGCCTTGCATTGCATTCGTGTTGTAACTTGCACCCGGTCATGCTTGTCTCTTCCCGTTGTCCGTTTCGAGTTCCGACACTCACACACGTGCCCGTGGCACCGCCGAGTCCTTCTTTCGCAAGTGGCCGTAGAACGTTCTCGGAATGAGGTGGGACTTGTCGTACGTTGTTAATTTAGTACGTGGAGACCGCTTGTCAAGTTTCGTCGTGTTTGGAGGTCGTTTGATACTCCAACGGTTAACCTCGTGGGCTAAAAGCTCCTCTTTATTTTGGCCCCACACCCCTCCACAACAGCCCACTAACCCAGCACAACCACTTCCAACCTTTCGGTCGTCATATCGTGATCGTGTGGGTGAAAACCACACCTCATTTGGACCCTCCTAGATCCTTCTAGCTATAAAAACGTCTCCCACGTACAAAATTTCGAAGGAAACCCTAGCCCCTTCTTCCTCCTCCGTCGCCTCCGTTCCGCGCCCGCCAGATCCCGCCGCCGCCGCACCGCGCTGGCCCGTAGCCAGCCCGCCCGGCCTCCGCCGCCGCCCGCTCCCAGCCCGTGGCTCCCGCCTCGCTCTGCCTCCCGTCGCCGTCGTCGGCCATGACCGCCGCCGGCCCTGACATCGCCGGGATGCCGCGCCCTCCGGCCGCCGGCGCCGCCACCCTCCGCCACCGGTGCTCCCGCGCCCCGTCGCCGCTCGGTGTCCGCCGCCCGCCGCGCTCTTTGCTGCTCCCGTCGGTGACCGCCGCCGCTGCCGCCGGCCTCGGCCGCACCTCGCCGCCGGCCCGCCCGTCCTCCACTCCGGCCGCCGGAGCTCGCCAGAGTCGCGCCGCCGTCTTCCTCGTCCGGATCCGGTGAATCGGGATGAGATTCACCGGGATCCGAACCAAACACGCCGTCTCCGTCCCGGATCTCCCTGTCCCGCATGTCTCCATCCCGTTGACTTTTCGCGGGGGGGGG
>LR738710.1:658317381-658343761 GCA_902687465.1 Secale cereale
GGGGTTATTTTCTCTAAGTCCCATATCCGTGTAAATTTTATGCCCTCTTTGTCATGTGGTAACTTTGTGCTCGGTGCTCCGTTTTGCATGTATGATATATCGAAATGTTCGTCTCGAAGTGCTCTATATGTTGGCATCAGTTTCATGCATGTTAGGGTTCATCTAGATGTCTTAATCTTCGTGGCAAGAGTGCTTCGTGATGTTACTGTTTCAGCACTAGTTGTCTGTTAACAATTTGTTGGCATGTTTGTGAGGTCACAACTTGGTGCTTGTTGGCCCAAATGGAGTGTATGATATGTCTAGATGTTTGTCTTGTGATGCTCTTCATGATGGTTGCATTTGCATACATGTTAGGTTGCATTATGCCATGTTTAACCCTGTTGCAAAAGTGCATGTGGCTGATAAGTTTCTGAAATTGTTATGAGATGATGTTTTGTCTTGTTGATGTATATTAATCCATGGGTCATATGAGCTAGGTGTCAACATGAGTTTTGCTCTTTGAGATGTGCTCTACATGATAGATTTATTTTTCATGCCATGATATGTCTTGAGATGAGTGCAACAAGCTTGTTAACATGCCATCGTGATGTTAAATTTCTGCTAAGGGTGAATCTGTTAGTTTTTATGCCATGTTTCCATGAGGCTACCGTCATTGTTGTGCATGGTTAGAGTTGTCCAGTGGGTTTCCTTGATGTATATGTTATGCTCTAGCTATCCATGCTCTTGTGTTCCATGATGCCATGATTTAGCTTGTTCTCTTGCGGCCCTCTAGTTGCTTCAAAATGTTTCTGTCAGCATGCCCAGATTTTGCTAAGTCTGGATAAACTTTTGCACTTTTGCCATGATGTTTGGGACATGTTCTTGTATGTTGTAGAAGTAGCCATGTGGTTATTCTTGAAGAGCATGTTATGTATGTTATTGCCATGCCTTTTGCTTGCCGAAGGCTTGCTGTAGCTTGTTGTTTTCATGCTCTCAAGTTGCTATAAAATGTTTCTGTCAGCTTGTTATCAGGAAGTTCAATTTTGCCATGTGAATAGCTAGTGTTCTATCCATCCTATTACCATGTTCTTGCCATGAATAGCTTCACAAACATGTCTTATTGCTGTTGGTTATGTTCAATGCCATGCCATGCTCTGAGTTGAGTTGCACAACCTTGCATACATGCCTACTTGTCGTTGTTATGCCATGCCTTGTATTTTTCACTAAGTCTGAGAAATATGTAAACTTATTGTATCTTGCCATGCTTGTTTAATTGTGTTCCAACAAGTTCTTGGGTGTGCTCTAAGTTCATGCTTGTTAAGAATCATGTCTATTTCACATCCATGCCTTTTGTCTTCATGTTTGGGTGTTGTAGCATAATTATATCTTGCTCCAAAGATGTCATCTTGCTGTTAACTGCAGTTTTGCATTGCATCTTGTTTTGCTTGTCATTGCAAACCGTGCATCCGTCTCCCATGATCTTTATATCGATTTCGACCGAAATCTTCCCCTCTATCCAATGGCTTGCTTGGTTGCCCAAGATGTAGCCAGTTCCACCATCTTCTCCTTAGGCTCGAGAGCATCCTCATGCATATGCACAACATACTCGCATTCCATGACATGTCTTGCATCATGTTGTTTGTGCATTGCACCGTGATTGATCATGTACCGTTGTTGTGCTCTTGTGTTGGGTAGAGCCGGGAGCCGATACCGAGTTCGAGGATGTAAGGGCATATTTCTCCCTAAGTAGTTTTGGTGATTGATGACAATGCATTTGCGGACTGATCGTGTGCTCTAAGCTCATACAGGTATATCTCCCTTAGGCACAAGACGATTGTTTGCCCCTCGGATTCTATGGAAGATGGTGTTTTCTTTTTGCTCCCTGTCGGTGGCTTTGAGTAATAGGAAAGCCGTACTATTAAGAGGGGGTCCGCGTCGGAAAGGATTGGGTAGAATCAACACGTACACATCCTACTCTTGAACCACCTTTCCTTGCTTCTCTGGAGGTCCAACCGGCTATTTTTCGTATATGCAAAACTGTGACTTCTTAACTGATCATCTGCCTGGCAAGCGGTAGTACCGCTCAACCAAGCGGTAGTACCGCGCAGTTACACGGTAGTACCGCCTGCCGACACGGTAGTACCGCTCCGACGGTAGTACCGCGTCTCCAGTGCGGTAGTACCGTGTATCTGGCCCAGGCGCTGATTCTAAGTATAGAAGTCGGTGCGGAAGTAAATTTTTACTTCCGCATCCAATGCGGTAGTACCGCTTAACCCAAGCGGTAGTACCGTGTCGCATTTTGCTACTACCGTTTTCCCTGCGGATGTAGCCACGGATGTAATTTATTTCATCCGTGGTGGTCAATCATGTCGCACTCTTTTGCCTAAGCGGTAGTACCGCTCTCGAAGCGGTAGTACCGCTCAGCCAGCGGTAGTACCGCAACTCATGCGCGGTACTACCGCTCTCTGCGGGCTGAAAACTCTAATAACGGTTGGATTTATCCCCCCACTATATATAGGGGGTCTTCTTCTCCAAGAAGACTCACCTCTTCCCCCACTACTCCATTGTTGCTCCAAAAGCTCCATTTCCGCCCGATCTCTCTCCCTAGCCAATCAAACTTGTTGATTTGCTCGGGATTGCTTGAGGAGGCATCGATCTACACTTCCACCAAGAGATATTTGATTCTCCCCACTAATCCCTTGCGGATCTTGTTACTCTTGGGTGTTTGAGCACCCTAGACGGTTGAGGTCACCTCGAAGCCATATTCCATTGTGGTGAAGCTTCGTGGTTTGTTGGGAGCCTCCAAGTTGTGGAGATAGCCCCAACCTTGTTTGTAATGGTTTGGTTGCCGCCTTCAAGGGCACCACTAGTGGAATCACGGCACCTTGCATCATGTGAGGGCGTGAGGAGAATACGGTGGCCCTAGTGGCTTCTTGGGGAGCATTGTGCCTCCACACCGCTCCAACGGAGACGTACTTCCCCTCAAAGGGAAGGAACTTCGGAAACACATCCTCGTCTCCACCGGTTCCACTTGTGGTTATTTCTTACCTTTACTTTTGCATGCTTTACTTGTTCAATTCCTATAGCATGCATGTGTAGTTGTTGTCCTTCTTTCTCTTAGTTGTCATCCTAGTAGAATATCTAGACAACTTATTTTGTCGCTTAATTTAAAGTGCTTAAGAAAAGCTAAAAATTGTTAGTTGCCTATTCACCCCCCCCCCCTCTAGTCAACCATATCGATCCTTTCAATTGGTATTAGAGCCTCGTCTCTTCTTAAGGACTTTACCGTCCGAAGAGTATGGTTGACAACGTAGTCGAGACGGAGGACCATTCCAGTGGAAATCCGTCCTTGCCTACGTCAGATGGGGGAGCCTCGGTCTCTCGTGAGGAGTTCAATGTGGCATTGACCACATTGAAAGAATCACTAGCGAGCGAGGTCAAAGGCATGTTTAAAGAATTGCTTGAGGGGCTTAAATTATCCACCTCACCGTTGGAAGTGGGTCGTCCCGCTACCAACGTGTCGGAGGCTAATCCCGACAAGGGAGAAGCTAGTAGTGAGCAAGCCCCGGTCACTAATAATGGGAGTGGGAAATTTGCCCAATCAGCTCCTCCTATTCACTATGGAGGACCCGTTCCCACACCGCATTTAAATTCTGTTGGGCCCCCTCCCAAGTTTGTTAAAAATACTGATTTTGCTACTTGGGTTTTTCGCTTCAAACGTCATATCAATCATTGTTCCACTAACCTTTGGAGAATCATTGAGCAAGGTTTTTATCCGTATGATCCCGACAACATGACTCCAAGAGAGACTGCAGATCATCAGTTCAACGAGTCCACTCTTTGCATTCTTCAAGATTCCATCCCTCCTGAAGACATTGCACACCTTCGACCCTTCACTGTTGCCAAGGAAGCTTGGGAACATGTCGGCACGATGTACAAGGGAAGCACCAGTATTCAACGCTCCAACTATGAAGTGGTGCAAGATGAAGCTGATGAGTTTGCTATGATCGAAGATGA
This sequence comes from Secale cereale, assembly GCA_902687465.1. NCBI lineage: Eukaryota > Viridiplantae > Streptophyta > Magnoliopsida > Poales > Poaceae > Secale > Secale cereale. The sequence goes on from LR738710.1 coordinate 658,321,378, forward strand.
AGATCCTCGTGAACTTTATCGAAGATTAACTATTCTTGCAGTGTCTCTTCGAGATCATGGCATTAAGGATACGGATGACAATTGGATCAAGCGCAAGTTCCTCAAGGCCATGATGCCCTATCATAAGGCCATGTCCTCTGTCATTCGTCAGAGACCGGACTTCCACACTTTATCCTCAAATGAAGTGTTGGATGAATTTGTTGCCATGAGGATCCTGGACGTGACCGCCGACAATGCGGTCTTAAGAGCTCAACGATCCAAGAAGCCTAATCTTGCTCTGAAGGCCAAGGCTTGTGTGGAAGAGGAGGAAGTGGAAGATGATGATGAGTGTTGCCCCGAGGACACCAAATATGCCTATCATGAGCACATGGCTCTTGCTTCAAGGCAATTCTGGGGCAAGAAGAACACAAGATCCAACTTTAACAGGAACAACTCTAGTGGGAACAAAGGGAAGCAACGAGTAAGGACATGCTTCAACTGTGGAAATGTAAGTCACTTCGTTGTGGATTGCCCATATGAGAAGAGAGAAGACTTTGGAGGCAAGCTTATTCGGAAGGACAAGTCAAAGTCCTATCCCAACAAGAACAACTTCATCAAGAAGACTCCTCCGAAAGTGTTGGTGGCTCAAGAAGAATATGTGGAGGATGATGATAATGATGAAGACGATGAGGTGACCACTATGGCCACAATTGCAATTGCTACCACTACGCACTCATCTCTCTTCAACTCACCAAACGAGAACATCACCGCCAAGTGTCTCATGGCCAAGGCCACCAACAAGGTAACCCCAAACATCAATACTACTATCCCTTCTAATCCTTCATTGACTAATTGTATTAATGAGGGTGAGGGTATTAAGGAGGGAGAAAATGAATTTGATTTGTTCATAAAGAATCTCAAGGGCAAACCCAAGAAGCATTTTGTTGCTCTCTTGGAACAACTAGGTGAGGCCAATGACATGATCGAGGCTCACGAGGAAACCATTACTAAAATGGAAGGACATAGTCGAGACTATGCCGATGAGATATCGGATCTCTCTAACGCCCTAGAGGAAGAGCGTGGTCTTCGTTTGACTCTTGAGGAGTCACACAACGATGATCATGCTAAATTAAAGAAAGATCTTGATCATGCTTTAGTTGTCTCTCGTGTCCTTAACTCCGAGAAGGCAAAACTTGAGGTTGACCATGCTAAACTCAAAGAGGAGTTTGACATATTTGACAAGGCTCACAAGGCCTTGAAAGGAATGCATGCTACTCTCAAGGAGTCTCATGATCAACTCCAAGTTTCGCTAACCAAGGAAAAGGCTATCTTTCCTCGCATGGTTTTAATTGATAATGCAAATGCTACTAACCCATGTTGTGAGCATGTGCATCTTGTTGAAGAGAATGCCGAATTGAAGAAGCAACTTGAGAAAGGCCTTGTGACTTGCATACAAGGTGAGAAGAACCTCAACTCCCTTTTGAGTAATCAAAAGGAAGTTGTGGCAAAGGAAGGAATTGGGTTTGTTCCTAAGCCCAAGAAGAAGAAGAATGACAAGACCAAGCAACCACCCCCTCTCCGACAATCCTTTGTGAAAGAAGGAGAGGGCACGTCGACCAAGAAGAAAAGTGGTGGTGTCAAGAAAAACTCCACCATACCATCAAACATGGCCGGCGATTTTAATCCTTCATATGTTTTATGCCGTGCCAGTGATGGCCATGTGTTTGCTAAATTTGTTGGTTCTTCTTATGAATACATTGAATGGTCCATTTGGGTTCCTAAGACCCTTGTTACTAACCTCAAAGGACCCATTACCAAATGGGTACCTAAATCCAAGCATTGATCTATTGTAGGAGTTTGCTTCCGGTGGGGGATCATGGTTGCTCGATAGCGGAGCTACAAATCATATGACCGGAAGCAAAGACTTGGTGGTGGACGTGCATCTCAGCTCATCTATGGCCACCAACGTCGAATGGGGTGATGCTTCATCTTCTAAGGTATTGGGACTTGGCAAGGTTGTTGTCTCTCATGATCTCACGATCGAGAAAGTCATGCTTGTTGAGTCCCTTGCATACAATTTACTTTCTGTTCGCCAACTTGCACTCATGGGCTTTGCTACATTCTTTGATATTGATACTGTGGCCCTCTTGTGGAGCAAGACTCTTAAAGTAGCTTATGTTGGGCATGTTGAAAACGGCCTTTATGTGGTTAACTTCTCGAAGCAACCCACTAAGGTCGCGACATGCCTAATGGCTAAAGTTGATGTGGGATAGCTTTGGCATCGCCGTTTGGCCCACGTCAATATGAGATCTTTGCAAAGTCTTCTCAAGGGGGACCATGTCCGAGGACTAACAAATGTTAGCTTTGCCAAAGATCGTGCTTGCAGGGCGTGCATTGAAGGAAAATTACATGAGAAGGCTCACCCTCCCACGACTATCATCTACTCAAAGAGACCCCTAGAGCTCCTCCACATGGACCTCTTTGGGCCTCCTACTTTTGATAGTCTTGGGGATAGGAAGTATTGCTTGGTGATTGTGGATGATTACTCAAGATATGCCTGGGTATACTTCTTCAAGAAGAAGAGTGAGACCCAACAAACCGTCAACAACTTTGCAAATGAAGCTCAACGACAACATGAAGCAAAGATTTTGATGATCAGAAGTGACAATGGCACCGAGTTCAAGAACTACACCTTGGATGAGTTTCTTGGTGATGAGGGGATCAAACATCAATATGCAGCCCCGTATACCCCTCAACAAAACGGTGTTGCGGAGAGAAAGAACCGAACTTTAATAGATGCTGCAAGAACCATGATGGCTGAATTCAACTCTCCATACAACTTTTGGGCCGAAGCCATCAACACCGCTTGCCATGCTTCAAATCGTCTCTATCTCCGCAAAGGCTTGAACAAAACTCCGTATGAGATTCTTACCGGTAACAAGCCCAATCTCAAGTACTTCCGGGTGTTCGGGTGTAAGTGTTTCATTCTCAAGAAAGGTGTTCGTTTGTCTAAATTTGAATCTAGAGCTCATGAGGGCATATTTGTTGGTTATGCTACAAACTCTCATGCTTACCGTGTCCTCAACAAGTCCACTGGACTTATAGAGGAGACGAGTAACGTAGAGTTTGATGAAAATAACGGCTCCCAAGTGGAGCAAAGTGGTACTTGTGATGCAGGTGATGAAATTCCTCCTCAAGCCATAAGAAGAATGGGTGTTGGATATATCCTACCCGTTGAGGAACCCCTTGTGGCCGAAGGAGAAGGACAATGTTCCACTCAAGTGGAACCATCACCAACCCAAGACCCACACGCTTCCGAAGAACAAAGTGAAGGCCCTCAACCTGATGAACAAGGCCAAGTGCAAGATCAATCTCAAGTTGGTGAAGAACCACCAATTGATGCACAAGGCCAAGTTCAGTCCCCCGAGCAAGATCAAGGTCAAGAGGAAGCTCAAGATCAAGATCTAGCTCCTGATGACGCTCAAGATGATCAACTCAGTGCTCCTCAGTTATCTCTTGAAGAGCAATTAGAGCGTCGTGCTGCAAAAGTTGCCTCCAGGCTTGCTTCCAACGAGCATCACATCGAGAACATTTTAGGAAGCATCAAAAGGGGGTAAGCACTCGTAGACAATTAGCAAACGATTGTGCTCATCAAGCTTTTGTCTCCTTTGTTGAACCTAAGAAGGTTTATGAGGCGCTCGAAGACCCTGACTGGCTCAATGCCATGCATGAAGAACTCAATAACTTCGAGCGCAACAAAGTGTGGCGTCTGGTGCCAAGACCAAAGGAGAACCATAATGTCATTGGAACCAAATGGATCTTTAAGAACAAGCAAGATGCTCATGGCATTGTCATCCGCAACAAGGCACGTCTGGTGGCTCAAGGCTACTCCCAAGTCGAGGGTATCGACTACGGTGAAACCTTTGCCCCCGTTGCTCGTCTTGAATCCATTCGTTTGTTGCTTGCCTATGCTTCCCATCATAACTTTAAATTGCAACAAATGGATGTGAAAAGTGCATTTCTTAATGGTCCCATTAATGAGTTGGTGTATGTTAAACAACCCCCGGGGTTCGAGGATCCTAAGTTCCCCAATCATGTGTATCAACTTGATAAGGCACTCTATGGCCTTAAACAAGCCCCACGAGCGTGGTATGAGCACCTTACCGAGTTGTTACAAGATCGTGGGTTTGAAATTGGGAAAATCGACCCCACTCTTTTTACTAAGAAGGTCAAAGGGGAGTTGTTTGTATGCCAACTATATGTTGATTATATTATCTTTGGTTCTCCTAACAAAGCTTTCAATGATGAGTTCGCCGCACTCATGACCACACATTTTGAGATGTCCATGATGGGAGAGTTGAAGTACTTCCTTGGATTTGAGATCAAACAACGAAGAGAAGGCATCTTCATCAAACAATCCAAGTATACTCAAGACATGCTCAAGAGGTTCATTCTTAGTGATGTCAAGCCGGCTACTACTCCAATGCCGACCAAATGCCAACTTGACATTAATCCCAATGGTAAAGCGGTGGATCAAAAGGTATATCGCTCTATGATCGGATCCTTGCTTTACCTTTGTGCATCTAGACCGGATATTATGTTGAGTGTGGGAATTTGTGCACGGTTTCAAGCCTCACCTAAGGAAAGTCACTTTGTGGCTGTCAAGCGAATCTTTCGATATTTGGCTCATACCCCAAACTTTGGCTTATGGTACCCAAGAGGAGCAAGTTTCAACCTTATTGGTTTCTCTGATTCTGACTGGGCGGGAGACAAAGTGGATAGGAAGTCCACCTCGGGAGGGTGCCAATTTCTTGGTTGCTCTCTTGTTAGTTGGTCTTCCAAAAAGCAAAGTTGTGTATCTCTCTCGTCCACCGAAGCAGAATATGTAGCCGCTGGCAGTTGCTGTGCTCAACTCTTATGGATGAGGCAAACTTTAAAGGATTACGGTGTCACTTGTGACAAAGTGCCTCTTTGGTGTGACAATGAAAGTGCCATCAAGATTTCTCTCAACCCGGTGCTTCACTTCAAGACGAAGCATATTGAGATTCGGTATCACTTCATCCGGGATCACATAAGGAAAGGAGAAATCGAGCTTCACTACGTCAACACTCATGATAACCTTGCAGATATCTTCACGAAGCCTCTGGATGAAGCAAGATTTCGCGAGTTAAGGCATGAGCTAAATATCATCGATTTGAGCAATGTGGTTTGAATCTGTGCACACACTCCTCACACTCGAGATAGCTATCTTGTCTAGATGTAGGCATGGACTTAGGGGGAGTATTGTTCTCTCAATGAACTATTCCTCCCCCTATTATGCATAAACTAACCAAATCTTTATCATTTGCCATACATAGTTGGCTTAAATGCTTCAAGTCGAGTATTGATCATGGGCCCAAGGATAATTCTTCGCGGTGCCATATCTTTAAACTCATACATAGGTGGCCTCGGCCACCGCCCTCTTCTAAGGGTTTGTGGTACTCATTTTGCGTGTGCGCGTGGTTGTTTTCCTCTCTCCTGTGCTTAAAGCCTTTGTCTTTTCGTGCATTTTCTTGGGGGAGCGGTACTACCGCAAAGGACCCACGGTACTACCGCACATCCAGCACGGCAGTAATTTTTTACTGCCGCTGGTAGAGCGGTACTACCACCTGGCGAGCGGTCTACCGCGCAAGCGGTACTACCGCGATGACCGCGGTACTACCGCACATATTCGAACGAGTGGGGGTTATAAGTAGGCAGGGGGAGTTCCATCTCCCCCATACCCATTCACTCCTAACCCCCACGTCGTCCCTGTTTCTCTCTCTCAAGAACGCCGCCGGAGGACCTCGCCGGATCTCCTCCCTCGGCCACTCTCCTCGCATTCTGACCGGTGGGATTGTTCCCCACCACGCCCTCTTGCCATGGATGAAGGTTTCTCCCCTTTTCCCCTCTTATTGTTGCCTTGCTTTTGTTTTTAGGGTTAGGGGAGATGCTTAGTGTTCTTGAGTTCTTCATGTTCTTATCCATGGTTGCTTAGGATGTGGGAGAGTGTTTGTGCACTAGAAATACGAGTTTGTTGCTACCAAGAAACTATGATCAGCCGTAGTACTGTTAGTCGATCTCTTTGGCCGTTTCTAGATCTGCTCTTCCCAGATCTGTTTCGTGCAGTACTACCGCTGGAGAACCGCGGTACTACCGCACGATCTGGTCCAGATCTGATCTGACCTGAGCGGTACTACCGCTGTCCTCAGCGGTACTACCGCTCGGGCAGAAGTAAAAATCTAGTACTGCTTGCCGAGCGGTACTACCGCTCCGCATGCAGCCCTATTTTTTTTACTTCCGCACCTCTTGCGGAAGTAAAATCCTACTACCGCAAAGTATGCGGTACTACCGCGTCCATATGCGGTACTACCGCTGACTTTGCGGTACTATTTTTTTAGTTCCGCTTCTCTAAGCGGAAGTAAAATCTTACTACCGCAACGTATGCGGTACTACCGCATCCATATGCGGTACTACCGCTTACCTTGCGATACTAATTTTTTAGTTCCGCTTCTTCTTGCGGAAGTAAAATATTACTACCGCACCGTATGCGGTACTACCGCATCCGTCATGCGGTACTACCGCTTACCCTGCGGTACTAATTTTTTACTTCCGCGTAGGGTCAGCAGTACTACCGCTTGTCTCATATTTTCTTCGTAGCATGATCACTTTCCTATTTCTCCTGGTTTCTTGTGTTTATCAAGGCTTTGGCATTGATTCTTCTTGTGTTTGTGTTGTCGTGGTCTTGTGTTTGTGTTTTTAGGTGGTGGCTCTGGTTTTGAGGGTCGTCGTACCAACCCTGTCCGTGACACCGGATCCAAGCGTCTGCGTACCCCTAGTGATGTGCCAGAGGGCTCCAATCCCCAGCGCCGGTACAAGACTTCAGCTAACAAGCGTAAGGAATCCTCAATGTCCATGGAGGAGATGCCCGCTGCTGAGTTCATGTCACGAAGGAAGCTCAACCCATATGGAGATCCCCGTGAGCACTTTCCTGGAGATGATATCTTCTGCACCAAGCAGCAGTTTCGCATCTATCATGAGGTGCTCAAGACCAAGACCAACCTCTATGTGGATGCTCACTGGGTGGATGTTGATAACATGAGGAAGGACAAGAACCGGGCATACTTTGCAGAGGCTCTTGATCTGATCGAGCAGATGGGCCTGGAGCACATCATGACCTTCCTGAATGATTTTGATCCAGAGATTATTGCTCAGTTCTATGCTTCTGTCAATTTCCAGTGCAAGGAGGATCGCCCAATGACATGGATGACCAATGGTCACAAGATGACTTCTTCTTGGAAGGAGTTCATGGATCTTCTTCATATTCCTGATGAGGGTCTCCACAACCCAATTGGTTTTCGGCCTCACGCCAATCCTGAGTCTGCAAACAAAGACAGGTTGCTTCCATTTTATGAGGCAAAGACTCTTGCTAGTGGCAAAACGACATGGGTGCTGAACCCCTTCTTGGACATCATGTATCGCATCTTTCGCAACACTCTGTTCACTCGTGTTGGCGATAAGGACAAGGTCCATGCATACCTGGTTGACATGCTGCTGATGTGTCAAGAGGCTCGCTCATCCCAGACTGCACCACTTGACATATCCCACATCATGTGGAATGAGCTCCGTTTTGCCATCTACACTCGCAAGGTACCCATCTATGGTCCCTTCTTGTTTCTGCTGATCTCCAAGACTTGGGAGAAGTTGTACCCTGAGGAGGAGTTCGAGGCCGACTGCTTCCGTCATGATCCCATCCGTCTTCGTGTCAAGACTCGATGGGCCAACACCACCACTCGCGCTCAAGCTGCTGCAGCCCAGATGGGCACGGATGAGGAGCCTGTGGAGGAGGATGCTGATGTGCGCTCTGGCAGATTTGCCCCATCTTCTTCATCCGCTGTGGAGAGGCCTTCTTGGGCTAAAAAGCTTAAGCAAAAGATGAAGGCCCTCTTCTGCATGCAGGCTAAGGGGCAATATCGTGCTCATGTGTCTGACAAGAAGACACGCCAGCGTGACAAGAAGATTCTGGCTCTCTATGGAGAGGAAGTTTCCAATGGGTCCGAGGATAACATCACCCCTGAGGCTACTTGGATGGCCCGCCAGGGGTACAAGTGGTCAGAGTCTGATGAGGAGTATCAGGAGGAGCAGCCGGAGTCTGATGATGAGTACGACGACTGAGCTTCTCCAGGGCTACCACCTGTCTTAGTGTCCTCTTTCCCCTTTGTGGTGTCTCGATGACAAAGGGGGAGAGTGATTTGCGTCTTGTGCTCTTGTGTTTCTTTGAACTCTGGTTTATTTGCGTGTTTGTGTCGTGTGCGTGAGACTATCATATGGTGTAAGACATATGCCCCGTTATCGTTGAACTTATCATTATGTCTTTAATGTTTATCCAGAGCAGTTAGTTTTTATATAGAGTATCTCGTGTGTAGATTATAGGGGAGCTCTACCGAGTATGTGTGTTGTGCAGTCCAAAGCACAATCTTGTGTAGGCACACATCCAGGGGGAGCTCACCTATACTCTAGGGCTTGGATTGCTTACTCTATTTTCTTTTCCCTGTGCAAATCAGTATTGTCATCAATACACCAAAAAGGGGGAGATTGTAAGGGCATATTTCTCCCTAAGTAGTTTTGGTGATTGATGACAATGCATTTGCGGACTGATCGTGTGCTCTAAGCTCATACAGGTATATCTCCCTTAGGCACAAGACGATTGTTTGCCCCTCGGATTCTATGAAAGACGGTGTTTTCTTTTTGCTCCCTATCGGTGGCTTTGAGTAATAGGAAAGCCGTACTATTAAGAGGGGGTCCGCGTCGGAAAGGATTGGGTAGAATCAACACGTACACATCCTACTCTCGCACCACCTTTCCTTGCTTCTCTGGAGGTCCAACCGGCTATTTTTCGTATATGCAAAACTGTGACTTCTTAACTGATCATCTGCCTGGCAAGCGGTAGTACCGCTCAACCAAGCGGTAGTACCGCGCAGTTACACGGTAGTACCGCCTGCCGACACGGTAGTACCGCTCCGACGGTAGTACCGCGTCTCCAGTGCGGTAGTACCGTGTATCTGGCCCAGGCGCTGATTCTAAGTACAGAAGTCGGTGCGGAAGTAAATTTTTACTTCCGCATCCAATGCGGTAGTACCGCTTAACCCAAGCGGTAGTACCGTGTCGCATTTTGCTACTACCGTTTTCCCTGCGGATGTAGCCACGGATGTAATTCATTTCATCCGTGGTGGTCAATCATGTTGCACTCTTTTGCCTAAGCGGTAGTACCGCTCTCGAAGCGGTAGTACCGCTCAGCCAGCGGTAGTACCGCAACTCATGCGCGGTACTACCGCTCTTTGCGGGCTGAAAACTCTAATAACGGTTGGATTTGTCCCCCCACTATATATAGGGGGTCTTCTTCTCCAAGAAGACTCACCTCTTCCCCCACTACTCCATTGTTGCTCCAAAAGCTCCATTTCCGCCCGATCTCTCTCCCTAGCCAATCAAACTTGTTGATTTGCTCGGGATTGCTTGAGGAGGCATCGATCTACACTTCCACCAAGAGATATTTGATTCTCCCCACTAATCCCTTGCGGATCTTGTTACTCTTGGGTGTTTGAGCACCCTAGACGGTTGAGGTCACCTCGAAGCCATATTCCATTGTGGTGAAGCTTCGTGGTTTGTTGGGAGCCTCCAAGTTGTGGAGATAGCCCCAACCTTGTTTGTAAAGGTTTGGTTGCCGCCTTCAAGGGCACCACTAGTGGAATCACGGCACCTTGCATCGTGTGAGGGCGTGAGGAGAATACGGTGGCCCTAGTGGCTTCTTGGGGAGCATTGTGCCTCCACACCGCTCCAACGGAGACGTACTTCCCCTCAAAGGGAAGGAACTTCGGAAACACATCCTCGTCTCCACCGGTTCCACTTGTGGTTATTTCTTACCTTTACTTTTGCATGCTTTACTTGTTCAATTCCTACAGCATGCATGTGTAGTTGTTGTCCTTCTTTCTCTTAGTTGTCATCCTAGTAGAATATCTAGACAACTTATTTTGTCGCTTAATTTAAAGTGGTTAAGAAAAGCTAAAAATTGTTAGTTGCCTATTCACCCCCCCCCCTCTAGTCAACCATATCGATCCTTTCAGAGGATCTTGTCGAGACTAAGTTTGAGGAGCCGTCTTACCATCCCACCGATGACTTACCAGGCAAGATGACTGTTCCCCGATATCACCTCTATCTTTGCCTTGCTAGTTGTATCGCTCTTTAGCTATGCCTTAATGCCTATTCTTGTCTTGCCAGCCTCCTATTGTTGCCATGAAACACTATAACCGCCTTCCTAGCAATCCGTTGATTGGCTAAGTACGCTTTTGCTCAGCCCCTCTTATAGCGTTGCTAGTTGCAGGTGAAGTTTGAAGATTGCTCCAAGTTTGGACTTGTTTTATTGGGATAACACAATATATATGTTAATTAACTTAATGCACATATATATTGGCAATGGGTGGAAGGCTTGGCCTTCTGCTTGGTGTTTCGTCCACTCATGCCACCTTAGGACCCGATAAACCGGTGTTATGTTCCTTGATTTTGTGTTCCTAACACGGTTGGGGTTTATGGGCCCCCCTTGATAATTCTCTCTGCTTAAAGCTTTTCCAGCAAGACCCAACATTGGTTCTACATTTGCCTAACAACTAAAACATGCATAGGGAGTTATAAACCCGAGTTCTTAATCCACCCCCGGGCCAGTGCTCCTCATGAGTGTTGGTCCAACCAGGCAGACTGCGGGGCCACCACGAGGAAACTCGAGGATTGGTATTTTCCGATAGGCTGTCCCATACGGTCGTGGCCTGAGACGAGATACGCGCGGCTACTATCAGGGTGTCGGCATGCCGGGAGGTCTTGCTGGATTAGTTTTAGCTTTGTCGAAATATCTTGAGCACGGGATTCCGAGAATACTCGGGTCTTCTCAATTTGGAGTTGTGACTCCGTAGATCGTGAGCTTGTGATGGGCTAAGTTGGGACACCCCTGCAGGGTTTTGAATTTTCAAAAGCCGTGCCCGCGGTTATGTGGCAGATGGGAATTTGTTAATATCCAGTTGTAGATAACTTGACACCATATCCTTAAGAATACACTACATGTGTGAGTAACCGTGATGGTCTCTTTCTGAAGGGCTTCGGGAAGTGAACACGGTGGGATTATGTTTGACCATGAGTAGCTAGGATCACTTCTTGATCAACTTGGCGATCGTTGGCACATATTCTCATCTCGCTCTGAACTCGTAAGCTAGTTGCTTAGTGCTTGCTGCAACACTTTATTTACCTCCCCACACCTATTGGCTTTGTTAGTTTTGATACCCGGGAATGGAATTGCTGAGTCCTTTGTGGCTCACAGTTTACACACACACACCAGATGCAGGTACTGCTGAGAACAATGCAGGAGATGGATCTGAACTTCACTGGGAGTTCGATGAGGAGCGTGGTCGTTACTATGTTTCGTATCTCGACGATCAGTAGTGGTTCCTACTAGGAGTGATCCGGGCTTGTGTTCGTGGTATCTTTCTTGTCTGGATTTTGTCCGTAGTCGGACTCTGTGTTTTTGGATGAATGTATGTTATTGTATTCATTGTGTGACATGGCGAGTGTAAGCCAACTATCTTTTATACTTTCATCCCTGAACTTTTACATGAGTTGTGCAAAGATACCATGCTTGCGATCATTCCAGAATGCGCTTATGTCTTTAAGTCGTGCCTCGACACGTGGACATAGTCGCATCCTGGGCATTACAGTCCTCTAACCCAAACGGTCATTACAAAGTAAAACATAGTCCAGACATATTACGAAGTAAAACATTATCTGCCACTTTATATAGCTTGTGAGTTATTTCTTCCTCGCCCTCCCCTTCGGCCTTGACTGGCACGACCACGTCCGCCTCTTGCTCCTGTTGTTGCAATTGTCGATGTGGAAGCACTCGTCGATGTGAAAGCACCGTATTTGTTCAGCTCGGGACAATATTTCATCCTATGCCCATAAGCCGCACATAGAAAACATTGTCTGGTTGCTCCACCAACTTCAGATTGGTCCATATCATTTCGGATGCGACGGGCCTTATGTCGACCCCTGCTTGTTCGCCGAAGTTCTGGATCCGGGATGTATACTCTTTCACTATCGTTTACCTTGTTGAAATTGCCGACAACTCTAAACCCTATCATTTCACATGTCCATGTGTTGAGTACAACCTCTTTTAAGTAGTATGGGGACACAAAGGAGATGGCATCCAACTCAATCTGGCCACAAGCAGCCAACACATGTGAGCAAGGCAGGTGCAACAACTTTGGTTTGTTGCATGTACACTCACACGTTGGATAAATTCTGTTCCAATTTTTACCTCATGCGTCTTCACCTCATTTGAAGAACCAAAACAATCGGTAGGTAGCTGAACCTCATACCTCCTTTCCTGATTACCTACGAGTCTCACAGCGTGTTTCTTTGCTTTCTCTATCTTCTTTGCCATGTACTCCATGACACGGCTACAGTAAGGTGTCTACTGATTATCTGTAATATTCTTCTTTGCTAACTCGTGCCGGTCTCTAAAATATCTCAAAGCGCCATGGAATACAGCCTCCACAATAGCTATGAGTGGCAATGCTCTATTCCCTCTGAGTACAAAGTTATACACCTCCGCAAGATTGGTTGTCATGTGGCCATACCTAGCTCCATGGGTGTCATGCATCAAAGACCAATTCACGGGTGGCTCTTTCTCTATCCACTCTGAAAAATCCTTTATTGCCCTCCCCTTCTTTCTCATAGTATTAGGAGGGTCAATTCCCGGCAAGTCACAAAGACCAACTGGCTCCTCCAGCTCTGCCATGAGTGTTGCTAATTTAAGCTGGTCTTTTTCCATTTTCTTTCTGGCTCGGACCTGCTTCTTAGTAAACTCATCAAGTTTTGACCAAATAAATTGGTATTTACGCTCTTGGCTCTGCTTCCATAATTTTTTAAACAAGTTCATCAACCGCTTGTTCTTGAACTATGTGAAAAAGTTAGCCCCTAGATGCCGCATGCACCACCTGCTCTGCAAATCCTTCCAAGGTGTTGGTTCATCTACTGTTGGATTCCTTAGTGTCTTCACAGCCTTCAATATACCAGCATGTCTACCATGAATGACACACACATTTGGTCAGTCCTTCACGATGGCAATTTTCACTTGCCGGAAGAACCATACCCACTTCTTAAAGTTCTCCCTCCACAAATGCCATGGCAAGTGGGATGATTTGGTTGTTCCCATCCACACCAATGACAGTCACGATTTGCCCTTTGTACTGACCAGTCAGGAATGTACCATCCACAAACATCACAGGATGACAATACCGGAAAGCTTTGATGCACATAGCGAAAGAGAAGAATACTCGTTTCAACACCTTGAAACCTGGTATACTCAGCAACCTTGCGTGTTGTACATTAACATAAGTGTCGGGATTCCTCTCCTTCAGTACGTCCAGGAGACGGACAACATTATCATATGAGTCGAAGAACGTGTCAAACCTTTCCTCCATAGCCTTCTGCTTAGCCCTCCAAGCCTTCCCATAAGGAATGTTATAATTCCATCCGACCTTCACTGTTGTCTGGATGTGTTTTGCTTCCATATCTTTCTTCTCCACTATCTCAGTATACATGAGTTGCACAATGAGAGTTGAAGTCAGGTTTGGATGATTCACCAGAAGGTTTTTCCTCACACAGTTATGTGGGACGACATCGGTCAGAACCCAGTGGATGTCATACTTCGGCACGTGCCCGTGGACCTTCCCAAGACAACCTTTTTCAACACACTTCATGGTGTAGTTTGTTGGACTTGATACGTGTGTCCGGAAAACTCTATGCCTAGACATGGCCCACTTTATCACCGCATACTTCATTTTTTTCTTTGTATCAAACATCGCCCCTATCTAGACCTGGTTCATATTATACTGCCACAGAGTCTCATGACCATCGTTTACCGTAAGGCCGGTCGATATATCCTGATTCCATGCAGAAGGAATCGGTACCTCCACTTCATCCTCAGAATTTTCAGAATCCAGATCCTCCGCAAATCCATCCTCGTCCTCTTCCTCCATCACCATCTGCATTTCCTTCCCTTCCTCATCCCCATCAGCAACACCCGAACCAGCTAATATTATTGTCTGACTACGCTGCCCAGTATCCTGACCACAAAAAATTTGTGCCACGTAATCTGACTCTTTCTCGGGTTTGCTAGCATCAACATCCGGAGGCTGTTACCCAGATAAATCAATCTCGTTACCAAGTTCATACCCCACGTGCAATTGTATGGTATTCTCCTCCTTCGGCATAGGTTGCACTAAGGCATATGGGTGGATTCTCCGGTCTCGGCAACGACTTAACAGGGTCAACCAGTGCTGGCTCCTATCTATCGGCATCAACTCCCACTTGACATTTTTACAGGATTTGGTCCACAATGCATGAATACTGACGAAACATACTTCGGGATCCAGTCCAAAACTAGTAGTCAACCAATGCTTCAACTGTCTAATGTCCAGTCTATCCGGGTCTGAAAGTGTCATGACGCCATTTTAAAACTCGCTAAGATCAACCCCCAAATCATTATATCGAACATTACCAGGGCCGTAGTACACAGTCAAATTTACTGATACAGACATTTTTGCCTGTCAGACATTGCCGCCTTCTCATTAATCGCAACGAACAAAATTATTACCGGCTACGCTAACTATCCGCTAAAATGCCAGCACAAACCAATTAACACTAAAAAATGTGACGCGCGATTATACCTTCGACGCGTGTGGCCACCTCACGAAGAACTTGCACCAACGAACTACACCAACGCCACCCCCTCGGCGGCGCGAAGCTGCACCTCCTCCTCACCAGCCAAAACACTTCCTCCTCCTCAGCCCACCATGGCTTCTCCTCCTCACCCCACCATGACTCCAACTCACTTGTATGCACAAATAACTATCCCATAGGAAAAAATGGCTGTAGGCCAGTGGAGATGGCTACGATCTACCGATTATGTGGTTTGGATTCGAAAATAGGTGGAGAAACGAAGAGATCGCCGAGGGGGGGCAACGTATAGAGAGGAACCAGAGAGCGAGAGGAGGAAGAGACCGGCGGCTCGGGGCTTATCCACATCTCTTCGGCCACCGGTTGGACGAAAAGGTCTTCCGCCGCGGGCTGGCCGAAGAGGCCCGTCTTCGGCCCAACGCACAGACTCTTCAGCGTGCGCGCATCCGAAGTGGTCTCTTCGGGCTTCGGCTGGCCGAAAAGGCCCTCTTCGGCCTATACTTGGCCGACGGGGTGCTAGTTTTGCAAATGACGTGTTAGCTCTGCTAGTTTTCAAAATTACTATAAAATATGTGCTACTTTTGAAAAAATTTATCTAAATCAACCCTGTGCCAATGCACTCCCATATCAAATCAAGGTCAAAATCATGCATCATGTACATCACGAGCTTGGCAATTCATAAGAAAATATACTACCGCAAATGTGACGTGTACAAAAAAATGCAAAAGTTATTTTTGTGTGAAAAGGAGGCCTACCCCCGGCCTCTGGTATCCGAAAGATGCATGCAGTCATATTATTAAAAAGTTCAAATGAAAACATAGTCTTAGCTCCATTACAATGCAAAAGCTAAATGGATAGTGTTGCAGTAAACTACTTATACATTTTTTTGTTCGTGTATGCCATACATGTTCATATTTTTTTTCCCCTGAGTACATGGTCATAATTCCATGTGAAATTTCATATGTCCACATGTTATACCACGAAGTGGATCACACATGATTTTTCTTGTATTCACTTAAAACTCTTTAAATGGCACGAATCACATAATATTTTAGTAAGTCAATAAAATTATGTTTTCTTTAGCAAGCCTAGATAAATGCTTGCTACTAGTACTGTACTTACTAAGCAAACAAGGATTACAAACACAATCATACTTTTCCTTTCTTTGCGGGAACACAGTCAAACTAACATGAACGGGTAATCAGGGACTAACCTATTCGAATATTTACACCTCTGCTGGCAATTATGTAGCGTGATTTAAAAATTACATACACTGCATTTTAGTAGAACAGAGGGATTGTTTTCCGGTCAAGAAAGTGCAAGAGCTTTCCATCCATGGTAGGAGGCCGGATGTTGATTGGGCGTCCTATGATACTCCCCTACCACCCTACGAGTACTGTGGATGCAATCGCAGCGTCTCTCTCTCTCTTCTAGCCTTCATCACGGTCCAAAAAGCGAGACAGCGCGCATACACGCACTACTACTACTACTGCCAGCAGGAGTAGAGCATACACGTGAAACGAAGTTTTTTTGTCTTCCCTCCTCTCGTCCTTGTCGAAGAAAATTTTCCATGCCAGTATATTTACGGCACGCATTTTCTCCGGGCCGAGATCTCGGGGGCCGTGCAATCACGCCCGACACGACACAAAACGATAGTTTCTCCCGCTCGTCTCGCAGTCCTGTCTCGTCATGGCAGCTGGTGATGTGAGCAGCACAAGAAATTCGTTGACCTGTGGCAATTTGACGTCCGGACCCTGCCAGTACGGCATATTTGCAGGAAGTGCTCGGCTAGCGGTTGCCCGCGGTGCCATCTGCAATTTCACGTAACAGAGAGGTGCTGCCTGCGAAGAAAAGCGTTATTTCCTCGCCATTAAAGAGAAGCAAACAAAAAGGCTATCACACCGCCGCAAGTGCACTGCAAGGCTGCCACACCGCCCTCCGCCGTGGAGCCAAACCACGGAAACGCCATCGGCACCGGCACCGGCACCGAGGCAGGCAGAGCAGGACCCCTACGGCCCAGTGCCCCACACCACACCCATGGCCAGCCATGGCCACGGACACCATCACAGCGACGCAGCATTTCTTTAACCCCTCAACCTGAGCCTTTTCTTGGCCATTCTGCCACTGAGCACGTGACCACGCTGCCCGTTGCTCTCTCTCCTACAGCTGCGCTCTGCGGAGCTAAAGCTAATTGTACTCGCAGCGTGCCAGAGGAGCTCACTCGCCTCGAAGTCGAACCCCGCCTGTTTCTTTCTTGCCGTGCGGGTGCGGTCACCGCCGCCGCCGCCGCGCTCCGTGCCGCGTCCGTGATCTCCTTCCTACCCAGCCGTGCATGCGCCGAGGCTTCGACCCCTGCGGTGAGAAGCCATTATCCCTTTCTTCCCCTGCCACCCCTGCTCCTCACCTCACGAGCGCCCCCCTGTTCCTGGCTGCTCCTGCTCTTGTGCCTCTCTCTTGTTCCTCCATCTCGCCCTGGATCTTGTGGTCCTTGCAATGCGGTCGATGGCCAAGGGGATAATGCAGCCGAGGGTCTGTTCGTGGCTTTCAGCTCGGCTTCTTCGCATCTTGTGTTTTTTTTCCTTTTACATCTTGTGTGTTTATGACAGGAGGACTATGAGCTACTATGTGATATTTGCGCGATACAAAACTAACCAGGTGCTGGTTGGATTTTATTTATTTTTGGAAATGGAGGTGTTAGTTGGGTGGGGAATGGGTCCGAATGGGACCAAGATTTGGCCCATTTTTGTACTCCCAGATGGATGCTTCCATTGCTCTGGATATGATTTTGGTGATTGCTACTTGTACATACAGATACGGTTGGGTGGCCAAGATTAGATTTGACCTTTTTTGGCTTCTGTTCTCTCCACATTCTTTCTTTTTGCTGTCATGTTTGTTAGAAGAACAGAGGATGTGTGTGTTATTCGTGTACTGCTTTTTACTTTATGTTCTTTCAGTGAATAGAAGAAGTGACGGCAGATTCTTCGGTCCATTTCATTTCGCTTGGTAGTATTCCAGAATAGAGCATCTCGGGTTGCCACCTTCTTTCCTTCAATCTGCATTGAAATGCTCATGATAAGATAGTCTTCAACCCTCTTCTATATCGTGCTTATATCTGTCTCAACTTGGGGCCCAGGTATAATTTTGCAGTGTTCTTCCTTTTGTGTATATAAATGCCCCAGGGTCGCTATTACAACCATCCTATCTTTGGGGTCCCGGATTTAACTGTTGTACTAGGGCCTAATATATGTCTCTCAATTTATCTTTGGAAACACGAAAATGTCACTATCCATTCATTACTTCTCGAAGATGTGTTTGCAATGCAGTGTTGAGCAATGATTAAGGCATCTCATTGTTTCCTTTGCATGGAGGGATCAAAATAAACTTTATAATCTCAGCGTTTTTACAGTTCTTGTTTCTAAATTACTTCAGGTTCCGGCGACATGGTTATAATGGAAGCAGCCATATTCAAGGAAACAGCCAGAACTGAACTATAATCAGATATTGTTGCTGTGCAAGACATACTCAAAATGGCGGACATGAGGCGTCACTCCGTCTCCGTTGATGTCCCACTGTCAAGAACATTGGTGCAGCTCAAGCGGGTGAGATCGCTGCGGGATCCAGCAACAAACTCTATGAGCAAGTATGCATCTCCTTCTGACAGTATGATCTGGGAGACTGCTTCTAGCAATGGAGCGATGATGGAAGGAAGCAGGTCAGCACACCATCATTTGATTGAAGAGGATGTGGATTTGGAAGCTGAGGCTACCATGGGGTCCGAACGAAGCTTTCGGGCGCCAAATGCCAGAACTGCATCTTACAGGAAATCTTCAGTTGTCAGGATCAGAGGCTTAAACCCACCAAGAAACAAGCAAGTTCATCGTGTCCGCGGAGATGGTCACAGGAAATCGGTGGATTCTAACCACTCTAATCATAGCTCTCTTCGGCAGTTGGCAAACAATATAGTAACCAACGTGCTGGAGGAGAAGGAAGAGGAGGAGGTGAATTCCTATGAACGGGCACATCTCGCGTTGCCAGAGAAGAGCGAGGAAGAAGTGAAAACGCGTTCCAAATTCAAGGGCAAGTGTTCTGCTGCAATGAGCCGCGTTGGCAGCCCTTGTATGTCTGCAAGTGAAGCGCGCTCAGTTGGGTCCAGAAGAAGCACAGTAGGGCACGATGTTGTAGGATCAAACTTCAGTGGATGCGGTATAAGCTACTGCTGGTCAGGAGCATCAAAGTACCGCGATCTTTATTCTGATAGTGATGGTCCAGAGCAACCTCTCTTATCACCAGAGGGGACTGAGGTGCCGTTCCAAGAAAATGTGCCATACACTGAGACACCAAGGTGTTTAAGCCAAAAATTTCGCCCTCGATCCTTCAGTGAACTGATTGGCCTCAATGTGGTTGCTCAGTCCCTCTTGTATTCCTCTTGCAAAGGAAAGATTGCTCCAATGTACTTGTTCCATGGCCCCCGGGGTACAGGCAAGACGTCTACGGCACGCATTTTTGCTGCTGCTCTAAATTGCCTCTCTCTTGAAGAGCAAAGGCCATGTGGGTTCTGTAAAGAGTGTGTCATTCTCTTCTCTGGGAGGAGCAGAGATGTAAAAGAAATTGATGCAGCAAAAATGGATCGTCTGGATCGCGTAAAAGCACTTCTCAAGAGTGCATCTCTTGTCCCATACTCGTCACGCTTCAAGGTTTTCATAGTTGATGAATGCCATCTGTTGCTAGAAGATGCCTGGTCAGCAATAGTGAAGAGTCTTGATGAGCCATACCGGCATGCTGTCTACATAATGATTACTTCTGATCTAGATAGCTTGCCTCGCACTTCCGTCACACATTGCCAGAAGTTCCACTTTCCAAAGATAAAGGTTGCAGATATTGTCCACAGGTTGGAGAGAATCTGCATAGATGAAGGGTTAGAATTTGACCATGATGCGTTGCACTTCATTGCTGCAAAGTCTAATGGTTCTCTTAGAGACGCTGAAATAATGCTGGATCAACTTAGTTTGCTTGGGAAGAGGGTCACAATTTCTCTTGTGCATGAACTTGTGAGTAGTACTACCTATAGTAATTACTATTGCCAGTTACACAGTATAATCATGTTTCTACATTTGTTATTTGCAGGTAGGATTGGTGTCTGATGATGAATTGATTGAGTTGCTTGATCTAGCACTGTCATCGGACACAACCAATACGGTTAGACGAGCTCGGGAACTTATGGCGTCGTCAGTTGATCCTCTGCAGCTGGTCTCTCAGCTGGCAAACCTTATTATGGACATTCTCTCAGGACGATGTCAATCTACGGTCACTGAAGTCAGCAAAAGTTTCTTGGGAAGATATGCATGTATGTATTCTTTCCTTCAATGATTTTTCTACTTCCACATATTATCATTAACGACTGCAGGCTGAACACATCAATGCTAATATGAAATGTTTTGTGTTCTCATTTTTTACGGTATATATTGTCAAATCAGTAATGGTATGCCATGTTCTGATAACCAGTGCATTTTGAACTATGAAAAGTTTGCTGTCTACATACCTTCTGTTCCACTAAGTTTCTTTACCCTTACTATTTTCCAATGACCTTGCAGTGGCAGATGTTGGTATAGAGAAACTAAGACATGCACTGAAAATACTGTCAGAAACTGAAAAACAATTAAGGACATCAAGAAATAAGGCAACTTGGGTTACTGTTGCACTTTTGCAGTTTGGCAGCACTGATTCTGACATAGTAGCAGAAACAAATGACATGCATGCACGTTCAGCAACAGGATATACAGGTAAGCACACAAATATGTTATGGGTACTGGTCCCTGGTCAGAATGATATAATATTTCTGATATCATGTGCAGATGACTGGGTATCCAAGGTAAACTCAAGCTCCAATTTCTGCGATGCGTGTAACAGCAACAAGTCCAACTGTTCTGAGAGACACTGTAGACGGCTTAAGCTTGAAAACATCTGGAGGAGAGCCATTGGAAAGTGTCAATCAAGATCAGCCAGAAGTTTTCTCAAGAAAGAAGGAATCCTTTCCTCGGTCCATGTTACCGAAGGTAATTCACGTGTGCCATGTTTTTCTTGATTTTGGCCTTCTCATAGGTTTGTGCTGATTATGACACACTAAATGTGAACATTTGCAGAGGTGGCTATAGCTGAAGTTGGATTTAGTCACCCGGATCACCTATCAAGGGCAGAGAAAATGCAAAGCCTGATACAAGGAGTACTACAGCACGTTCTCGGGTTCAACGTGGAGATCAGATTCAAACTTGTCCCATGTGCAGCGAGGAAAGATGCAAGATCGAAGAGACACTCATTCAGCCTGCTCGGCTGCTCGGGACGAAAGCAAGAGCTGTCAGATTCCTCAGTGACAGATGAGGATGAACCTGTGAGGCATGGAGCAAGAGAAACACCTCTCAAAGGCTACTCTTCTAGTCAGCAGCCATCGCCATTCATCGTGCAACGTGTTGATTCTAAGCCAACAGTTCATGGCTCCGAGGACGATGCCCGGAGCACCTTGACATCAAATAGATCCATGACTGATGACCTGACAAGGACATGTAGGTCGGAGACTAACTACTCCAAGGGCGCAAGTGAGCAGGGCCGTTTCGATAGCATCCAGGAGCCTGACCTTCAGCCGAATTGCTTCTCACGAACATTGAAGCTTCAAAAGAGGTTCTTCTCGTCGGATGCAGCACACACAATCTGTTTCAGGATCCAGCCACACAACAAAATGGGTTTCCTACCTAAGAAAGAATTCGATACATATTTCTGCACATATGGGCCCTATGAGCAGTGTCCAAGATCGAATTCAAGAGCTACTTACGGTTCAAGAGATGAGGACTTGTAAGTTATCTGAAAGTTCTTGACATTTCCTAACAGATATTTTTTACTTCTTCATTAGTACATGTTCGGCAGGAAACGTTTAGTCAGAGAACTGTATACTCAATCACATTACTGTCTCCAGATTTTACATTGCAGCACCATACTCATTGTTTCTCCTGCAGGTCCATCAAGACTTCTTCTGGGTTCGGTTCGAACCTGCTCTGCTGGAAGGGCCCTAAACAGTCAATCTAACAGGTACATTGCCCCGTATTTGGGCATCACTGCATCAGCAGGCCATGCAGTTAGAGGTCTTGCTGCTCTGTTACTAGTGGCCATGTGGTTTCTTGACCACATATCAGCATGTACATGTTTGAGCAGTGCCCCCACCCCCTCTGACATGCATATAGTGTTTTGAATCCTCAACATGGTTGTACATTTTAATGAAAAAGGAGCCTTTTGTGTCCTGTTAAAAAAATCGAGTTCCCATGCTCTAAAAGACAAAAAAGTTATGCACCACAGACCACACTTGTTTTCTTCAATAGGGCACACAACTGATCGGTTTTACATGAAAATTTACAGGAACAGGCTCGAAAAACAGTTTGGCATGAAAAATAGTTTGGTATGTTCTTTTTGTAGGTTCCACCGCATTCAGCTTTTTTAATGGTGTGGCCTTTGGAATGCAGAAATGGATGATCAAAGATGATGAACCACAATCACATAATTCTGCAAACTCAAAATTTTGCCCGAAGCTGGAGAGTTGGACACCCTTTGGCAGCAATTGGGG